>CM062804.1:1312021973-1312680130 GCA_031772625.1 Pinus tabuliformis
AGATAGAAATTTTTTCATTGTCACTGAATTTATCATCTCTGCTATCGGAATCCAAAATGCTTATAACTCTACAAAATAAAATTTATCTAAATCTCAACAAAAGAAGGAACATTCACATTATTATTTTCTTTTATCGATTTTATTGAGACATTTGTATATGTAGTCTTGATGGAGCTTATCTTTTAAATTTAGATTTTTCTTTTAGTTTTTGTTTTCTTCACTTTTACTTTCGATTGCTGATTTCTTTTCTTACTTTAGCTTGGGATTTCTTCTTTTCCTTTTGTTTTCAGTTTAAGTTTCATTTTGGTGACTCTGCGATGATTTATATGAAAGGCCTTTTTCCTCACTTGACAATGATCGACATACATGGGAAATATCTTAACTCTATCCATTTCAATGAATTTCATTTTTCATTAAAGGCATATCCTTATGGAACCATAATTCCTCTTGTTTTAAGTATTTTTCATGGAGGAACACACATCCTTTCTAGGTGATTGAGTTTAATTTTTCAAGGAAAGAATTGATTTGAGTTCAACACAATGAATCCTTCCCACCCCTCCACATAAAAGCCTTTTATTCATAGCCACAGGGAAAGAATTTGGAGAAAACATTATGAAACTATTATGTCCATTAAACATAAATCTCTATTACCATCTCACCTCTTTCACTCAAATATATCATAAACTAAAAGCTTTAAAATAGGCTTAATACAAGAGTGATTAAAGAGGAAGCATGGGAAATACAAGTAAACTTGTCAAGGCTATGGACGCTCGCTGGTTGCGGGACTAGGCTTGTATGGCATAAAAGACAACTTCGTCGGGGTACTGTTCAGGCTCGCTGGTAGTGAAGCGATGTCAGAGACAATCATAAAATGAATATATTCTCTATAAAGAACTCCTATCTCTACCTTCTTCTATTATTACATGAGGTAGTTTTAAAACAAATTTTCCCAAATTTGGATTCATGACTTTTACTCTACTCTGTTTTCAGTACTTATCTTTACAAAATCATATTATTTAATCTATTTAAGTGGGACTTATGGAAATGTTTTATTGTTAGAGGGTTTCTTGAACTCCATTAATTTTAACCTTTCAGTAAATTAAAGTTCATTATCTTTAGCTAGAGATAATTAGTTCATCCCAGTGTGCCACCATTGTTGTAGGGAAAACCCAACACCCCCATTTTTGGGTTATTGACTCAAATAATGGGGACCCTTTCCACTAATTTTTGGTAAAACACCTTTTATAATTTTCATTAAGAATTTTTTCCCTTTTACTTTATTTGGATTTACTTTTTGATTGTTTTTTTGAATCTGACTTTTCATAAGCTTTTTATTGATACTTGTTTTGCCTCATTTGGCCAACCAGATTGTAAATGGAACTACATTGAAATATGATCATTTTCTTTCCTCGACCAAAATTGTAAATAAATGTATAATATTTCATTTTTTGTAAATAATTAATTTTAATAGTCTTTCATTGTAAAATTTTAGTTAACTTTTATTAATTTTTCATTTTCTCACTAACGGTCCTACAAAATGATCTAGCTAAATCATACAACCATTAAAAAAGAACTTCGAGATCTTGGTAATTTACTACAATTTATTATTTTTAAACAAAGTACCAGCTCAGAATATTAAAATTTTAAAATTGCTATAGTTCAATTTGTAGGATTGATCATGCACATGGGCCCCACTCATCTTCCTTAATTTAATAGCCCACGAGACCAAGACCATAAAAATCTATAAAAAAAAAAAGCTTATCACACAATCGTAAACAAAAAGCACTTCTTGAAAAAAGACTTCTCGCAAAGTCTTATCGCAAATTTTTAAAACCTTAACATTTCTACAAAACAAAGTGCGATGAGTCGATGTGATCCTACTTCAAAGTTATGTTTTGGTTTTCAATTCATTTCATATGAATCGAGGATGTTAATATGTATATATATATATATATATATACATTTCTACAAAACAAAGTGCGATGAGTCGATGTGATCCTACTTCAAAGTTATGTTTTGATTTTCAATTCATTTCATATGAATCGAGGATGTTAATATATATATATATATATATATATATATATATATATAATTTAATATTTATTTAAATTATTAAATATAATTAAAACTAACTAATATTTAATATATAAATAATTTAATTTAATTAAAATAATTCTATAGATTTAGTTAATTAAACAACTAATAAGAATTGATAATGTAGTTATTATTAATTATTTAATAATAGAAATTTAATTTTGGATTATAATTTAATTAACAACCTCTGATTTTTTTGGCCTACGCAAAAGAATTTCCAAAATTATGCTAGATTTGACTCATCAACTTTGGAGCCTCATAGATTTAGTTTTACTTGACCAAATGAGGCCTAGGATAGCTCATTGAAAAGATAAAATTATGAAAAAAAATCACGAAGAGGTTTCATTAGCATATTTAATCTTTTGTTTGGTCTAAAATCTAGTAGAATGTCAAGCTCCTAATTTTTAATAAAACTAATTTTCTTGAGTTTTATTTTCTGCACTTTCATTTGCCCAAGCCTCTTACGAATCCAAATCCATTCGTCAATGATATCCTTGGCCAATTAAATCATCACAGACATCAATAGAAAGCCTAGATTTCCTTTTCAATTATTTATTTAATTGAATTTGATTATATTTATTTTAATTCCAGATTTGTCATTTTGATTTTATTTTTACATTTTAATTTTGTTTTAGTTTGATTTTGCAGGAAAATAGCTGAATAAATGAACATAAAAGAATCTCAGTCAATAAGAAGGCTCCAGCAATAGAAGAATGAAATTTTTGAGCCAATGAGAATTGATTAAACAAATTTATTCTTGAACAAACTTTCCTGTTCTAAATTCTTTTGTAAATATTATAAATACAAGATTGTGGGATGTAAGAAGGGCTTCTCTCCTCTGCAATTATGGAATTCTAAAAGCGCTTCTATAATAGGCATTTAGAGTGATAGGGGGGACGAGTAAAAAATTTCAGATCTGGGGATTATTGAGGATTTTTCTTTTGCATTCTGAATTATGTATGAAGGGCAGAGTTTTAACTACTGTGGCTCTTGCTTTGAAAGCAGAAGTTTAAGTATTGTAAAGGACTATTAGAGGGAGCTGGAGAAATGGATTCAATAAATTGGTATTTATAATACTATTATTTTAAATGTTGGTTTCATTTTTTTGTTACAACAATGTGTCAATTTACTTTCATATTTGTGCACTTTTCTTGGTGTGGGTAATTTGTCTCTATTTTATGTTATTATTTATCTTTGCTCTTATGGACTGAATTTTGATTTTTGAGTAACTATTTACTTAGAAATCTGTCTTTTCATACTGGATTAATAAATAGTGACATGTTTTGAACTTTTTCGACATATTATTGTTTAATTACTCAAGTTACTAATTATATGATCAAAATCATTTTGTGAACTTCTTCCTAAGTGTTGTTGGTTGATTATTTTAGTTAAGATGTTCCCAAATAGGATTTGTTTGGTATTCATAATGTTAGTTAATTGAACTACTTTGTTAGCTTGATATTCATTATAAGCCAGACATATTTATATCCCAATACTTTAAATATCTTTCTCTCAAATTGGTTAGATCTATATCTGCCTAATTGAGATAGGATTAGGATTTAGTCTCGTATGCTTGCATTATAGAATAAGTTTGCATTTAGATTAATTTCTACATTCTTTTAAGTCCTCTTCGCAAAAAGGAAAACTTTAGTTGTGGCTTACCGGAGCCCCAAATCAGCTTAAGGATCACTTTCTTTCCTAATCAGGGAGAGGGTTGGTCTGATGTCTCTTCTCCATTGGTGAATGAATGCCATATTTTAAATCCATTGGAGACTAAGAGAAGGTAATTGGACCTAGTTGTTAAAAATGCAACAAGATGATGAAGCTTAGTGGAAAGGAGTCGCCTTCACTAAGTGGGCCCGTAGGCTATTTTTGGTGCAAAGTCTATTATTAGACATATGGATCATGGTCTATGAGTTGCAGAATGCTATTTGTGGATGATTGGTTATGTTGGTAAAAATAGATGGACTTTTATTTTTAGACATATGGGCGGAGTCTATTTTTAGACTGCCAGGCTAAAAATAGAACAATCGAATATTATTAGCTCTTAATAATATTTGGACTATAAACATTATCTTATCATCTTGGAGCCATTCAGTTCGAGCGACGGATGTGGCACATGCAACTACCAAAAGGAAATACACTTTTCTTATGGGTCAGTTCAGCTATTGCATGATGGACTTTAGTTAGAACTCAAGTGATTGAGTTTGGTGGAGTTGATTGAGGAGTTGATGGAGTTGTGTTTAGTTTGACTTAGTTGAACTAGTTGTATTTGGTCTAACTGTAGAATACACTAGTGATGAGTGATGTGAATTAATTATTAATTAATTCACTAATTATTAACTCATAAACCAACTAAAGAATACATTAGTTAACTCAGTGCATGGACAGTTCAGTGGAGACAGGTGTTAGAGGTGAGTGTAAGGGCAAGACACCTGTCAGTTGTGACTATAGTTGTGCATGAGATTTGCACAATCAATGGATTGAGTATTTCCAATGAGGATTGCATGGTTCAACCAAGGGAAATACGAGTTTGAATTAGTCATTCTCATCTATTCTTATGTAGGATTGCGCAATGGAGGCAGGCAAGCAGCGGAGGAGATTTGAACCTGTGATTGATTTAGATCTGAGCTAGTTTGTGTGTAGCAGGTGGAGATAGTACTGAGTACTTGTGAGGAGTATTGTACTATGTATTGTTACATGTTCTCAATCATTATAATATATAGATAGTTGGGGGTTTTCAGCTGTATGCTTTCCCCGGTTACATATTGTGTTAATGTGTGCATGCGATTGTTGTTTCATTGTTTTTAATTCCGCAAAATTGATGATCAACGTAGAGTAGGTTATGTATTATGCATGCATTATGCAAATAGTGTATAATTAGGATAATCTCTATGAATAAGTGTTATATTATTCAAAATTTCTATACTAGTTGATCCAGTCAAAACCACCATTCCAAATGGAAAAGGAGCTACTTTAAGGTCCAGACCGGGTGGTCATCCCCTCATGTTGTTGCAGTGAATTTTGAGGCTTCAACAGATCCTTTATTTCAATTTATTCTAACAAAAAACTTTTGATCTTTCAATTAACCTAGTATTACTCCTTATTATTATAAGTTCATTGTCATATATAGGAATCAAAACCATATATCCTCTTTCGTCCACCTAGATATACATATTTGTATCACCTTTACTTTTAGTAAACCATTGTTAAAAGAAAAATTTATCGTTCTCTAAATGCTAAGACCTAGATACTTTTTTGAGTCCATATAGTTCTTTCTTTAACCTATAAAAAAAGTGTTATTCTCCCAACTTTACAAAATCTTCTAGCTAAACAAGACAAACTTCTTCCTTTAATTCTCCATTCAGAAATGTTGACTTGACATCTAACTCATTTAGCTTCGAGTTATACTTATTAGCCAATCTAATCATCATTCTAATGGTATTCACTTTAGATATATGTGAAAAGGTTTCTCTATATCATGTCCCTTCTTTTTATGAAAATCCCTTTGTTACCAGTATAGTTTTATATATATCAATAGTTTTATCAAGATTAATTTTTGTTTTGAATAACCATTTTTAGCTTATGATAAATTTATCCTTAGGAAATTATGTCAATTACGATGTATCATTTTTCATAATAGAATCATATTCTCCTTTCATGGCATCCATTAATTCTTTATGGCCTTTAACGTGCTCATAATTTGAAGGCTCAACTATATTCATAACTTGAGTCATTAGTACATAATATTAAAAGTAGATTGGTGTTTGAATTTGTGTTTTTATTCTTCGTAATGGCTCATTTATTTTTGGAGCTTGTCTACTTCCTCCTAGTGTGTTACTAGCTTCAATGCAACCTTGTTCTTCAACATCATCCTATTTTTTTTCATCTTCATTTGCTTTTTTTATTCAAGTAATTTCCATACATTGCGCTCTTCCTCTTTTGGAATCATGTCTATACATTCACAAAATATAACATCGTTCCTTACAAATACTTTTTGATTCATTGAATCATACATTTTATAAGATCTATAATCAAAGAAGCAACCAATAAATATGTACCTGATTTCCTTTCCACCAAGATTTATCTCATCTTTAGGAACATGAGAAAATGTTATTCTTCCATTCTCAAATGACTCAACATTGGTTTATAGGCATGAAATGCTTCATAAGGTGATTCTCACTATAGAATTTTGATAGGAATTATTTTTTTTCAACTATACAGCAGCGCTAATTTCTTCAAGCATAAATGATTTTCACAAGTTTTCATAATTCACTATGCTTCAAGCACATTCAGCCAATGTTTTTTTTCTTTTGCTATAGCATTCTATTCAAGTGTATGTCGCAATGTAAATTGTTGATAAATTTCATGTTTTTTGCAGTAGTTAATGATAAACTTCATGCATATTCTCCCCCTTCATCTCATTTGAATATCATTATGTATTTTCCTTTTCACTTTTCATCTGTCTTCTTAAATTCCTTAAACTATTAAAATAAATCATGTTTTCTTGTAATAAACTAGATCAATGTGTATCTAGTTTATCATCAATGAATATAAGAAAATATGAACCTCCACCTAATGACTTAATTTTCATGTGACCACACACATCAACATGTATTAGCTCAATAATTTCCCTTTATCTCTTTTTTGTTCTTGTCGGAAATTATTCCCTATGTTCTTTTCCTAATGTGTATCCCTCACATGTCCCAGATTTTCTCATAAAATCTAAAAGACATTCAACCATTACATTCTTTAGAAGTAACTCAAGATCATTATGATTTAGATGACCATACATTTGATGTCATAGCTCCTATGTTTTCATGGTTGTAGATGCCCTTCTTTATGATCTTTCCTATTAACATCAAGTTTGTATAATTCCCAAGAGTTCCCTAGCTTGTAGCTGTCTTACTACGATGGTGTAGTTATTGTGTATATCCTTCACAATACAATGTGACTTAAATAATTCAACTTTGATATTTTGATCTATAATGGTGGAAAAAAAGATTAAGTTTTTCTTAATTCCAAGAACATACATCACACTTTGAATTTATCTGACATGGGTATTTAATAAAGTTACAAATAAATCACCACAACTGTTGATTTCATGAGATGGTTCATCTCCTTGATAGATATAAGTACAATTATTATTTTCATGATAGATATCAAACTATTCCTTTTTGCATGACATATGAATTGAAATGCCAAATTCAATAAATCCTACATTATCATCATTATTTTATGCTAATAAATAAACATTTGAAATGAATAATTTGGTATTTTTTTAGGCTATCGTTAATTGTGTATTTTTTATCAATGAAATTACATGAATATGTGTGAACTTATCAATTTTATTTTATTTCAATCTTTAACAAAATTTCTAGGATTACCAAAGTAGAAGCATCCATCCTTCCTCTCCATATAGGTATTTTTTCTTAGGAGTTTTGTGCCTTGTGACTGACCTCCATTGTCCTTACCTTGTGGCCTTCCTTTCTATAGATATTCCTTTGGCTACCAACACCGAATCAAAACTTTGAGTTATGCCACTAATATTCTTACTTATCTCTTCTTCTTCCAAGAGAATACCTTTCAATTCATCAAATGTAGGAGTCTTTTCCATAGCTTCAAGTTCATTGATGAACATATGATAATCATCTAACAAACCACTTAATTTAATTTCCACTAAATCATTATTGGAAATATTTTCATCAATAATACCAAGCTTAACATAAATTTCATTTATTATAGAAAGAAACTAACTAATTTTTTCATTAATGTCCATTTTAATTAGGAAAAGCCTATTCTTTAAAAATGTCACTCGATTTGAATTCAAAGTTTCATACAATTGCATTAGAGTTTCCTAGGTTTCTTGAGATGCATTACAATCCCTTATGTGTGGAATAATGTTTTCCTTTACAAACATTCTCAAGGGTGTTGTTTCCTTTTATCTCTCTATGCTCCCAATCTTGAACTAATGTTTTTAATGTTGGCAATTTGGTTTCAACTCATAATTCTCTTGACCAAGAATTATAGCCTTCCATTAATATTTTCATCGTAAACTTCCAAGTTTCGTAATTTTCCTAATTTAGCTTTGTGAACTCATTTATATATGAATACACAAATTGATTTACCATATTAGGTAACAAATATATCCCTTTGTGATACATAAAAAGTCAAATAAGATAGATCTCAATAGAGAAAACTAGAGACAAGCCCCCACCACAAGAGACTATGGGTCCTAATAGAGTTTTTCCATGGCTATCTGAGATCCAAAGGGTTGGATTGAGGCAAAAGCTAAAGTGAAAGCTAGGTATGTTGTTGGCTCAACAAATTTAATCATATGGACATAATTTTAATTAAGAAAGTTAAAACAACCATTCGTTATAAATATATTGAAGGAGATGCAAAGACACACACACACGCACATATATATAACAATGCTTCTTAAAAAAATCCTAGAAGATTCCCTTCCACAAACGAAATCTACATGGATCCATAACCTCGTAACATTCTGTGATGATAGACTAGCTCAAGCCCCTTATTGTTTTCCTTTCCATATTCACTTCCATATGCATCATAATCACACAAATGTTTAGGTTTCAATCTATTCAATGCAACACAAATGTACATAATTACAATCCTAACTAACCACTACCTAATTTTATTATATTTCCTCTTGATACTACAATATTTTCTTGCTTGAAATCTCTTTCTTTGTCTTCAACAACAAATTGTCAATGATATCTATAACATCACTGACCTTTGAAATCGCTACCATCAACATACCATTATCCAAGTCTCATTTAATCGCATCCATTCTCAGAAAACCTAAGTTTCCTCAAAATATTGACTCTGGAATGCTTCATTCTGTGTCATTTATTGCCCTCCTCCTTGGCATTGAGTTCAAAGTAAAATAAAAACAAAAATACAACACTACAACTACCTCAAGAGAGACATTTCTAATAATGCAACCTCTCACACACTAAATAAATAATATAGTCCCATTATATAGCAATGTGATCAATCAAATATATAAGCACAACAAGCTAGAGGATAAAGACTGCTACTCAGCTCCAACTCACTTTTGCATTGGAAAACAACAATTTCTAGAACATGACCTCAAAACACTAACAATCTAGAATGATGATGTTTTTAAAAGTTTCATCTAAATGGAAAACAAGGTGGGTAACTTAAACATAACATTGAACACACTATTTTGTTTGTGCCAATTAGCTTTAAAATATATGTAAATAGATTTTACCATATCGATAACTCACCTATTCTATTTCATAATTCAATTTGTAAATTGTCATGGATATTTCATTGGACAAATCATCATAACAAATATGATAGTATTATATTTAAAATATGAAATTCTACACTATTACAATTTTATTAGATTTCTATATTTGTAGATTTACTATTAATAGTGCATGCATGCGAATGAAAATTAGGCAGAAAATATGTAATGGAAAAAAAAAGGTTCACACACGCATATAACACAATATATGCTTTGGGAAACCCTTTCAAGAGAAACCCCAGAAGGAAGGTGAGGTTGCTCCCTCTCCTTCTCGAAATAGAAATATATCTATAGGTAAAAAGAAGTAAGGCCTATGGCTCGTGGGCTACTACAATGCTCAAACCCTCTCCATGTTCTCTACCTCTTATCCTTCTTGGATATTTTTTATCATCTATGGAACAAATTCACTCAAAAGAATGGAATCATTTTTCCTCCTAGTGACCCAATTATAAGACAACCTCATAACCTACTAGTGACTGGGTTTGACTACCTCAAATCTTAACAATAGTTGAAAAATAGACTCTTCTAGACTTTTATACATCATAATCATATGGATAGTACATTTTCCATGAATATTTGGGGCTAATGTAGCATCCTCTTGATTTATAGTGGTGAAAATAGGAAGGTCAACTTCTGAGTGGCATAAATTTCACATACATACTCCAATTGATGTGATTCTTGCATCGTTGGAAGGATATCTGTGTAAAATAGCATAAAAAGTTGCAAAGTTAAAGTAATAAAGTTTTACACATAAAATTGTCACTTGATGCATCAAAATGCTCCCGGAAGGTTTGAGACCTTATTTTGCTAGAAACTTAGTCCAGATAGTAAAAATGGTCTCATCAGTTGATTCCTCCACTTTTTCCACTCTTAAAGCATCAATATGGATGAAAAACAATATAATTATCCAATATGGATCATAATCCCATTTACATAAGCCCACTAAAGAACCATCTTGTAAGGGATGATGTTATCTATTTTTTGATAACATAAACATATTAGCATAGAGATGCAAGAGAGTTGATATTGAAAATTTTATCCATTGATGTAAACAAAATGACATGAATATTTCAATATCATTGATTCTTGACTATAATATTTAGACTTTTCACTAAAAAACATATTATTCTTCCACCTTTCATTATAAGAATACTTATTAGCTTAGAAACTTTTTCGGTGTGACCGCACATTGGAACAATATATCCCATAGCTTTTAGGGTAATAAGTCCTCATGAGAACTCCATAGGGACATTTTGCCATTTATGTTTTGTATCAATATTTATTTTGAATAATATCAATCCAATTTTTTTATGTTAGTATCAATAAAAGTAGACTTTAAAATTAATATAAATTATAGCATGGAGGACTTTAATCCCCACTTTACACATTCATAAGCTTTTTAAATTTGCTTTCAAAAGGAAAAATTAGGTTGATAACATAAACATGGTAGTGAAAACACCATTCCATTTAGGCCAACCAACATTAAAAATCCTACAAATGGATTTCACTATGAGGAAAACTTACCCAATATGGGTCATAACCCCATGTGTTTAAGGCCACAAAAAAAAATGATGTAAGGTCTTAGTGTCTATGGTTCACTAGTGATCAAATGTACTCTTTCCATGTGGTTGATAGGGTTATTAGGTCAAATTCTTATATTTTCAAATAAGTTTTCAAATAAAATTTGATCATTGGTGAGTTCTAGGTCATTACTACTCCCTCCATATTCAACGTCTAGTTCATGGCCTGGCCATCACCTTGTGATAAGGCATCAAAAGAGTGTCTTGGTCATCATTTCATGTTCATTCATACTGCAAAGGTCTAAAGGTCCAAATCTTGGACTTAGACGTCCATTTGGTATCATCATTAGGTCATATAATAAATGAGTCATATGGGAGTCATGTCATCACCATAGTCACCATCAAGGCAGTTAGTAATTAGGAAAAAGTGTTTTAAATGATTCCTAAGGTACATTTTACTCCTTATGAAGATGTAACCTTGCATAATAAAGTGATAAAGTTGGTGTACACTATCCTATAATTCAATTTTTCAAAAGCAAAAATCGATTTCCTGCCTATAAGAAGATCATCAAAGCATTCTAATTTCTCATTTCACCTTCATTGAGCATCTCTACACCACCATGAAAACATATTTATGTCATTGAGCATACCTACCTTGCCCCTTTATATCTCTGTAATTGATCATTTGAAACCCTAGCCTAGATCCTAGATCTATGAACTGCATCTAACAAACCCTAAAATCAAACCCTATTGAGCTTTGAATATCTAGCATAAGATATATCTTCCTCTCCATTCACTCATTGGTTATGAGATCATAGAGACAACCCTCTCTGATTTGCTAGGCTAGCTACAAGATCGAAAGTTGGTTTGAGATTACCTCCATTGGTCTCATTTCTCAGTCTTGGGACACTAAAGAGTGCTAACATAAGTGATGATGTCATCTATGTTTTTGATAACATAAATATTTGGATGTAGAGATGCAAGGGAGTTGATATTCAAAATTTTATCTATTAATGTAAAATAAATAACTAGAATATGTCAATATCATTAATTCCTAACTACAAAAATTAGATTCCTCAATAAAAAATATTGTTTTTTACCTATGACCGCTTGTTGAACCAATATGTCCCATAGATTTTAGGGTAAGCAGTTCTCATGAGAACTCAATAGGGACTTCTTTTATTTAAATTTTGTATTAATTTTTGTTTTGAATAATATCAATTGAAATTTATTTTCTTTGTCAAAATCAATAAAATTATACGTTGAAGATAATATAAATGGTAGTGGGTAAGACTTTGATCCCCACTTCAGACATACATTATAAGTGATGAGGTTTAAAAAAAAAAAATCTAAAAGGGAAAAGAAGGTGGATAACATAAACATAGCAGCGAAAAATTATTCCTTTTAGGCTAATGAATGTCAAAACTCTTGCAAATGGATTTCGCTAAAAGGAGAAATCACCAAGTTTGTTTCATAATCCTATGTGCTTAAGCCATCTAAAGAACCATTTTGTGAGGGATAATACTTGTGACTTTGATAACATAAACATATATATGTAGAGATGCAAGGGAGTTGATATTGGAAATTTTTATTGATGTAAAAAAATACTAGAATATGTCAATATTGTTAATTCCTAACTATACGATTTAGATTTCTCACTAAAAAGAGATAATTCTACATGTGACTACACGTTGAACAAATTTATCCCATAGCCTTTAAGGTAAAGAATCGTCATGAGAACTCAACAAGGAAATTTTTCTATTTAAAATTCGTATTAATTTTTATTTTGAAAAGTATCAAATGAAATTTAATTTTTGTGTTAAAATCAATAAAATTAGACTTAGAAATGGTATTCGCGAGGAATTTTATCCCCCACTTCACACATTCATTATAAGTGACGAAGGTTTTAAAAATTTTGTTTAAAGGAAAATGGAGGTGCATAACATAAACATAACATTGAAAACACTTCCATTTAGGCCCATCATTGTTAAAAAACCAACGAATGGATTAGCGTTAAACATCCTGCAAATAGATTTGGCTATGAGGAGAACTCACCTACTCTGTTTGATATTCCCATGTGCTTAAGACTACTAAAGATCCATTTTGTAAGGAATGATGGTATATGTGCTTTTGATAACATAAATATATAGATGTAGATATATACTGAAAATCTATAGATGTAGAGATATATTGAAAATCTTAATTCTTGATGTAAAAAAAAAAAGAAAGACTAAACATGTAAATATCTTCAATTTACAATTTATATAAAAAGCGATTACTCTACCTATGATCGCATGTTAAACGAATATATCCCATAGATTTTAGGTTAATGAGTCCTCACGAGAACCCAAGATGGACATTTTTACTATTTTAATTTTGTATCAATTCAATTTTGTTTCCTCTACTAAAATAAATACAATTAAATTAAAATTAGTAAAATTAGGTTTTCTCTACTAAAATAAATACAATTAGATTTAAATTAATAAAATTAGGTTTTAAAAATGACACAAATGTTAGTAGGGTAGCCTTTAATCCCCATTTCATTTATTATAACTAATGAGTTTTTTAAAAGTTTTTTTAAGAGAAAAATATGGTGGGTAATTTTTTTTGCATGGTAAATAGTGAATTGGTAGTTATGAAGGAAATTTATGGGGAAGATCTAGAAGTGAATCATAATGGATATTTCAATTGACTTTTAAGTTTATAGGAATTACTCATTATGCTCTTCAACTTGTTCAAATACAATTCACCTTCACTTTTAAGTTTATAGGAAAAACATCAAATACTATTCACCTTCACCTTTAAGTTTATAGGAAAAACGTCAAATACTATTCACCTTCACCTTTAAGTTTATAGGAAATACTCCATATGAAACTTGTTCAAATAATATTCACCTTCCGGATTATAGTAATTACTCGTCATAGTCTTCAACTTTTCGATTTTTTCTACACAAGCTAACACGCCAAATAATAGAACCTAGGGGGAGTGGGAATTAAATTATATTTTCAAATTGTTCAAATTTTTTTCCGCACAAGCTAAAATGTCATAGAAAAATAGAACCTAGTTGGAACGAGAATTAAATCTACTAGATACCACGCAACAATTCCTTGTTTAACAAGAAGGTGAAAAATTTAAACACATTTTTTACACAAAAAAACATGACTCTAGGTGTAGGAGGAATTAAAATTACAGGTAGTACTCATCGAAATTTCCAACTTGTTCAAATTTTTTGCATACAAGCTGACATGTCACAGAAGAATAGAACCTAGGTGGAGCCATAATTAAATATATTAGCTAGCACTTCAGTTATTGCCCTTTAACTTAAACATAGCACTTAAACATAGCACTGAACACCTAGAGAACAAAACTTAGGTGGAGAGGGAATTAAACCCACAGCTAAGGCTCTTAACATAGAAATGAACACACCATTCCATTTAGGCCAATCGGGGTTAAAAACCTGAATAACTTAAACATAGCACTTAAACATAGCACTGAACACCTAGAGAACAAAACTTAGGTGGAGAGGGAATTAAACCCACAGCTAAGGCTCTTAAACATAGAAATGAACACACCATTCCATTTAGGCCAATCGGGGTTAAAAGGCATATGAATTGTTTTTACCTAAAGAGAACTTGGGTGATCTGTTTTATAATCCTGTATGCTTAACCCCATTGAATAACCATTTTGGAAAGAATGATGCCATATGTATTTTTAATAACATAAACATAGTGATGTAAAGATGCATGGGAGTTGATATTGAAAATTTTATCAATTAATGTAAAAAAATGATGAGAATATGTCAATATCTTAAATTACTAACTCAAAATTTTAGTTTTCTCACTAAAAAATATTCTACCACTTATTAACTTAATAATATTTTTAGATTTGATGATTTATCCAACCATTATATCCCATAAGCTTTAGAGTAAGCATTCCTCATAATAACTTATTAACATTTTTCTATTTAAATTTTGTATCAAATTTTATTTTTAACATTAATAAATTAAATTAAAATTTTAAAATAATCTAAATATTTTGATAATTGTAAATATGAATGTCTATAATAATATAAGCATGAATCTTGGTAATTAATATTATATAATAATAATAATTTAGAATAATATTTTATTTTATTATATTTTATTAATTTTGACGGTGTAAAATGTGTAAAATAAATATTATGATGTCTATAACTATTTGTTAATCGTTTAATTTAATTTAACTAAACTATAATATTTCTGTTCTACATTTGGCAAGGTCAGTTTATAGGTCAGAGAAGCCAACAACGTCAACTAGGGTTCCATAGATGCGGAATAAAAAAGGAAATCGGAGGATCTTACCACTGATTTACATCTCAGCGAGTGAAGACGCAAGTCATGTTATTTGTGCGGGAAAAATGTTTTATATAACCTCCTCTCATGTCCCAGAGATCTACACTGTCGATCTTCCACACCGGAAGTAAAAGAATTATATTCCTTTTTTTTCATGCCTGGCATGTCTGGAAGTGAGGCCGAGGCTACGATGGAGAACCCATGCGACGAGGCGAAGATGGAGAACCCATGCGGCGATCTCGACGGTTTGAGGGACGAGTTGCCATCCACAGATGACACAAATCTTGGCGTTCCGGAGACTCGCACAAATATCGGCATCGACGAGATGCTAGAGACATGGGCGGGGGAATTCGGACGGTGGCAACTCAAGCATTTTGTGCTGGCCAGCTTCGCATGGACACTGATGGCCCTCCAAACGATGGTCATTATTTTTGCCGACAGTCAGCCTGGTTGGCACTGCAACAAACAGAATGTTCCAGGTGATTCCCATTCCATGCAGCGAGAGTTCGAATTTTGTAGCCCGACGGGATCTATTTGCTCCCTCGACCGAGCATCGTGGGACTGGGACGGGGACCGCGGAATTTCCACTGTGTCCGAATGGGGTCTCTTTTGCAATGAAAAATACAAAGTTGGGTTGGTGCAGTCTGCGTTTTTTGTCGGGTCTCTTATTGGTAAATGACATTTTTAAGAAAATCTAGTAGAAAATGTATCTTCTTTCCTGTTTTACGGTAATTTATTTTGAGATCCATGATAAACAACGATTTAGTTCCATTCTAAGTTAAATCAGATCTTCAGAATCGTGACAGAAATTTGGTAATCAAATCTTCAAAATCTTGACAGAAATTCGGTAACCAAAAAATTCTGACTTCCAAATTCCAACAAGTAGAGGAAATTTGCAACAGAGGAAACTGTTCCGTGTATTAGCCACTTATGGTTTATGTCCACTGATGTTCAGGATACACATTTTGCTTAGGGTTTGAGTTTTTTTTTTTTTTTTTTCCCATAATACAGGTGCAGGGCTGTTTGGACGACTCTCGGATTCTTCACTTGGAAGGAAAGGAGTGCTGAACTTGGCTTGCGCCGGCAACGCCATCCTCGGCTTCTTGACGGCAATGTCGCCTAATTTCTGGGTGTATTTGATACTTCGTCTATTGACGGGCATAACATGCGGTGGCGTAGGCTTATCATCCTTTGTTTTGGCGACGGAGCCCGTGGGTCCGACGAGAAGAGGTCCAGTAGGCATGTCGGCTTTCTACTTCTATTCCTTCGGCATAGGGTTGCTCTCTGCTCTCGCCTACTTTTCCGACAGTTGGCGACTTCTCTACATTGTGACTTCCACTCCCTCCGCCTTATATTGCCTCTTCGTTCTCCCATTCCTCTGGGAATCTCCGCGGTGGTTTCTGGTAAAGGGCAGGCTGGAAGAGGCCATGGAGGTCATGAGATCGATTGCGGCCGAGAACCGTAAGTCAATACCAGCGGGAGTTTCGTTGGCCTTGGACGGGGACCCAAAAGATGCCACAGATGCTGGCGATTCATCAGAAGCCTTGTGGACGTTTTCAAGGCGCCCGTGACGCGCAGGAGGATGATTGCAATGGGTTGGATATGGCTGGCCTGCGCTATGGTCTACTATGGACTGAACCTGAACGTGGGAAATCTTGGTACCAATTTATATCTGAGCGTTTTCCTTAACGGAATTGCAGAGTTGCCTGCATATTCTCTGAAGGCAATTATGGTTGACAAGTTCGAAAGGAGGGCGATGCTCATCTTCTTGATGCTGTTAAGCGGACTGTCTTGTCTGTTGGCAAGTTTGACCTCGGTGCTCGTCGAGATTTTGGGTTCGAATCCAATGGAAAACCGGGGAACGGGGGTCAGCAGAAAAGTTGTGAGTGGCGTGAAGCTAGCGTGTAGCCTCGTGGGGATATTCGGCGCGGCGGGGATGTATAATTTGGTATACGTTTACACATGCGAGCTCTTTCCGACAGTTGTGAGGAACGCGGCGTTAGGGTTGGCGAGCCAGACGGGGAAGATAGGCGCCATTGTCGCCCCGCTGGTGCTGGTGACGGGAAACGTAAATTCGGCGCTGCCCTTTTTTATCATCGGCGTTTCGGGTATTGTAGGAGGTGTCCTGGGTTTCATGCTTCCCAGGACATCGAATCGTCACCTCGCGGAAACTATGGCAGCCTTCAAAGCAGAGATTCCACCAACAGGGAATGATTTAATTTGATGGACCTAATGTCCCGGCGGCCTCCACTTCAGGCCTCCACATCAATAATTTTGTTTGACGGTTTGTGCTGGCGTGACGCATAGCACTTTCTACAAAAAGTGTTTTATGCGTTGGATGTTTAAAACATAAACGTTGAATGCGTATGAATGCATCAAATTCAAATAAATAAAATAGTTAATCCATATTATGGGCATTCTGTTTGAGGGTTTCGTTTTTATTTTTATTTCTAGTTTTAATTTTAAATTTAAAATTGGTAGCTTTCTTTATTTAATACCATCAAGACCATAATTCATGCAAGTGGCCGGACTTGTAGGAATCCGATGTGAACGTTGTTAAAATAGTAATTAGATATTTGCAAGGAACTATGGTTTACGGATTATGGTATACAAAAGGAATAGATTTTACTCTTAAATCTTATATAGATGCATATTATGGTGAGAGTATGGATGACAAAAAGAGCGTTAGTGGAGGAGCATTACTTCCAGAAAAATGCCTAGTTTCTTGGCTCAACAAAAAATAAAGTTTAATATTTCTATCAAGGTTGAAAATAGCAACAAAAACTGTTAAAAATAGTATCAAGAAATATTTTAATTTAATTTGTTTTTAAATTAAATTGGCAATAAAATTATAATACCATATCTCATGACAACTTTTATTAGTTAAATAAGTTAATTTCATTTAGTTGGCTTAATTAATTCGAGTTGAGGGTGTAACTAAAGTCAGTTAAATTAGTTCCAACTATTGAAGGAACTAGTGGGATCATTCGAGAGAGTCTAACTAGAGACATGTATAGTGTCTCCTATATTATAGAAGCAATAGTTGAGTTAATTTTGAGTTGAAATTAATCAATTCAGTTCAAATAAGTTAAAGTTAGTTAGATTAGCTCCAACTGTTGAGGGAACTAGGTGGAGGTCTAGTAGTGTGGTGCTGCCTATAGTCGAGTGTGATGTTGCCTGAAGTGTAGTGTGGTGTTGCCTCAAGTACAACGTGGTGCTATTTGAAGTGTAGTGTTTTGCTGCCTGTAGTGCAGTATAACGTTTCCTAAAGTATCATGTGGTGCTCCCTGAAGTGAAGTGTGGTGTTGCCTAAAGTAAAATGTGGTGCTACCTGAAGTCAAGTGTGGTGTTCCCTAGAGTATCAACCAATAAACTGAATATTGACTCATAATTAGCTCATGCATGTCACATCTAAGAGTTACCCAATTAAGATTGGAGGTCAAGGGTAGTGTACTATCATTGTATAATTATCTGAATTGTATAGATGGTGCATGCAGTTAGAGGTAGAGCCTAAAGGAGCTACGCAATACAATGGAGGAAAATTCCTATTAAATATGGGCATAATTCCTCATTGAACAATGCAAGGAAATAGGCCTTGACCTGTCTTAGATGTTCTGAGACACATAGAGATAATGCAGAGGTTGCTCGGGCTTTAACAAAGCATTGTAATATTCTCATTTTTTTACTAATGCAGTATACAGATAGAAGGGTTTTTAGTTGTTGCTTTCCCCAAGAAATCATTGTCTAATGTGTTGATTGAATTCTTTCTCTTGCATCCTTCATGATTTTGCGATCGTTTAATTGTTCCACTAATGAGTAGAATATATTCAAGTCTATTGTTTTAGCATATTACAATTAGCAGTTTCTATCTACAAGAAATTTCTACATGGTATTAGAGCTAGATTTGTAGAAATTTCTACATGGTATCGCAGCTAAAATCGTAATAGAAGAGAAGAATTTGAAGATTTCCTTGTAGATTGATGGAGCTCTAATTTAGGGAAGATCCAAAATACCCTATGTGGAGACTTCTCAATGGAGCTAGAAGGATGCTAGTGGGAAGATCAGTGAGCCAATATTTAGTGACACAAAAGGGAGTTGTGATCATTGATATTAGTAGATTGAGGAGCAATGAGATTTCCCATAGGGAGATTGAAACTCAGAAGGAGTCTAGTTTAAGAGGGAGAAACCCTATGGAAGCTAGTACTTCACGATCTGGGAGATCAAACTCATTATTGTAGTGGTTGTAGTAGTAGTCAAGAAGCAGAAATAGAGCAGTAGAAGAAGGAGTATGAATAAATCATAGTTCGGTTTGCATGCAGCCATACCTCCAAGTGAGATGTGGGGCAATGTGAAGAAATAGTCCCAAGAGTGAAGAAATTTGGGCAAGATCAATTGAGGTTTTTCTTTTTCTCATGGACCATTACCTTTCTACGGGGGCCCACAATATCCATTAGCAAGAGGATCAGCGTTAGTATGATACTACAGAGTGCTAAGAAGTGTTGATAGTAGAGCACGAGGCTCAGTAGCAGAGTTAGTTTATTTTGTTTGGAAGTTTTTTGGTTGCAAATGTTGCAATAGAAACAACAAAAGTGACAAGACTTGCATGTAGAGCATTCCAAAGGTACTGGATTGCCATAGAAGTGAATTTCTTTCTTATTGAGATGGAGTGTTGAAAATAGAAACAAGAAATGTTAAAAATAACATCAAGAAAGATCCTAATTTAATTTGTCCTTGAACTAAATTTGGAATAAAATTGTAATTCCACATATCATTACAACTTGTATTAGTTAACTAAGTTAATTTGAAATAGTTGGCTCAGTTAATTTGAGTTGAGGTTCTAACAAGATTCATGTAGAGTTTCTCCTATATTATAGGATTCCCGGTTCATTTTATTTTGAGTTGAAATTAATTAATTCACTTCAATTGAGATAAAGTCAATTAAACTAGTTCCAATTGTTAAAGGAACTAGTGGGAGGTCTAGTAATGTTGTGTCATATGCATTTGAGTGTGGTGCTACCTGAATTCTAGTGTTGTGATGCCTGAACTGCAGTGTGGTGCTTCCTAAAGTACTGTTTGGTGTTGCCTTAAGTGTAGTGTGGTGTTGCCCGAAGTCGAGTGTGTTGTTACCTGTAGTGATCAAGCAATAAACTGAAGATTCACTCATAATTAACTTATGCACGTCAGATCTAAGAGCTACCAAGTTGATATTAGAGTGCAAGGGGGTGATAGTCAATTGTATAATTATCTGAATTGTACAGATGATGCATGTAGTGAGAGGAAGAGCCTAAAGGAACTGCACAATCCAACGAGGCAAATTCCTATTAAATAGGGTCCTAATTTATCATTAAACAACACAAGGAAATAGGGGCTTGGGAATTAAATTTTGCATCCAATGAGTGCTCCCTCTCAAAATTTGATTAAAACTATAGAGATATAAGTTGAAAATATGAGTTGAAAAAGTGAATTTATTATTATTACTATTATTTAACCTTTTTACCTTTTTACTCCAAAAATATGAGTTGAAAAGGTATTTTATTCATTTTCTCCTCTAAAATGTGATGATGTAATCTAATCTTATTTTATTATTTCCACTATTATTTTAAAATATTCCTTAGGAGGCCCATTTTAAACCTAAAAATTTCTCTAATGGGTAGGAAACCATATTCCCTTTCCATTGATGTCAAAGGGGGAGGGAATTGAAGCACTGAAAAGAAAAAGTTGAAGCAAGGATAATATTCACAACCGATATGGGGGAGTTTGATCCATTGCCATTAATGGCTATCAATGTATGGTGGTGTTGTCATAAATGGTAAAGGGGGACTTGTTAGAAATAATGTTATCATTATTGAAAATGAGTGACATTGATGTAAAAAGGGATGACTAAGGAAGAAGCATTATCATTAAGGAATCTAAGGAGGGAATATGTGAGTTAGATCCATGAAGCCAAAACAATATGAAGTTTATTGCATTTTTTTCAAGGTCATGTTGGGTGTGGAGCCTGATTATCTTCTGTATTCAAAGGTATCGTCGCATTGGACCCCAGTTCGTAATGGGGCGGCAACGCCGACAGTGAAATATTCACTGCAGGGGGGCTCAGGGGGGCCGCTGCGACCTTTGGGAGCACCCCCAGGTAGGGGGATCAGGGGTAGTGCCGCCCAAGCTAAGAATAGATGTAAAATTGCCTTGTAAAATGTTATAAATTCGTAGTCAATCTGGGCTGTTCATTAGGCGGAGATCTGACAGTAGAAGATATGTCTAATTTAGGGTTTTTTGCCCTAGAAAGCAACCCGCTCGCTATATATGAGGGAATTGTATTGCGTCTATGTATATTTGTATTCTGAGTAAGGAAGAGAGAGGAGATTGAGAGCGAAGAGGGAATTACAATGGATTTGTTGTAGGTTGTACCTCTTCAGTTTGCTGGATAATATAAAAATAAGGATTGGCTATTTCTCTGTGGACGTAGCTGAACCACGTATGTCTATGTCTCTCTTGTTTTATGTGTTTTCTATGTTCATATTTCTGCAATATTTTATGTTTCCCATTGCTCTGTAATATATAATTATCTAACACCTGGTATCAGAGCCAAAGGTCTATTTGGCTGATAAACTGGTAGGAGAGAAGGGTTCCTTGTTCGAGTGGGAGAAATGGCGGAAGACGGTAAGTTTAGGATCGAAAAATTTAATGCCGAAAACTACCAGTTGTGGAAGATGTAGATGGAATATTATTTATACCAGAGAGATCTGTACCAACCTCTGAGCGGAAAGACAAAGAAGCCGATGATTATGATAGACAGAGAATGGGATATTCTAGATAGAAAAGCACTTGGAACAATACAGTTGTGCCTAGCGGCATTGGTAGCATTTAATATTTCAAAGGAGACAACAACAAAGCGTTTAATGTCGACATTGGCCAAACTATATGAAAAACCCTATGCCTCAAATAAGGTATTTCATATGAAGTGTTGATTTAATATGAAGACGTTAGAAGGTGGATCTGTTGCTGATCATTTAAATGAATTTAATACAGTCACCAATCAATTAAGTTATGTAGGGATAAATTTTGATGATGAAGTTAGGGCTTTGTTATCTCTATGTTCATTGCGAGAAAGTTCGAATGGTTTAGTTATGGCCATTAGTAACTCTGTCTCTGGATCTAGTACTTTAAAGTTTGATGATGTTGTCGGTGCAATCCTTAGTGAGGAAATGCAACGGAAAAGCTCCGGTTAAACATGAGGTAATGCTTTGATTGCAGAGAATAGGGGAAGAAAAATGGAAAGAGGAAAGAGCCCTGGATATCGTAGTAAGTCAAGAAAACGCAGATCCAAGTCCAGATCGGGGATACTGTGGTAGAAATGCAGGAAGAAAGGACACTTGAAGAAAGGCTACAAGTGTCAAAAGGGAAAAGAAGGAGATGCACAACAAGAAAATAATCATGAAGCGAATGTAACAGGTCATGTGTTGCAAGATGCTTTGATTCTTTCATTAGAAAATATTATTGATGCCTAGGTGGTAGATTCAAGGGCCTCCTTCCATGCCACACCTGATAGGAAACATTTTTATGATTATATTCAAGGAGATTTTGGATAGGTTCAATTGGGTGATGATAAACCCTGTAAAATCCTTGGAATCGGTACATTTTTCCTAAAACAACAAAACAGAAATCATTGGCTATTAAAGGAGGTAAGGCATGTTCCAAATCTGAAGAAAAATCCGATTTCAACAGGGCAGTTGGGAGGTGAAGGTTGCGTAACTACTTTCACAAATAAAACCTGGAAGGTCACTAAAGGATCCCTGACAGTAGTGAAAGGAGGAAAGGTTGGTACATTGTATTTATGCAATGGTATTTCTAATTCTATTAATGCTTTAACCTCCACAGGAGAAGATACGACATTGTGGCATCATAGGCTCGGGCACATGTGTGAGAAGGGGATGCATATTCTTCACTCAAGAAATTTGTTTCCATGTTTGAAGCATGTTGATTTAAAATTCTATGAGAATTGTGCTTATGGAAAACAGAAGAGAGTCAAATTCCTTAAAGTCGGGAAAGAAAAGAAGAGCAAAACATTAGAGCTTGTGCATATAGATTTATGGGGACCTGCTCAGGTATCATCTCTTGGTGGATCTCATTATTATGTTACTTTTATTAATGATGCAACTAGAAAAACCTGGATTTATTGTACTCGAAATAAATTTGATGTATTTGATACTTTCAAGAAATGGAAAGCTTTGGTTGAAAATGAGGCAGGAAAAAGGTTGAAGTGTCTCAGATCAGACAATGGAGGTGAATATTGCACAAAGAGTTTGATAGGTATTATTCAGAGAATGGAATTCACAGAGAGAAGACAGTTCCAGGAACACCACAAGAAAATGGTGTGTCAGAAGGGATGAACAAGACAATCATGGAGCATACAAGGTGCATGAGATTGCATGTAGGATTTCCTTTACAATTTTTGGTAGATGTTGTAGATATTGTTGTTTATCTAATAAATAGAGGGCCTTCAAGTTCCTTGGATGGTGGTATTCTAGAGGAGGCATGGACAAGTAGAAAAGTAAACTACTCTTTTTTAAAGACTTTTGGTTGTGCAGCCTTTTTCCACATTAATAAAGAAAATAGAACAAAGCTTGAGGAAAAATCAAAGAAATGTACCTTTATTAGATATGGTGTTAATGATTTTGGTTATCGATTTTATGATTATGAAAAACACAAAATCATTAGGAGCAGAGATGTCATATTCAATGACAAGTTTTTGTATAAGGATCAGCTGCAGGAAAAGAAACACGAAAAAGAAAATAGAGAATACACAGTGCTTGACGAGATCGTAGAAAAATTAGATGGTGCCTAAAAATCATAATGATCAATAGCCAGAACAACAACCACAACATCAACAAGCACCTCAAACACCTGAAAGTGTTGTTAGAAGATCTACATGGATAAGTAGACCCCATGAACGATGCTCTCCTTCATTATAATATGTATTGTTGACTGATTCTAGTGAACCAGAATGTTATGAAGAAGCAATGCAGGTAGAAACGAGGAAGAAGTGGGAGCAATCCATGAAAGAAGAGATGGACTCCTTAGCACATAACCAAACTTCATCCATATTGCTGTTTTTCCTGCAGGTAAAATAGTATTGCAAAATAAATGGGTGTACAAGTTGAAGGAAGAAGATGGAGGTAGAAAAAGGTATAAAGCTAGACTTGTGGTGAAAGAGTTTGCACAGAAAAAGGGTATAGACTTTGATGACATATTTTCTCCTGTTGTTAAAATGACTTCAATCAGAACAATTTTAAGTCTAGTAGCATCTGAAGATTTGCATCTTGAGCAATTAGATGTAAACGTAGCCTTTCTCCATGGGGATTTGGAGGAAGAGATATATATGCAACAACCACAAGGATATGAGGTGAAAGGGAAGGAGAAACTTGTATGCACGTTGAGTAAGAACTTGTATGGCTTAAAACAGGCTCCAAGGCAATGGTATCTAAAATTTGACTGGTTTATGTCTGAACAAGGTTATACTAGATGTCACTTTGACCATTATGTTTATCTCAAAAGGCAAAATGATGGCAGCTATATTATATTGTTATTGTATGTAGATGACATGCTTGTTGCAGGTTGTAACATGCAGGAAATAAATGCACTCAAAATAAAATTGGCAAACTGATTTGCAATGAAGGATTTGGGTGCTGTAAAACAAATCCTTGGTATGAGAATAACTAGAGATAGGAAGAATCGCAAATTAACATTGTCTCAAAGTGAGTATATAGAAAGTTGTTGAAAAGGTTTAATATGCAGAATGCGAAACCAATTAGTATACCTTTGGCTAGACATTTCAAATTAAGTAAGGAGGATTGTCCCAAGACTCAGGAAGAAATGGCTCATATGTGTAAAGTTCCATATGCATCAACAGTTGGGAGCTTAATGTATGCAATGGTCTACACAAGGCCTGATATTACACATGCAGTGGGAGTTGTAAGCAGGTACATGAAAAATCCAAGAAAAGAACATTGTATGGCAATGAAGTGGATTCTCAGGTATTTGAGAGGTACCACAAATCAAGAATTATGCTTTGGTGGTTCAAACATTTTTCTACAGGGATATGTTGATGCAGATATGGCGGGTGATAGAGATAACAGGAGAAGCACAATAGGGTATGTGTTTACTATAGGTGGAACAACTGTTAGTTGGGTCTCAAAACTGAAAAGTGTTGTTGCACTCTCATCAACAGAAGCAGAGTATGTTGCTACTACAAAGGCTAGTAAAGAAACGATTTGGTTACAAAAGTTTATGGATGAATTGGTTAAGAAGCAGGAGTTGGGCAAGTTATACAGTGACAGCGAGAGTGCCATACATCTTACAAAGAACTCTTTATTTCATTCCAAGACTAAACATATACAACTCAAGTACCATTTCGTATGGTCAGCGTTGGAAGATGGACAGTTGAAGCTGGAAAAGATACACACTAGCCAGAATCCTGCATATATGTTAACAAAAGTCGTAACCAAGGAGAAACTGAGAATCTGCTTAGTTTCAATTAGACTTCAAGTATGATGAAGAAGATGAGAAACAGCTAGGTCCAAAGTGGAGTCATTGTCCAACAAATGAAGCAGCAGTGGAGTTGATATAATCAGTCTCCAAGTGGGAGATTGTTGGGTGTGGAGCCTGGTTATCTTCTATATTCAAAGGTATCGCCACATTAGACCCCAGTTCATAATGGGGTGGCAATGCCGATGGTAAAATATTCGCTGCAGGGGGGGTCTAGGGGCGGGGGGGCAGTTGCAACCTTTGGGAGCCCCTCCCCCCAACAAGGGGATCGGGGGCAGCACACCTGAAGCTAAGAATAGATGTAAAATTACCTTGTAGAATGTTGTAATTTCGTAGTCAATCTAGGTCGTTCATTAGGAAGAGATATGACAGTAGAAGATATGTTTAATTTAGGGTTTTTTTCCCTAGAAGGCAACCCCCTCGCTATATATGAGGGAATTGTATTGCGTCTATGTATATATGTATTCTGAGTAAGGAAGAGAGAGGAGATTGAGAGCGAATAGGGAATTACAGTGGATCTTTTGTAGGTTGTATCTCTTTAGTTTGCTGGATAATATAAAAAGAATGATTGGCTATTTCTTCATGGACGTAGCCCAAATTGGGTGAGCTGCATATATCTGTGTCTCTCTTGTTTTATGCTTTTTCCGTTTTTATATTTCTACAATATTTTATGTTTTCCATTTCTCTGTAATATATAATTCTCTAACAGGTCATGGTGCCCAAATGAATCTTTGGA
The DNA here is from genome assembly GCA_031772625.1 of Pinus tabuliformis. NCBI lineage: Eukaryota > Viridiplantae > Streptophyta > Pinopsida > Pinales > Pinaceae > Pinus > Pinus tabuliformis. The sequence goes on from CM062804.1 coordinate 1,312,048,494, forward strand.
TGGTATGATTATACAGTCCTCTCTAAGGCATTTCCAATGGTATATCACACTTGGAAAACTCCCCTAGGCTGAGTAGTTATGATTGTTTGAAGTTGGAAGATGTAACGAAGAATAAAAACACCAAATTTATGTGAAAAACATAAAATTTGTTTAATATCACACATTTTGAGTGCAAATTGAAACATTGGCAGTCAAATCAATGACTTTGGGAACATGACCATGTACACTATATAAATGAGTTAAAAATCGTGTTCCTTTCAACGTATCTGATTATGAGTAACATATTATATGGTGGATTAGGTATAAATATGTGTGGCATTTAATGCCCCCTATGGACCAATTAAGTGTCAGCATGTTGTGGAGTAAGGATGATGAGGTGACAAATCTAGATGATAGTATAATGAAACATGACATCTTGTAACAAAGGACAAAGGTTGATGTAGCATGATAGTTTAACATGATGACATTAGTAGGGTGGCATAGTGATAATGATGACTACCACATTGCAGATATAGTTAGCATCTTTTAGTGTTTGATCGACTTGACATCAAGTCACGTGTGGCACATATCATGTGTTACCAAATGGTGTGATCAGATAATGTTCATGTTAGCATGTGGGTGACCATCACCCCTAAATATTAGGTCACATGGATAAAGGTATTAAGGCCCAAAGGACCATGGCATATAATAATAGGGAAAAATTCATATGGAGGGTCATCATATGGGTATCACTACATTTTCAAACATGAATGTCAGTCGCAAGGTTAGCTTGCATATATCCCAAGTCCACATGAACAACAATCTGTGTGTGTGTGTGTGTGTGTCTGTGTGTGTCACCATGGGTTCCAATTGAAGACACAACAATTGTGTTAAATAACTCATTGAGTTCTATGATCAATGTGGTTAGTTAGGATGATTTATTTGTTAGTTTCAATTTCGAACTCTATGGAAAGGTTTGGTTACATATTTATCAACTTATAATGAAGTATTATTAACACATTCATTCTGGTCTTGTCATTTGTGTGTGACATTGACATCAATGTTTGGAAATGATATTATTTCTCATTCATCAAAATGCAATAAGGAATGTTAGGTTGGGCCTTGATTTATGTGGATGAGATGGGATTAAATTAAATTGTTCCATTGGTTATCTATATTAAATAATGAGATGAAATGTAATCAAGCTCAAAATAGAGATGGTTATGAACTCATTTCCATGTAAGAAGGCCATTGTTTCAATCTCTCGGGAAGGTTTTCATATGTAGTTTTAATACATGATAAGGTACCATGATTGGAATGTTGTTTGGAGCATGAGACGAATATTATTCTTGGTATTTGTGAAGTAGCATTGATATTAACCAAGAATAATCACATGAGTTGGTAGACCTAATGGTCATTAGACTAGTCATAGTGCTCCCTCTTTTTGAGTCAGTTTTGATGGCATGATAAAAAAATAAGTTTATGAGCATGGTATTGCAAATGATATTGTGTGGCACAATTACTATTGAACCCACGTTATGCAATAGAGGCCTTAACTTCGAACTTGGAACATATGGGCTCATAATTTGTATCCTTTTATTTTCCCCAAATGAACATTTTTTCGAATAGTTAGACTGTACAAAGACATGCATTTGGTAGATTAGCTACCGAGAAACATCATTTTGTAGAGCATGCCATGAAAGGGATTTTTTTTTAAATATTTAAATTATTATATGGTTTTTAATCTACTCTAGAGATATACATTTAATTTTGAAAAAGGAAAAATGGCCCTAGTTTTATTATCATTTTTCTTGGGGGTGATTGGAGGATATATATTTTGTTTTGATGTTCCTCGGGTGTATGAGACAATTTTAGTGCTTATGACTAGCTTGTGCATTCCAAACTAAATGAGGATCCGAGAAAGGTGTCATGGTACCCTATTGATGAACATGTTGTTGTGATGAGCAAGTTGATGATAAATTTAAAAATAGGTTGCTATGTAAGAAGATTATGAACATGTTATGACAACATTGTGATAGTAGAAGCAATATTAGTTTCAATGACTTATATCGTTTTTGGTACATGTCGATCTAGTATGAAATATTTTGGAATGTTTTCGACACCAATTGGAGTTGGGTGCTTCCACTAAAGTTAGTTCATGTATCAACTTGTAGCTTATTATAAGTGGGTACTTCACATTTTTTAGGTTCATTCCCCAATAATGTTGTATTGTATTGCAAGTTTGCATTACACATTTTGGGGTTAGTGAGTCCAAACTTGCTTTTGCAAGTTGGTGCCTCTAGCGAGTCAATTATTGCAAATTTATGTAAATGAACTGAAAAAAGAATTAAAAAAAAAATTATTTTTCTCTTACATGGGTTTCGAAGTAAAATTTTGTTTTCTCATGTGTTGATGTGATGATGGTTTCTTGATGCACAATTTTGTTCATTGTTATGATGGAATTTATTTTTTGATGGACTACTACATAGTCAATTATTGATGAAATATTTTTAAATGATGGATTTTCTATTATAGTGATTCACCTCCCCCTCTCAATGAGATATTTGGTGTAACATATATTTGCCAAATACTTTTTATGCGGAAAAAGGATGCGAGAAAAGTTGAACTGCGCAGAGGATGAATTATGTGGAGAAAATGGATGTGAATTGGGGGGCAGTGGAGGTGTGTGGAGGATTGGGCAGTGTATTTCTTATGGACACACTAAAATGAATTAGTGTATGGGGGAGTAGGGGGGAATTTTGCATAAAGAAGTGTGTGCATAGTGGAGATGTGTAGGATGTGGGGCAATGGGATGTTTCCATACACGATGTATGAAGAAAAATGACTAAGTGCAAGATCTTTAGGATGTGGTATTTAATACGAAGAAATGGTGTTGGGGCACAAAAGTATGTCAACATTTAGCTCGAACAATTAGATACTGATTCCCTATGAGTTACTAAGAACTCTTGAATCTGACAAGTTTCTTTCTCCATTAGGTAATGGAATCAGAATCTCTTGATAAATACATGAGCTAACAATAGTATAATCTAAGCTAAACATGTGAAATATTACATACTGACAAAATATAGGGAGATGCTAAAAATTCTCAGGAAACTAAGTGCTTGAGATGATTACCATTGATAACAAACCTTAATAGTTGATTGTCAATTCCCTTCATAATATATCAATTTAAACTATTGGTTTACTATAAGTTGTATGTGAAATCCTTATAAATTTCCATCTATATTGTTGCATTGAAATTTCTAAGTCCAAAAGGCATCTGAGCATAGGAAAAAATTCCCATTACATAGTAAAAGCACTCTTATGTGTATTATCTTTACCTACAATAATATGATTGTACCATCCAAATCCATCCATCATGATCATTACTACGGATCCCATTACTAGTTGCAAGAGTCTCTCGATATTGAGAAAAGGGTAATTATCCTTATGTGAGGCCTTATTGATATGCATAAATTGATATATAACATCATCTCTCCATTATTTTTTCTGGATACAACTAGATTGGATATCTATTTTGAATACCTTATTAGGAAAATAATACCTTCTTTTTCCATATTTTTGATTCCTAGTTTGATCAATGAGTTTAATGTAGGAATAATTATGCTCAGCTTTTGTTTTACAAGTTTGTCCTGTTAGAAAATTATATATTACAAAGTAATGGAACACATAAAATGTTGCATAAATATAAACACAAAAAACACATAAAACAAAAGAGACACATATATACGTGGTTCACCTAGTCTGGGCTACATCCACGAAGAAACAACAAGTCCTTCCTTTTATATTATCCAACAAACTAAAGAGATACAACCTACAATAGATTCGCTATAATTCCCTCTTCGCTCGCAATATCCTCTCTCTTCCTCACTCAGAATACAGATATACATAGATGCATACAATTCCCTCATATATAGCGAGGCATTGCCTTCTAGCGAAAAAACCTAAATTAAACATAACTTCTACCGTCAGATCTTTGCCTAATGAATGGCCTAGATTGACTACGGAATTACAACATTTTACAAGGAAATTTTACTACCCTAGACCCCCCCTGCAATGAATATTTTATGGGCGGATTTTCCGGCCCATTACTAACTAGGGTCCAATGCGGTGATACTTTTGAATACAGAAGATAATCAGGCTCCACACCCAACAATCTCGCACTTGGAGACTGATTATAACAACTCCACCATTGCTTCATTTGTTGGACAATGACTCCACTTTAGACCTGATGTTTCTCATCTTCTTCATCATACTTGAATACCAATTGAAATTGAGTAGACTCTTAGTTTCTCCCTAGTTACAACTTTTGTTAGCATATCTGCAGGATTCTGGCTAGTGTGTATCTTTTCCATCTTCAACTGTCCATCTTCCAATGCTAACCATATGAAATGGTACTTGAGTTGTATATGTTTAGTCTCGAAGGGAAATGCAGAGTTCTTCACAAGATGTATGGCACTCTGGCTGTAACTATATATCATGCACAACTCCTCCTCCTTACCCAATTTATCTAGAAACCTTTGTAACCAAATCATTTCTTTATTAGCCTCTGTAGCAACAACATACTTTGCTTCTGTTGTTGAGAGTGCAAAAACACTTCGTAGTTTTGAGACCCAACTGATAACTGTTCCACCTACACTAAACACATACCCTGTAGTGCTCCTCCTATTATCTCTATCACTGGCCATATCTGCATCAACATATCCCTGTAGAGTAATGTTTGAACCACCAAAGCATAATGCTTTATTTGTGGTACCTCTCAAATACCTGAGAATCCACTTTATTTCCATCTAATGTTATTTTCCTGGATTGTTCATGTACACGCTTACAACTCCAACTGCATGTGCAATATCAGGCCTTGTGCAAACCATTGCATAAATTAAGCTTCTAACTGCTGATACATATGGAACTTTAGACATATCAACCATTTCTTCCTGAGTCTTGGGACACATTTCCTTACTTAGTTTGAAATGGCTAGCCAAAGGTATACTATCTGGCTTTACATTATGCATATTAAACATTTTCAACACCTTTTGTATGTACTAACTTTGAGACAATGTCAATTTGCGATTCTTCATATCTATAGTTATTCTCATACCAAGGATTTGTTTTGCAGCACCTAAATCCTTCATTGCAAACAAGTTTTGCAATTTTCTTTCGAGCACATTTATTTCCTGCACGTTAAAGCCTATAACAAGCATTTCATCTACATACAATAATAATATAATATAGCTTCCATCATTTTGTCTTTTGAGATAAGCACAATGATTAGATTGACATCTAGTATAACCTTGTTCAAACATAAACCTATCAAACTTTAGATACCACTGCCTTGGAGCCTATTTTAAGCCATACAAGCTCTTCTTCAACTTGCGCACTAGTTTCTCCTTCCCTTTTACCTCATATCCTTGTGGTTGTTGCATATATATTTCTTCCTCCAAATCCCCATGGAGAAGTTGTCTTTACATCTAACTGCTCAAGATACAAATCTTCAATTGCTACTAGACTTAAAATAGTTCTAATTGAAGTCATTTAAATGACAGGAGAAAATATCTCATCAAAGTCTATACCCTTTTTATGTACAAACCCCTTCACCACAAGTCTAGCTTTATACCTTTGTCTACCTCCATCTTTTTCCTTCAACCTGTAAACCCATTTATTCTGCAATGTTTTTTTACCTACAGGCAATGTGACTAAGTCCCAAGTCTGGTTATGTGCTAAGGAGTCCATCTCTTCTTTCATGGCTTGCTCCCACTTCTTCTTGTTTTCTACCCGGACTGTTTATTCATAACATTTTGGTTCACTATAATTTATCAACAATACATAATATAATGAAGGAGAGTATCGTTCATGGGGTCTACTTATCCTGGTAGATCTTCTAACACCATTTTTAGGTGTTTGAGGTGCTTGTTGCTATTGTGGTTGTTGTTCTGGCTGTTGATCATTATCATTTTCAAGAACCATCACTTTTTTTGTGATCTCTTCAAGCACTGTGTATTCTCCATTTTTTTTCATATTTCTTTTCCTGCAGCTAATCCTTATATAAAACCTTTTCATTGAATATGACATCTCTGCTCCTAATGATTTTTTGTTTTTCGTAATCATAAAAGCGATAACCAAAATCCTGAACACCATATCCAATAAAGGTACATTTCTTTTATTTTACCTCAAGCTTTGTTCTATTTTGTTTATTAATCTAAACAAAGGCTTCACAACCAAAAGTCTTTACCTGTCCATGACTCCTTTGGAATACCACCATCCAAAGATCTTGAACGCCCTCTGTTTATTAGATAAATAACAGTATCTACAACATCTGCCCAAAATTATAAAGGCAATCCTGCAAACAATCTCATGCACCTTGTATGCTCCATTATTGTCCTATTCATCCTTTCTGACACACCATTTTGTTGTGGTGTTCCTGGAATTATATTCTCTCTACAAATTCCTTTCTTTGAACAGTACCTATCAAACTCTTTGCTACAATATTCACCTCCATTTTCTGATCTGAGACACTTCAACCTTTTTCCTATCTCATTTTCAACCAAAGCTTTCCATTTCTTGAAAGTATCAAATACATCAGATTTATTTCGAATACAATAAACCTAGTTTTTTCTTATTGCATCATCAATAAAAGTAACATAATAATGAGAGCCACTAAGAGATGATACCTGAGCAGGTCCCCACATATTTGTATGCACAAGCTCTAGCTTTTTGCTCTTCATCTCTTTCCAAACTTTGAGAAATCTGACTCTCTTATGTTTTCCATAAACACAGTTTTCACAGAATTCCAATTCAACATGCTTTAAACCTGGCAACAAATTTCTTTAGTGAAGGATCTACATCCCCTTCTCACTCATGTGCCCAAGATTATGATGCCACAATAACATATCTTCTCTTATAGACGTTAAATCATTAACAGACTTAGAAATACCATTGCATAAATACAATGTACCAACCTTTTCTCCTTTTGCTATTACCAAGGCTCCTTTAGTGACATTTTAGGTTTTATCTTTGAAAGTATTTACACAACCTTCACCTCCCAAATTCCCTATTGAAATCATATTTTTCTTCAGATCTGGAACATGCCTTACCTCCTTCAATAGCCATTGATTTCCATTATGTTGTTTTATGAAAATTGCATCCATTCCAATGATTTTACAGGGTTTATCATCACCCAATCGAACCTGTCAAAAATCTCCTTAAACATAATCATGAAAATGTTTCCTATCAGGTTTGGCATGGAATGAGGTCCATGAATCTACCACCCAGTCATCAATAATATTTTCTAAACAAATAATCAAGGCATCTTGCAACACATCACCTGTCATACTTGCTTCATGATTGTTTTCTTGTTGTGTGTCTCCTTCTTTTCCCTTCTGAGACTTGCAGCTTTTCTTCAGGTGTCCTTTCCTCCTGCATTTCTAGCACACTATCCCTGATCTGGACTTGGATCTTATCTTCCTTGACTTACTGTGATATCCTAGGCTCTTTCCTCTTTCCATTTTTCTTCCCCTATTCTCTGCAGTCAAAGCATTACCTCATGTCTCACTTGAGCTTTTCCATCGCATTTGCTCACTAAGGATTGCACTGACAACATTATCAAACTTTAAACTACTAGATCCAGAGACAGAGTTACTAATGGCCATAACTAAACCATTCCAAGTTTATGGAAATGAGCATAGAAATAATAGAGCCCTAACTTAATCATCAAAATTTACCCCTACAGAACATAACTAACTGGTAACTGTATTAAATTCATTTAAATGGTCAACAACAGATCCACCTTCTGACATTTTCATATTAAATAAATGCTTCGTAAAGGATACCTTATTTGAGGTTGATGGCTTTTCATATAGTTTGGCCAATGTTGACATTAAATCCTCTGTTGTCATTTCCTTTGAAATATTAAACGCTACCGAAGCCGCTAGGCACAACTGTATTTTTCCAAGTGCCTTTCTGTCGAGAATATCCCATTTTGTGTCTATCATACTTATCGACTTCTTTTCCTTTTTTCTCAATGGTTGGTACAAATATCTTTGATACAAATAATCTTCCATATGCATCTTCCACAGCTGGTAGTTTTGGCCATTAAATTTTTCGACCCTAAACCTACCATCATCCACCATTGCTCCCACTCGAACTAGGAACTCTTCTCTCATGTGAGTTTATCAGCCAAATAGAACTTTGGCTCTAATACCAGTTGTTAGAAAATTCTATATTACAGAGCAATGGAAAACATAAAATATTGCAGAAATATAAACACAGAAAACACATAAAACAAGAGAGACACAGATATACGTGATTCACCTAGTTTGGGCTACGTCCACGGAGAAATAGCCAATCCTTCCTCTTATATTATCCAACAAACTAAATAGATACAACCTACAATAGATCCACTGTAATTTCCTCTGCGCTCTCAATCTCCTCCCTCTTCCTCACTCATAATATAGATATATAAAGACTCAATACAATTTCCTCATATATAGCGAGGGGATGCCTTCTAGGCTAAAAAACCCTAAATTAAACATAACTTCTACCATCAGATCTCCACCTAATGAATGGCCCAGATTGACTATGAGATTACAACATTTTAGAAGGTACTTTTACATCTATTTTTAGCTTTGGGGCCACTGCCGCTGATCCCTTGCCGGGGGGGGCTCCAATGCGGCTACCCCACCCCGTGGACCCCCTTTGCAGCGTAATTTTTACTGGCAGATTTTCCACCCCATTACGAACTGGGTTCTAATGCGGCAATACCTTTGAATATAGAAGATAATCAAGCTCCACACCCAACATGTCCCCCTCCTATAAAGGAATAATTATTTATCTTATCGTATTCCATGAAATATTGGTAGGTTCATGAAAAACCATTTTCAATTTTTTCTAACCTAGTTATACATTAGTTAGCTTCATGTTGAGTAAATGCATTCCCAACATTCAACGACCTTCGGTAATTTTGCATTCTAAATTATCTTCTTGGTATCTTCAACTTTTATAACGGATGGATCTTTTGATAGTTGAGAAGCTCAAATCCATTCATCTTATTGCTTAGCATATTGTTCCTCCATGGTCATGAGTAGGAATTCCTCTATGTCATTATCAGGTGCATATTTGTTACTTTATTTTGATGATCCACATATTTCCTTTTCATACTCTTAATATTTTCTCTTATATTCATGTTCTTCTTTATCACTATTATTTTCCAAAATTACATGTGGACATATAGAAAAACTTTGACCTATTCTTCCACAATTATGACATAATAGTAGCTTACTTTTGGATTGCGCTTTTTTTCATCTTATACACCTTAAAATTTATCCTTTGAATATGACGCTTGATATTGATCGTTAACATCCTAGTCATTGATAAATAGTAGATCTTCAACATCACCACCCTCTTCCAATTTTGCAGATAGACATTAGAAGCGTAATGACCCATTCTACCACAATTTAAAAAATTGGATAATGGCCTACCATTGGATTTACCATATCTTCTTGATATATATTGTACTTCTCCTGCATTTAATACATTAATGGAACAATCACAGACTTTGATGTTTATGCTTTCTTTGAATATTTAAGAACTTATCCTTTATGAGCTTACTTATTTATTCTTATTTCATATGTATTATCTAGCATTGTATTCTTCTTATCTTTAATTTATTCAATTCCACCTCCTTCATATGCGTTTTGAGATTCATCCCACATTTCTTTTGTTGTTTCACAATGAAACACCTTATTAAACTTTGATTTTAATAGGACACTAAATACGGAACTCATGACGTATGCATTATGCTTATCATATTTACATCCATCTATTATATATTTCCAAGCTTCAACACGAACTTAAATTAGATACACCCACATTGATTTCTTCAAGAAGGAATAGTTTGATCCATCAAAGCTAGAAGCTTCAATAAAACCTTCGTGAATAACCATGGCCACTTTGTGGTTTTCCTTTTAACAACTAGAATAATTCTAAAGGAACTTTCTATGATAGTTATTAGATTCAAAATTATACTAATAAGGGGGTTGAGTCAATATAATAAATTCTTTTAGTTGAAAGTCAAACATAATAAAAGATCGATCTAATAAATTGAACAAGTAACACAATATATATGTTGAAAGTATTATGGGATAAAAGTATAAAGCTTCTTTATATGAAATATCTTATATGCACCAACCTACTTTTATCAATATGTAGGAACCAACCTACATTATACAACAATTCCCTTTGTTTTTTTGTAGGCACCAACCTACAAGTGACACTAATCGCCTCTATTTCTTTTTAGGAACCAAAATACAAGAAACATCAATCACCTCTGCCACTTCATAAGAAATAACATACACGAGTCACCAATCCCCTCTAATTCTTTGTTGACACCAACCTACTTCACTCAATTTGCTTGATTCTTCACAATGTATGTTGGATATGTCTTCTTTCATCAATTCTACTTCTTGCTTCTACCTTCACCAAGTTTATCAATTTCTTGTCTTCGCCATGTTTATTAATTACTTGTGTCTCCACCAAATCTACTTAATACTTCTTCCTTCACTAATTCTACCTCCCCAAAAACTTTTTTCTTTTGTCTTCTCCCTAAGAACAAACTTTTACAAAATGTCGTGTATTCAATTTTTCCAATGTAGTGATGAAACTTCTACCATATGTATATCTTCTCAATCTCCTCCATATATCATAGTCTAAAAAATATTAGAAAGCATTTTATAGAAAATTTGTCAAGATAAGATGTTTGAAGCATGTTTTAAGGGTATTCTTGAACACTAAATCCCTCATATTTTATCCACAGAAATGTACTGATGTGAGGTTTGAAATTTTATCATGGGTACATGAATATATTCTACCAAAATAATCCATGTTTGACACTCTGAAGAATACTAGAACAAAAGTTATAGAGATACTTCCAAGCTAACCTATTTGATGAGCATTTAGGAATCCTAATTTCCTTACACGATATATCTGAAAGTATAGTGAAGTAAGGTGTGAAACTGCTAACCTATTTGATGAGAATTTAGGAATCCTAATTTCCTTACAAAATATATCTTAAAGTATAGTGAAGTTAGGTTTGAAATTTTAATTATAGCTACATTACTATATTCTATATTATTTCTCCAAATTTCACATTCCAAAACATCATAAAAGAAAAATACAAAAAAAAAAATTCCAATATGACTCGTTCACCCCATAAATCAATTTTTTGCTTCCACCTTTAGACTCAAAGAATTACCCCACAAATTGTTTCTCAATTCATCTTTCAACCTCATATCTCCTCTCAATGCTTGGATTATATTCAAATGTACTAACACTCCCTTTATTCATAGTGTCCATATGTTCACTTATGTGTATGACTTATAAACTTGGTTGGGTAGGCCTTCTTGTACATGGGTTGGGTCATCCTGATAAAAAAATTCATAACGCCGTATTCCTATTTATCTAGAGAGAGTTCCATATGTCATTGGAAAGGTATTATAATAATATTTCTAATCATATATCTTACAATCTAATTTGAGCTATAAAACTAGAGTTAAAATGCCTTCGGAGATAGGGTATCCAAAGTAGTCATCAAAAGTCCAAGAACAATATTTTCAAAAATCTTCATTTTACAATATTTATCTTGGACATATGTAATCCACATTTGTATTTTACATCGATGAAAGCAAAATTTCGATGATGAGTCATCATTTTGATTATATTCTCTTGGGAATAACATATATTTAAAAGGAATCAAAACATTCATTAATTTGCAGAAACTTTGGGCATACACTTTTAGATTACTCCTATTAATATTATACTTCTTTCTAACTTGGTTAATGATCAATTTAGGGTCTCCCATAATGGCGACGTATTTAATCACATTTTATTATGCAAGTATCAAACCCTGAATCAACACTTCATATTTGGCTTCATTATTTGTAGAAAAAAGTTACAAACCATACACATTTAGAAAGCATTATCCATGTGGACTTTCTAATATTACACACCCTCTAGATCATGTTCTTGAAGAAGCACCATCAAAGAACATTTTCCAATGCAATTGAAACATATTTACACTATTGTTATCTACAAAATTTACATCATTGAGTATGGCATAGTTTCCAACACCAGTATCAATTTAACTAACCATAATAGAATCAATTTATTTCTTAAATAAGACAAGGTTCTTTGGCTCTTTAAGTATCCTTTTCAATATACAATATTTATTTGGAAGCATCACACAACTCCCATCGTTCACCATATAACATTCTAAGGAAAAGCTCCATTCTCTTCCTAGCACTAGCCCATGTGAAATTGATAAGTCCATCACGACTATTGTAAAGACAAATTCAGTATGTGAAGCTAAACTTATCGATGCACAAAATTCTTTGAATTCACCATGACTTGACACCTTTCTCATACGAATCACACAAATGAATTGTCCTATCTAATCGTAATTAGTATAATATAATCCAATTTCTTTCATAATATAGAGTGGCATAACATTATTCATTGCACCATCGTAAGCCAAAAAGTTATGCAATATATTTTCTAGTTTTTACAAAGACATATAAAAGGGAGGTACTTTACCTTAAAACTTTATCTAAGCTTCTAACCATAACTCTAGTTTCTTCTTTCTTTTTCTTCTTCTACCAACTCCATCAAAACATTAATTGTCACGTTTAGTTCAACTAGTTCTTTGTCCCATTCTTCATTAGTCATCTTCTTCCAGCTAACTACCCTGGCACCTTCTCTCCTCTGGTTTCTACCTCTATGCCATAAAGAAATACACATCCTATCTTATCCACACAATATCATATCTACTTCAACATCTTTTCCACTCTAATACCAAACCAAAATGATGATAGAGTTCGATAATGGAAGCTCCACACAAACCAAACTATTCAACTACAAACAAAATAATTGAAACAAACATTTTCCCTTCTTTTTGGACCCAAGAAATACATGATATTCCTATTTATACTTAGAGAAAGGGAGATTAGAATTCCCTAGACGTAATTTCTCTTCAATACTTAATAGAAACTTATCATAATATTTTCCTCAAAATATATATTTTCTTTCTTTTAATTTAATTTTAATTTTTTGTTGGGTCTTTTACATACCTTTTCATATTATAATATTTTGTGAAAATCTATAAAATTTATAATTCTCTCAAACTTTTTAAATATAGAGAATTAAATACACTTTTTATTAAAGCACTACTACATCAATAATAATCATACAATATCATAAATAATTATTATCAAATCATTTACAAATTAATTCTATAAATGTGATATTATAATTAGTCAAAGAAACCATCATATAAAATATTTAGTATATATTATTTAAATAAAATCAATATTTAAATTTAAAATATTTTGTAGATAGTTTTCTTTAATTTTAATATTAGAGGTGTTATTCATGTGAGACATGCAACTCAAAGTGATTTATATATTACACTCCAATATTAAAGAGAAAGGTAAAAGAGATGTATAATTTATTTCTAGCACAATAATTTTATTTTAAATACATATTTATAACAAAATTGGGATTAGCCATAAATAATATTATTCTATGTATATAATAAATAATATAATATTATATAAGAAATAAAAAGTTTATTGTATTTTTACTTTTGCTATAAGTAAGAGATGTAATTTCTTTATTATTTAAAAAAATATTCAATATCTAATTTAAATAAAATTATTTAATATCAATTTTATATAAATATAAAGTAAGATATTTCAATTATTTCATACATCTTAAAATATTGTAGATATGTAATTAATTTAATTTTTAATAAGAAATTAATGTGTAAAACTTAAAATGAGAAATCAATAACAAAATCAAATATATATTTTTTTAACTTACCAATATGAATGAGACATATATTTAAAGATGTATTAATAACTAGAAAGGCATTTGAATGTCTAATACTTAATCTGAATAAAACATTTCAAGTCAACTTTGTATATAATATATAAAGCAATTGAAGCCCCGAGGGATAGCTCAAATAGTCGAGTTCCCGTTGCTAAGTACTCTCCCGGTTTGGGAGGTCACGGGGTCAAATCTCCTCGATGCCCTCGGGGTTAGGCTTGATATGGCCGACCGGCAGATCCCTTCGGGTGGAGCTGCCCCGCTTCTCTATGTGGACGTAGTGGCCACTCCGGTGCCCGTGAACCACACTTAAAAAATAAAAATAAAAAAATAAATAAAAATAAAAATAAAAAATATATATATAAAGCAATTGAAAATTTAAAATATTTTATTGGTTCTTGCTCAAAAGAAAAGAAAAACCAAATATCTATATTTTTTAACTTACCAATATGAATGAGACATATATTTAAAGATGTATTAATAACTAAAAAGGCATTTCAATGTGTAAAATATGGACAAGGAATAATCCAATATCCATGTTGAATAAAATATTTCAAGTCAACTTTGTATATAATATATAAAGCAATTGAAAATTTAAAATATTTTATTGGTTCTTGCTCAAAATAAAATAAATGTGTGATATGTGTGGAATAATCCAATCCCATGTTGAATAAAATATTTCAAATCAACATTTTATATAATATATAAACCAATTGAAAAATTAAAATATTTTATTGGTTTTTTTTCAAAATAATAGAAATGTGTGATTCTTTTTTATAATAAATGCAGAGTTGACACATTTTATATATATATATATATATATATATATGTATGGGGAATGTAGCCATAAATAAAATAATTCATTTGCTAGGTTGAATAAAAAATTTTAAGTTAAGTCAGTTATGTATATAATATATAAAATAAGTAAAAATTTAAAACACTTTATTAGTAATTGTTGAAAATAAAAGAGGTGTAATTATTTCTATTGTTACCATGGAAGAGTTGAGAAATTATATATATATAGATATTCATTCTTAACCCTTTTCATATAGATTAAATTTTTCTCTTAAGTTTTGAAAAAAAATTACACTTCAATGGATTTTATTTGATTTTCTCTGCTCTTTATATATCCAAAACCTTTGACATAATTTTTTTGCTTGTAATAATGAAAAAGTTGAAGTAAATATATCTAATAATAATTATTACTACCTTACATGTTATCAAATCATCGTACCTAATCATCGTACCTAGATATGTCTAGTCACACAAACAAAAAAATATAATACACCATTTTCGTATTTAACTTAATTATCACATTAAAAAATAAATTATTATAATAAAATAAACTTAAAATTAAAAAAACAAATATGTGGAAAATAAAATATCTAAAATCAAATACTTATAGAGACATGCCGATTCAGGTGATAGGTAGGGGAGTACACTATCAGCACCCTGAAAAACAAGCATACCAAAATTTTCTTATAATTGTGAATAAGTTGGACTAAATCTATATAACATAGTAGGAATTAAGACTACACAGATTTATAATTTAGTAGGAATTAAGGTTACATTATATGCAGTCAAATCAATGTATTTAGATGTTCCATGTTTACAAATAAAGAAATTCATAGATTAATTCGGTATTTAAGTTAGTGACGATTTGAGACTTAGATTATGATTAAGAAGTGAGGAAAATAGTTAATGATCAGTATTTTTTAAGAGTGAAAGTCTCTAATAATTTTCTCCATTATTGATAGATAATTTTTTCAACTCTATTAAGAGAACACACTGTGAAGGATTAAGAAAACACACTGTAAACGCCTGGGAATTGAAGAGATGTCAAATATATGTAGAGTAGACGATCACAAAGCTGAGCAACAATTTTACAATGTCATCATTTCAAAGGAGTCGAAAAGTACAAGATATCTAGGAACAAAGGATCAACGCCAAATTCTTGTTGAATCATGCAATGTCTACTTCAACCTACCGGATACCTTGGAATTAAGGGTCAACTCCAAATACGTGGAGAGGCATGCAATGTCAAAAATGTCGACATCAACCGAATATTATCAGGCGCTTAAAACACCGCATCGATGCAGGCAGGTAGAGAACACATCGCTCTTCGTCGCACACGCTTCTCACACCTTGACCTTGCCTTTAATGAACCATCGCATATTGATCGGGCCAGCGCAAAAGCCTGGTTGGCCTTCGCATCTCCCTCCAGGAATTACTAAGCCAGATATCTTGGCAATAAAGTGTCAACGCCAAATGATTGGAGAGGCATGCAACTGTAGGAAAAGTGAAATTGACATACATATCTCTGGTGAAAACTATCATAAACCTGCCAAGCATCCTGTGAATAAAAAGTCAACGCCATATACATGCACGTCATTTGAAGCAAAGTGAAATTCTTTTTTTTCGTTGAAAAAAGCAGTTATATAGTCATTCATGAGGAAATTCTTTACAAGTATGCAGATATACAGACTGCAAATAGGTTTTCTATCATCATACAATATAGAGTTTTCTTTTGTCAAATACTAGCAGCATACGAAAATGCTAGCAGAAACAACCTACTGAGTTCAGGTTTACCCCAAGATTTCCCCAAAAAGAAATTAGATGAAAACTGTTCATCTTTCTATCTTGCAAACAAAAAAGAAACTTTTGGGAACAGCAAAGGATTAACCCAAGTAATATCTAGGAATTGGAAATACCCCAGTTCCTACATTTTGATAATCACACGAAATCCATCAAGTTCCACATTCAAACCAAGTTTTGATAATCTGTCTGCCTCAGATTAATTAAAGTTCTTGCTTATGTGTTGTATTGTGAGGTGATTGGGGGAATTCCAAATTTTCTTGATCTGCTGTAACCAACCTTGTAGGGAGGATTTTTGAATATTAGCATATGATCCAACATAATCAATGACATTGTTGGAGTCACCTAAAATATGAATGTTTTGTATGTCCATAGTGAACCACATAAGTCGCCACAGAGTCATCACTTCCGCTTTTGTGTTGGTTCCAAAGCCGGCTCCCCAGTAAACATGATATCATAACTCAGATTGTATATGAATAATGAATCCACATCCACACTTGTGGTCCTGTGAAGCCCCATCGAAGTAGCCGGTCGGATATACCATCTCCAGAATTTCAAATGGGCGAGAAGGCTGTTGTTTTGAAAGATTCAGACTTTTGAAGAATTCTCGTCAGTGCAATTGACAAGAGGTCCCTGTGATGGTTGAAGATAATGTCGTTGCGACATTTCCATATTTCCTACATAAAAATGGTAGGGATGAGTCTTCCCGGGCTAACTTGGTTGCTCCACCATTTCAACCAAAGCTCTATATCACAAATGTAAGGCGCCAGGTGGCCAATTTTGTGCTCCAAATGATTCCATAGGATGGAGACCTCATTACATGATCTGAAAAGGTGAGTATTATCCAAATACTTGGACAAGCACGCAATTTTGAAAAATTCGAAAGCTACGTGAATAATGGGTCAACGCCATATATTTTGAGGGGCATACAGTTTGAAGATTGATATAGGTGTTGTGTAAGACATCATCACGCAAAACAACAAACTTATATGTGACCTTTTTCATATATTTCTTAGAGAAATTATGTACGATGGAAGATTCTATAAAATCCTTAAATATGCTTCAGTGGTTTACTTAATTGCATTTTTAATAAACTATTTTACATATTATTAGTTCTTGCCATCTAGCAATGGCCAGGGACTATAGCAATCAAAATAGAAGTTATTAGCATTAGTTTCAAGTGTTCATTAGAAGCAATAAAACTCATAAGCAATGTTTCGGCAAGGAAAAAGCAATGCTTTTAGGTTTAAGTGAATTTTCAACGATGCAAATTTTTTTAGCCATCTTATTTGGCCTCTTCTCGAGGCCAAAGGCTATTACCATATAATATAATGGGCCATTTCCTTCGCATTTCTTTGGCATTCTCAAATCAAGAAACTAATGCTGCCATTACCTGAAAGCATTAAATGTTATGATTTAATGACTTGCCTATTGACTATACCTCTATGTGACCAGGTTAATAGTGCAACCACATAGCCCATATTTGCATGTAATATGACATCTGCCAACAGTCACATTACATGTAATGTGACATCTGCGCAACACTGCCCTTGCATGTAATCTTACATCTGTGCAGTATTGCCCTCGTGTCTGGTCCTTGTCCTTCATTGGCATCTCCTACTGGTCTTTCATATGAGCAACGTGCAAACATGGATGAGCATGGCCCTCACACACCTGGAATCCTGCCTCACTGGCTTCCAAGATCTCAACACCAGCGGGAATGTTACGGCCATGGTCACTGGCCGCGTGCAAAATGTGCGCAAACTGATAAGTAATGCCCTCTCAAACCAGAAATCTCATCTCTGTTTCATGGGACCTCCATGGCATTGCAATGATAGTTCTGAAGAGTTGTATTTTATAAGCTTTGGCGAAAGGAACCGCGGACTCCGGAACACATTCGGTAGGCTGTGTCCCTTCGACACTCTATTCAGCAGCCTTTTCTGGATTACCAGCCGACTCAGAACCAACTTTTGATCTTTCTAGTTCCTGTAACGGTAGTAGCTACCCTTAGACTGGAAGACGTCACTCCAGCGGGAACTACAAAAGAATAGCATGCGCTCGAACAACAGGGACCAATTCATTCAGCAGACCAAGAAGATGAATGAAGAAGATTTGCAATCACATCTGCTCAAGGAACTGTTCTACTTGAACTCGGTAAAGCAGTTGATGCTTACTTGATTGCTGGTGATTATTACTTTCTTGCAGTTGAG
The DNA here is from genome assembly GCA_031772625.1 of Pinus tabuliformis. Classification (NCBI taxonomy): domain Eukaryota; kingdom Viridiplantae; phylum Streptophyta; class Pinopsida; order Pinales; family Pinaceae; genus Pinus; species Pinus tabuliformis. Next base: position 1,312,067,171 of record CM062804.1, read on the forward strand.
TATGACTTGATTGCGGGTATTGGCCTCAACCTACTAATAGGAATGTGACTTTCCTCTTTTTTTATTCGAAAATGGGCGTGAAAACCTTTGTCTCTCCTCCTTCATTTTCTTCTGATTCTCTCTTCTAATCTCTTGAGGCTTTGTAGCTTATAGATACACTCTGCTTCTTTCTCTAACCATAGTCTGATCATAAGTATCTCCGCTTTTTCTTTTATTTCATCTGACTGTCACTCTTCTCTGACTTCACTGAGGTGATTGCTCCTCACTTGCTAGCATATGGTCAATTCTCTCCAGAATTCTATCTCTAGATTTGTCCAGGCGAAGAATCCACTTGATGTAGACCAGAAAGAAGAGGCTTTCCTAGAAAGATTTGAATTCCTCCATGATATTAGCATTCCCCAATCTACCACCGCTGCTATCTTAGACACCTATTGAAGTGAAGATCCAAAGGTGAACAGCCACCTAAACGAGTTATGCAGCTCACTATAGATAGAGCGATAGCAAGCCTTTGATATATAAGTTTTGACATTGCACTATTTCTGACTTCGACTACCTGCCTAGAAGTTGTTCGGTGCCTCAAACTGGCAGTCCCAACGCCTTTTCAATGATGTAATGACAAGAAATAGATAAAAATGAAAGGCTTTGTGAGAGCAGATTTTAATTACAGCGAGCCTAGTTTTGGATACCATTCTCAAAATATTACAATGAGTTAAATCAAACCTGTTGTATTTACTTTTTTTTTCAAAATTTTCACTGAAATCTAAATTTTAAGCAAGATCTCTGTACATTTACATAGCATACCTTCACATCCTGTAAGCAGCAGGTTGACCATAAAACATAAAGAGTAGCCACAGAGGCAGCAGATCTAAGCGCGAATAAAGATCCAGTACTAGAAGCCGATCCGCTAGCAGAGGTCAAGGTGACCCATATTCAGTGCCATTAGTAGAATCTATCATCGTTGTTAAGTAATCAGCTTCAGTAGCAGAGCCCGTTGTTTAAGATCCCAATCCTCTGCCAATGAAACGAGTGGAAGCACCACTAACTCAAAGCCAGCGGCAACGAGGGTCCCAGTCCTCCCCCCTAAAACATCAAATAATTGTCTGGCGTACCGTAAGTCTTGCGTGGTTCATTTTCAAGGTTGCTAGGTCGAACGTAGTAAGTTCAAGTGGTATCAGGCGATCCGAGCAAGCAGCTCCAGGTTCTTTCATTGGAGATTTAGGTAAAGCCACAGAGGTGAAGGTAGAGCCGATTGACCACTTTGAAGTAGTAACCTCCCTCCCAGGTCGAATGCTAGTACCAACAATTCAAGGTCGTGATGCAGAGCTTCTAGATGCATATCTCTATGTTACTTCCGCTGACTCTGTTTCCGTTTTTGGTGTTTATGGTTCTCGATCTCAATCTATAGGTTCCACTACTGGATATGCGCTTAGAATTGGATTTGGAACTATAGCATTTTCAGGACCGGCAACGGGCCTCCCAACATGGACATTTGGTATGCATGCACCCCAGATTCGGAAGAAGCCATTTGATATGCATGAGAGGTACGTGGCTCTGTTGAGGCTCTTTTATAAAATAGGTGTATCAGTTTTACAAAATATTTTATTTAAAAATTAGACGTGCAATTTTCATGCCAGGTCAAGTCGACTGGGTGCTTGCTCCCAATGTTGTAGCTGATTCAAAAGCGTATAAACAACTGCCAATGGAAGTTATATGGGTAAGTGCCCACTACCATGCAATCTACTCAAATATGATGCTTAGTCGGCGAAATCAAATTCAATTTCTTATTTTTATATTGAAAAGCATTCTAAAGATTAATCTTGCTTATAAATTCTTTTGTAGATAATAGATTTATGAAGTATCAATTTCGTTTAATGTTTTCCATATAATTTAATGCCATAAAATTAGTATTTGTAACTCATTCGAAATTGATGTTTACTAACTCCTTTCGAATTTAAATTTTTTGGACATGGGAAATAAAAGCTTCTAAATATAGATGGGAAATAAAAGTTTTCTATCCCAAAAATCCTCAGCAATTACAACACTATTGTAGAAACAGTTTGAGACAATGAAGGCGAGTATGCTAGTGCCTAAACCTATGCTATTGGTGGAACTGTCTATCGAATGGGCTCTGTAGTATTTTTCTCTAAAGCTGGTGTATTCATTGGCACAATAACTAAATTTAATGATTACTATATTTGTTTCGATAATTGTACCATGGCTATACATTTTAGCCACGAAGAATAAGAATAAAGAGGATCAGAACGAATTTATTGATTTAACAAGGTAAGCAGCAAGCATTAGAACCAGCAGCATTCGAACACGGGATTTTCCATAAGCAGCATTATTCCCCCCATTATTCCTCCAATTATTCCCATGAGCATCAATCGAGCACAGTTTTCGAACACGAGCATTCCTAGCAGCACAACCGGAAAAGTAAGAGGGAGGAGAATATATAGCCCAACAACATTCCCACATCGGCAATCTCAAACAACCATAACCAGGATTCCCAGCAGCCTTCCCGGCAGCATTAGAACTAGGAGCATTTCCATCAGTCGAACCAGCAGCATCTCCATAAGCAGTGAAAGTCGCAGCAGTATCACCAGCAGAAGCAGCTTCATTCCAATCATCGTAATTCCCAACATAACAAGTCTAAGCATAACCAATTTCACTGGCAGCCTTATTCTAAGCAGTTCCTGGAGCAGTTGCAGCATAGGAATTTCAATCTAAGTCCCTGCATTGAGTGGGGTAGAATGCAAAATCAGAAGAAGAATGTAGCAGGAGAATCAAAAGCAACTGCAACTTCGTTTGAATTCATGGAAACTGAGCATTCAGACAAAGTCAGCATCGGGTGGCAAGATCATCCAACTTATTAGGAAGAAGCTGCACCCCTCTAACTGGACTTCCTGGAATTTTGGCTTCTTACTTTTTTAGAGGAAGTATCAACCTTGCATGAATGGATATGCAGTAGGCATTGGGTGTTTATCCCTATTTGTGTATGACACTATAGGAAATCAATTCGATATGAATACCGCACACTAGCAATCTCCCATTAATCCCTTCAACCGCTCCTCCTGGCCTGTCACTATTATCTTCTCGTTGGATAACCAATGTTTCCTTGATCAAAGAGAATCTTAAAGGCCTGTTGAAGATAGGTCAAAGGATCCGGGGGCGGCAATGGCCAGGGACTATAGCAACCGAAATAGAAGTTATCAGCATTAGTTTCAAGCGTTCCTTAGAAGCAATAAAACTCATAAGCAATGTTTCGGCAGGGAAAAAGCAATGCTTTTAGGTTTAAGTGAATTTTCAACGACGCAAATTTTTTTAGCCATCTTATTTGGCCTCTTCTCGAGGCCAAAGGCTATTACCATATAATATAATGGGTCATTTCCTTCGCATTTCTTTGGCATTCTCAAATCAGGAAACTAATGCTGGCATTACCTGAAAGCATTAAATGTTATGATTTAATGACTTGCCTATTGACTATACCTCTATGTGACCAGGGTAATAGTGCAACCACATAGCCCATATTTGCATGTAATATGACATCTGTCAACAATCACATTACATGTAATCTGACATCTGTGCAACACTGCCCTTGCATGTAATCTGACATCTATGTAGTACTGCCCTCGTGTCTGGTCCTTGTCCTTCATTGGCATCTCCTACTGGTCTTTCATATGAGCAATGTGCAAACATGGATGAGCGCGGCCCTCACAGACGTGGAATCTTGCCTCACTGGCTTCCAAGATCTCAACACCAGCGGGAATGTTACGGCCATGGTCACTGGCCGCATGCAAAATGTGCGGAAAGTGATAAGTAATGCCCTCTCAAACCAGAAATCTCATCTCTATTTCATGGGACCTCCATGGTGTTGCAATGATAGTTCTGAAGAGTCGTAATTTATAAGCTTGGGCGAAAGGAACCACGGACTCCAGAACACATTCGCTAGGTTGTGTCCCTTCAACATTCTGTTCAGCAGCCTTTTCTGGATTACCAGCTGACTCAGAACCAACTTCTGATCTTTCTAGTTCCTACAGCGGTAGTAGCTACCCTTAGACCGAAAGAAGTCACTCCAGCGAGAACTTCAAAAGAATAGCATGTGCTCGAACAACAGGGATCAATTCATTCAGCAGACCAAGAAGATGAATGAAGAAGATTTGCAATCACATCTGCTCAAGGAACTGTTCTTCTTGAACTCAGTAAAGCAGTTGATGCTTACTTGATTGTTGGTGATTATTACTTTCTTGCAGTTGAGTATGACTTGATTGCAGGTACTGACCTCAACCTACTAATAGGGTGATTGTCCTCTTTTTTGATTTCGAAAATGGGCGTGAAAACATCTGTCTCTCCTCGATTTTTTTCTGATTCTCTCTTCTAATCTCTTGAGGCTTTGTAGCTTATAGATACACTCCGCTTCTTTCACTATCCATAGTCTGATCATAAGTATCTCCCTTTTTCTTTTATTTCATCCGACTGCCACTCTTCTCTGACTTCAATGATGTGATTGCTCCTCACTTACTAGCATACGATCAATTCTCTCCAGAATTCTATCTCTAGATTTGTCCAGGCGAAGAATCCACTTGATGTAGACCAGAAAGAAGAGGCTTTCCTAGAAAGATTTGAATTCCTCCATGAGATTAGCATTCCCCAATATACCGCCGCTACTATCTTAGACAACTATTGAAGTGAAGATCCAAAGGCGAACAGCCACCTAAACGAGTTCTGCGGCTCACTATGGATAGAGCGATGGCAAGCCTTTGATATATAAGTTTTGACATTGCACTATTTCTGACTTCGGCTACCTGCCTAGAAGTTGTTCGGTGCCTCAAACCGGCAGTTCCAACGCCTTTCCAAAGCCTTTTCAGTGATGTAATGACAAAAAATAGATAAAAATGAAAGGCTTTGTGAGAGCAAATTTTAATTACAGCGAGCCTAGTTTTGGATACCATTCCTAAAATATTACAATGAGTTAAATCAAACCTGTTATATTTACTTTGTTTTTCAAAATTTTCACTGAAATCTAAATTTTAAGCAAGATATTTGTACATTTACATAGCATACCTTCACGTCCCATAAGCAGCAAGTTGACCATAAAACATAAAGAGTAGCCACAGAGGCAGCAGATCTAAGTGTGAATAAAGATCCAGTACTAGAAGCCGATCCGCTAGCAGAGTTCAAGGTGACCCATATTCATTGCCATTAGCAGAATCTATCACCGTTGTTAAGTAAGCAGCTTCAGTAGCAGAGCCCGTTGTTTAAGATCCCAATCCTGCGCCAATGAAATGAGTGGAAGCACAACTAACTCAAAGCCAGCAGCAGCGAGGGTCCCGGTCCTCCCCCCTAAAACATCAAAGGATTGTCTGGCATACCGTAAGTCTTCTGTGGTTCATTTTCAAGGTTGCCAAGTTGAACGTAGTAAGTTCAAGCGGTATCAAGTGATCTGAGCAAGCAGCTCTAGGTTCTTTCATTGGAGATTTAGGTAAAGCCACAGAGGTGAAGGCAGAGTCGATTGACCACTTTGAAGTAGTAACCTCCCTCCCAGGTCAAATGCTAGTACTAGCAATTCAAGATCGCGATGCAGAGCTTCTAGATGCATATCTCTACGTTACTTCCGGTGACTCTATTTCCGTTTCTGGTTTTTATGGTTCTCGATCTCAATCTGTAGGTTCCGCTACTGGATATGCGCTTAGAATTGGATCTGGAACTATAGCATTTTCAGGACCGGCATCGGGCCTCCCAACCTGGACATTTGGTATGCATGCACCCCAGATCTGGAAGAAGCCATTTGATATGCATGAGAGATACGTGGCTGTGTTGAGGCTTTTTTATCAAACAGGTGTATCAGTTTTACAAAATATTTTATTTAAAAATTAGACGTGCAATTTACATGCCAGGTCAAGTCGACTGGGTGCTTGCTCCCGATGTTGTAGTTGATTCAAAAGCGTATAAACAACTACCAATGGAAGTTATAGGGGTAAGTGCCCACTACCATGCAATCTACTCAAATATGATGCTTAGTCGGTGAACTCAAATTCAATTTCTTATTTTTATATTGAAAAGCATTCTAAAGATTAATCTTGCTTATAAATTCTTTTGTAGATAATAGATTTATGAAGTATCAATTTCGTTTAATGTTTTCCATATAATTTAATGCCATAAAATTAGTATTTGTAACTCATTCGAAATTGATGTTTACTAACTCCTTTCGAATTTAACTTTTTTGGACATGGGAAATAAAAGCTTCTAAATATAGATGGGAAATAAAAGCTTTCTATCCCAAAAATCCTCAGCAATTACAACACTACTGTAGAAACAGTTTGAGACAGTGAAGGCGAGTATGCTAGTGCCTAAACCTATGCTACTGGTGGAACTGTCTATCGAATGGGCTCTGTAGTATTTTTCTCTAAAGCTGGTGTATTCATTGGCACAATAACTGAATTTAATGATCACTATATTTGTTTCGATAATTGTAACATGGCTATACATTTTAGCCACGAAGAATAAGAATAAAGAGGATCAGAACGAATTTATTGATTTAACAAGGTAAGCAGCAAGCATTAGAACCAACAACATTCGAACACGGGCAGTTGGACATGGGATTTTCCATAAGCAGCATTATTCCCCCCATTATTCCTCTGATTATTCCCATTAGCATCAGTCGAACACGGTTTTCGAACACGAGCATTCCTAGTAGCACAACCAGCAAAGTAAGAGGGAGGAGAATATATACCCCAACAACATTCCCACATCGGTTGTCTCAAACAACCAGAACAAGGATTCCCAGCAGCCTTCCTGGTAGCATTAGAACTAGGAGCATTTCATCAGTCGAACCAGCAGCATCTCCATAAGCAGTGAAAGTCGCAGTAGTATCACCAGCAGAAGCAGCTTCATTCCGATCATCGTAATTCCGAACATAACAATTCTAAGCATAACCAGTTTCACTGGCAGCCTTATTCTAAGCAGTTCCCGAAGCAGTTGCAGCATAGGAATTTCAATCTAAGCCCCTGCATTGAGTGGGGTAGAATGCAAAATCAGAAGAAGAAGGTAGCAGGAGAATCAAAAGCAACTGCAACTTCGTTTGAATTCATGGAAACTGAGCAATCAGACAAAGTCAGCATCAGGTGGTAGGATCATCCAACTTATTAGGAAGAAGCTGCACCCCTCTAACTGGACTTCCTGGAACTTTCGCTTCTTACTTTTTTAGAGGAAGTATCAACCTTGCATGAACGGATAAGCAGTAGGGACTTGGTGTTTATCCCTATTTGTGTACGACACTACAAGAAATCAATTCGATATGAATACCACACGCCGGCAATCTCCCATTAATCCCTTCAACTGCTCCTACTGGCTTGTCACTATTACCTTTTCGCTGGATAACCGATGTTTCCTTGATCAAAGAGAATCTTAAAGGCCTCTTAAAGGAGTCGGGGGTAGGGGCTTCTTGTATCGTGGAATTCAAAGGAGTTCAATCTATTTACTAGGTCCACACCAGCCTCTATTTCCTAATCCAACTTTGGCAGGGACTTGCTGCTCCGCAACCATTCTTATTAAGTGTGTTTCTAGTTTGATGGGATTTGAATGTTTAGTGAAACGATTTTTATTTTGTAATTTGGTTTCACTTCTTTTTTCATATTTTTTAATTTTAAACTTTCCAAAAGAACAAACCCCAAACAAACTCTCTAAATCATTTAATCATTCTTTCAACTACTTGATAATCAAGGTTAAAATACATTCATTTCATAAAATACGGTGCTCAACCTTAAATAAGGTGATGAGGACATCAAGAAGCTCGGCTCGTCATCTCAAGATTAAAATGATGGCATCCCTATTTCATAAGTGGGCTATTGGAGGGTAGGCTTTTTTAATATGAAATTAAGTTGTGCTCTAAGATTAAAAGTACTAGAAATATATTGGTACTCACATTTAAATAGAAAATAAGGTACTAGAAATATTTTTGTATTACTCTTAAATAGGAAATATTGATGATATGTGTTATGTAGAAAATATTGATGATAGATGTTACGATGAAAGAATAATTAATTATTATTTAAAATTAAAGTGATTATATATCAAACATTAAAATAATTTTAAATAATATTTAATTCTAATCTATATTTATTATTCATCCGGCTAAAAAAAATAATAAACTAAATTTGAATTATATGAAAGCTAATTAAAATGCATAATAATTAATTATTATTTAAAATTAAAGTGATTATATATCAAACATTAAAATAATTTTAAATTAATATTTAATTCTAATCTATATTTATTATTCATCCGGCTAAAAAAATAATAAATTAAATTTGAATTATATGAAAGCTAATCAAAATGCATTGCTGACGTTACTTTTGTTGGCCATATTCGCCGCTTTTTGATCGGTCTGACAAAGAACGCATGTTGAACGGAAAAACCTCTGAAATCCATCTTGAACGGCAAAAAAACGGCATTTTTGAACTGAAATTCCAATGGAAAGCCATTCAAAAATCTACGGTATAGAGTTAACGAAAATACCGACTCCACTAGAACGGTATTAATTAAATTTTCTGAACGATTGGAAACTAGAACTGCCATATACCAAGACGAAAGTTCGATGAACTCTATTTAATGGACGAACGTCTATTTTAATAGAAATAAAAATTTGATTCAATCTCTACTCATTTCCACATTATAATCAAAGTTATACGAACTCAAAATACATTCTATAATTCTAATAGAAAAAATTACAATATAAGTTTCCTTTAAAATAACAATTACTGCACAATCGACCAGACCCTAATACCTCGCATGCCGATTTCTTAGCATGATTCCTGATGTAGTTTTCCAGAGGTTTCTCTCTAGTCATTAAAAAAACACAAAAGTATGAATTCCAATTTTCATATAATCTATTTATCGAAATCCGAAAAAGAATTAAATGTTTTATTGTGTCAAAATTGAATGGGAATAAACATTTCAAAATTCCCTTTCACAATATCGTAGTGGTTTACTATACTGTTTATTTATTTAATTTCTAATCAAAGTAAACAAGTAAATTGGTTTGGTTATTATTAGTCCCTGCCACCTCGCAATGGCCAGGGACTATAGTAATCGAAAACCTCGATGCTACCATTTGTTAACCTGCTTGTGAGCTGTTTCTTAATGGCGGTTGATGGAGTATATTGAAAGTTTTTTAGTACATGGTAATTTACCATGTTATTTGGCCTCGTCCCGAGGCGGGGAGGCAAAAAAATAGGTTATATTCAATTTTTTGCCATCAATGTTGGAGGCAGTTTAAAACATCTGCTTAATGCTAGCAATATTGCTAGGCATTTAATGCTTGGGACATTGCTAGGCCTTTAATACTCGGGACATTGTACTGAGACATACAGGGTTGCTGCATGAAAATGGGAACACAGGTAGCCTGTCGCGTGGGACATTGTACTGAGGCATACAGGGTTGCTGCATGAAGATGGGAAGATAGGTAGCCTGCCGCGTGGCGAGAGAAGGGCTAAGACTTCTTGAGCATTGCTAAACGACGCTTAGATTTAGGCTCGTTATTACATTTACATTCTTCCATTGATGTGAATGCAGCAGCTTCATTGCTGTACTTCTCCCTTATTCCAGTTGATATTGAAATTATCCAGTCTAGTGAGGAGGATCCGTTCATAGGTCCAGTTGAGGAGAGCTCCAGTTGGCCCACTGTGAACAATAACAAAGACGTCGCACCCCTTGCGCACCGGAATCTGCCTTCTGCTGCAATTTCTTCAGTGGCCCCAAGGTGCCACAGCCACTGCCAACAACCTCTCTGAACAAGAATAGTCAGGCTGCCAGCAACCTGTTTGATGATTCATTGAAGAGGAGAGCGCGTGTTGGACCAACTTGGTTCCGCAAGGATCTTCAAAGATTTCTATCAGGTATTTTGCATTTTCTCTGCAATTCTCCATAATCAATTTGTATCCCTGTAGCATCAACAAAAATTTTAGGCTATTGAATTAGTATGAAAAATTACATAATTACCTCTTGATGAGCAGAGCGCCTGGACCTGTCTGTCTAGCGAGCTAGGCGAATTTTCTTCAAAACATATCTGAGAACAAAATCCAAATAACAGTTGGACTACTTGCAGATGTGTAGGGGCTGCTAAGAATCAAATTTTCATTTTTATGTGTTTAAGCACATTCACAAGGCACGAGAATGATGATGATATCCCTTTTCCATGTCTCTGTTACCTATAATGGGAGAAGTTTTTAATGTCTTTAAGGAATCTATGATTTCAGGGACTCATATCTCATGCAATTTGGAGAGCGTGCTGACAGGACCAACATAAATCTCACCTTCATCATGTTCTTTCATCAACTCTCGCAAAGGAAGCGAATTCAAATGCTGAATTTCATCTCCCAGTCTTATCCCATTGCGTTCTCCCATTCTGCCTAAAAAACAAGAACAAATAATCATGTCCTTGCATAAATCGAGAAAAATAACTAAATTTCCAACCTGCATTCTCTCAAATTAGATATAGATACCGACAACGGAGTCATGCTTAAATATTCGCAAGAAATCAATTCAGCTGAAATTCTAGCAATAAAGAATCGCTCGCCGATGGCAAATCTTGGGAAAAAACAAAGCACAACACAAGAAAATCAAATCTTCACAAACTTTAGCAAAATGACTAAATTTTCGAGCTCTATTCCCTCAATTTATTTCTAAAAATCAATAATATGAATCATGCTTCATGGTTCAAATGTGCATTTTTCAGTTTCGGAGTATGCTTCATTAGGTAAAGCTATTTCAATTCCCATGGAGTCCCCAAGGCATCAATACCTGAGGAGTATGCGCTTATATGAAAACTAAGCAAAACAATAATCCAATCATGACCTGTAATTATACAACAGGTGATCTAAAATGAAAAATCTAAAAGACACCAAAGAAAAATCCATACCTTTTCCACCCATGCCTCCTTATATCCTACAATGTAAGGTCTTTTAATGCGTGAAATCAAAGCCATCTGCAACCAACAAGAAGAGACATGACCTTCATAATTGAATTCTCTTCACCTATTGCATGATACAGATTTAGCATTGAAAATGGAAAAGAAAAAGGTGATGAAAAATTACATAATTACCTCTTGATGAGCAGAGCTCTTGGACCTGTCTGTCTGCCTAGCTAGGCGAATTTTCTTCAAAACATATCTGAAAATAAAATCCAAATAACAGTTGTACTATTTGCAGATGTGTCTAGGCTGCTAAGAATCAAACTTTCATTTTTATGTGTTTAAGCACATTCACAAGGCATGAGAATGATGATGATATCCCTTTTCCATGTCCCTGTTACCTATAATGGGAGAAGTTTTTAATGTCTTTTAAGGAATTTATTATTTCGGGGACTCATATCTCATGCAATTTGGAGAGCGTGCTGACAGGACCAACATAAATCTCACCTTCATCATGTTCTTTCATCAACTCTTGCAAAGGAAGCGAATTCAAATGCTGAATTTCATCTCCCAGTCTTATCCCATTGCGTTCTCCCATTCTGCCTGAAAAACAAGAACAAATAATCATGTCCTTGCATAAATCGAGCAAAATAACTAAATTTCCCAATACCTTTGTTTGTCTGTACATATGCTGGTCTGTACATATGCAAATATTGTTGTTGTAACACGTGTAATACATGCGCCATGCTCTCCACATGTAATACATGTGTCTTGGTTATTAATGTATTGTTATATCTCTTGCTTAGGTTATCGGTTATGTTTTATTTTTCATACAACATCAACATATCATTCTGATTACTTGATTTTGTTACATTTTAAACTCTACGTTTTTCCAATTGATTGACAAAATTACATAATTCCATTCACTCGGATCTAGTGTCCTATTCTGATAATGGCACAATAATGGTAAGGATTATCTACTTTTTCTTTATTTACTCGATTTCAAATAGACTCCAATAGTTAACATTGCTATGTGCCATTCTAATTGATATTTCTAATTGTATCTCTGAAACCGGGAATGCAACCACCACTCGCAACGGATTGAAAGTAAGCAATTCCAGCACCGGTTGATTGAGTTGGCCAAGTAACAGTTTCATTTTCACCCATAGCAGGAGCAAAGGCATATAGAGTGGAAAGAGAGGCTTCTATTGACTCAGTGGCAACATTAGTGGCAGAGCTAACCAACAGAGGGGAAGGCAGCTCTAAAGCTAATGGTAGAGGCAACAACAGAACCAAATCCAATTGCATATCCAAATCCACAAAATTCAACTACCAAGGACAAGACAAGCACATACGAACCATCTGACAATTTAATGATATCTGGAACTTGCAATTGTCATGAGATCTCGAACATGCTCCATTCAGCGAGGTCTCCCAGACCTGTCTGTGAGGTACAGACAAATATACTCAAAAGATTTTGTAAATGATCTTTGTCTTGCACCCTTTCTTCAACCAATTTCTCCATAATTGTCCCCCTATGTTAATAATACAATAAAAAAATTGTCCCCTTCTGTTAATAATACAATAAACATGAGGCTAAGAAGATTGCAATGCTGAAAAATAAAACCAAAAATTTGAGGAAAATGGCAAATGCCCACCTCTGGATCATCGAGAATCCAATGATGACTACTGTAATGGACAGAGTGTCCATAGAACCCCTTGGTATACTTCCACATCAGGCAACAAGTTACATTCTTAACTCCGAGCCAATGCTTTCTAGACTACATGGGCTTCAACAGACAGATCTTTATCTCACGCTTGCTTTAGCCCAACAATGCAGGACCCACTCCACACGTAGGATCGCAAGGATTTAGACTCCAATAACTTGAACCTCACAGTTAGTTATACACCACTTACTTTCATAGCAGGACAGAGTTCGCCATAGAATGCTGCGCAGATCCACCAGTCCAGATTTATACAGATACTACGGGCGAGACAGCTTCCCCCCATAGAGGCATATTAGCGTGCTGCAGCTTAGGGGGGGACAGAGTAAGAGCTTCACGTGGCGTGGTCCAGGTCTTTCGGGGCTTAGATAGAAAGAACAGTTATCCCGCGGTACAGACTATCCCCCAGCCATACCGTTACTCGCGGCGCAGACGTACAAGTAAGAGGGTTTCCGAGCTTGACGAGATAGACCTTATATATATGCTATTACGCAATGAACATACCGACTATAACATAAATAAGAGTCTATATCCAGAAAATAGAGAGTCCAGCCACATAACCCTCGAGAGAGCGCAGCCCATACCACTCACCTGGGAACAATGGTACAAGAAAAAGCAAGTTTGATTCTGGTTCAGGCCAGAACGCTCCATACATGCAAATTATAAAGCACAGGAATAGGAATAGTAATAGGAATAAGCACTCCACAAAGCCATCGCACTTATGAGTATAGCACGCCCTACTGTCCAAGGAGAATCGTGGATGAACGCTAACTCTACGAAATAAAGGAAGGTCCGGAGGGTCTTGCGCTTCCGAGTGCAAGGAGAATCGTGGATGAACGCTAACTCCACAAGGCGAAGGATATTGGTGGCAGGCAGAACGCTCACTCACCCAAAGGAAAGGGATTCCATTGCATAGTATATTACCCAAGGTTATCCCCAGGCATAGCAGTCTGTCTACACTGGCATAGCAGTCAGGTTGAATAAGTAAGGAATCAGGCGCTCCAGAACAGATGCCTGTACATTACAGATGCCTGTACATTTGGTTACGTCTCCTTTCTATTATGTAGATTATTAGTTGGAAAGGATGGGGACTAAAGGAAGAACCCTAGTCAATCTATCTGGTAGGTCGGGAGGGACAAGTGTTGAGCTCCTCAATAATAAGTTAATGGTCATGGGTAGGTCCTTCCTAGGTTCGCCAGTCCAGTACAGTGCTGCTAATCAATATATATTTCTAAGAGTCATAACAGTGTCCAATAAGCTTCCTAAGAGTGACCGTAATAAATCTGTCCCCTCCTCTATGTCTATTCATGGTAATAGCTTGACCTAAACTCTATTCATGTCTGTAAGTATAACTAGCATAACCTCAACTCTAATTAAGAGTATAACCAGTCCAGTTACGACTAAGCTTATTATATTTAAGGTAGTATTAACAGTTTTCAATATGCATTCTAAGAGCTTTGTAACGCTTAGCCTAAGAGGTTCGTAACGCTTATGGCCATTGCTTAAGATCTACTCTACTCTGTTCTCGAGTATGAAGAGTCACCCCTAAGCTTCCAACTATCTATTCTATTGCTTACAAATATCTAATATCTATTGCTGAGAGTATAACCACAATATTACTAGTAAGAGCTTCATAACCAAGAGAGCTGGCCTAAGCTAAGGGGGGAGCTTATTAACCCAGACTAGAGCTGGCCTAAGGGGTTTGATTCGCTGTGCCCTGTCCCCTGTCCGCCTTAGCCTGTGCCCTGTCCCTTGTCTGTCTGCCCTGCCCTGTAAGTTTGGAGGTTGTAGTTTGTAGCCTTACTTAGCCTGTCTCCTGTGCCTTATCCGCCCTGGATGTTCGCGGTCGATAAACGGTCTCCACCTTAACTTCAATAGCCCCACTTCATTCAATAGTTTCAAGAGATAGGCTAGTAACTTTTCCTTGGCTATATAGGATCTCCTGACCCTTCCTAGCGGTAAGAGAGAGAGGAGCCCGTCCTCGATGTTCTCTATTTGCCTACCTCCTTTGTTTCCCCTCCCTCCGGTTCAACCAGCAGGCCCGACCTTTCACTTTGAATCTTGCTTGCCTCCTTCGGGGATTGAGCTTTGTTACCTCGGGTTTTTTGCGTCCCTGGCCTCGTCATTCAATAATTCATTCCATTCAATCTGGTGCTGAAAGAGAAAGGTAAGTAATGTCTAAGGCTCTTCCCTCCATAAGTGAATACGTTGTACCCACTTCATAAGGCAATGGATAAAGGTTGAATAGATGATGCCATACTTGCTACTGGATTCTTTCCTGGCTTCTAGGGACGGAGTCACTCACTATTCATATGGTGAGGGTTGTTGTGACTCTATATATATAGGATGACGGTATAAAGGGATTGAAATATATACTGGTCCCCTACTGATCTTCCTGGTGTCATGAATAGGTTGGTAAGTAACTCCATCCATCATCGTAGGGTTCCGGCTAATATAAGAGGGTAAGGCGATGATCCATCCCATCCACCCGTGGCTCCTAAGGTAAGGGCCTCATCTACGGCATATGGCAGGTAGGTAGTGATAGTTCCGGTTCTACTAGGTGGTAAGGGCTAAGGTTAGAGAGATATGGTAAGCATGCCGATTCTCCAAGGTCTAAGGTGAGGGCTCATCCATCAACCCATCCCAATCCCGATTCCCATGTTCCATTCCCATTCCAATTCCCATCCAACGATCCAACGATCCTACCCATGGCATCCTTGGCTTCTAAGGGATACCCTCCTAACTCACTACATGATTCCAGGGATAGGGCTACAGATCTCCTCCCTCTACAAGTTCGTGCAAGTAAATAGAAACCAAGGTAGTGTGTAATGCCCCTGGCTACTAGTTGAGTATTTCTGGCTTCTCTTCTAGAATGAATACTTGATGCTCTTAGGTGAAGGCGGTAGTAAGAGAGGAGTAAGGTTGAGCATCCAAAATTCCATACCTAAACTATGATATATCTGTATAATTAAATTGGTATATGATCCGATATAATAATAGCTACAGGCTTAATGGGAAAAAAAAGGAGAAAAGGAGGGAAACAATTTATGGATGAAGTGAAATATCCAGTACTTACGGAGAAAAGTATTCGTCTATTGGCAAGGAACCAATATAATTTTAACGTCGATTCGCAATCGAACAAAACAAAGATTAAAAATTGGATTGAAAATTTCTTCGATGTTAAAGTAATAGCTATGAACTGCTATCGCCTCCCTGAAAAGGGAGGAAAGAGAGTGTCAATGATAGGACATCCAATATGTTGTAAACGTGTGATTATTACACTTAGAACCGGTGATTCTATTCCACTCTTTTCAGAACAATAAGATTTCAAATTTGAAACTAAATGGCCATCCATTCATATATAATTTTAACTCCGGATACACGCAAGAGGTCTGTATCAGGTTTCGATGGAAGAGTGCAGTTGGACCCGCAGAAGAAATTGACCTCTACACAACATCATTGTGGGAAAGGTTGTACTGGAAGAGGAATTATTACCGCAAGACACAGGGGAGGGGGTCACAAGCGTCTGTGTCGTCAAATTGATTTTCGACGGAATAAGGAACACATATCAGGAGAAATTGTAACCATAGAATACGACCCTAATAGAAGTGCATACATTTGCAAGGTGCATTACAAGAATGGTGATAAGATGTATATTCTGCATCCCAGAGGGGTCATGATTGGAGATACTACTCTTTCTGGTCCAAAAGCTCCTATATCAATGGGAAATGCCCTACCTCTGAGTGCAGTTTGAATTATTAATTTACGTGATCGGAAGAAACCAATTGGGTTTACAACAAAAACTATAAATCTATAATTGATCCAACTAGGACACTTTTACGGGACGAACCCCAAAGGGAAACTGAGGATAAATGGCAGCAGGTGATTGGATTCAAAAATTGTTCATATCGGATCATTGGTTCCGAAGATATAATAATATGGAGAGGACCTGATTGTTTGTCCGAAGCATGAACAAAATGGGATAGAGGCACCCTCTAAAAAGACAAGTTACTCACATTTGATCTGATGGTCAGAGGTGGATTCGGAGCTGGACAGTGGTAGTAATTCCCAAAATAAAAAGATGGGGAGAGGAAAAAAGTAAAAAGAGAGAGAAGAGAAAAAGATGTTTAATATGAGTCCTATGTTATCCATAACATACGAAAGTATTAGCGTAATTCGATAAAGTCATTCATTTTGAATGCTACATAAAGAATATAAGCCAGATGATGGAATAGAGAGACCTAGGATGTAAAGAATCGGGACATAGAGAATACAATAGATGCTCCTTCTCATCTCGATTATATTTATTCAAGATATGTGAATATAATATACATCCAGCAAGCTGTATGCCCTGAGAGAGGCTTGTACAGTTTGGGAAGGGATTTTTATTCATCGGAATAAGAGTCTACTTCAACCAATATGCCCTTAGGCACGGCTATACACAACATAGAAATAATACTTGGAAAGGGTGGAAAATTGCCTAGAGCGGCAGGTGCTGTAGCAGAACTGATCACAAAAGAAGATCGATCGGCCACATTAAGATTACCATCTGGAGAATTTCGTTTAATATCTGAGAACTGCTCAGCCACAATTGGACAAGTGGGTAATATCACTGCAAACAATATAAGTTTTGGTAAAGACGGAGCTAAACGTTGGTTGGGTAAGCGTTCTGAGGTAAGAGGAGTAGCTATGAACCCTGTAGACCATCCTCATGGAGGTGGGGAAGGAAGAATCCCAATTGGCAGGAAAAAACTTGTGACCCCCTGGGGCTATAGTGCACTTGGAAAGAAAAGTCGGAAGAGAAATAGATACAGTGATGCTTCAATCCTTCGTCGACGTGAGTAAGAATGGTTGGATATCCATAAAAAAAAAGGAAAGAAAGTTAATTGATCATGGCACGTTCACTGAAAAAAATCCTTTTGTGGCTAATCATTCATTGAGGAAAATTAAAAATCTAAACATAAAAGAAGAAAAGAAGATAATAGTTACTTGGTCTCGGGCATCTGTCATTGTACCTGCAATGATCGGTCATACAATTGTTGTTCATAATGGGAGGGAACATTTACCCATTTATGTAACAGATCGTATGGCAGACCACAAGTTGGGGGAATTTGTACCTACCCTACTTTTTCAGGGACATGCAAGAAACGATAAGAAATCTCATCGTTAATTGAGAAAGACTTGTCATTCATTAGGGAGGATGGAGTTAATGGGGCCTAGTGTTGGTACACCTCCCATCCATTCGAGGGCATGCATGGCTATCGCCCTTGCACCAATCTCATTCTAATCGATGGTGTGATAGCTATAACTGCCTTTCCTGCCCGCATGAACAGACTGGAACTGCTGAGTCAACTGCTACTTATGAAACCTATGTCTCATCAGCGTTTCACCGAGTTGCTGTCTATGCCATTCCATTCGGTCCGACTCTCACCACTCATGCATCTTCATCTTCTGGGTCATTTACTGATTCAATATCAATGAGTGCTAGGTAAATGGGGGGTTCAACCACTGGGTTCACTCGATCTACAACAATTGGCCATGGGTCTCCATCTCAATCTCGAGATGTATCTGCACCTGTGTCTGGATAATCCCCTATGGGTGAATCTATTCCCGGAGCTGTGGGGGATGTGCAGAAACCCAAAGCAGGACAAAATGTAACCTTTTCCTATGGATCCATAACCTGTTATCGATCTCGAGATGTATGAGCAGCAGGATCAGCTTCATTTTTACTGAAAAAACTAGCTCTGCCATTGCTTCCTCCGCTACTAATGTTGGGTTCTCAACCGGATCGGGTAAACTACTCTGCAAAATCCGCAGGATCAACCACCCGCTATGTCTTTGCCTGCTTCGATTCCCTCGCCCTCGCCTATGCTGGTGGCTTTGCTAGCTCCGGATGGATCCACTGCTATTGATGCCGCTAAGTATCTATCTCGATCCTGAAGGTATGCCACTGAAGTGAAAGGTTATGCATCTGGCCCTGCCACCAAGCCAAGTATCCAATCCAAGTAGCCTAGTGGAGTATTATCCCATCCCAGGATCCCATGAGCTCAACCGAGTAGCCGATTCGAGCAGCTGAGTATCCCAGCCCAGCTATTTTCATTCTTTCCTATGCAGCAATGATCTCCTATTTGCAATGAATTTTTCCAGCCCAGCGCATGAGCCCAACCGAGTGTCCCATCCCCTCCCATAAGCCCAAGCCGAGCAACCCAGCCCAGCTATGACCGGCTTCCAATGAATGAATGACTATTGGTGGTAATGACTTACTACTATGACTGTTTGGCACCATCACTGGCTATTGGCGACCACTGGCTGCTGCTATTTGACCCTCTGACAAGTTCCAACCTCCTGTCAATCTGTTGCTTATGGGGCGGATGCTGTAGTAACAAAGGTTCCGTAGGTGAAAGTGAGGTCGAGGTTCGAGGTGGTTCCTTAGCGGTAAGTTTGTAGAGGCCTTCTCTCTATCGTTAGATGTGGGCTTTCTATTTGTCCATCTGTTGGACCGCCTGCCCATATTGAATATGTGGGTTGTTGTTCTCCACCAATTATATCGAAGATGTTTTCCATCAATCAAGATCTAACTGGGAGAAAAGCGCAACCCACCTCCCTTAGTGGCACAACCTAACTAGCGTGAATGAAACCGTGTGTATAGCACATGATCGATCCTAATATGAAGCAGTTGATTCCTAATAGTAAGTTGATCTAGTCGATGAACCATCAGCACCAGTAGCGGATCAATATGTAGCTGGAGTAATAGTGGTAATAGCAGTTTCTGACCTAGGAGCTAAGGCGGTTTATGGATATGAAAAGTGGGATGCTCATGGTGGTAATTAACATGCTCGTGAGCGTGATCGGTATTCAGAGCCGTATGTTCCAGGAGCAGGACCAGATCAAGTAGTTTAAAAGGTTGCTAAGTGCCTAGTGGAGTTTTTAGACGTAGATAAAGCCCCAGGTGCACGGGCATTCCTGTCTAGATCGTTTGTTAGAAAGCCACTACCCTACCTTTCATCTTTGACTCTTTGGAGTGGCATAGCCCGCAACACTTCAGTAATGAGTGCAGTGAGTGATAGAAGTTTTCCCCCTGTACTTGTTGGACTAGGGTGTGTTTTGGGGTATATAGGTGTTTTATTGAAAGCATCACAATGTGTGGGACGTATTCAACTAATTGTATCAGGAGTGCTTGCTGTGAGTGGTGGAGTCAATGGTATACAACGCTCCCATCTCTGTCAAGCTCTCGTCCTAGAGGTAATGGGATACAAAGTCTATGGCAACTTGAAACTCCGGAATGACCTCCCTACATTATTGTAAGTTGTAGGTGGTGTCCAAAAACACTCTGCGTAGGTGCCATTCTATTGACGATGGATTTCTTCCCGCATCACTCCCAGCTCAGCTATTGTGTTGCTAATTTCCATGGCGAGCTTGTTATAGACATTTTTGTTCCTTACGGCTCTAAGCATGAAATGTCCATAAACCAAGGGATCCTAAGTCCCTAAAAGTGTTGTTCTGTCCATGAACAAGGTCAACAAATTACAGCTTCTCCCAGAAGTTCTCCACCAGAAACTGCTCAGAATCAGTCAAATCAGGATCATTTCAGCTGCTCCACTAGCTAGCTGCGTTGCATAGCACCCAAATACACTAGCTAGGTGCGTTGCAACGCACCTAAATGCACTACCAGGGTGCGTTGAGCGGGAAATGAAAAATGGCAGTGCCATTCCGCGAGGTGGAAAGACAATGGAAGCTTCCAGAATCTTCTCCAATGACACTTGCCTCACTGAGTTCGACCAAGGATGAGTAAGAGGCTCTCAGTCTCCAAGTGGAAGCAAGAAATGACATAGAGAAGCCACTAGTCAAATCATAAGCTGACTCATCCTCTTTGCATACATCTATATATGGATCCCTCATCCCAGAGATCCAGGGGATGGAATTTTGTACATTGCAGAGAATTGCTGTTGGTTTTGAGATAGATATCAGAGTATTGGGTGATTTATGCTTTGTTGGAGGTGAAGAGGGGCTTCTATGCTGGGAGGTTGATGCTGGATCAGGAATTATCGGTTGTAACTCCTCCTGGATCTTCTTGTTATATCAATAAAACTATTTGAGTTTCTCCTACATGCTTGTGTATCATTGATGTTTGTTACATTTGTATGTTTAGATTAAATATGATCCTAAGCTATTTATGAATATAAATCCATGTCTTTGTGTAGTTTTCTTCTTCTGTGATCTTACAAGAACTTGGTGAAGCTGGGAAAGTAAGGGAGCAGGTAGCTGGAAGCTGTCAAAGAGGAGAGAGATTGGATCAAAGGACTAGCGCAAGACACAGGTTGGTTCATCCTATTCCTCTTCGTTTATAGTTCATAAAGAAGAATACGAAAGTAGTTTTCTCTGTTTGTTTCTAAGGTCACTGTCACACCTTAGTGGGATAGGGTCGTTCTGAATAGACACTTTTCCCGTTAACAAAATGGCGACCACAGTGGGAGCGATTGTCTAGTTAGTTTGTTTGTGTTTCTCTTGTTGTTTGTTTCATAAACTTAGAAGTAGCAATCGAACTGCATTTGCCATTAACAAATGCAAAGTAGACATCTGCTACTTCAATCCATTCACTGGATCTGTTTATGATTTGAATAGCTGATTCACAAATGATCTGATTGCCCTTTGTGATAGCTCTTAGACCTTCTTTAAATCTACCCTCTGATTGTGCATTACTGATTGCTTTTACTCAGCCAAAAACCATAGATTAAACTGCAAACCGTGACCCAGAACCCAGATAGAATTCTCGTTTCTGCCCCAGCGCAGGCTCTGTGAAGAGGTTCTGCATTTCAACGCACTTTCCGAGAGGGCTACTTGCGCTGCAATGCAGTTTCTCTGTGTAACAGGTGCGCTGATCAGCCTAGCCTTGTGCAACTGAGGTTCTTTGCTTCATTTTTTCGGTTTTGTCTCTGATTTTTGCAGCCTGTGATCAGTGTATGTGTCTGTTTGAAAACCCCTTTTCTTTGCCGTAATTCCGCCTCCTTTGTACAAAAAGACTGTAGATGTTTTTGTGTGTTTGTTACATCATTTACAGTTTTCCATTGCAAAAGTAGAATAGTCATACTGTCGTCCTTTGATTTAGATCCGTCGCAAGTGTCGATTTTGATCATAGGAGAAAGTTTATTTGCTGTTGACAGTCTATTATGCTTTTACTTTTGCCTTTGGTTTGAATTTGTAACTTTCTAGTGTCGAAACGAGTATTTATTTCAAAATCATAAAGTTTCGTAATCATCTCTACCTTTTGATTTCAAAAAGAAGCTTGTTTGTGTTTGTCACTTGAAAGCAAATTCAGATTTGTACATCAACTTTCTTTTTAGGCATCAATATTAAGAAAGTGAAAAACAAATACATGCACTTGTGCATTTGCATATTGACAGTCTGTATGGCTTGATTTAGGAAAGTGCATTTACAGTGTGCTCTTTGCTCTTTGTGAAAAGATTGTGTCTTTCTTTTCCCCTTGTAGCTAGGATTTTCATTGCTGAAAAGAGATAAAAGTTTGCTTATCATCTTTAGGTTGGATTTTAGGAATTACATCTACATCTCGTGGTGAACCCAAAAGGAAAACTTCATAAGAAAGATCAACTTAAAATAAATTCAATGAACCTAACAACGCTTTGGAACCTAATGCACACCATTTAGAGGTCTAGGCTAGAGACGTATTCCGGTGTCGTAAAGCCTGGTAACTGTTGTCCTCACTGATGGTTGGATGATTCCTCCACTTTGAGACGATAAGTGCCAGTACGGACTTGTGCTCCCACGTACCGTCGAGTATATATTGGGAGACCCCTATAGGCTTAAAACCTTTATCCATAGGAAGCCGTGTCGGCCGCCCTACTGATCGCAATGCACCGAACAGAGCATTCGGGAAGATTGACTGCCGTACCGTAAAAAGTATTCTGCAATTTTGCGATTGGTTTGGTACTCCCTTTACCTAGATCTTCAGAGCAGTCCCTTTCGTTCCTTTTCAGACTCCTTAATGGAAAAGGTCCATCTGAGCACTTGTCACTTCAGGCTCGTTAAAAATCGAAGTAGACTAGAGTCATCTTTTGTTTTTTCTTGACTCTTAAAAACTGAAAAAACAAGTTGTGTCAAAGCGTCTAAAAATTTATTTTAATTGGAATATTCATCACCCTTTTCCTACGTTGATCTTAGGTTGAGAAAATGGAGTCTACCAACCAAGGAATTCCCCTTGGTGGAAATCCTAGTCCCTTCTCCTCTTCGGGAGATGTTGGTGCACCCCATATGGCCACATTGTCGCTTCCGGGACTGACAATTGGCTTGCCGGTATGGCTCTTCTCAACCAATGTCGTTCAGAACACCACTATTCCTGAACAATCGAATCAGCAATTAGACGAGTCCAGAGTTGCCCACCAACCTTCTACTTCCTCTAATTCTTCCTCTCCTCCTTCCTCTTTGCTTGATGGGGCTGGCAAAGCCAAAAGTCAAGTTCCTAAGGAGAAGAAGGAAAAGAAGAAGAAAGAAAAGAAGAAGAAGGAGCCAAAGGCGAATGGGGGAAAAAGAGTGTCGTCTAACGAAAATCTACACACTGCACCAACCAGGCCTAAATCGCCATGTGTCATTTGCAAAGGAGACCACTTTCACAGAGATTGTCCTTGCATCCCCCGGATACTAAGGGACTGGTCTCCTCATTTGCACAATCGGGTGTCATCAACCTCTAGTGATCATGTTGAAAGCACACCGTCAACTAGTGAAAGTGAAGCCCCAGGACAAAAAGGGAAAGCTAGATTTCCTTGTAAACTGTGCGAAGGCAGTCATGCCATCCACCGTTGTCCCTTCTTAGATGAAGCTAAAAGAGTTTTGGATGATCATCCGGTTTCACCGTTACGACTTCCTCCTGGATATAAAAAACTCTTGCCGAGTCCATCGCTAGTTGAGAATCCAGCTGGCCTGCTCAGGTGGTCGGCTGAAGCGCCTACCATTGAAGATAAACCAACTGAATCCATACCAGACGAAATTCAAAAGGTCGAGGCGGCAGTTGACCCGGTCTTGCCTTCAGAGGTTTTATCTTCAGATAATACAGTCACTGAAGAGAACAAGGATGACACCGTCCAGATTCTCTTCATCAACACAGACTCCGATGAACATGGGGGCAATCTACCCATTCCCTTACCGCAGGAGGGAAGTTTGTCAGAGCCATACCCGGCTGTCTACTCGGTCCCACCTCCAAGCAACCTAGTTGTCTCCTTCGACTGGAATCAACTAGGCAGACCCCGTTTACCAGCAAGCATACCATTCTGAATTATCGTTCAAATATATAGAATGGTCATGGCTGGTACCATCATAGATGAGGGGGCTTCTATGAGCATCCTTTCCTCTACTGCTTGGAAAGCGCTTGGTTCGCCATCACTTTTGCCTGAGATGAGAAATCTAACAGGCTTTGATAAAGGAACCAGCCGACCTTTAGGGATCCTTCCCGATGTGCCCATAACATTGAGAGGGAAGACAGTTCGCATGAACGTAATGGTAGTTCAAGGACCCTTGGATTATAACCTACTCCTTGGACGAGACTATATTTATTGCATGGGAGCCATCGTCTCCTCACTCTTTAGAGTAATTTGTTTTCCGCACGAAGGAAGAGTGGTCAAGCTCGTGGACCAGCTTTCATTTCCTGGATCACACATAGCAAATAGTCATATACCATCCCTAAATGGTCTCTTCACGCAAGAAATGTCTCAATCCCCAGTCCGTCCTCCCGATAAGCGCGAGTAATTCGGAGGGATATGACTGAAACCCAGGGGGCATGCGTCCTGGTTTGCTTCGGCAGGAAAACTTAGAGTATAGGGTAGGTTTCCGCGGGAGAATATGACTAGTCTGTACCCCATTCATCAGTGGAAGAGGGGTTATTCTAGAATAAGATTCTCTTGTCAAAGTTATGTGAGTTGGCGGGCATCGTCGCTCACCTTTGTTTATCTCGGTAGACATCGTCGAAGAAGTGTTTTGTTTGCACCGCGAATAAGACAATCTTTGGTAACCTGTAAGAGGTAGGCCTCTCCTGATAGAACAAATGTTTTGTCTGCAAATTGAGGGGTAACCTTGAAACCATATTTTATACCTGGGGGCATGCAAACCTTTTGGAGTGCAAGCAAGGGGCGGCTATTTATTTTTTAAATTTTTAGGACCTCTAACCCTTTAAACTCGTAGGATTAGTCGTCACCTAAATTGCATAAATAAAGGATGTGGGGCAAAAATCTAAAAATTGCCATTTTTATATGAGACATTCTTATCATATGACTGGATTAATCGAGCAGTTTTAGCACATAGTTCAAGCTCGTTAAAAAATAAACATAAGACATGAGAAAATGTTTCCACCCGCCTTTAAGCTCATTAAAAAATGAACTATTCCCCGGTAAATAACCACCGTGAATGTAGCATTTCAGCCATTAAAGCCTTGGTCGTGTTTGCACCGTCACCTCCACTTTTCCATTGGCCGATCATTCACCTCCATTTGATTGTTTACCCATTTTGAGGAATAGCTGCGAAGAGTGATTTCACTAGCCATCCTTGTGACACTGCCATGATTGGAAAATTCCAAACCTTACCTGGAATCAGCTGCTACCCATTTTATCACTCGTTCCTCAAAAGACGAGTCTTCTTTAAGCTCTTTTCAACTGACTCGTAAAATATGAAAAGATTACCGAGCTTTGGCCTTCCAGCTCGTTAAAGCGACGGGAAGTGCTATCCCTCCTCTAGATTTTAATCTTTTTGGACCTGAGGGATTATTGCACAAAAAGATCGAGCGCTTGTTTTGTTCGGCTCGTTAAAACTATCAAAAATTCATCCCTTCTATATTGTTTTATACTTTTTCGGACTTAAGGGATTAGATCACGAAAAAGGAATTTTGGAGTTACCTTTACGTACCTTTTCAGACTCTCTAAAAATGAAAAGGACCGAGTTATCTTTGTCGTCAAACTCGTACAAAAGATTAATAGCGACAAACTTGTCTTTAGACGAGAATGAGTTTCACTATCGCTAGGCTTGTTAAAGCATAGCGATGGGTTTGCCTGAAGGGCAAATTATAGAACAAGCATATGTTATCCTCCTCAAGCTTGACAAAAATAAAAGGTACTGGTCAACAATGACTGGGGAAAAATTGGGAAGAAAACTCAAAGAATCTTTATTGGTAGCAAGTCGCTCTTGAACATGACACTTCCACTCCGTGTCCGAGTCGGGTTGGGTTGTTTCATTCACCGGTCACATCATCATGGTCACGCCATACCATCCACATTTGGGGTAAATGCTACCAATCCATCACATAAGTGTCGCCGACATGTTCAAGAGAAGTCAGCCAGAGAAGTCACCTGTGTCCCATCCACTACCATACATTATACTTCATTCTTTCATGACCGCCATCCTGAACCGTATATCATCAGATTGTTTTCACCTCCATCAAAATCATTTGCTCCGTTCCGTGTCATTGATGTGGGATTCATTAAGGCCCTCCTTTGACGGATCGCTTCTTGTTGACATCAGCTCATTATCCAAGAAGTTGGTCTAGGAACACCCCATTCAGTACTTTGAAGCTTGCATGCCTCAATGGCAAGTTTCTCACTTCCGGCGACAGGCATACATCAGTGACCTTCGACCGAAAGATTTTGCGTGGTGTTCGATGCCAAGTCCTTTATTCACACCACGTGAATTATACTACAGTACCTTGAGGGTCATCATCATTATCGGTGATTCCTCTCGCGCTTGTTAACAGTTTACATCATTGACTGGTAATCAAGCGATGTCTTTCCATGTTCGACTTCAGAACATTTCTCACATGGATCGACTTGTACTTCGAGTAAAGATCGAACGAGATTGAAGACCCCGGATCTAGTTTCATCCATCCGGGATGCGATATATATTCAGGAAAATAAAGACATTGAAATGTACATCATTGCAGCACAGATAATCATCCTACCAAAAGGATGATGGCTCTATCAGAATCATCAGTCTACCATCAGACGATTGTCTGTCCTATGTACATGAAAATGAATTTATAAAGCTGAGCATGGGAATACCCGCCTCAGCTAGATCATGAAAACAGTATGAAGATAATGTATTGTATCGTATCTTATTACAGGTCTCCTCCCAGCATTGAAAGAACTTTGGATCCTCCTAATAAAGCATTTCACCCGATAAACGGCCTCATACTTTAGAGGGTAACTGTTATAGACATTTTTGTGCCTTACAGCTCTAAGCATGAAATGTCCATAAACCAAGGGATCCTAAGTCCCTAAAAGTGTTGTTCCGACCCCTAAAGGAACAAGGTCAACAAATTACAGCTTCTCCCAGAAGTTCTCCACCAGAAACTGCTCAGAATCAGTCAAATCAAGATCATTTCAGCTGCTCCACTGGCTAGCTGCGTTGCATAGCACCCAAATACACTAGCTAGGTGCGTTGCAATGCACCTAAATGCACTACCAGGGTGCGTTGAGCGGGAAATGACAAATGGCAGTGCCATTCCGCAAGGTGGAAAGACAATGGAAGCTTCCAGAATCTTCTCCAATGACACTTGCCTCACTGAGTTCGACCAAGGATGAATAAGAGGCTCTCAGTCTCCAAGTGGAAGTAAGAACTAACAGAGAGAAGCCACTAGTCAAATCATAAGTTGACTCATCCTCTTTGCATACATCTATATATGGATCCCTCATCCCAGAGATCCAGGGGATGGAATTTTGTACATTGCAGAGAATTGTTGTTGGTTTTGAGATAGATATCAGAGTATTGGGTGATTTATGCTTTGTTGGAGGTGAAGAGGGGTTTCTTTGCTGGGAGGTTGATGTTGGATCAGGAATTATCGGTTGTAACTCCTCCTGGATATTCTTGTTATATCAATAAAACTATTTGAGTTTCTCCTACATGCTTGTGTATCATTAATGTTTGTTACATTTGTATGTTTAGCTTAAATCTGATCCTAAGCTATTTATGAACATAAATCCATGTCTTTGTGTAGTTTTCTTCTTCTGTGATCTTACAAGAACTTGGTGAAGCTGGGCAAGTAAGGGAGCAGGTAGCTGGAAGCTGTTAAAGAGGAGAGAGATTGGATCAAAGGATTAGCACAAGACACAAGTTGGTTCATCCTATTCCTCTTCGTTTATAGTTCATAAAGAAGAATACGAAAGTAGTTTTCTCTGTTTCTTTCTAAGGTCACTGTCACACCTTAGTGTGATAGGGTCGTTCTGGATAGACACTTTTCCCATTAACACAGCTGAGCTAGGTTATAAGAGTAGGCTTTTGCGATTGCTATTGATTTATACATTTCTATTTGACGAGTGCCCATAGCTGAAGCTACTGATCCACCAATTTATGATCCAATGCCAAGAATAGGGGAATTACCCGCATCCCCGCAGCATTAGATTTAGGGGTCCTAGGTCGAGATAGAGATCCATAGAAAAAGGCAAAGGCGAGGCACTGAAACCGAACGAATAGAACAAAGCCAGGTTATCGATATAATGCTTTATTCCTTACTATAGTATGAGCATGACCTTTAGCCATATTCAGATTTTGAGTTTGTTGAAAGAAGCACCTTAGCAGAAGTTATTTGTCATTCCCCTCTGATTTTGGCTTATCCCCCTAACGGAGAAAACACTTGTGACAACCCTTGGTTTGGTTACCCACTTTTGAATCATAATCGACCTTATCGGAAGTTCTTGAAGTTTGACTTCTTTTTTTTTCCTATCACCTTAGCGGATAACACACTTTTGACAACCCTTGTTTACCCACTTTGAATCATAATCGGCCTTATCGACCTTAGTGGGGGTTTGAGCCTTTTTCCCTCTTCTTTTGGCTTATCACCTTGGCGGGTCAAGTGGTCTATTTAGCTTAATCGACCTTGAACTCACAAACTCCTACATAATTCAACAACACACTTTCTTTCTTATTGAATTTTCATCCGACCTAGCTCGTAGTTTATTTATAGATCCTGCCCTTATGGGCTTTTATGGTGGAGATTCTAATATATCTGTACCCTTCTTTCGTGTTCTCTCTGCCATCCCAGGAATAGCGCAGATGTTGTTGTGATACCAAAATCGAGCAACGAACTGACGATAGCAAAGTGGCGGTCGGATAGCTAGGTAGTCTGCCAATCCCACGTAAGATTGGAAAGCGCAGGTTCAAATATTGTTCTCCACCCGAAGAAGAAATAGAAGACTACATCATTACGAGGGTGTCACATATATAAGGTAGTTGCCACTGGGTCTATAGTGTTCCGTTGCGGAGTGTTAGGTTCCATTTTCTATCAGACGAGAGAATTCGAACCGCCCCATTGCTGATCGTGCTGGCTAGGCGCTTACTGGGCAGTACCAGACGATTAGGAGAGGCGGTGAGACCTTCCACTGGCAGTATACTATTTCCCTAGCCGTGTTACGAATTTCATAATGGGTTTATTTGACTTTTCCCTTAGCGAATTGGTATACCAAATCGACTTTTAGGTAAGCTGGGACTATAAACCCTCGTTCGGAACTAGGAATCGATCTTCTTTAGTTCTTTCTTTTCGTGCTAAAAATCAATCCTATACGAATTGGAATTAATATCTCAGTAATGAAATGAAGTTTAAGGCAAGTGAAGGCATTCACCGCGCTTAACCAGTATTCGTTTTGCACCTACTTATCCCTCCCTATCCTTGGTGGAGACTACGTATCCGATCATCTATATGTCACTAGCAGATTACCTACTTACGCTCAGCCAATCCTATCAACCCAGCTCTCTATGTATGTATTCTATCCCATTTTCCCCCATTCTTGATGGCTGTATGTTTGCTTATTCGGTCTCTTGGGCGTAGTTGATTGATTAGAGATAGTGACAACTTATAACTGACTCTCTGTTCTATCCTGTCTCTCCCCAGTCACCGTAATCAACTTTTCTGCAGGTGATCCTGCAACCATTTTGTCTCTGTTTATCCAAGTTTAGCTAAAGAAGGGGCAGGACCGTATAGCCGTGTACGATGCCAGTAAGTCTGATTTGATGCCTTCACAACCTTTGCCAACCTACCTACGTATCCAATAAGTGAAGTGTCTCAGCCAAGGATTGGTGTCTATAGCTTTCACTAGCGGAGAACTTAATCTGTAGTTGTCCTTGCACCCCCGACTCTAGAGATCGAAGAGCCAAAGAAATACCAGTACATGACTGCCTTTATTCCGGGCATTAACAACCTACTTATTGGTGTATCTAGCTTGAACTAGTGCTATCATCATCACTCTTTGTAGCATTACAACCTTTGTATGATTCCGGCCAATAGTAGCTATAAGCATACAGCTGAGCGGAATCGACCTAGCGTTCTTCTTGATGACCAACACATGTTGACTCCCAATCTGAGTATTTGGTAGTGATACAGTTGAGTTAACCGGTTAGTTTCAGTGATCGATTATAGCCACGATTGGTGCTTTAAAGATCGGAACGTAATGCTATAAAGTAGAACATCGGTACTAAACCTGATGTTATACAATCCATTCTATGTACCTACATCCCTTACTCTAGCTGAGTGCACGACAGCGGATAATCACACCTTGATGGAAGTATCCCAGTCTATCTGTTGGTGCCCATCCACCTTGATGATTAGAGCCGTGTTGGTTTAGCAGCTTACGTATACGGTGATCTACTATTGCATCATTCCTACCTATCGATGCAGTAGTCATAGCTGGTAGCCTCTCAGCAAATGCCGCCTTTCACCGAGGGACTCTTTAGCCTGTAACCTTCTGCCTTTTACCTTTGCCTTTCGCCAAGTCCAACTGAATACGCTCACCTATAAACAGAAGCCTTAGCCTTACCTTTAGGCATCCAACCTCTAGTCAGTCTCACCCTTAGCTTCTCACCAACAACCTCACCAAGTACAACTAGTCCGACAGATCCCTTAACCATAGTCTCTTTCTTTTGATATTGGTTGAGATATGGCCTACCCGGCCTCGCCACAGGCTAGACCTTGAACCTTCTGACTTAGCCTTTCTACTTGGATACTTTTGCTAGATGCCATTTTTATGGGTTTTATGATACTTTTAACTTTTCTATCTAAATTTATAAGCTAAAAAGCTCTTGCAACGAGAAATCTCGGGAAAACGCAACTAATTGAAATTGATAAATATTACGCTTATCAAGAAAAAGAGTGGATTGAAGAATGAAATCTCAAAGACAAAAACAAGTGAATTAGCGGTGCCGCCTCCGCTTAAATCAAAGAAAGAAAGAATCATGCGAAAGAGGCTTTGTTATGAAACCAGCTCAAGAAAAGATAGAAAAGATAGATCAACACCTTAGAATTCAGCCTCTTCGAGGGGGCAACCTCCTTTACATTACATAAATGAACAATTCTTTGATGATTCAAATGACAAAACCTCCTTTCTATATATAGGAGTCTAAGGAGTCACAATATAATCCAGCCGACCTAACAATAATAATATAAAGCCACAAAAATAACAATAGAGGGATTCCATGGGGCACAGAAATAACAACATGGGGGTAATAGGGGCACAACAATATAAATAAGGGGTATAACTACAATAGTAATGGGGCAATCACTAGTATTATAGGGACCCAACATGCCCCTCTCCTTCAAAAAAGTGTTGTCCTCAACGAATGAGTAGTTCTGGATACTTCTGCATAAAATTCTCATCCTCCCATGTGGAATCTTCAGTGGATAAGTTCTTCCACTTGATAAGATACTCTGAAATTGATCGATTTCGTAGCTGTCGAGTTCTTGTTTCTGTGACTGCTTCCGGTTCCAATATAATTTTTCCTTCCTCGTCAAGTTCTGGCAATATTGTATGAACTAGGAGCTTGTCGCCTATAACCTTCTTTAAACATGAAACATGGAAAACTGGGTGCAATCAAGAAGCTGCAGGAAGCTCCAATTTGTATGCCATAATACCAATCTTTTGCAACACTTTGTATGGACCATAATACTTTGGTGATAATTTATTATCCTTTTTAGCTTTCTTTAGGGACATTTGCTTGTATGGTTGTAGCCGTAGGAATACCCAATCACCTACATCAAAACCTCTTTCACTGCGATGTTGATCTACCTATTGTTTCATTCTATTTTGTGCCAACATGAGGTTATCCTTTAAGAGTTGGAGGACTTGTTGTTGATGTTCGATGTGATGTTCCACTTCCTGAACCTTAGAATTTTCTCTTAAATATGATGTGATGGATGGTGGTTGATACCCATAAAGTGCCATAAATGGGGTCATTTTTGTTGCTATATGGAAGGAAGTGTTATACCACCATTCAGCCAGAGGCAACCATTTGACCCATTGTGTCTGTTTATCAGATACAAAGCAACGAAGATATCCTTCCAAACATTTGTTTACTATCTCAGTTTTCCCATCAGATTGAGGATGATAAGATGAGCTATGAGCTAACTGAGTACCAAGACAAGAAAATAATTCTGTCCAAAAATTTCCTTTGAAAATGGGATCTCTGTCACTTACAATAATCTTTGGGTTTCCATGTAGCTTTTGAATTGTTTCCATAAATGCAGTAGAAACTGTACTGGTTTTAAATGGATGTGATAATGCACAAAAGTGTGCATACTTGGTAAGTCTGTCAACTACCACCATGATTACACTCTTTCCCTCAGACATGGGTAAACCTGTGATAAAATCCATTGAAACCTCCTCCCAACGTTGGCTTGGAATGGATAAAGGTTGTAATAGACCCGGTGTCTTAATTGTTTCAACTTTATTTTGTTGGCAAACCAAACATTCCGCCACAAACTTTTGAATATCTGATTTAAGGCCATCCCAAAAAAATTCCTTCTTAACCCTGTGGTAATTTTTTAAAAATCCTGAGTGCCCTCCTAAGGGAGAAGTGTGGAATTCCATAAGAATCTTTTGTTTTAGCTGGGAATTCTTACAGAGGTATAAGCGATCTTTGTACCATAACGAATCATTTTTCCAGCTAAATGTATCAGACGTACTAGAATCTTGTTGTAGCTTTCGAATAAGTGCCCACACTTCTTCATCATTCTTACATTCCTCCCTTGCTTTGTTTATCCAATCTGGTTGGATAATAGAAATGGCGCACAACAATGCTTCCACATCCTCATCCTTTCTTGAGAGTGCATCTGCCACCACATTTTTCTTCCCTTTTTTGTAGATGATTTCAAAGTCATAACCCAACATCTTTGTGACCCACTTTTGTTGCTCTTCAGAGGATAATCTTTGTTCTAAAAAGTATTTAAGGCTATCATGATCCGTTTTTACCTTGAAGTGTCTTCCCATTAGGTAGGGTCGGCATTTCTTAAGTGCATGGAGTATTTCCAACATTTCCTTCTCATAAATAGCTTTGCTTAAAAACTTTCCCTTGATTGGACGAATTTCAAAAGCAATGGGTCTTTCATCTTGCATTAGAACAGCACCAATTCCATTTCCTAAAGCATCACATTCCACAATAAAGGTTTTTGTGAAGTCCGGTGTAGCTAAGACCGGTGCTTGGCACATTGCCTCTTTAAGATGTTCAAAGGCCTTTGTTGCTTCCGGAGTCCATGAAAATGCATCTTTCTTCAATAATGTTGTTAGAGGTGCTGCTATTCTCCCATAATTCTTAACAAATTTGCGAAAATACCCTGTCAACCCAAGAAATCCTCGCAGATGCTTTATGGATGTGGGGATTTTCCATTCCTTAATGGCTTTAATTTTTCTAGGGTCTACCTTAACTCCTTCATGGGATACAATATGACCCAAATATTCCACCTCCTGGACTCCAAAGAAACATTTGGATCTTTTTGCATATAATTGTTTCTCCTCAAATAGTTGTAGCACCTTGTCAACATGTTCAACATGATCCTTCCAAGACTTGTTGTAGATTAGTATATCATCAAAAAATACTAACACAAATTTTCTAAGGAATGGTTTGAAAATTGAATTCATCAAACCTTGAAATGTTGAAGGTGCATTGGTAAGGCCAAAAGGCATGACCAAAAATTCATAATGACCCTCATGAGTTCTAAATGCCGTTTTCAGAATGTCTTCAATCTTCATTCTGATTTGATGATATCCTGAACGAAGATCCAACTTGGTGAAGTAAATTGATCCATGCAATTCATCCAGTAATTCATCAATGACAGGAATGGGGAACTTATCTTTAATAGTGAGCTTGTTGAGCTCCCTATAATCCAGACACATGCGCCATGATCCATCCTTCTTGTGCACCAATACTACTGGAACAGAGAAAGAATTTTGACATGGTTGAATTATACCAGCCTCCAGCATTTCTGCAACCATACGTTCAATTTCACCTTTTTGGACATAGGGATATCTGTATGGCCTGATGTTTGGAGGAACACTTCCTGGAATCAGATGGATAGCATGATCATGATCACGCATAGGTGGGAGACCTTTGGGAGTCTCAAATACCTTGGAATTATTGTCCAGGACTTTTTGGAGATCTGAAGAAATAGATGATTCCGATGTGGAAACATCTAGCAAACATAATTGTGCAATTACACCTCTTTGCTCCTTTTTTAGAAGCTTTGTCATACCAGTAGAGCTGATTATCTTTCCTGGTTCCCTGCAATACCCCTTAATTCAACTTCCTTTCCTTCCATAGAAAATTTGATGAAAAGTTCTTGAAAATTAAAAGCTATTGTACCTAAGGATTGTAGCCATTGGACTCCTAGTACAACATCAGCACCTCCCATCGGAATGGCAAGCATTGGGCTAGTCAATACATATTCTCCCATTGATAGCTTGATATTATGGCACCTTCCAGAGCAATTTATTGTTCCTCCATTTGCAATCATCACTTGACACTTTGGTGCTGGATATAGGAAGCAATTCAATTCTTTTGCTACCCTACAATGAATAAAATTGTGGGTGCTTCCTGAATCAATCAACACTATTACCTTTTTCTTCTTGATTTGTCCTTCTATCTTGATGGTTTGAGGAGTGGTAATTCCTACCAATGCATTACAAGATATGGTCAAATTTATTTGTTCTTCATCTAGGCTTTGTTCCTGCAGTATATCTTCTTCTTTTGACCTTTCTTGCTCCTTTTCTTCTTCCTCTTCACAATCTATGTAGAATAATTTTTTCTCAGCACACTTATGACCTTTAGTGTATTTGCTATCACAACTGTAACAAAGCCCTTTTGCTCTTTTTTCTTCCAATTGTTGTGGTGTCAACCTTATAGTTTGTGGAAGACTAGGGGCAACAGCACTTCCGTCTTTATAGTTGTGAGTGGTATGCTTCCTGGTTGCCATAATTTTGCTTTCCATTTTTCTTGCTAACCTGAACGCCTTCTCTAATGAATCAGGTTCCCAAAGGCGAACATCATGTTGGATATTATCCTTTAAAGACCCTATGAACACATCAATCATATGCTCCTATGGAATATCTTTTACCCTTATGTCCAATTTTTGGAACTCCTCGATTTGCTCCATTACTGAACCCTTTTGTTTGAGACTAATCAATTGGCTAAAAAAAGTGTTGCTTTTTGTATCTTCATAATGTGCTATCAATTCTTCTGTAAAAATTTCCCAAGTGATAAATTGTTTACAAGAGCAAAGCCATTGATACCATACAAACTGATTTGGTTCCAAATATACAGTTGCCATACGTACCTTTTGTGTGTTTTGCACATTATTTAGATCAAAGAAATGCTCCATCTGTAATATCCATGTGGCAGGAACCTTGCCATCAAATTTCCTCATATCGATTTTTGGAATATGGTGAGTCTTCAATCCAACATTAGCGTCTATGGAATCATGATTAACATTTCTTTTGTTCTCATCATGAATTTCCTTTAGTACCCTTTCACCCTTAGGGACTATTTCTTGTAGCAACTTATTCATATTTATCTTCAATTCGTCCATGTTTGTCTTCAAATCTATCTTCAAATCATCCATCTTACCTTCCACGTCAATCATCTTAGCTTCTACGCCTTTCTTTAAACAGTCCATCTTAGCTTCTACACCTTTCTTTAAACCATCCATCTTAGCTTCTACATCTTTCTTTAAACCATCCATCTTAGATTCTGTTCCTTTTTGTGCAAGGGACAGTTGTTGCACTTGGTTTTGTAATTTTGATATATCATGTTGCATTTCTTCCTCTTCTTCAGGAGTCATGCTAGAGATTTCAGGTTCCTTACTAGGTGTTTGCATTTTCTTTCCTCGGGGCATCAGTTACCGATAATAATGCTCTACTATGCCCTTTGAATTCCCTTAAAATAAATTTTCAAACCAAGCTTAAGCAAAAATTTAAGAAAATCTACACACCTTTTTTCACTTTGTAGGCGCTCGATATTGCCTCTGATGTATCTCTGTACTTTCCAAACATCTACTTTCGAATTTGTGAGCTATAGTATCCCTCTCTGTCCTCTTTCCAATGCCACAAGTCTGACCCAAATTGGATTCTCCAAGGAAGAGTTATGTGAAATCTCCCATAGTGACTTGCTTATAGACTAGTTCAGTAGAGCGAACTTGTATGACGTACCACGAGTCACTGTTTATACCTTTGGATCTGAAAAATGCATACAAGAAACTACAGTCCATCCTCTTTCTGTACCTTTTTACGAAATTTCAATCCGATCCTCAGAGAGAAAGTTATGACGATTTTACCCAAGTCACTTGTTTTGAATGTAATTCAGGAGTCTGCAAAAAGACCAACTTCCTCAGATCATATCTCTGAAAATATCACGCGAAACGCTCTGAAATTTGGACCCAAGGTTCAACGCCAATTCTTCTCAAACGGGTTTTTTTTGCGACTTCTGAAACGTCACAGGAAAAATGTTATAGCGAAAATGCAACGATGACCTATTTGGAGCAGCGAAACCCTAGAATCCAAAGCTCTGATACCAAATGTTATGAAACCAGCTCAAGAAAAGATAGAAAAGATAGATCAACGCCTTAGAATTTAGCCTCTTCGAGGGGGCAACCTCCTTTACATTACATAAATAAACAATTCTTTGATGATTCAAATGACAAAACCTCCTTTCTATATATAGGAGTCTAAGGAGTCACAATATAATCCAGCCAACCTAACAATAATAATATAAAGCCACAAAAATAACAATAGAGGGATTCCATGGGGCACAGAAATAACAACATGGGGGTAATAGGGGCACAACAATATAAATAAGGGGTATAACTACAATAGTAATGGGGTAATCACTAGTATTATAGGGACCCAACAGGCTTCTACTAGGCAATAGAACTAGACTCTGACTGACTAAGGATTTTCAGGGAGATCAGAGCCTAATGCCCCTCGTCATCATGGCAATGAGACTCAGCGTCCATAGAAAGCGGAAAGACCGAAGGAGAGTGTCCTTCACCAGCATCCATTCCTTCGTAGTCTTGTTTGATAGTTGGAAATCATAACCTAAGCACAACAACGAGCTTCCGCTAGACAATTGTACCGCTCACTACTTGGACTATTACTCGGAGACTGATCATCCAGAGGAGAGCAAAGAAAATAGGGTTTCGGTTGCTTCACAGATTAAGAGGGCTAGGGCTAATAAAGTAACTTGACTCACTAAGTTAGTCTCGAGATTGAATTGTGTAATCCAATCCAGTAAGAAACAAAGTGGCTCGATCAAAGGTTTTGAAATTGATATTGTTTTAGGTATACCTTTAGCGAAGCGTTCAACAATCGCCATCGACTGACTCCAACGAAACCATTTCTACAGCAACTGAAAGGAGGAAACGAAGAAGATCTAATCCCTCAAGTGTCAGTTTGAGAAGTTCAGCATAGTGGTTATCCAGGCAGGGTTTGCTCGGAGTGATCATGATTCCACCATGTTCGTATCAGTTTCTCCTCGAGGACGTGCTATTCTCTTGTTCTATGTTGATGATATGAAACTAACTGGTGATTACTCCATTACCATATCGCTAATCAAGTGTCGCCTTCCACAATTATTTTCTATGAAGGAAAAAGTTGCATCTACTAGGGGTGCTCAAAGGCTAGGAAGAAGCATTTGTGAAGAAAAGACCTCTACAAAGTAGACTAGCCTCGCCTGCCAGCTGCCGGATTGGAAGAAGTCCTTACCAACTTAAAAATATTTGATTTTTAGTGACCGCTAGCCTATTTATTATATTAGTAGAAGGAAGTAGTAGAAGGAAGTCCCCATCTCACTTGTCACAACAGTTGACTGATTGATTCACACATCAGTATCCATCGCCCGATGAAGCCTAGATTAAGCCAATGAGTAGCTGGATGAAGATCGATTCTCTTGCAAGATCTCTTTAGAAGAATCATGCGTGTGAAACGATGGTGACCCGGGGGTCGAGCATTCGTCACCTCACCCTCTACTTTACTTTGTCGATGGCTTGGGGATTGAGTTTTCTTGCTGCTTGCCCAGATGTTGGAGATGATGACCCAGTGTTTAGCTGATTGGAATCGTCAACTTCGACCTGTGGAAAGAATATATTATCTGCCCTTTTTCACGATATTTCTACTTTCAGGCATTTCAATTGCTCCCCATAGGAATAACTCGCCATAAAACATCTTAGAACAAGCCTAGGAAGAACCTACCTTTTCTCTATCCAGAATCCCCTTACTTATATTCTTCCTTACTCATTGCTTGCTTGCTCCGGAACGATTATTGAGCCAGGATGCTTTCAAGGGGGAGGTCTTACTCCTAAAATAGTGAAAGTCTTCCTGACAAAGCTGCCCTTGGTTGACACAGTCCTACGATCACCTCCGCACTAATCTTAAGGGACTGGCTTGAAGAGAAGAGTTTCCTCTATCCATTACCACCGAAACTGAGACTAGAGATAGGAAATGAATCAATACCTGTCTGACTGGTAATGGGACTGGAACTGATCCCTCCTTGCTTCGGAACCGCCCATTCAGGAGTTGTTCTTCGACCTGCAGCAAACCAAACCCTAGACTTACCCGGTAACTAAGCTTGATCTTTCTGTCTTACTAAAACAAGACCATGCTCGTGGCGCTTGTTTTAATCCATATAAAGCTGCCTTAAACAAAGACAGAAGGGGCTTAGTGGCTTCAGAATCCTACATTCCAACCCCTTATCTCGCAGATGGATCTGATCAGACACTTGCTTTTTCCCAGTCAAGTAAGTACCCACTACAGCTCCGTAAGTACAGTCACCAGTAGAGCACTAGCTCTTATAGCAAGTAGCAAGCGAGCGTAGGCAATAGTGTCCGGATAGCCCAGTGCTAATATCTCTAGCTTTATCTTAGTAAGGCTAGCCTAGCTAGCCAACTAATATACTAATAGGTAGAAATAAATCCCTTTTCAAACAAGAGATTATTGGAACGACCTGGGGACTCTGAAAGCTCTGTAAGGTTAGCAAGGTACTTAGATAGGGGGAGGAAGATGAAGGGGAAGCTTGACTGAGCTGAAGTGGACTATAGGCTAGTACATTATGCATTTGGACTTAGCTGCCATGCCAGTCCTTTTTGAGAATCATGCATTTGCTGGATTGGTATTGAGCCTTTGCTCCTTTCTTTTCTACCTCAGTTTCATCCCCTTTGCGGGTTAGCCTCTTTGTGGGTCGACTGTAGGCTAGTACATTGTGCATTCAGAATTAGCCGCCATGCCGCGTGTAACCTTTTGAGAGTCGCGTGTTGGTTTGTTTGGTATCCAACCTTAGCAGCAATAGTAGCAGCAATAACCTTCCACAACAGCAATAGTAGCAGCAATAACCTTCCGCAGTAGCAATAGTAAGTATTGCTATACTGCACGAGGAGAAGACCGATATGCATATCGATATGAAGCGTGTACCGATATAATGAGGAGAAGACCGCTACGGGCTTAAGACTACACTGCTTGGTCTAACCCATATTTCTTGATATTTCTCGAACTATTTTCTTCGAAAGTAAATGTACCTATTTAACAGAATGGAACTTTGCATAAGAAGGAGAACATAATGGCTCATCATAAGATAGGCTCATCATACCATGTTAGTTTGGTTCACTCTACAACTCACGTTCTCACTGCCAGGCTGGTTATCACGCGTTCTCGCGAGAGCCTTTGTAGGGCTTCACTTTCAACTATTTCCTCAACTCATTTAGGGAAGGATACAGATCTACTACTGATAGGGAAGGATACAACAACAGCTGAAGACAGACCACTTCATATAGTTAATGTAGCCACCACATTTTCCGCATTTATGTGTTTTACGACCACTACCTTTGTTCTGTTGAGTCTTGGGCTGTGGCCGGCTGGGAGAATGTCTGCGTTAATAGTTCGTGTGGGGAGGCTGCACTAAAAGAAACTAGCTTATAGGGTAGTGGGGGTACAACCTTTGCATGAACTGGGCTTAGGTAGTGGCTTGGGTTAGGTGCTGTTGGTAAGATGTCTACCTCAATAGCTGCTCTATGCGTTTGAATCTCGATTCATTAAATGATCAATTTGCTTCATTTGGTAAATATTGGCGCTCATACACTTTGACGGCAAGGGAGTCCCTGCCCTGTGAATGTGCCACTTACAAGAGCACAGAGCATGTCAATGGTAGTTTCCCTACGCAAATAAACAGATAGTTTGGCTAGAGCAGTGGTATCTCTATCTGTTAGGATATTTCGTTGTAATGTTACAGCCCAAATCAAGTGGTGGTGGGTCTGGATCACGAGTTTGTATCTTCCTATCCAATTAGATATTCCTCTCCGAAGAATAGCCAATAAGAGATTCAGTCTCAGTAGGCCAGGTCTGGCTTGAACTCTTAGATGATGATTTTCACTCCAATGGAGACCCTCTTAAGGCGAGTTTCTCTGCTCAACCAAGAAGGCTAAGACTAAAGCAAGTGTCCATAGGGGGCTCCAAGGCAGGACTAACAGGACTAATAAGCTCTCTTAAGGCTAGCTTCCGAAGAGTTCTTACTCTTCGAAGTTCCAGACTACACTTATATAGAGACCTGAACTCTAGGGCTTAAGGACTTCCATCCATCCATAGGGGGGTACTAGTACACTAGTCTAATAGGCTAATACTTCAGCTAGTCCAGTCCAATGGGAATCTTACTCTGTACAGACTAATAGGGCTTGTCTCAAAAGGCTTGTTTCTATGGACCAAGAAGACTAGAGCTAGTGTCCATAATAGGGCTCCAGGCCGGACTAACTTCTTGGACTAAGCTAGAGTATATCTGAAGGCAACTTGTTTCTCTGTTGCTTGGACCAAGAATATGAAATCTCTAGTGTTGTCCAAAGGGCTTACTCTGTACAGACTAAGGCCTTGTCTCTTAAGGCTTGTAGTAGCGTTCAATAAAGTTGTAATAAGGTTGTGCCCTTCGGGAACGATTGCTAAAAGGATGTAACGTTCGGTCTTCGTATCCTTCGTCTCATGTAGTGGGCGAGAGGTTGTTCTAGTCTCATGGGGTTGTTCGAGTGTGTTTTATCAATTAATACGGGGCGAGCTGGGTAGCACTGCAACTTCTTCTTCTGCAGATTACCTTATACGGATATGCAGAAAAGACATGTGCATATGCGGATATGCTGGACTTTCCCTCTGCAAATGAACTTAATCCGCATATGCGGAACAACTATTTTTCGCATCAGATAAGAAACGATAAGATGCGAAAGAAACGATAAGATGTGGATAAGAATTCAAAGATGCGGATAAGATAGGATAAGAAGGATAAGCAAGGAAGCACCCAAACCTTTCAGGGGTTCATTCCTCAGGGGCACAGTAACGTCCGAAGTGCTTGTGCTTCTGAGGGCAAGGATATTGATTATTTACAGATGCGAATGCTATCAGTTTACTGCCTCCGTATGGGTTAACTGCCTCTATCATTCGTATTAGTTCACTGACTCACTTTAGAAAGTCACGCTGGTCTGGCTCCTCTTTGTCGCGAGGAGAGGTTATAATTGTCTTAACTAGACCCCACGGAGCTACTTTCTTTCTTTTATTAGATATTCTCTTTCCTTGATGCTTATTTGGTGGTGGGCATATGAATGAGTGAGCAATCCTTTCAATTTACTTATTGGGTGGGGGGCTTATGGTCGAGTGGCCTTACGGCACCTTATGGCTCCCTCGTGAAGCAAAGAATTCACTTGTGAAGCAAAGCGTTCATTTGTTAGTAGCAAAGTAACACTCGTTGGAAACACTTTCTTCATTGGCAGTAATCAACACTCTTACCTCAGTGAGAACTAGTGAAGATGATACTACTACTCTTATTGGTCCTCCTTCTGCTGCTTACGGGTATCTATGGTATGCATCTTGGTCACCAAGGAAGGTATCCATATGGGTATAGATCTGCGATGGGTTAATATGGCAACACCTTGAACCTTATTGATAAGGAATCCCCTACTATCTATATAACGCAACTATCTATATAATGCATATGTAATTGAGCCAAGGAAGCAAGCTACGACGGGATAAGCCAGAAGGAAGGAATCGATCACTAGTGGGTATGAATCCACCGCACAGATTATGGGACTGATACAGGAGTGGCACCTGGGTATGCGACTCGATCTGCTGATGTTAGTGGTGCTAGTACTGGAACTGCTACTGAGAATGCCCTTGCATCATGGTCATTATGCTCTATATAATATGCTGCTTCTATAGCTATTGGTGCCTTTGCTTGGTCAATGAGGTCAACTTCTGACTGGATCGTCGGCTGCTAAGGCTCGCGGAACTGGATTTACTCTTTTTTCTGCTTACTAGGACTATACTACTAATGTTGTTAGTAGTAGTGTTGCTGGCTATGGCTCTATTATAATGTGGCTGGGTCAACTGCTTGCCTCTGCTACTATAGCTTACTCCACTGTGTGCTTTGCCACCTTAGATACTACCTTTTCCTCTGCAATGAAATCCGCTCGATCTTCTACTGGGTTTCACTTCCCGGTCAATTGAATTTACCTATATTATTCACACTGGCTTTTAGGTAAGCGGGGTAACCCTGGACCTCAACGATGGTATCATGCTTTATACATCCATACAAGATGTTCATTCTTGTACCTCGCCTTGTGAAGCTATGGGATCTACCAGTTCTAGGTCATCAAGGTAACCTGGAACTGGGTCTGACTTTGCTACCTTTGTTTCTAGTGGTGGTGAACCTCCTGCTATGCTTGGACTTTCTTCCCCGCCATTAACAAGGGCGTAAAGATATATATCTGTATATAATGTGCATACCACAAGTGTGTAAACATCTTTCTAAAAGTCATCACTTAGATGTATAGTATACTTTCCGCACGTACTAGTCATCACGTGTACTCTCAACATAAGTCACACATAAGCCGGGCATTGGTTACGACTTACGACCATCAATTGGTTAGTCAATAGGCGCTACGAGCCCTCTTAAAGGCAAGGGAAAACAAAGCAGAACCCAGGCATATCCAATTCCAAGTACAGATTCACCAACGCTAGGATTTAGTTTGACTAGTTTACCTAGTAGCGAAAAGCGCAGAAGAAGCCTTTCTCTACCACCTCGGATCCAGATTAAGATCCCGCGGATAAGTATTGAACTCCAGGTCAAGATCCTGTCCTAGCTTACCTTTGCCCAGTAACAGGAAAGGTAGAGACAAAAGTCAAGGCGGTGGAAGCTATTGATTGAGTTACAGTTTCATCCATTGATCCAGTTGATTCTTTAGTTGTTTCTCGTGTTTACCTCGATCAAGTTGACTAAGTTGTTTCAGTTGCATATCCAGTAGATCGAAATTGAGGCCCCATGGTTGGAGACTGAGTTTATCCCGTGGAGGCACCACCCTTAGCTAAGGTGGTCAAAGTAGGTGTTGACCAAGTGAAAGCAGAGTATGAGGGGAGGCTGGCCTACAACTTTATGTCAATAGAAGATTTGGCCTTGAAACTGTGTATTTCGGATAGGTCTCTTCGCTTCTCTCAATGGTTGGTCCGCTGCGCACAGCGATGTAATTTGAATTCCCGGCCTGGAACCTTTTGAATCTATGGCCTTTGACATTTGGTGATGAGCTGTTGATCCTCTCTCTACAGGGTGTGACTTCCACACTCCGCGATGTACTTTCGATGTGCATTATAGACCTTTTACGAATCACTGTCTCAACCTTACGCTATGTGTTGTTGATTCAACGACAGGGCTGCTATATCCAAGGCTTTCCGATTCAGCTAGACGCACTTTTTATCGATTTGACGAAGGGATGGCCTTAGAGATTACCATACATGTGCCTTTGGAATCTCCACTTTGGAATCCCCCGCCCCAAGGGTATTACTGGGGCTCTATCAAAGTGTATGAATGCACTATCATATCATCTTGTGTCGTGTCATATTATCATCCATCCATATGTGTCCTCATCCGGATCTCAGTCCGTTTGTCTTATCTGGATCTGTGGGTCTAATGCCTACTCGCTATAGATGTTTCTACTCCTCGGCCCTGTCTATTGAGAATGGGATCTCGCTCTTGGCTCTGTGCCTATATAGTACTGTAATCTCGCTCCTTAGTTTACTCATCAGGGAAAAGGACTCCTGCTCTCCAGTCATCAGGCTCTGATCCTCAGTCTAGTGTTCTCTTCTAGGGTATCTTTACTGTTCATCCGCAGTGGTGAACATTATCAATCCTGTGGCATGGTGGGT
This sequence comes from Pinus tabuliformis, assembly GCA_031772625.1. Taxonomy (NCBI): domain Eukaryota; kingdom Viridiplantae; phylum Streptophyta; class Pinopsida; order Pinales; family Pinaceae; genus Pinus; species Pinus tabuliformis. The sequence continues at coordinate 1,312,111,258 of CM062804.1, forward strand.
GTTCCAGGCGAAGAGGGTTGCTAACCCCTTTCCATCCCTTACCTTGTGTGTTTTATCTAATAGGCATCTGTGCATGGTTATCTGAGGTAGCCCTTAAGTAAAGCACATATACATATGGTCGTCCCTCCCGATTGCATAGTCCCCTGGTGTAGCTCGGCATAGTGGAATCCCGGAGAACTAGGGCATCACCTAGGGAGTGAGTAAGCAACAGCTAAGCTGAGATGGGTTGATGTAACCAAGCAAAGGTAACCGAGAATGCATATTTTTTAGGCACTGAACGGATATATATTTTTCTGCCATCGTCCCCCACAATCCAAATTGAGGTTCTAGCTCAATCCACATAACACTGGACGTTCGATAGCTATCAATCAAAGCTCTCAATCCACATTCTGATAGCCCTAAAGAAGCTATTCCTTATCAAATATTCTACCGATCGAGGCTAGCTGTAAAAAATCACCCGTACCTAGCTAAGCGATAATTGTGTCCCCTAACTTGTGGCTATATCCGAAGGGTTTCTGGGTACATACTACATAGAGACGGAAACTCTACTGACTGATTCATTACAAAATCCCTATTTATATTGCTTTGACTGAATGTTGCAGAGGGTACTCTTTCTCAAATTTTTAGTATATATAGTACTATGATTTCTTTGACCAACAACCTTTACACAAAAATACCGACGGTATTTTGATTAAAAATCAGGACTCTAGTCCTTATAAAAACCGGTGGCTCTTGCCTCTATAGGAGAAAACACAGACTAGATAGTTTAACAAAAAGAGAACGAATGTTAATGAATTTTTTTATGAGTTTTATGAAAAAAATTAGCTTGTAATTATATTTGCTAAAATACTTGCTATTAAATAAAATTGGGGATTCAGCGAAGCTTCCTCCTCTCAGGGTGTTTTTCACTGCTCAAAAAGTCACGCTAAACTGGATAAGTCAGATTGACTCGCCAGTTTCTGTTTCTCTGATGTTTATGACAAATATCCCAAGTTCCGTAAGCATGAGCTACATAAAAACTACAAAATGATGTGTGATGGCTTTATCTACAAGGTCATCTACTATAAGAATAGGGTGCCTACTATTCACACCAGCCGGATAGAATCCTGCGATTCCTCCAAATGGTGCTTTCTCAGATGCCTTCGTCTCTGGTCCTCACTAACACAGGGCAGGGATTAGCTACCCCGCAGCCCTCCTTGTTATGTTTTTGCTTTTAGGCTCTTAAAAAATATGGAGGGCAATAGTCATTTGGGGAATTAAAACTATATTCAACATATTTAAGCTCAAGAGAATTTTAAACCAGCTTTATGATAAAATTCTACAAGTAAACATAGTTTTTATGATATCTTCTAACAGTAGAATCTAAACTCAACCTAATTAGGAAAAAAAGACAAATATTATTACCCCGATGATCAACATATGTTTAATATGACGGGTCATGATATGCTTGGATTTTCTGTTTTATGGGGAGTGTCGTGCACAGAGCATGCTTGACCAATACGTGTCTATTCATGCGTCCACTAGATGGACCAGCGCGCGTGGATGAAGAGAAGTTCTGGAAAAAATTTCCTATGTCCAAACACGAAATTTTCAAAGCCAGTTTAAATATAATTTAGACAAAGTTGCATAGTCTGATATTACATTTGTGCGGGAATTGGAGCATTAAGTGGTCACTCTGTAGGAGGGTGGGATTAGTTTATCATCTAATAAATATGATTATATTTATATATTTAACATTACTGAGGATTATATGTCATACCAACTTTTCTTTTATTGTGTTTTTTTCTTGTACATAAAATTATAAAAAAAATTAAAAAAAATTGAGGGAGTAGCTTAATTGATTATGATAGTGAAAATGAAGTTTTATGTGTGAAAAGGTTTGAGATTCAAATCTTATACTATTTAGCCATGTAGAAGAAGCACCTAGATGTTATAGTAGTAATAGCAGGAATTGAGACCATGGCACATGGGTAGCCTTAGTTGTTGATTCCTCTAAATACAAAAAAAGAAAAGAAAAAATAAAATAAAATAAAAAAATATACAAAGAGTACATAGAGATTTCAAAATTGTAGAGAATCTCTACTATTAATGCAAGTACATATACACAAAATTAGTAATGCAGTCCTTTTATATACTAATGAGACTTATGAAGGATAAAGACTCCTTTTATATAGTAATGAGATTGATGAAGGATAAAGACTCCTTTTATATAGTAATGAGATTGATGAAGGATAAAGACTCCTACTCAGTAGAGTCACTTTTACATTGGAAAACATCAATTTCTTGAAAATTACCTCAAAACACTAACAATCTAGAATTTTTAGTTCTCCGTTATACCTAAAACTCTCAATTAACATAAAAATGAATTAATTACCACACCTAGCTGCTTGTCTCTACAATCAACTTATCTTGCCTAGATGCTTAGTAAATATGTCTAACACATTATCATTTTTATTGCAATACATAAAATCAATATTTTTGGAGTACAAAGCAATCTTGTCATTCAATAAGTTTTAATATTCCATCATAGATTGTGTTGTTCATCTATTTGATACAACTCTAATTGTCACACTCGACCACATTTAACGAATATTATTCCTTGTTGTTTTTTCCCCGTGTCTTCAAGAATTCTTCTTAGTGAGATTACTTCAAAATTTACATTACATAACACCTTGTACATAGCTTCAATGGAAGACAAAGAAATGGTTGGGTGTTTCTTGTTGCTCCATGACACAATTCCAAAGACAATAGTTAATGCATAATCAGTGATAGATGTTTTATCATCTCAATCTCCTACCCAATTAGAATCAAAATAATAAACCAACTCAACATTCAAACCATTAGTATATTCAATACTAAAACTTCCAGTCTCCTTCAAAATGTTGACACCTAATCCGAAACGGATGGGTGAACTGGACAGTCATCTAGAAGATGAACTGATCCGTTTTATTTTTGTATATAAACATGAGTTAGCTAATGAATAACATCAATCAGTTTTCTCTCTTGTTCAATGTGGAGTTACCCTGGCCTGACATGGTATCAGAGCACAGGTCCCAGAAATAGTTGTAACTCCTGCTGTCCTGAGAGCTGCTCATACCTGAGCGTTTCTGCCTCTGTCCTTAGACTGCGCACTGTCCTGAGACTGCGCTCCTCTGCCCTGAGCACTGCCAACGCGTCTGTCCATATTCCATAATTAAACGTTGGTCCTGCACTGCTCTGTCTGACATTCTCTGTGCCTCAAGTTCCTCATAATGTCGTCTAATACCTCTGCCCGTCGCTTGTCCAGCTTGTAACGCCGTTTCGAACCCTCGCACTCCAATCTCTCAGAGGTGACCGAAATCTTTACGATTTCTTCTAAATGGTGCGTCTGCCGGGAGGTGACCGAAATCTTTACGATTTGAAGCTATCACTCGCAGCCAATCTCTCACATTATGCTTCTTCAAATATTTCTTTGTCAAGTACTTCAAATATCTTTTAGAGAAGGCGCTCTCAGAGGTGACCGAAATCTTTACGATTTCTTCTAAACCTCCTAGCCGCTTGAAATACCTTCAAACCTGAGAAAGCTTCTCTTTCTCGCGTTCTGCCCCATGAAGTCAAATGTTTCATGAACCTCCTCCCAGGTAGAGTAAAGTTCTTCTCCTCCAAAGACGCTCTGCATGTTTTTGTCATAGCTCTTGGCGTCGAAGTTGTTTCCGGCCGGATCCGCAGCTGCCATTTCCTAGTTTTACCTTTTCGCTGAGAAACCCTTGATCTGCAGTAGTACTTAAAAAGGAAGCTGAAGCGAAGATTTCCGTGATAAAAAAATAGCGGAAGTTAATTGAGGTGGAGGTCTCTCAAAACACCATCCGTCGTTCATGTTTGGTACAAATACCATAAGCTCCCCCCTTCAAAGTTAAAACGCCATTACCGCACCAAACTCCTTGTACACTCAAGGTGAAGGGTCAGCAGTCTCCTGCATACGAATAGTTCGCACGTTCAATTGCCGCCGCTGTATTTGTGGATTTATAAGGGCCGAGTTCGTGAGTTTTGTAGGCTTAGCTTTTTAAAGCTTTCTGGCCTTCTTCTTGTTCTGATTGTGATTTTTTTGTGAATGTGGTGCTGGACAGTATGTGCACATGTGTGCATACATTATTGTAATGGGCAGCGACTGACATTTATATATGTACATTGAAAACTCATGTAATGTTGCAGCATTTATATATGTACATTGTTTAAGGGGGTTGAGCCTGTCTACAAATCATTTGTTTCACAGGATTATAGTTTTTAAAGACTTGGAGATGCTGATGAAAGGATTTAAAATCATCAGCCTTTTGATTTGAATGCCTATGCACAGTCTTGTTCATTCAAAGCAGTTGTAATATTGCACAGTTTTTTTATCATTTGAATGATAATGCTGCTTTGAAAAGTTAAAGCATTAAAGTGATATTGAAGTGAGGAAAGTTTTTTTTTTATCAGCAGAGATATTTTTTTTACAGAATGCATTCAATCATCTCTATGGTCGGAATAGTTCTCACTGGCAAGGAGAACTATTCTGAATGGTCTCGGATGGTAAAACACACCCTCATCTACAATGAGCTGTGGAAAGGAGTGTGTGTCGGAGAAGAAGACAAAGACCCTGTGCAGCCTACATCAGATAAAGAACTTGTCATTTGGGAAAACAAGAACAGCAAAGCCTATGCATTGATCGCAGCATCTGTAAATGAAGAAGTAAGTCGTCATATTTCATCCTATTCCACAGCCTTTGAAGCTTTACAAAAGCTGAAAGAACTCTATGATTCACATTCTGCACTTGAAGTTGTTCAGCTCATGATTAAACTCTTCACTCTTGAACTGAAAAATAATGACCCCCTTGCTCTTGCATCTAAAATAAAGTCTATAATGCATGATATTAAATCCACTAAGGTTGAGCTGGATATCTCTCTTATTGCCTTTCTCAAAGCACTCTAATTATCTTGAGTCTTTACAAGCAAATGGAAATCTTAAAGACATAACCTTTGAGTCTCTTGCGAAAACGTTTGCTGAAAGAGAGAAAGCCTTTGGAAAGAAAACAGTCCCTAAATCTTCTGAAGAGACTGTTTGCCTTGCTCATAAAGAAAAGCATCCTACTCAAGATTCTACAAGAGGAAGAGGTGCACGAAGAGGAAGAGGAAGATACTTCAGAGGCAGGGGGGGCAGACATTCTCAAGCAGAGAAGGCAGAAATGGATCACATGATGCTTCTACATGCAAACTACCATGGGACAAGGTTGAGCAGAGAAGAAACCAGCAGAAAGGTAAAACTGATGACACAGACAAAGGTAAAGCACCTAAATCCGCTCACTATATTGAGGCACAATGTAACATCGGAGTAAATGAAGATTTGTTTAATGCTTCACTTGCTTCTTCGAAAAATGACTAGTTGCTTGATTCAGGAGCAACCTGTCATATGACTCATGGGAAATAATTTTTTGAAGATTTCACTGACAATGTTGATGGAGCAGTATACTTTGCAGATCAGTCAAAAATCAAGCCATCAGGGCTTGGCACAATCAGGCTTAAACTGCCTGGTCTTCCAGATTTTCTTCTGGATCATGTTCTATATCTCCCAGAGCTGAAGAGAAACTTGTTGTCCCTGGTCCACATCTGCCAGCAAGGTCACTCCATTCAGATGTTTGATGGAAAGCTTGAGGTAAGAAAGGCATCTGACCATTCACTTGTCATGAGGGGTATAGAAGAAGAAAGACTTCTTAAACTGCAAGGAACCTCTGCTCATGCACAACATTTTTCATATATTTCTCATCATGAAGAAGGTACACTTCCATCAAGTTTATTATGGCATGCTATATTTGGACATTTAAACTATGATAGTCTCCACTTGTTGAAGAAAAATGGTGTTGCTGGTTTGCCTACAATTCCTAGAAAACATAACCAATGTGATGTTTGCATTCTAGGAAAGCATAGCAAACAGTCTTTTCATGATTCAAATTCAAAAGCACATAGGAAGCTTGAACTCATTCATTCATATTTATGTGGTCCAATGCTTGTTTCTTCTGCAAATGGAAATAAATATATCATGACATTTATTGATGATTACACCAGAATGTGTTGGGTTTATTTATTGAAGAACAAATCTGATGCTTTTCAAACATTCAAGAATTTTCATAAATGGATTGAAAATGATGCACAATCTCATATTGGGTCTATTCGCACTGATAATGGAAAAGAATATACATCAAATGAATTTGAACACTATCTTCGCCAACATGGGATTAAACATCAAACAACTGTGCCTTATAATCCTCAACAGAATGGTGTAGCTGAAAGAATGAACAGAACAATTTTGATTATGGTACGATCCATGCTTTTCTTCAAAAATGTAAAGACAATGTTTTGGGCTGATGCTGTTCTATGTGCTGCATATATAAAGAATAGATGTCCATCTAGTGCTATAAGAAACAAGACTCCTTATGAATTGTGGTATGGACATGTTCCTTCGGTAAAACATCTCAGGATTTTTGGTTCCACATGTTATGCTTTAATACCAAAGGTACATAGAAACAAACTTGGTGCTAGAAGTCGTAAGTGTATCTTCCTGGGGTATTCAAACACATCTAAAGCATACCGCCTCTATGATGAAGTAAATAAAAAGTTTGTTTTATCTAGAGATGCCATTTTTCTTGAATCATCCAAATCTGACAGTGTTGTTGAGCGGCAACTTGATCGCTTGGATAGATTCACAAAACCGAAATCATTCCAAGAGTTTGATAATCAGATTCCACATCTTGAAGGGGGGATTCCTATACTAGATCAACATGTGGAATCTCCTTCTGAAGAACAATCTCCCCTGCATGACACTCCAACAACAGATGATGCTTTAAGTGATGTAATTGATAGAATTGGGAGACTTAATCTTGATTCAGTCCCAACTCAATCAACAGAACAACCTGGACCATCTCAGAAAGGTCCCCCAAAGTGGCTGACAAAGACACTTGAGAGTGTTCATCCTGATGAAATTGGAAAAACAGGAACCAGAAATACAAACCGACAAGATGGAGGTGATGTAGATAACTCTAATTCACCTGTTGATATGGATGTTACTTATGATTGTGAATTGAACTTGTCTACAGATTTTGAACCAACTTCCTTCAAAGAAGCTGCTTCTCATGATGAATGGAAAGAAGCGATGCAGAAGGAGTATGATGCCCTCATAAAGAATGGCACTTGGAAGCTGGTTGATCCTCCATTTGGAACCAAACCAATTGGCTGCAAGTGGGTCTACAAGAACAAGTACAAAGCTGATGGCTCACTTGACAAGCACAAAGCTAGGCTTGTGGCAAAAGGTTTTGCACAGAAGGAAGGGGTCGATTATGAGGAAACTTTTGCTCCCACAGCAAAATGGGCCACCATCTGGACACTCTTTGCACTAGCTGCTCAGAACGGTTGGAAAGTCCATCAAATGGATGTAAAAACTGCATTCTTGAATGGAGATCTAAAAGAGAATGTTTTTATGTCCCAGCCTGAAGGATTTGTTGTGAAAGGACATGAACACAAAGTATGCAAACTTGTGAAGTCCTTGTATGGCCTCAAACAAGCACCGCGAGCCTGGTATTAAAAACTAACTGAGCATCTTCTGAAACTCAACTTCAAACATTTTGATCTTGATGATGCAACTTTATTTGTCAAGAAAGTTGGCAAAACAGTTGTATATCTTGTGGTATATGTAGATGATCTTTTAATGACAGGGAACAATGAAAGCCATATTGCATCCATAAAGAAAGAATTAGGAAATTTTTTTGAAATGATTGATTTGGGCTATGTTCATTACTATCTTGGCATTGAAGTAACCCAACATCCAAAGTCCATATTTCTTTCTCAAAAGAAATACATTGGAGATTTGTTAAACAGATTTGGCATGACAGAGTGCAATCCCCTTTGTACTCCAATGGAACAAAACTTGAAGCTCACATCTATTGAAGGAAAGGAATTTGAGGATGCAACAAAGTATAGACAGCTTGTAGGAAGTCTCATCTACCTCACTACTACCAGAGCAGACATTTCATTTGCTGTTGGAATCCTCTCCAGGTTCATGCAAAAGCCTTGTGAGGGACATTGGTCTGCTGCAAAAAGAGTTCTAAGGTACTTGAAGGGAACTCAAGACCTCGGAATCAAGTATACACAGGTGGACGACTTCAACTTGATTGGATACTCTGATTCAGACTTCGATGGAGATAAAGAAACTGGGGTATCTACTTCAGGATATGCTATGAGTCTTGGATCAGGAGCTGCCTCCTGGAGATCACGCAAACAATCAGTACCAGCAGATTCCACAATAGAAGCAGAATATGTGGCAGCAGCTGAAGCAACGAAAGAAATTGTGTGGCTTAGGAAAATTCTTGAATATTTGCAAGTAAAACAAATACAATCAACTCCACTCATGATTGATAACACATCTGCAATAAAGTTGGCCAAGAACCCAAAGTTCCATGATCGTACTAAGCACATCAATACTAAATATCATCTGATCCGACATCATGTTGAGGCCAAAACAATCCATCTCCGTCATTGTTCCACAAACGAGCAAATTGCAGACATCTTCACCAAAGCGCTTGGAAGAGAAAAGCTTGAAAGATTCAGAACGATGCTTGGACTCACCAACATCCCTTCATATTAAGGGGGGGAATGTTGACACCTAATCTGAAACGGATGGGTGAACTGGACAGTCATCTAGAAGATGAACTGATCCGTTTTATTTTTGTATATAAACATGAGTTATGTAATGAATAACATCAATCAGTTTTCTCTCTTTTTCAATGTGGAGTTACCCTGGCCTGACACAAACAGTAAAGAATCATTTTCATTGTTTTCTAGTGAATTTGATGTGGCTTAGTCATTAATTGACTGAATAACTAACTAGTTATGCAATATATTTCCAGTTTGTAGTTATGTAATTCAGACTTCCTAGCAACTATTTATACAATGTACCATTCACTTCTTATGGTTCATCATCATCTTTGAGTTTAAAAATCGGTTTGATTGGTGTATATAGCACTTTACATCCTTAAATATTAAATCTTTTGGTTAATTCCTATGTATATTTACTTTTTGTGACCAAAATTCTATCGTTATCTCTCCAAAATTCAAGGCCGAAGGAATAATTCAACTCTCTAAGATCCTTTATTTCAACTTCCTCTGAGAGACAACTTTTGATGTTTTCAATTAACCTAGTATTACTTCTTGCTGTTATAGGTTCATCCACAGAGATAGGAATCAAAACCATATATCCTCTTTCATCTTTCTGGATATACATATTTGGATCTCCTTTACTTTTAGTAAACCATTGTTGAAAGAAGAATTTATCGGTCTCCAAATACTGTTGGACACCTAATCCTCTATAGGTTGGTGTGGAATGTGAATAACCTCAGGAGTCCAAGAACCCATTTGGAATATGAATCCAAGGGTCACTACAATGTACTATAAATGTATACCATTTAATAATATATGCAATCAAATGCTTATCTTAACATTCATTGTTTACGTTCCATGTTAAACTGCTTGTGATGTTGCTTGTGATGTAGACTTGTGATAGCCTATTGGAATGAATTAACAATGCATTAGATGTCTGATTTCTATGAATTATCCCAAGTGATTCATACACAAAGTTGAATGGAAGGCTGGTCGGGCATTAATTCATTTATGTGCGCTGAATGTGTTGAGTATTATGTGTACGGTATCTTCCAAGCTCTGTCCATGTGCTTCTCTTCTTTGAACATTGGTTAGTAGGTTGCTCCATTGGTTGGAAGCTCGAAGAAGGTGTGTAGGCTAGTCAAAGGGGATACAAATAGGATGTGAGTATCACCATTTGTATGTGCCACTGTTTGACGCATCCAATAATGTGAATGGAGAGTTGTTTGTGTGCTTGTTCACGGTGACTATGTGCGTTCAATGTGATATGGTTGGGATATTCATATGCCTTCGTTTAAAAAATTACAATATTGATTGAATAATATATTTGTTAATAAATTTTTCAGATTATATGTTGTTTATACGTGCATTTATCCATGTAGGTTGAAGACGGTGTGTTGGTTTATGCTCTCCATAATTTTGGTCTCCATTCAAATTTGTTCAACAATGCTCTATGGGTCAGTTCTGCGTTGAAATCATTGCACTATAATTGAGTGGGTATTTGCAATGACGAGTTTGGGATTGACTTTACTGTAGACTGCTAGATGATGGGGAGATGAGAGACTGAGATTCCGCAATAGTTGAGGTTAAAACCCAATCGCCATGTCTTCTATGTATATTTTTCCAAACTCATGCTTCCATTTCCGTGATGGGGATAAATATGTAATAATTAGCTTTTGTTATCGGACATACATTTAGTAGGAGATAACAAAAACACAAGGATTAATATCGTTGGAGGAGAATTTCAACTTGTCAACAGATTAAGATAATAATGGCATGATTTTCATATACGTAGTGACATGGCTTGTGAAAAATAGCTTAAACCAGTACAATACTGCTCTTCCTATAGTAAAGACTAAGAAGGTCGTGGATCAGGCATTGTGAATTTTACTCCAATGAGAATTGAAGACCCAAAAGTTTATTACGAGATTATCCTTGGACTTGAGTGGTGATAGTCGGCTCTGTATAGTCTCTGCTCACCATGCATTACTCCTAGGAATATGAAGCTCTACATCATCCTATTAGAACCCTGAGGCCTTGCTATGTCCTTAAATCGTTCCCATGATTCTTAGCTCTTTAATGGTTTTCCCTTGAAATCATCCAATAGCTAGATATAGGTAGCTTTCAGGCACTCCCAGTTTATGAACAAAGACCATATGGGAAAGTCCTTTGCTGTGGAATCTGACCTCCATTTGTGGAGGATGTTTTGTTGGACTATTACATTGTTAGAATGCTGACACTTAACATTTCAATGGTGTGGATATAGTCTCTCAAAAGCGTTATTATCCATATTCTCAAGGTGCATGCAATTATTCATAATACCATTGAGATTTTCACCTTCCCAATTAATATTCGACTGTGAATTTCATGTCAGTATCCTCGAAACTATTTTTAAGCTCATCAAAAATTTCGTTGTAACACTCAGAAACACCTCCACCACTCTCAAAAGTTTACTTTCTCATGCTGCCAAGGAAGATGAGTGGTCATCCATGAAAGCAAGGCTATAAACGATTGAACATTAATCGTATGTGTATATGCATCGAAAGTTCCTGGAATGTGCAACGTTTCTATATGACCAGAGCATTCAATTACTAGTATGCCATAATTCTTTGTTGGAAATCGTGTGCATCTATACTGAAGGAATATGTGGTGCATTGGTTCTATCATATGAAAACATGTTAAAAGAAGGATGGATATATGCTATGAGGTTTTAAAGTGGCTGATATATATCAAATTGTTTGTCGTAGTCCCTTGACCACATCTCCTGGTGATATTTGAAAACAAATTTCATAAGACAAGTCATTCTTCTTTCTCCAAATAGTAGAGGAAACACCCTCTTCTCTCAAGAACGTCGCTCTCTAGAAAATAAGAGGCACATATTTTGCATTTCTCGCACTGGTGGTTGTTTTTCCAGGAAAAGGAGAGTTCTCCTTCTATTAAAAGCAATGGATTCAGGCAGTGCCCACAATTACCTATCTCTTGACGGAGGAAGAGGCAATCGAGTAATTTTGGTTTGGTCTGTTCTTGTTGACAAATATATTAGGGAAGGTTTCTATAATTTATATATTAGCAGGGATTGTTGTTGCATATTCTTGTCCACAAAGATGGAAATGAACTCACCTGGCTTAAATATATCGAATGATGGATAGCTGCGTCATAACACCAAATATTTTCTAGCCACGATGAAAATGAATGTCTCCAAGGTTTAAAAATTGTGACCACTATCATTTGGATTTCTAGTTTGGGCCTTCAATATTCGTGATACTAAAATATTGTTTCTCTGCCTGTGTATTGTCAATTTGGACTATACTTTTAAATTCATTATATTATTCTCATCTTTTTGTTGAGTTGAAACTCTTTTCGGGTGCCATTTTCTCTTGCTGACACCAAGGTTTTTTACTCTCACTTCCATTTCTGTCATTACTGTAATCCATATCAGATCATCGATTTTGTCAAAAATGGCTAATGTTTATGAAATATTAGACTTTCTTAAAACTATAATACACTCTACAACTAATGACACGGTGAAAATAAACAAATCATCTCTTGCTGACATTAGAATTTCTATACAAAATGCACAAGATAAGATTGATTTTTTTGCAACTAGAATATATGTTCTAGCGAGATGATCTTCAGAACAATCCTTTGTTCAAGATTGAGACAGACTCCCATCAGCAGCAAGAATATGAAGTTGAGGTTGATTCAAATCCCTGTTCAAGAAAATATTTGCATGTAGGTGCAGAAATTCAACCTGAACTTCCCATGTCAGTCATTAGATCTTGGGAAGAGATTTTCCATAAAAAGAACATAATAGGTCTTGGATATAATAAGGAGGTTTCCTTTCACATTCTAGATTACTCAAAGCCCACCCAGTTTCAGAGTGTTGGATTCCTTCATGACAGTTCACCTTTAATTGTTTCATATTTTGGTCATCTGCCATAGTAGCCACAACATATTGTTAAATGCCAACATTGTGACATAGTTGGCCATGTGAAAGATCACTATTTAGATCTTCACCTGCATAAGAATTATGCTCAGTGTACTCATTCTTCACACAAATGCTTCAAAAACAAGCCTTTTGCAAGAACAAAGATTTATCATGCATGGATCACTTCTTGGCAATGGGCTTCGAGAGACAAGAAGATATTTCAATCATATGTCAAAATTTATTCTAGAATATTAAAGGGTCTTGCACTTGAGTTTTCTCCATCTTCTCATCTTGCATCTAACAGGGGAGGAAGTGGTGGTCATCTATAAGTTTCAAAGCCACATCAAGTGAGCCTGAGCCACAACCTACCATACCGGATTCACAGTTGTAGCTAGAGACAAAGATGCGATTGAGCATGCCTTCAGTTGGTGGTAATACTTAAACCATCTATGTGACGTTAAGACTTCCCTTCAAGGAATTGGGGACACTTCCTCTAGAAGAAGACTTCAGCTTCTTGCCAGTTTTGGAATAGTTCAAGGAATTGCATTAAGCATTCTAGAGTTGGTTATCATCCTTAAACCATTGTAGGTTGTAGATATCCCTTTTTCATGTTGAAGGTATACCTCTCCAAAGAATTAGGGTCACTTTTTATTGCAGAAGATTTGAGCTTCTTGCCAAACTTGGAAGAGTTCTCAGAAATGCACTAAGCATTCCAATGTTGGTGGTCAGTCTTAAACCGTCCCCTCATACCAACATTTCAGAGATAACATTGAGCCTAGTGCTCTAATCCATGTTTTTGCACATTTTGTATTACAACTCTCTTCTTGGACTCATACATACCCATTCAGATTAAGAGTTGGAACGTTGGACACCTAATCCTCTATGGGTTGGTGTGGAATGTGTGTTAGGTTTTGTTATATTATTTCCATGACTGGCCCACGCACGGGGGGCTGATAGGGGGCGGTAGGCCCCCATGTACATTGCACTGGGCACTGTCGAGGGCTCAAAATGCATGGAGGTGAATGAATATGAGGTTATGTCAGTGAGTTTCAACGAGTGATAGTTGGCATGCCAAGGAGGGAGTGACAACATATTCTAAGCATTGGTGAGGCATTCTAGGGAATATCAAGGCATGTCAAAGTACTATAAATGTATATCATTTAATAATATATGCAATCAAAAGCTTATCTTTAACATTCGCTGTTTACATTCCATGTATGTTTAACATGGTATCAGAGCACTGTTTGTGAAATAGACTTGTGATAGCCTATTGGAATGAATGAACAAAGCATTACATGTGTGATTTCTATGAATTATCTCTGGTGATTCATAAACAAATTTCAAAGGAAGGTTGGTTGGGCCTTAATTCATTATGTGTGTTGAATGTGTTGAGTATTGTGTGTACGTTGTCTTCCAAGCTCTGTCCATGCACTTCTCTCCTTTGAACATTGGTTAGTACGTTGGTCCATTGGTTGCAAGCTTGAAGAAGGTGTGTATGTTGGTCAAAGGGGGTACAAATAGGATGTGGGTATCACCATTTGTATGTGCCACTATTTGAAGCATCGAATAATGTGAATGCCAAGTTGTTTTTGTGCTTGTTCATGGTGACTATGTGCATTGAATGTGATATGGTTGGGATATTCATATGCCTTCATTTAAAACATTACAAGGTTGATTGAATGATATGTTTGTTAATGATTGGTTCATATTATATTCTCTTTATACATGCATTTAGCCATTTAGGTTGAAGATAGTGTGTTGGTTTATGCTCTCCATAAGTTTGGTATCCATTCAAATTTGTTCAACAATGGTCTGTGTGTCATTTCTGCATTGAAATTATTGCACTATAATCGAGTGGGTCTTTGCAATGATGGGTTTAGGAGTGACCTTTCTATAGACTGTTAGATGATTGGGAGATGAGAGACTCAGATTCTACAATAGTTAAGGTAAAATTCCAATCGCCATGCCTTCTCGGTAGAGTTTTCCAAACTCATACTTCCATTTCCTTGATGGGGATAAATATGTAATAATTAGCTCTGGTGATCAGACATACGTTTAGTTGGATACAACAACAACACAATGATTAATGTCATTGGAGGAGAATTTCAACTTGTTAAGATATTAAGATAATAATGACGTGATTTCTAAAAACATAGTGACATGGATTGTGAAAAATAAATTAAACTAGTACAATCACACTACTCTTCCTATAGTAAAGACCAAGAGGGTTGTGGAGCAAGCGTTCTGAATTTTACTCCGGTGAGAATTGAAGAAACAAAATTTTATTTTGAGATTATCCTTGTAATTGAGTGGTGATAGTCATCTTTATATACTCTCTCCTCACCATGCATTACTCCCAGAAATTTGAAACTCTACATCATCCTACTAGAACCCTAAGGCCTTGATATGTCTTGAACTTGTTCCCATGATTCTCAACTCTTTAATGGTTTTCCCTTGAAAAAATCCAATAGCTAGATATAGGTAGCTTTTAGGCACTCCCAATTTGTGAACAAAGACCATACGAGAAAGTTCGTCGCTGTGGCATCTGCCCCTCTATTTGCAAAGGATGCTTTGCTGGACTATTACATTGTCAAAATGCTAACACTTAACATTTCAATGATGTGGATCTAGTCTCTCAAAAGCTTTATTCTCGCTATGCTCATGTTGCATGTGATTCTTCATAATACCACCGATATTTTCACCTTCCCATTGAACATTCGACTGTGAATTTCATGTCAGTCTCCTCAACACTACTTTTAAGTTCATCAAACGTTTGTTGTAACACTTAGAGACACACCCACCACTCTCAAAAGTTTACTTGCTGATGTTGCCATGGAATATGAGTGGTCATCCGTGAAAGCAAAGCTATAGACAATTCAAAATCAATTGTATGTGTATATGGATTGAAAGCTCCTATGATGTGCATCGTTTATATATGAGAAGAGCATTCAAGTACTGGTATTCCATAACTCTTTCTCGGAAATCGTGTGCATATATAGTGGAGGAATATGTGGTACATTGGTTATATGATATGAAAACATGTTAAAAAAATCGTTGATATATGCTATGAATTTTTAAAGTGCTTGATATATATCAAATGGTTTGTCGTAGTTCCTTGACCACATCTCCCAGTGATATTTGAAAATAGATTTCATTGGACAAGGCATTCTTCTTTTTCCAAATAGTAGAGGAAACACCCTCTTCTCTCAAGGAGGTCTCTCTCTAGAAAATAAGAGGCATATATTTTGCATTGCTCGCTCTAGTGGTTATTTTTCTGGGAAAAGGAGAGTGTTCCTTCAATTAAAAGTAATGGATTTAGGCACTTTCCATGACTGCATATCTCTTGATAGAGGAAGGGGATTTTTGTTGTATATTCTGCTCCACAAAGCCAGAAATGAACTCACCTAGCTTAAATATATCGATTGATGTACAATTGCAATAGAACACTCAATATTTTCTAGCCACGATGGAAATGAATGTCTCCAAGGTTTGAAAACTATGACCACGAGCCTTTGGATTGCCAGTTTGGGCCTTCAATATTTGTGATACTAAAAGATTATCTTTTTTCCTTTGTATTATCAATTAGGACTATACATTTAAATTCATTATATTCCTCTCAGCTTTGTGTTGAGTTGGAACTCTTTTCGGGTGTCATTTTCTCTTGTTGACACCAAGGTTTTTTACTCTCACTTGCATCTATGTCATTACTGTAATCCATATGAGATCATCGATTTTTTCAAGAATGGCCAATGTTTATTAAATATTAGATCTTTTGAAAACTATAATACACTCTAAAACTAATGACATGGTGAAAATAAACAAATCATCTCTTGCTGACATTAGAATCTATCTACAAAATGCACAAGAGAAGATTGATTTTTTGCAACTAGAATCTCTGTTTTAGTGAGATGAGCTTCAAAATAATCCTTTTTTCAAGATTGAGACAGACTCCCATCGGAAACAAGAATATGAAGTTGAGGTTGATTCGATGCCATGTTCAAGGGCAGTTTGCATCCAGGTGTAGAGATTCAACGTGAACTTCCTAAGTCGGTCATTAGACCTTGGCAAGATATTGTCCGTAACAAGCACATAACAGGTCTTGGATTTGATAAGGAGGTTTCCTTTCACATTCCAGATAACTCAAATCCCATACAGTTTTAGAGTGTTGGATTCCTTCAGGATAGTTCACCTTTAGTTGTTTTAGATTTTGTTCCTCTGCCACAACAACCACACCATATTGCTAAATGCCAACATTGTGAAATACTTGGCCATGTGATAGATCATTGTTTTTATCTTCATCTGTAATATAATTGTGGTCAGTGTACTCATTCTTCACACAGATGCTTAAAAAACAAGCCTACTGCAAGAACAAAGATACATCTTGCATGGATCGCTTCTTGGCAATTAGCTTCAACATCCAAGAATATATTTCAATCATATGTCAAAATTTCCTCTATAATATTAAAAGGTCTTGCAATTGAGTTTTCTCCATCTTCTCACCTTGTATCTGACACGTGGGGAAGTGGTGGTCTTCTACAAGTTTCAAAGCCACATCAAGCGAGCCTGAGCCACAACCTTCCATACCTGATTAAGAGTTGTATCCAGATACAAAGATGCCACTGAGCATGCCTTTGGTTATTGGTCATCCTTAAACCATCTATCCGGGGTTAAGACTTCCCTTTAAAGAATTGGGGACACTTCCTCTAGCAGAAGACTTTAGCTTCGTGCCAGTTTTGGAAGAGTTCCAGGAATTGCATTAAGAACTCTAGAGTTGGTGGCCTTCCTTAAACCACTACCGGTTGTAGAACTCCCTTTTTCAGGTTGAAGGTATCCCTCTCCAAGGCATTAGGGACACTTCCTCTTCTAGAAGATTTTAGATTCTTTCCAGACATGGAAGGGTTCCGGGAACTGCACTAAGTGTTCTATTGTTGGTGATCATCCTTAAACCATCCCCTCATACCAACATTTCAGAGAGAACATTGAGCCTAGTGATGTGATCCATTTTTTTGCACATTTTGTATTACAATTGTCTTCTTGGACTCATACATACCCATTCAGATTAAGGGGGGGACTTTTGGACACCTAATCCTCTAGGGGTTGGTGTGGAATGTGTATTAGGTTGTGTTATATTCTTTCCACGTGTGGGGGTGTTATGGGGGGACAGTAGGCCCCTGCGTACGTTGCATTAGGCACTATCAGGGGGATCAAAATGCATGTAAGTGAATGAATATGACGGTGTGTGAGGGAGTTTCAATGAGTGCTAGCTAGCATGCCAAGGAGGGAGTGACAACGTATGCTAAGCATTGGTAAGGCATTCTAGGGAATATGAGGGCATGTCAAGAAGTGCTAGAGTGTATTAGGGAGTTCCAGTGTGTGTTAACAAGTGCGAAATAGTTTCAAGGCATTCCAATACATTAAATATGCTAAGGCATGCTAGGATTTGTAGGGTCTCAGGGTATGCCAATATGTGTCAATGAGTGTCAAGGAAGCATAAGGAAGAAGCCAGCTAAAATGCAAGGAAATGAGCACATAAGAGGGTCAATAAGTCAAGAGTTTATCTTTTTCAAAAGGGGCATGCTAGGAAAGCTAATAATAGTTTCCAATACATGGCAAGTTCTAATTTATGTCAATTCATCCCAAAGTGTTCTAGGGCATGCGAGGGACTACATGGCATTCCAACTCATGCTAGGGGATTGTTATGCTATGCTATGGCCTACCAAAATGCTCTTGGGTGTTCTATTCATGGCAAGATGTTCTAGGCACAATGATGTTCAAAGACATGTGAGGTGACAAGGAATGTTAGTGTGTGCCAAAACATGTTAACATGTGCCAAGAGTATTGAGGACTATTAGGTCTCCCTCATCAATAGAATTGACATAGCTCGATTATGTATTAAATAGTATAGTTCCTGTACACACTAGTGCAACTTTATCTAAAGGGAATTTGTTAGCTAATAAACCTAATAAAGATGAATCATGTGTTGGCTCATAGGAAAATTATATTCTCATCACTTTAGTGAAATGATACACACTAATTACTTCTTAATAAATTGACTGACTCTAACCACTATGGCCTTGGACACATAATAAAAAATACTCATAAACAATGGTCTTAAATCATTATCTTTTGACAAAAAATATAGTAGCATGCACATCGCGTCATCAAAAACTCATTGGAGATATCAATGGCGACGAACACTTTTTGATCATCACCAAAAGTAATAAAAAAGATAATTAGTGAGGGTTAATAAGAGATCATCACTGGAAGTGTCATCATAGAGAGAATTAGTGATGGGGCTTTAACAACCCTCACAAAAAGTGTCACTAAAAATGGCTTTGGTGACAAACGTTAAAGGACCATCACTATATGCACTTACATAAATGCTTTTTTAAGGATCGTCATCATATGCGACATTGGTGATGGACCTTAAAGGTCCGTCACAAGCATGACCCTCACCAATGACCCTTTTTGTTGTAGTGAAATTATAGTAAAATGAAGTTTGAAATTTTATCATGGGTACGTGAATATATTCTACCAAAGTAATCCATCTTTTATAATCAAAAGCATTCTAGAACAAAAGTTATAGAGATAATTCAAAGCTAACGTATCTGGTAAGGATTTTGGAATCCTAATTTCCTTAGAAAATATATTTGAAAGTATGGTGAAGTAAGCTGTGAAATTTTAATTATAGCTACATGACTATATTGTATACGGTTGCTCAAAATTTTACATGCCAAAATATCATAGAAGAAAAATACAAAAAACTCCAATATGAATCGTTCACCCTATAAATTATATTTTTTTCTTCCACCTTTAGACTCAAAGAATTACCCCAAAAGTTGTTTCTCAACTCATATTACAACCTCATATCTCCTCTTTCTTGTATTGTATTCAAATGTACTAATATTCCATTTATTAATATTGTCCATATGTTCACTTATGTCGATGACTTCTAAACTTAGTTGGGTAGGCCTTCTTGTACATGGGTTGGGTCATCCCGATGAAATGAAATATTTCATTGCACCTTATTCCTATTGATCTAGAGAGAGTTCCATATGTCATTGGAAAGGTCTTATAATAATATTTCCAATCATATTTCTTATGATCAAATTTGAGCTGTAAAATTAGAGTTAAAATGCCTTAAAAAATAGGGTATCCAAAGTAGTCATGAATATTCAAAGAACAATAATTTCAACAATCTTCATTTTACAATATTTATCTTGGACATATGCAATCCCCATTTGTATTTTACATTGATGAAGGAAATCATGAATCATTATTTTTGTTCTATTCTCTTGGGAATAACATATATTTAAAATGAATCAAAACTTGCATTAACTGCCAAAAACTTTGGGCATACACTTTTAGATTACTCTTGTTAGTACTATACTCCTTGCTAACTTAATTAAATATTAATTCGGGGTCTCCCATTATGGTGACATATTTAATCACATTTTATTATGAAAGTAGTAGATCCTAAGTCAACACTTCATATTTGGCTGGATTGTTTGTAGAACAAAGTTACAAACAAAACACATTTGGAAAGCATTATCCATGTGGAATTTCAAATATTACACAATCTTGTTCTTCAAGAAACACCATCAAAGAACATTTTCCAATGGCAGTGAAACATATTTACACTATTATTATCTAGAAAATTTACGTCATTGAGTATGGCATAGTTTCCAACAGCAGTATCCATTTCACTAACCACACTAGAATTAATTTATTTCTAAAATAAGACAAGGTTATTTGGCTCTTTATGTATCCTCTTCAGTATACAATCTTTATTTTGAAGCATCATACAACTTCCATTGTTCATCATATACCATTCTAAGGAAAAGCTCCATTCTCTTCCTAGCACTAGCCCATGTGAAATTGATAAGTCTGCCACAACTATTGTAAAGACAAATGCAATATGTGAAGCTAAACTTACAGATGCACAAAATTATTTGATTTCACCACGACTTGGAAGCTTTCGCATACCAATCACACAAATATTTTCTCCTATATAATCATATTTAGTAGAATATAATCCAATTTCTTTCATAATATATAGTGGCATACGACTATTCATTGCACCATTGTAAGCCAAAAAGTTGCGGAATATAATTTCCGGTATTTACAAAGACATGTAAAAGAGAGGTACTTTACCTTAAAACTTGATCTAAACTTTTAACCATAAATATATTTTCTTCTTTCTTTTTCTTCTTGTACCAACTCCATCAAAACACTAAGTGTCACCTTTAGTTCAATTAGTTCTTACTTTGATTCTTCATCACTCATCTTCTTCCTGCTAACTACCTTGGAACCTTCTCTCCTCTTATTTCTACCTATATGGCATACATAAATACACATCCTATCTTATCTACAAAATATTTTATCTACTTCAAGATATTGTCATGCTCTAATACCAAACCAAAATGATGGCATTGCGCGACAATGGAAGCTACACACAAACCAAAATTGTCGCATATTTTCACTTTTATTATAAGTAAGAGATGTAATTTCGTTATTATTTAAAAATATATATATATATCCAATTTAAATAAAATTATCTTATATCAATTTTATATAAATATAAAGTGTGATATTTCAATTACTCCCTACCTCTTAAAATTTTGTAGATATGTAATTAATTTCATTTTTAATATGAAATTAATGTGTAATAATTAAAAAGAGAAATCAATAACGAAATCAAATATATATGTTTTTTAACTACCAATATGAGGGAGACATATATTTAAAGATATATTAATAACTAAAACAACATTTCAATGTGTAAAATATAGCCACATAATAATCCAAAATAAATTATTTCAAGTCAACTTTGTATATAATATATAAAGCAATTGAAAATTTAAAATACTTTTTTGGTTTTTGCTCAAAATAAAAGAAATGTGTGATTTTTTTTTATAGTTAGTGCATAGTTGACACATAAAATATATATATATATATATATATGTGTGTGTGTGTGTGTGTTGGGGGGGGGGTGTGTGGGGGAGTGGGGTTGAGAAATGTATCTATAAATAAAATAATTCAATTCCCATGATATATATATATTCATTCTTAATTTTTGTCAAACATTGAATCTTTCTTGGCGTAATTTTTTTTGAAATTTTGAAATAAATTTGCACTTCAATAGATTTTATTTGATTTTCTCTACTCTTTCTTTATAGATCCAAAATCTTATGAATAAACTTTTTATAATAATGAAAAAGTTAAACCAAATTTATTTATTAATAATTATTACCCTCTTATATGTTATCAAATTATTGCATCTAAATGTGTCACCTAACACAAATAAAATAATATAATACACCATTTTGATATTTAACTTAACTGTATTAAAAATTAAATTATTATAATAAAATAAACTAAAAATTTAAAAAACAATCAAATTTGTGGAAAATAAAATATCTAACCTCAAATATAAAAAAATAGTTTTATAGAGGCATGTGGATTCAGGTGATAGGTAGAGGAATACACTATCACCACCCTGAAAAACAAATTTACCAAATCATTCTTATAATTGAGAAAAAGATGGACTAAATATATATAATTTAGTAAGAATTAAGATTACATAGATTTATAATTTAGTACTAATTAAGAGTAAATTATATACCGTCAAATCATTGTATTTAGATGTTCCATTTTCACAAATAAAAAAATTCAATATATTAATTTGGTATTTAATTTAGTGACGATTTGAAAATTAGATTACGATGATGTAATGAAGAAAAAATGTTATTAAAGATTTATAGGTATTTTTTAGGAATGAATATTTGCTTTCTTAATTTTAAATAGCACAGTTCTTTTTTAAATAACAAAATAAGTTAGTCTTTATTTATAAAAATAACCACTGATGATAATTTTCTCCAGTATTGATTGATAATTTTTTCAACTCTATTAAGAAAACACACCGTAAACGCCTGGGAATTCAAGAGATGTCAAACATATGTTGAGTAGACGATAAACGATAAAAGCCTACGAATTCAGGAGATGTCAAATACATGCAGAGTAGACGATCACAAAGCTGAGCAACAATCTTACAATGTCATCATTTCAAAGGAGTCGAAAAGTACCAGATATCTAGGAACAAAGGGTCAACGCCAAATTCTTGTTGAGTCATGCAATGTCAGAAATGTACACTTGAATAAAGGATCATGCAATGTCAAAAATGTCGACATCAACCTAATATTATCAGGCTTAAAGCACAGCGTCGATGCAGGCAGGTGGAGAACACATCGCTGTTCCTCGCACAGGCTTTTCACACCTTGATCTTGCCTTTAATGATCCGTGTTGGAAATTTTTGGTAATTTCAAACACAAAAGAACAGAGAATAATGCTCTGTTTTCTCCACAGGATCTTTAATACAGGGAAGCAAAAAAAAATTCTGACCAGACACAGTTTTCCTTATACAAATAAAACTTGTATTCATTAATAAAATGCCTCATACAAAATAAGATCTTCTTTCTCTAACAGAGGGATTACAGCAGTTTCAAAAGGAATTTACTCTGTCTCTGCAACAACAAAAAAAATACTCTGTCTCACAATAAAAATTCAACACTTCTATGTAAAATTTTTATTTACACGCTCCTGCGTTAAATTCCATATGCTCTCAAAAGAAACATTATATCTTCAACCAACAAAAATTTTCATCGATACGGTGCTGCGTATCTTCTCATTGCATTTCATATGCAATGAACCACCAAAAAAAAATATATGCACTGCGTGCTCGCCTTTTCATTACATATGCGAATGAACATGAAACATTTCTCTTTCAACAAAATATTACATTCATGCTCTGCTGCAAATTCCTTCTCGTTTTATCTCAACGAGTAACAACAAAAATTACCTCTCCGCTGCTGCGTAGGGCAATTTCATATTCTCAAAAAATACATACCGGCGCTGCTTTATTTCCTTACATAACTTCAATAAAAAAAAATTCCACACTGCCCTTTTCCTCTATATTCACACTGCTGTATATTGCATTGTTGTTTCATCTCACACGCTGCTGCACGTATTTCCCATCTCAACAAAATCTAGCTGTCTGTTGTGTCTAATGCATTACATATACAATGAACAGCAACACATTACATTTGTTGC
Source organism: Pinus tabuliformis (assembly GCA_031772625.1). NCBI lineage: Eukaryota > Viridiplantae > Streptophyta > Pinopsida > Pinales > Pinaceae > Pinus > Pinus tabuliformis. The sequence continues at coordinate 1,312,134,955 of CM062804.1, forward strand.
TGCAAATTCCTTTCATTTTCACTCAATGGAAAACCTTTCTTCACGCTGCTGCGTGTGTCACAATGCATAATAAAAAAACAAAGCATATGACATTAGATATTTTGAGCCATACTCCCGTGAGCAAATAAAAAACACTGAAATTAAAACTTCACCAACCATTTACGAACCACAGTAAATTTTATTAAATGTTTTACTGACGCAAACGGCGGTCAACAGGAAGACTTTCACTTCATGCAATTTCCATGCCCTGCAGACCTGTATTCAGTCATACGGCCATTGTCAGCCATACGGAGGTCCTCCAAAGAAAACATGCGCCCTCACTCTCATGAATTACCAACCGTTGATCTTGCCCTCAACAATCGAACGGCTGCAGGAAATATCGGGAGGCCCTTTCTCGTCGATCTTTACGTTCCGGGGGATGGGCGGTTTTGAGACTGTACTCTGGATGCGTGGTAGCAAGTCGGTGTGATTGGAGCCCTCCTGACAAATACCACAATCAGCAAAAGTTGGTGCGATATAAAACATGTGGTTTTGCTGCTGCACGATGGCGGATTCGGCAAATAACTGCGCTGTCGTCGCTGTCCCTGCACGGCAATTGGAATTAATGTTCCAACACTCCCCTTTAATTTCAATTGTTGGGTTATCAGTCGTACCCAGACATTTCCTCAAAAAATCACAACTTTTCTGCCTATTCGTATCAGCTTTCCTTTCATCGCTTTCAATGATGTGCTCAGGCACTCCAATCATGTAATATCCTCTTTCTCTCTGCTTCAGGCAAAATTTCCAATCTTTCCATCTCCAAGCTATCTTGCAACCTTTTCTTCTCTGCTCTTATGGCAGATTTAATTTCATATCTCTCCCCTAACTGTATGCATCGTCTCCTTTTGGCAGAGTCTTCTCAAAAAATACTTAGATTGGCTGGGGAGCTCGAAGGACATTCGGACTGTATTTCCTTCCTTCTCCATACTTGTGTAACTTTCTTCTTTTGCATGGTTCTAGCTTTTGTAAGAGCCCATGTTAAGTTATAATTACATGCCATATGACCAATGTTATGACACTTGAAGCATTCTACATTATTCATGAATAAGATTTCATGATTTCTTCCTATAAAATTGTTTCTTGGAGGTTGTCGAAGACTATAATATCTCTCTCTATGAAATGCTTTACAGTCTTTTGCCATATGACCAAAGTTTGAACAAGAATAACAATAACCAAAAAATGAACTTTGGTACCTGGGAGATGGAGGTTTCCTTGATGTACTTCTGAAGCCTTTCTGCCTTGAGATCCTTTGATGATAACCATTGCCTCTTGCCTCTTTTACATCATCTACATTTCTTTTTTCAGCTGGTTTTCTACTTGGAGCAAGATTTCTTCTATTGTAGCCTTGATTTTTCTCCTTCCCTTTGCTGGAACTGGAGGCACCACAATTTCTTTCTGGCTTCTTCACATCTTTCTTACTTAAAGCATTTTCATTCTTGTTTGAGGGTTCACCTGCATACCCGAGTCCTAATTTATCAAATGGACATCTGTGATAGTTGAGCATGTCATCCAAGGCTTGAGAGCTCTTCATGATTTTGTTCATCCCTTCAACCTTTTTTCTGAGGAAGACAATCTCTTCTTCCAATCTTTCACACTCATTATTCTTCTTTGTAAGTTGTTCCTCAGTTTCTTCCTTGCTACGAGTAGCTTCAGCTGCTATTATCTTAAGGGAGAGAATATCTGACTTCATTTTGAAGATTTCTTCACTCTTTGCTTGACTGCTCTCCATTTTCTTCTCAGCTTCTTGTGCATGTTTCCTGGCTTCTTGTAATTTAGACTTAAGGGAGGAGACCTCTACCTTGTACTGTCCAATCTCTTCTACAAGTTTTTTCACTCTCTTGTGCCTTTGTTCAAGTTGACTTGACAAGGTATCTTCCTACTTCTTTGCTTTATTCAATTGATTTTTCATGGATATGACTTCTTCATGATGCTTCCTTTTACTTTGATCAAGTTCCTTCTTAAGCTTGGCGAGCTCTTCATCCCTTTCTTGTACTTGAAGCTTGATGAGGTCAACCTTCTCATTTTCAGCTTCTATGATGGGTTCAAAATTTCCTTCTTGACTGATGGTCATGGTCAGTGCTCCCTTTGCGTGGAGTTCATGAATTATGTCCCATATATCCTTTACTGATGAATATTTTCCTAGATTCTTCTTTACAGAATCAAGCAGTCCATTTAAGATTGTCTTTGTTGCTTTTGCATTGTACTCCTTGGATTCTCTATCCATCCTGCTATCATCAATCACTGATTCCCAAATTTCAATCCCTTCAGACTGTATGAAAGTCTTCATTTTTAATTCCCATATATTAAAGTTCCCATTGAACCTTGGAGCCTCAAATAGAATGCTTTCAAATTGATTGTTTTCTATTTTAGTAGTAGAGGGAGACACATCCTTAGGAGGATTGGAGACTTTCTTCTTTGACCTCGCCATTTGACTGTGTATCTAAAATAACTGACTGTCTTCAACATCAACACAGAAAAACTTTGAGAATTATCTTGGATTCTTTTGCCTGAGACTTCACTTTGCTGGAGAAGTTGTTACAGCAAAAAACTCCTTCCTTCAGCTTCTTTGACACCTTCAAAGAGGCTGGACAAGCTCTGATACCACTGTTGAAAATTTCCGGTAATTTCAAACACAAAAGAACAAAGAACAATGCTCTGTTCCCTCCACAGGATCTTTAACACAGGGAAGCAAAAAAAAAAAATCTGAGCATACACAGTTTTCCCCATACAAATAAAACTTGTATTCATTAATAAAATGCCTGATACAAAATAAGATCTTCTTCCTCCAATAGAGGGATTACACTAGTTCCAAAAGGAATTTACTCTGTCTCTGCAACAACACAAAAAATACTCTGTCACACAATAAAAATTCAACACTGCTGTGTAAAATTTTTATTTACGCGCTGCTGCGTTACATTCCATATGCCCTCAAAAGAAACATTATATCTTCAACCAACAAAAAATTTTCCTCCATACACTGCTGCGTATCTTCTCATTGCATTTCATATGCAATGAACCACCAAAAAAAATATATGCACTGTGTGCTCCCCTTTTGATTACATATGCGAATGAACACAAAACATTTCTCTTTCAACAAAATATTACATTCATGCTCTGCTGCAAATTCCTTCTCATTTTATCTCAACGAGTAACAACAAAAATTACCTCTCCGCTGCTGCGTAGGGCAATTTCATATTCTCAAAAAATACATACAGGCGCTGCTCTGTTTCCTTACATAACTTCAACAAAAAAAAAAATTCCACGCTGCCCTGTTCCTCTATATTCACACTGCTGTATATTGCAATGTTGTTTCATCTCACGCGCTGCTGCACGTATTTCCCATCTCAACAAAATCTTGTTGTCTGTTGTGTCTAATGCATTACATATACAATGAACAGCAACACATTACATTTGTTGCTACGAATTCCTTTCATTTTCACTCAATGGAAAACCTTTCTTCACACTGCTGCGTGGGTCACAATGCATAATAAAAAAAACAAAGCATATGACATTAGATATTTTGAGCCACACTCCCGTGAACAAATAAAAAACATTAAAATTAAAACTTCACCAACCATTTACGAACCACAGTAAATTTTATTAAATGTTTTACTGATGCAAACGGCGGTCAACAGGAAGACGTTCACTTCACGCAATTTCCATGCCTTGTAGACCTGTATTCAGTCATACGGCCATTGCCAGCCATACAGAGGTCCTCCAAAGAAAATATGCGCCCTCATTCTCATGAATTAGCAACCGTTGATCTTGCCCTCAACAATCGGACGGCTGCTAGCAATATTAGGAGGCCCTTTCTCGCCGATCTTTACATTCTGGGGGATGGGTGGTTTTGAGACCATACTCTGGACGTGTGGCGGCAAGTCGGTGTGATCGGAGCCCTCCTGACAAATACCACAATCGGCAAAAGGTGGTGCGATATAAAACAGGTGGTTTTGCTGCTGCACGATGGCGGATTCGACAAATAACTGCGTTATCGTCGCTGTCCCTGCACGACAGTTGGAATCGGGTTTTCGGCCAGCTCAAAGCCAGGTTTGCCTTCGCATCTCCCTCCAAGAATTAGTAAGCGGCCAGTTATCTTGGCAATAAGGCGTCAATGGCAAATGTTTAGAGAGAGGCATGCAATTTTAGGGAAATTGAAATTGACATATCTGTAGTGAACACTATCATAATGGTCAACGCCGAATACTTAAAGCTACCAAGTATCCTGTCAATAAAAGGTCAACGCCATATCCTTGCACACCATTTGAAGCAAAGTGAAATTCATAGGTGTGGTGAGAGCTTTAATAAAATGTCAACGCCAAATACTTGGAGAGGCACGTAATTTTGAAAAATTCGAAAACTACCAGACCTCTGGTGAATAATGGGTCAACGCCATATATTTCGAGGGGCATGCAGTTTGAAGATTGACATAGGTGTTGTTTAAGCCATCATCATGCAAAACAACAAACTTATTTGTGATTTGATATATTTCTTAAACAAATTATGTACGATGCAATATTCTATAAAATCCTTAAATATGCGTCAATGGTTTATTTAATTGCACTTTTAATAAACTATTTTCTATATTATTATCCTGTCGCTCGCAGGATAACGTATTCGAAATATCGTTGATTTTTAATTAAAAATTCAGTTTGACTCAACAATTAAACTGCACTTGAAATGTTAACATTACAGATTAATTTATTTTTTTCTTTTTCTACATTTTGATTGGTGGAATTAATTCGAGTATTATTGTATAATTATGTTGTTGTACTAGTAATTGTTAAATCAAATAAATGTTTGTATGAAAAGACAAATGTATTTAGACTCTGATGCATTAAAGCATGTATCCCAATATGTATACAACCCAAATGAAGGTACTGAGTTTTTAGTCTCTTTGCCTCACTCTGAAGTTGTTTAGAATTTAGCAGAGGAATGGATTGGACATAATCGAAATTTTCTTGAATCTGGCTTATAGATTCCTTAATAGAAATTCTAGTTGCAGCTTTTAAATGAAAAGCAGACAGGTCTGAGTAGACTTCAGATGCATTTATTCTAGGTAGCTGCCATCTAGCAGAGGGTTGTGTTTCCTCATACTCTAACTCAGCAGAATTTAAAACTCGACTAGATGTAGATGTGAACATATCCCTAAGGGGATTTTCTTGAACAGATGATTCTCTTTCTTCTATTTCGTGGAAAGAAATAGACTTTTTGAAAGGCTCCATTTTTAATATAAAGTGTTTTTCTAAATACTAACCTGAACCAAACGCTTTGGCTCTGATACCAATTTTATGCAGGGGCTTCGATGAAGCTTGCAACAACAACACAACTGCTAGGCTTTGCTGAGTCTCTTCTCTACTTTTTCCACTTACTCTGACTTACACGAACCCATACATGAACCCATACACGAATCTACTAGCACATTTCTCATTCTGGCGACCTTCTTCCATGGCTTCCTTGCCTTACTCGGTTTGGCGTCCCTTCAGTGCATTAGCAAACCTCTGGCGAACCTCAATACAGAGTAACTCAAATAGATACTACCTCAAAAAATCATTTATAGTGCACAAGTACTCAGATGCGGAAACAAGATAACACTCTTTTATATTAATTTTAGAAATGGATTACAATGTGTTCAATCCTAAAATAGACTATGTTCACTTTTACCAAAATTTTGCTACTCAACAAGGAGATAGCATACTGGAGGCTACCTCGTGAAATCACAGACTCAGTCTTTGAATACCAACACTCCTCTAAACAGACTCAACAGACTCTCTAAAGATCTAGCCACTTCAGGTTCTCACTTGTGCCAGACACACAGATGCGCAGGCTTCTCAGATCACCTAAGACTTTGAGATCTCTTCATGATGCAAGCAGATCAGACCGAAGTCTGCAGTTGCAGAACAGGAAAATCACTCAACTCTAAACTCTACACACTCCAAACTATCCAACCCCGAATCCCTCGAATGAACCTTACTCCTTTCTTATATAGGTAGAGGAGGGGACAAGCATCTGACCATCAGGCAAACAAACTGTGTACATAATATTCTGTCAGTGCATGAGATGTGGCTCAAAGCACACCAAAAGTCGGAGAAGTCCTCTGAGTCTCATCACTTAAGAATCTTCGTACTTAGGTACAGAAAAGAAAAACTTTTTTTTACAAAGTGGATGCTTTTGGACAGTAAAGCCCACGAGAAAACTGGTCACAAATAGTCTTTGTGACTAGACATCATAATTACAGTGTGGAAGCTTTTAAGGATAAGCCCATAAGAACCATTTATGAAGTGGGGCCACCAAGAGGTGTGATACTCAAAAAATGGATCCTAGGATATATGAGGCCATCCCATGCCTTGGTATAAATTCGTCGGACGATCATGGGTTTATTGAGTACATATTGATGTTTTATTTTAGTCATAACTAGCCATTCATCATGCCTAGCCATGAATTGGTGCAAGCATGCATGGTCAGGATATTGAAATAAATCTTTGACCGTTTTACATGGTATATGAAAACATTCTACAATATTTCTTTCAAGACACTTTTCAAACTGCATTTGGAAGTAGCTTTCATAGTAGACTGGATCAATTGCAGTTCTATTTACCCCATAATCTTTCCACCAGTCTCTTAACCATTCTGCTTGTTGATTTCTCTACATGCTTCCTATGGTCCAAAATTTAAGCTTTGTATAATGAATTTCATCTTTTCCATCAACATTTAAAATCTCCCACCATAATTTTTTATACCCAGAAAAATTATAAATGGTATCAGGAAAGATGAGATTTGGGTCATTTCTCAGCCAAAGTGCAACATTATTTCTTATGATTGGCCAATTTGTATTTCTGGTTCTATTAATCAAGAAAAATCTATGAAAGGTTTTTCTTATGTTTCCTCCTTCTAACGATATCATTGCAATGTCATGAAAATCATATTGTAATGCTTCTTCAGCTTTGTGTGTTGCATCCATACTGCTAGTGTACACCATATCATGTATCCATTGACTTCCGTTCGAAAATACTCTCCTTTCAGGAACAAGATGTAGGATGTCAGCGTGAGGCTGCATCTAAAATCTTTGTATTTCTGAGCTGCAATGTAGGTTTCCAATTATTTTTATATTCATCCCAACTCTGATCTTCATTGATTGTTCTTAAGGCTTCTTGTTGCTAAGCTCGGTCCCATTCTGTTACAATGATCATCACATGTTCTTGATGCTGGTTTTGAATATGTTCTTTGCTGAGAAAGTCTAGAAAACAATTTTCATCTCCTTTTATATGCTCAACTTCAAAATCGAAGTCAGTGAAGAGAGCTTTCCATCTTGCGAATTTTACTTCTCCTGGATTTTTGATGTCTTTGGTTAAGACTTTTTTGAGAGCTGATGCATCTCTACTAAGAAGAAATGGATTATTGACAAGATGTATTTCAAATTTATCTATGCAATTCCATGCTGCGTTAACTTCTTTTTCTATAGTAGAATAATTTTTCTCAGCAAGATTCCATGTGCCTGAAACAAATTGTACAATTTGTTCTGCACCATTCTTCTTTTGCTTTAGGATTCCTCCCCATCCAATATTGTTGGCATCAGATTCAACAATCTTATATGCCTCATCATCAGAAATGTGCAAAATGGGAAGAGATTTCACCTTGGCTTTTATATTTTTGACTGCTCTAGTATGTGCTTCAGTCCAAGGTTCTGGAATCTTCCTAAGACGCCGGTTCAACAAACTTCTATCTTTAGCACAATCTTTATAGAAGTTTCTAACATAATTTAAGCATCCAAGGAATCTTTGGAGCTGCGTCTTATCTGTAATAATATCTAGAAATTTGCTAGAAAATTCAAGAGCGTGTTTTTGCAGAGAGATCTGGCCATTAAAAATTGTATGGCAAAGAAACTTAATTGAAGTTTGGAAGACTTCAATTTTCTTTTTGCTAAGAACAAGACCATTCATTTTGATGGTATTTATAAAAATCTGTATGTGCCGAAAATGGTCCTGGACATTCTTTGAGAAGATAAGAATATCATCAATATAAACAATTAACCAATCAAAGAAGGGTTTAAAAATAGAATCCATCACCTTTTCGAATTTGGATGGTGCATGTTTGAGTCCAAAAGGAATCACATTCCACTCATAGTGCCCTGCTAGCACACTAAAGGCAGTCTTAAATTTATCTCCTTCAGAGATTGCAACTTGCCAAAATCCTGACTTTAAATCAAATTTGGAGAACACTTTAGCACCTGCAATCCTACTAATAAGATCCCCTTTATGAGGGATTGTGTAGGTATTGTCAGCTAAAGCAGAGTTCGGAGGTTTATAATTGATTACCAGTCTAGGGATTCCTCTGATTTGTTCAGCCCTTTTGTTTACATAGAATCCATAACAATTCCAAGGGCTATCAAATTCTCTGATTATATTTTTCTCCAAAAGCCTTTGTATTTCCTTCTCACAGAGATCATGGTACTCCTTATTCATTGGTATGGCTTTGCTTTTGCAAGGCCTTCTTGTATATTCTGCCTTGTATGGTAGTTTTACTGAACACTGTTTCCGATGCAAGAAAGCATTTGGTTCTTCAACACAACATTCTTCATCAATCCGTTGTTTAATCTTAGCATTTTTCTTTTGGTTAGATGGATTCTTTAGCTATTGTGAAACTTGAATAGTGGATTTTAGATCTTTAAGGTCTATCAGTTTTGAGTGAGCTTTATCCAATTCCTTCATAGCTTTTACCATTGTTGAGACTCTAGGATTTGAGATATAAGGCATATCAATCCTTTTAGGAATAGCACTGGATGTCAGTAGTGTGATGAAATATCCACCTCTGTTTTTCTTCAATCAGATAGACCCATGTGGTTCTACTACAGCTAAAAAAATATTACCAAGAATACAGTCTACTGGAATATCACTGATTGCAAACTTTAACTTAATACAACGATTACCAAAACAGATTGAAGCCTTGGGTTCTTCATATTCAAGTGTTTTGTCACCTAACCCAATCACCTTTCTTTCTGCAGACATCCAATATTTAGCAGGAACAACTTTAGTGTTTCAAATATTAACATCTGCTCCTGAATCTATAAGAACAGTTAGCCTAAACATTTCGCCCTAAATACATATGTTAACCTGCACATGGTGCTGTTGATACTCTATTGCAAGTATCCTCATTTCCTGAAAACCCATAGAAGGATCCTTTTTTCCTTCAAATATCTAAATATTTGATCCACATAATTCTGGTGGATCATATTCTTCAAACAGATCTACTGAAATATTTTGTTTTCCCTTTTTGAACCTTTCAACCTGAATTTTTAATGTAGAAATTTCAAATTTAAGGTTATGAATTTCTTTACCTACCTCTCCCAAGGTAAGTGCATGAACCTTGTCTTGCTATTTTTTCCTTTAAAAGGATTTTTCATTGCGTTCAAATGAGGCGTTAATGAGTAGGGGCTTCTTTGAAGCTCCTTTATTGTGGCTAGAAGATTTAAGCTAGTCCATGAATGCTTCAGTAAGACGAGTTTTCATCTCGCCATGTTCCATTGCTCTTATTTGTGACAGGACTTTCATTTCATCCTCTTCTGTCGCGGCCATTAATTATGTTGTTGTACTAGTAATTGTTAAATCAAATAAATGTTGGTACGAAAATCTTGGGGAAAATTGACACCAACTCAGCAAAGCATGAAATCTTCTTATAAGCTAATATACAACATGAAATCTGCTTACGAGCTAGCAGACAATTGTGCAAAACTGGGCGACTCATCTTTTCATATGCTTACGAGCTGGCAGACAACTGTGCAAAACCGGGTGACTCAGCTTTTCTTAGTGAATTGGCTTTATGAACTGTGGTTGAACAAATGTACAAATCAATGAATGTACAAATCAATGACCACTCACTGCGACTTCATGTTTTGACAATCAAACCCTCGTTTATCTCTGTCACTACTCCGATTTCACGTTTCGATATTAGAACCCTCTTTTATCTCTTTTTTCACGACCTACTATCGGAAAATGTATAAGTTTATTCTCAAACTATGTTAAAAGGTCACAAAAAGATACAAGAATGAAAACCAATACAAAATTTATTAGGAGCATTGCTGGCCCATTTCACTATTATCTAAGATTGCGTGGGTTAATCTTACTTCAAAACCCATCATATATGTATGAACTCATGAAGCTAGAAAGGTTAAAGTTGTGAAAAATTGTTTACATGTTTTATGAATGAACAAGTTAGTAAAAAAAACTTGTTGTATCTATTTGTAGAATTTTTTAATGTGAGGGCATAAGCATATTGTTAAAATAGAATATATTGCAATTTGGAGTTATCAATGGGAGAGAAAAAAACAAATCTACTTGTGACCTCCATGTGTCACCAAAAGAGCAAGGCCATTCTCACCCAGTTTGTTCTAGCAACAATAAATCAATATATTGATCCAATGAATTTATTCTAATTAGACTCAAGCTGAGTGTCTTTTATCTTTGTTTTTTTCTTTACATTGAAAAAAGTAATTACTCACATAACCATATTTACCAATATAATTGATATATTTTAATAAAATTATTAATAATTATTAAACATAAATTATTAATGAGTAACTATTTTTTATTATTAATAACTATATAAATAATATATTTATATTTATATATAAATTCTTAATTTGATCCCATTTCATTAACGTTAAATTACCAAATGCCGATGTATTCTTTCTTCTCAATGTAATGTTTTCTGTCGTCACACTAATCAATGGCTTATTATTATCCTGCCACTGGCAGTATAATGTATTCTAAATATGGTTGACTTTCAATTCATCTCAGTTTGACTAGAAAATTAAATAATACTTTGGTTAACATTAAAAATTTATTTTTTATTTTTTTTATTTTTTCATTTTCATTGGTTGAATTTGGGTCTTATTGTATAATGATGTTGGGTACCAGCAATTGTTAATTCATATAAATATTGGTACGACAATCCTACATTAATGTTAAGGCTTACGAAACTCCAACGTGGCTAAGAGATGTGCATTAAAACAATGAAAAACAAAGTGACTAAGGTTGGGAATAAAAACTCCCAGCTGCATTTACTATCAATCGACGACAAGATTTCTTTAATTAATTAATAAAGTCATTGGTTATAAATCAATTATTATTCCCACACATTATTTTAATTAATAAAGTTATCAGTTATTTTCGGGAATCAGAATGTCATAATGATTATGAAAAAATATTTCAGCTATTATTCCCACATATTTAGGAGAATATACCTAATTATAGAAACAATAATTTATTTTATTTAAAAAAAGAAAAGAAAAAAGTATATGGTATAATTATTTTTTAAGGAGAATAATTTTTGGCTAATTTCTATAGGGTGTTATATATAATATATTTTTATGATTTTATTTATTGTTTCAATAATATTATTTGTCAATAACTATTTTAAATTATTTATGAATTCTAATAATTTTATATATATTAATAATTTATTTATTTCTATTTATTTTTCTATCGCTAATTTATTTGAGTTATTAAAAAAAAATTCTTATAGATTTACATTCCAGTTTATTCTTGGATAATTTAGCATAATTTGGCTTACTTATTATCCTAGTACTCACAGGAATATCGTGTCGTGTTCTATAACCATTTTTAGTTGTTGGACCAAAAATTAAATGACACTTTAAGAGATTTATTTTATAATTTTTATTTATTTTTCATTGGCTTAAACGTGTTGGGTCTTATTTTGTAATCATGACATCCAAATAGAACAATACCTCACTTGGGTCTCGTGTTCTCTTTTAAGGCCTTGGTGTTCTATTATTTCGTCTAATTTCATAATAATTTTACTAGTACCCACAATAGTGAATACTCCTAACAATAAACATTATCTCTCTGCAAAGAAATTAATGAATCATTTCGTAGAATTTTATGCAAGTAGTTGAAGTAGGATCTTGAATCAACTTGCTAGGTAGATGACACATGAAAAGAAAAAGAAAGATTGTTATATAACATCTTGGAAAAAAAAATAAATGAAAACAACAATACTTAACATTTAACCAAAACTAATTACATCACATCCATGCAAAGTGAATTAGTAACTAAATCAAACTAAGCGGTAGGAACGCTAGATATGCAGCCTTGTTAAGTTTCTAGTTTGATGGAATTTGAATGTTTAGTGAGACAATTTGTATTTTATAATTTTGTTCCAACTTCTCACTTTCTTTTTCATAGGATTTAAATTTAAACTTTCCAAAGGACCAAAACCAAAAAAAACTGCCTAAATTACATAACATAAATTCACAAAATATCTTATTAGTCCCTGCCATCTCGCAGTGGCATGGGACTATAGCAATCTAAATGGTCCGTTTAGCATTACTTTGTGTGAGTTTGTATGACTTATAAGCTAATGCTTTTTCGCTTTAACTATAGTTTTGTCATTTCGCTCTTAATTTTACGGTTCATGGTCTTATTTGGCCTCTTCCCGAGGCAAACCATATATTATGTGTATTTTTTGTGATTTTTTCTTCATAGATTTCACTAGTGTAAACTAATGCCAACATTAGTTCTCTGGCAAGAAATGTTTAGTTTGCATCTATATCCACTATTATATATCCATGTTACTCAATTATATATCCCTGTTACATATGTGTAACAGGTAAGTTACGTGTCTGGTAAGTTACGCACGCGGAAGCCCACAAACATGCCACCATGCCACTAGAGTACACAGATAACATGCCACCATGCCACAAGACTACATAGAAAGCAGACCACATGGCTTTCTGCATGTACTGGTTCATCTTTGAGTGTTGAGCCTCATGGGATGAATGAATTAATTTTGGGAATTAAAACTTTCATTCCCAGGCACTAGTTTGATGCATTATGCATACCTTCCACATCTGGATTTTATTGCAAAAAGTTGCAACAGACATCTAGATTTCATTGCAAAAAGCTGTAGCATACATCAAGATCAAGCCATTGAAGTAGACAACAGCTGCATTGCAAAAAGTTGCAGCAGACACCTAGATTTCATTGCAAAAAGTTGTAGCAGACATCAAGATCAAGCCATTGAAGAAGACATCAGCCTCATGGGGTTAGGAAATCAAAGGGGAAGTGAGGAAACATACGTTGTAATGAAGAAATTGGTTTTTCTGGGCCGGACATAACCAAGTGGACCAAGGCAGTGGATTATGAATCCACTATGCGTAGAAACTCTCCCTGGATGACTTATTCCTACAAGCATTAGGTTGGGTTCCTCATTGAGCCTATTCCAAAGATACCTTTCCAGCTTAACCACCGCCAGTACTATTAGTAGCAGCACCCTCACTAGCTTCAGTAGTTCTAGCTTATCCACAATGAGTACCATTAGCAGCAACATCATTACTAGTTATAGCTATACCACTCTTTTCCTGGTAAAGCACCTACTGCATGTGAAAGAGAAGCAGAGGCAGTCGAAAGAGAAGCAGAGGTAGCAGCATACCTTCCAGCTCCATTTCGAGACCACTATGTTTTACCGGTAAAGCACCTAAGGTAGTCGAAAGAGAAGCAGAGGAGTCCTTGTAGCTTCTCTTCTCTTGGCTACTGCAATTCCCTGAAGAGCGGGAGAAGATCAGGTTCATCTTGAATTCCTAGTTTGGTCACCTCATCCCGTAGTCCTCGTCTTCTCTGCTCATCTCCTTTCGAAGGTTCTGGAGGTTGATTTTCTTTTTCCGGGAAAATAATCATGGGCAGGGAGTAGGTGTATCTTGCTCAGGTTAGGCAGGATGGGAAGGAAGTTGCAGAATCTTATTAGAGAGAAATCCCAATTCACATTCAAGGAGAGATCTCAGATATCTCATAGACATAGGAGGGAGGAGGTCAAATTGCTTGGGGATGCCAATGTCAAGGGCCTTTATGCATCATATGTGGATGCAGTTTGACTGTTACTGTGCTCAGGATTCTGCCCACCATGAAGTCTAAGACAATTTAGATTCAGAATTTTGTAACTGGTGATAGAAGAAGACGTTTCCAAATAGCTCTCAACTAACTTGTGAATCGATACCTCTGACATCTGGGAATCATGTAAGGCGTGACAACCTATTTTTTTATTTTAATTTATTTTAATTTATTATTTTTATGTTTTTAGTTTCTAACATTCTCATACATTCGTACATATGAAAAAATTTGTTTATTGAATGTACAGGTTGGATGAAAAAATGGTGAAAGATCGAAGTTCAAATTCTGCAATCTCAGTCGTGCAGTTGTTTGCTAAAACCATATGTTCCAAAGGGGATGTTAGTACCCCAAAGATTTCGAGGTAAATATTTTATGTTTTGTTTTTAAATATCTTCCTTTCAAATTTTATACTTCTTGTCTCGTATTTTGCAAATTTGAAATGTGCATGCATTCAGAGTAACTTCTTGAGTTTCCATACATGCAGGGTTTCAGTTTTTCCTTAAAACAATATTCGTACAGATTTTCCATGCAAAGTAATTTAAGCCAGTCATGGGTTTGAAACATCCTCTTAGACAGGGAGGGGGGAATACTTCCACCTTTCCTAAATACCAAATTTGGGAAATTTGTTCCTCCAACTCTCCTCTCAGTGTTTTCTACTTTCACTTTTGCACCGAAGTCTGTGAGAGCCTATCCTTAGCTGTACCATCACTTGGTTTTCCCTCTAAGGGATGTTTTCCTTAAAAAATTCTTGTACATTATGCTTATACGTTTGATATACAATATTGGTGTATTTTTTTGCTGGCTTGGGTAACATTCTAAGACCTTGTTTTTACCTGGTTTGACTACTTTTCAGAGAATTTTCAATGCACAAGCTAAATTTCATTCTTCAAATCTGCCTCCTCCACCTTTGCACCAAAGTAAGCTAAACCATCACATGTTTTTTTTCTATGGGATGTTTTCTTTTAGAAATGGTTGTACCTTATTCTCATGGGTTTTTACCATGGTTTGCCTGTTTCCCATAGAAATTTTCTTGAATAGGCTAAATTTCTTCCCCAAAAAGTTGTTACAAATTTTAATGTAATGCCAAATTGTACGTGTGATCTATGATTATTCCTTTTAAATGTAATCTTAATTAGAGATGTCTTTCCTTCTTCATAAGGAAAGTATTTAGACATAGATCTCAGTCTCTATATGCCATGTTCTAGAGAAACAAGCCTTAAAGAGACTATATTGAAGTCCGTGCATTTTGATCTATGTGAAAATCATAAACTGAATTGACATAACTACTACTAGAAAAGTAAGTCCCTAGATCTTCAATTGTTGAATCTACCACTAACGCGTATCTTGGATATTCAGTTGGATCTACTACACCCATGCCACCTTTTGTTACTTCAATTACCACTTCTTATTGAAGGCCAAGCGAGCACTCTATCATCATCCAGATATGTCACCTTATCACTAGTCAATTTACCATCCCCAGATGCCACCTTTAAGCCAATTTCCATCTTGATAGGACACCTTTCTGTATTAAATTTACCTTATTATTGATAGGTCCTAAGGTCTTGCCCTAGTGCTATGGAAAAAGCCCAAATCAAGTTTTCTTTACTGTTTGAATCCAATTGGATATGGACAACACTTTTGAGTCTTCTTGGTCCAGCAGAGAAACTCGAGACTATCTTAGTCCACTTTGATCTAAGTGAAGACTGTAAGTTGTATAGAAAGAACTACTAGATATTGTATGTAATCACAATTTCATGCATTTACTCGCAATTTATGTGCTTTTAGGTTGGAAAGATTTGTCATTACTTTTCTCCTAGTGTGAAGACCATCTTAAGCCTAAAGAGTGAAAGCCTTAAAGACAACCCTACATAGTTCATAAAGTAAGCCCTATAAACTATACAACACTAGCTGATGATAAGTATAGCCCTCTGGACTGCCTTCTAGACACTTTCTTTCTTGCCTTAGGTGAAAGCCTTAGTACCATTCTTTGGGAGTTTTGGAGAGAAAGAGCTCTTCATAGCCTTGGAGTTAGATTCAATATGAAATCAGCTATCACCAAACCATCTTACTAAGCTTTAGATTTCAAGCTGAACCCCTAAGACCTACTGACTGAGACTTCTGTACTAGCTCTATTGACAAGTATGACTAGTATGTACTAGTAAGCCCCCTATTATGTGTGGAAAAATCCTTTAAGCCACCCTAGTAGTTCTATGTAAACAAGCCCAAATAGACAAGCTTGCATTGGTTCTGGCACTTGATACTTATGGAAAATTTAGTGTTGCTATTGCTACTTCAGAGACTAGGCTAAGATAGAACCCAGATTTCTGTAGAAAGTCTACAACTAGATATAGAGGAACATCTCTTGAACAAAAGGGAACTCCTTGCGTGCTTTCTCTTCATAGTGCAACTAAGCACAGAAATCTGCACTCTAAATAAACAATATCTCAAATTCTTGAATTTCAAATCCTCTACCATCATTCTATTTTCAGTTTGGTCAATTTTTGAGGTAGATGGTTCCAGAATTCATCCTATTTCCCTTTCTTCCTTGATATGCATATGGAAGTGGTCCTTATAAAACATGGTCTAATTAATATGATTTGGTATTGAGTTCTGATCATACTTTTTGTTCATAGTGAATTTAAGAACAGGATTTTGCACTTGATATGATTTGGTACTGAGTTCTTATCATACTTTCTATTCATAATGCAAATAAACACATGATTTTGCACTCCCAATAAACAATAGTTCATTGTTTTCAGATTCTAGTTGTGTTTTGCCATTGTATTTTCACATGACCAATTTTCAAGATAGTTTGTTCCAAAATTGCCCAAATTTCACTTTCCTTTTTAATCTACATTTGGACGTGGTCCTTATTTAACATGGTCTAATTGATATGATTAGTTGAGTTCTTATCGTACTTCAATATAATGGTTGATTTGAATTTATGAACAGGTAATGTACAAAGTGAATTTGTTTGGTCATCACGTTGACATTTTCTGTGTTGCTTGAAGAATGGTTTTTCCTTTCCTAAGTGTTTGAAATACCGAAACTGAAGCCCTGGGGTTGGTTCTGACACTTGATACTTATGGAAAATATAGTGTGGCTATTGCCACTTGAGAGTCCAGGCTGAAATAGAATCGAGATTTCTATACAAAGTCTACAACCAGAGACAGGGCAACATCTCTTGTACAAAAGGGAACTCCTTTCTTGCTTTCTCTTCATTGTGCAACTAAGCACATAACTCTGCACTTCAAATAACCAATATCTCAAATTCTTCAACTTCAAATCTTGTACCATCATTCTATTTTCAGTTTGGTCCTTTACTCTCATTGAAGGAGGTGTTGTGGGGTGTTTTGTTTCTTAGATTTTATAATGCCCTGTCCGTGAAGAGACAAATCTGTCCCATGATAGATGAGGGAGTTTTTTGTAACCCATGACATATGATCAAGTTAATTAGGTAGTGATGTGCTATAGCGTCCAATTTCCCCTTTTGAATTCTAACACACATTTATTACTGGGAATGTAGTACGAAATGGGGGATAATTATCCTTTGTTGTGGTTTTTGATAGCTCAGGTTTCAAATTTTATGCAGAATTCACAAATAGTAAAGCATATACAATGCTAGCCTTCCCTCACAGGTTCAATATTTAATGAAATGATATGATATCTCTCCCCATTCATACGGAAGAGACTCCCCTTTCACCCCATTTCTCTTTTCTTCATACTTATCATAGGATTTGAAAATTTTGGTCTTGGCTATGAGGTTGAGTACACTATCATCCTTATCCCAAGGCTTTCCCCTAGGAATTCTAGTAACATCACTTAGCAATTCTTCATTTACAAAGATCACGAATCCCCTGAAAGTCATGTAGAATTCATGGTTTTTAGAGTCTTGCTCTTGGGGATGTTAAGAATTCTGGGCAAACTCTAGTGCTACTGCATCATCGTATCCTACCAACTTATCAAAGAAATAAAGCCAACCTACCTTCCTAAAAGCATCCACAACTTTAGCATTAAGAGACTCTTATAGAGGGAACTAGCTCTCATAGTGGAACCAGCTATCGTAGAAGGAAGTTGAACTCACTAAAGTTATCCTGGATATTTTTGGCGCACTTTAATTTTTCTTCATAATAAGCTGCGGTTTGGGTAAGTGCCTTCCATTTCTTAAATTGTCACTGTTAGGTTGTGTGTTCACCTGCTTATTGTTATCTCTATCTTTCTTACAAGCTTCTTGATCTTTGGGAGATATGACAGGTCAATTTTGGGATTCTATTGCACCATCTGATTGCCTTGAGGTCTAACAATCATCTGTTATTATTGAACTAGCACCCTCACCTAGGTCCATATCTAAACTACGATGAAGGTAAAAAAGGAACAGGTCATATAGGCTAAAGCTATACCTTTAAAGGAATAAGAGCAAGGGGTTTATCCTTTCCTTGAACAAAATGAAGGCTCGTTTTGATCAACTCAATCAACCGTGTTCATCAGCTCCCTTGGTAAATTGAATGATTTTCATCTAGATCCACTTTTCACTTCTTAATGAGGGGAGTCTACCTTCCCACAACTTGCCGGCACAACAATCAGATCTTATAAATCGAGCTCTTTTTCACTATTCAGTGATGGATGCATTCTCACACGAGACACTAAAAGCAATCTGAGATGAAAGAAATCCGAGATGTTCTCTAAGAAGGGTCACACCTCTTGCTTTCTATTATTCTTAGTTGTTGCTCAATTGTAGTCCTTCCCTGTGACAGGTCTATTTTAGGATTCTATTGCACCATCTGATTGCCTTGAGGTCTGATGGGGAATGAAACAGGCCAAGGAGGAAGCTAGCATTCTTCCTTCTTTCAAATTCAAAGAGGTCAATTTCCGAAGACATGATCCTAAGGGGATCATTAAAGATCATTGCTCACAACTTGGGATCAATTGGCCATATGCTAATGAAAAACTTTTTCCAAGATAAAGGAGCCAATAGGGGGTATATCTCAAATCTAAGATCCCATCTCAGGCAGAAATGGACAGAGCCGAAAAAGACTTTCATCTTTCTCAAAAGAATAATATGCCTCTAGTTGAAGCACAAGACTTGTCATCATCAGAGTCTTTGTATGATGATATGATGAAGTAGGTTGTGCAATGAGAAAATGTCCATCTCCAGTCAGATAAGTTGATTTAGTTCCTGTACAAGATAAACAAGTCGAAGTACTGGAACCTACTTGCATTGAGGATTGTTGTTATTGGTGAAATAGGCTTAATTCCATTATGATATTTTGCTTTTTGATCTACATGGCACAATTTGAAAGCTAGAAACCCATATTTTCATTGTCCAACATGTTGACAACTCAGAGTAAAAGACACTTATCTTAGTTTTTGAAAGAGGATTTCAACTCAGAGATCAACTAATAAATTTGGAAGTTGTAATACAGGTGGCTTGTAGTTTCTATAGGGCACAATCCCATCAAAAACAAGGTTACAAGCTTTTTTGGAAAATGTTTGAAGCCATTTCCAACCATGCTTGGCAGCCTTCGACCTGATATTGATTGATACCTGCTATAGAATACTTACTGCGATGAACTACTTGCCTGACTGATTGATATATCTTGATGCCTATGCCGACTCTGCCTTATCTCTCTATTTATTTCTACTAAATCTTGCTTCTCTCTTGCTATCCTACTCTCCTCTCTATTGCTCCCTTCTGTTTAATTCAGACCTAGCTGGCTAGATTGCGCAGCTGGGAGGGTCGGTTCAATCCATCCTTCTCTCTAGCTTGCTTTTAGATGAGACAAGAAAACTCGTGCAATGCCATTATAGCTAGGCCCCTTACTTCTCTCAAAGCAAGGACTAGCTGCCATAAAACCTCCCTTGTTTAATCATTCTTTTAACTACTTGATAATAAAGATTAAAATACATGCACATCGCTCAACCTTAAATAAGGTGACGATAACCTCAAGAAGCTCGCCTCAAGTCCTCTCAAGATAAAAATGATGGCATCCCTATTTCATAAATGGGGTATCGGAGGGTAAGCTTTTTTAATAAGAAATTAAGTTGTGATCTAAGATTAAAGGTACTTGAAATATATTGGTAGTCACATTTATATAGAAAATAAGGTACTAGAAATATTTTTGTATTACTTTTAAATAGAAAATATCGATGATAGATATTAAGATGAATGAATAATTAATTATTATTTAAAATTAAAGTGATTATATATTAAAAATTAAAATCAATATTTAATTCTAGTACATATTCATTATTCATCCCACTAAATATTTAATAAATTAAATTTGAATTACATAAAAGCTAAGCAAAATGCATTCCTCGCGTCACTTTTGTTTGGCCATATTCGCCGCCTGTTGTACTACATATTACAGAAGCAAAACCTCTGAAAGCCATCCTGAACGGAAAAAATACGGCATTTTTGAACGGAAATTCCAACGGAAATCCGTTCAAAAATATAATGCACTTGGATTAAACTTCATCGCAGCAATGAGTTAACGTAAATACCGACTCCACTAAATCTACGCAATAGATTGAAATGTTAATAATAAAATTTGCTAACTAATTGAAACTAATGATATTAATTAAATATTCTGACTGCTGGGAAACTAGAACTGGCATATACCAAGACGACACACTTAATTAATTTAAAAAGTTACGATGAACTTTATTTAATGGACGAACGCCTATTTTCATAGAAATAAAATTTTGATTCAATCTTTACTCATTTCCACATTATAATCAAAGTCATACGATCTCAAAATAAAAAATTAACAATATCAGTTTCCTTTAAAATAACCATTACTGCACAATTGACCAAAACCTAATACCTTGCATGTCGATTTCTTAGCTGAAAACACATGATGCATGATGAGTTTTCCGGATGTTTCTCTCTCGTCAATAAAATACACAAAGGAAAAACACATTCCGCTTTTCATATAGGCTATCTAACGAAATCCGGAAAAGAATTAAATGCTTTATTATGTCAAAATTGATTGAAATTAAATATTTCAAAATTTCCTTTCACAATATCGCAGTGGTTTACTATATTGTTTATAGATTTAATTTCTAATCGAAGTAAAAAGTAAATTGGTTTGGTTATTATAAAGTTTTTTCTTTTAGGCTGTTAAAAAAGATGGAGGGCAATAGTCATTTGTGGAATTAAAACTATATTCATTACGCCCTAAGGCGTTCCCTCTGGAATCAACACCCGAGTTGCTACTGTGTGCCATTATGGACCATCGATTATCTATGTTAGACGATAGAAGCATCTTCTACTGTCAGATTAACCAGCAACTATACAGCGAAGATGGATACCTCCACGTGGTTACTAACTCCTAGCAATTGCGCGACGAAGATTGATACTCCACGCGGTTAACAACTCCCCAGCAATTGCGTGGCAAAGATCGATACAGTTACATGGAGCCTACAGAGCCGGTGGCCACCATTCCTTATTTCCACGTCACTTACACATGCCATGACCTCCTCTGGGCGGTAATGAAATCGAAAGCGGTACCTTGTGAATCCCTTTGTCTAAATTCCTGTATAAATACCTCTCAATCCCTTGGCCTATTGCACCATTCACAAAGCAGCATTGCCTCCATTCATCCTCTATATTGTTACCCACTCCATTTGGGTTCTGTTAGACTCTTCATAGGAGAAAAATGAGGAGCTGCCTGCTTTTAGTAGTTGGCATTCTAGGTTCTTGTTCCTCTTCTCCACTCTTTCTAAGTTTTAAGCAAATTTCCAAGGTTTCTGTACTTGATTTAAGCTGGATTTTAGGATTTTAGTCTTCTAGTTTGATTTAAGCTGAATTGATCGCTGAAAACTGGAGCACTCCTTGTTGTTTTATGTAACAGGAAATGCGACATCCTTGTCACTGTATGGAGCGCCAATGTAAGATTTGTCACTTTTATTACCACTATCTGCCTTGTAATTTCTGCAAGGAAGTGTATGCTGATTAATAGTTCGATGTTCTGAATGTTTTTTTGCAGGGTCACATTTAGAAGGGTGATAAGAAACAGATCGACAGAGAGTTTCTCAGGCTTCCCATATGCGATAGCTCTGTTAAATTCTCTGCTTTACACCTGGTTCGCCTCTGATCAGTCATGGTCTGGATAACATCTTGGTGTTGACCATCAATGGGGTCGGAATCGTGCTGGAGTTTATATTCGGTTGCATCTTTCTGAAATACGCTATACCCACAGCCAAGGCAGGTTTTAATGCCCCTAGTCTGTTATTATTTGTTTAGACTTTCTGCTATGGACTTTCAAAGTGGCTAAACCAATATTTGTATGTTTTTTGTTTTGTTAATCGCACTTTTACACAGTAGGTCAGGATATCTGTTTTTTAACAGATTTTTTTGATGGCTTTCTGCCATTTTTGGATAGATTTACATGGTCTACAGATTTATATACTTGAATACATGCTGGACATGTATCTGCAGAATGTGATTTCATTTCCTGATCGCTGATTAGTAATTAGTTCTCTTTTGCTTTGATCCAGAGCTGCTTTGCTAGGTGAATGAATCCATAAGGATAATATAAGTTTCAAAATATTAGCAGAATCTGTAATCTGTAATATTTTCGAAATATTAGCAGATTCTTTGTTGTGCAAAAAACAATGGTGAGAACAATGGTGGGTGTGACGTTGCTGTTTGCTTGCATCTCAACAGTTTCTCTAGTTTTTCTGTAGATTTTGCAAGTAAGCCTGGGCTGCTTTGTATCCAATTTCAAGATTTATATGCCTTACAAGTTGTTTGGCTTTTAAACACATTGGATACCAGATTCTAATTTCTTGTCATGAGCTTTTTAAGTTTGAAGTGGCATCATGTCTTTCACAGAAGGTAAATCCAGATCAGTATCAAGGTCTGAATTTTCATGCAGAACTAACCACCCATTGGTTACAAACCAGATTATTCCTGGGGGCTTTAACATGCAAGTGGCCTTGGAAATTTTCAAATGCATGACCATGGCAACATAACTTACTTAAAATCATATCCACGTATCGATGCCATTTGACTATAAGTGGCACATGCGTCTCGGGCACTTCGTGCGATGTCAAGCACGTTATTTTCCCCAACAGTATTGGACCATAGCGATAAGCCTCTGGAGTCTGAACTGTTTACCTTAACATCACCTCAGATATTTTATTTCGCTATGTTTCTTACAACAGTTGGAACTACGAAGTTGCATGAATGTCGTGACTCATGGCATTCAGGATGGTGGCACTTGAAGAGCTTTATGTGGATTGCTCTGATGGTGATCCCCTTTTTTATTCCATCTGCTTTTATTCAATTCTATGGTGAGTTTACTTAAAATGATTCTCAGCAATCTATTTCAATACCAAATCTGGTTCAAATTACCAATTTTTACTCTGTTTCTGCTCAAATTTGACAGGTTTCATGACTTTGTGGCAAATTGCAATTAGACATCAAAATTGTCCAAACATGGACTTCATAAAATGTGTATCATAAACTAATGTCTTTGAAACTATTGATGCAGGGGAAGTTGCTAGATTTGGTGCCGGGTATGCTTCTCTTCTTTCACGTTTTTTGGATACAATGTGCCTTTTAAGTACACAAACAATCTGCTTGATAAATTAACTTCTCGAGAATCAATTTTACATTTGCTGATTTGTAGAAAACAGTTGATGACAAATCCAGGGGTGGGGGTTGGTGATATTTTCACGCAATGTTTCACTAGTTCAGTGATATCTAATAGATCCCCCATACAGCAATCACCTATGTCATCAAAATGTCTTTTGCAATTTTAACCTAAATACTACAACTAGATAACCTTTCTCTTCTAAAAGAGAATATGTAGATGCTATGCTATTTGTCCATGGTAAATTCAAGATTACATTGGTTACATTTGGGTGATATATTTTGATCAATCACTAAATGGATATTATGATTTCTATCTTATAGGCTAAAATTAATTGCTTGTTAAGGAATACTAACTATGGCCAAAATTTGTCTCTCTTTTTGGTAGGATATTTCTCATCATACAACTTTTCAGTGTGATCAATTTCATCACCTGGGGGAATGATTATATTGGGTATTGGAGAAAAATGTTGAACGATGGTACAACTCTTTCCCCTCATGTTCACCGTTTTTTTTCTTTTAACTTCAAGGAAGATGGATATGTTAAAAAATTGAAGTTTGAATCCAAAATTTGTTTGGGAGATTTTTTTACCCTCAGTTTCATCCAACTGAAGCCATCCCTGGATTGGACAAAAAATTCCTTTTACAGACTGAAAAGAAAAGGAAAATTACTGGATGACGAACTGGTATTAATTATGTTAATGGGAAAATAACCTATAAGGAAATTCAAAAACATAGAAATAGTCGAGATGCAGATAAGGCATATGGCTATTAATACCTAAATTGAGATTCATATGGCCATTTATCATTTATTTCCAATATGTAGATTTGGTTTAGAGTTTGCTTTCTTGGATCTTGTAAAAAATCAGGAGATAACAGAATCAAGAACATTTAAGTAGGATTAGAAAAATAAAGCCCTGTCTATCTACAGATATACACACATATTTGCCTCATGACCATATCGACGAATACGAGAAGCATCCTTAGAAAGTGAAGAAAATTTGAGTAATGCAGAAGATGGGCGTTTACTTTGTTACTTGAAATCCCAACTTAAAAATACAGAACTTGCCTTATCTGTTCCACAGCTCAACACAGCTCTATATATTGAATTGACATGGCAATGTAGTAAATCTGAATTTTATAACTCATGGAAACATCGATTATAATGCATCCAAAAACATATTCAAATTTCCACCTCCCCTGTTTAAAAGCTATAAATCTAAGAGTCTTTTGTTCTTTAATTGAGATCCATTTTCTCCTTATCATGACATTTATTTTATTGCCCAGTTTCGTATATGGCATAACACTGATGAACAAAGAAAATTTAATTTCACACAGTCGGATCCTAGTGATTACAATGTCAACGATGGCCTATGCTGCTTCCCTGGCTGGAATCATACTGATGTACATTTGGTATGCTCCAAAAGCATCATGCGTCCTGAACATATTTTTCATCACATGGACACTACTTCTTCTTCAAGTAATGACTAGCATCTCCCTACATTCAAAAGTAAGTTCCAATGACATAATTCACATGTAGTTATTAGTAAGTTGGTGATTCCTTATCACAAGTTCGTTTAGTTGAAGAGTTGTATCTGCTCCTCAGTGTAATTCTTAAACGATAAATTGCTAATATAGGAGAATTGTTTTGCTTTGCAAAATGCAGGTTAATGCAGGCCTTATGACATCAGGACTTATGGGGCTTTATGTTGTATTCCTTTGCTGGTCTGCTGTCAGGAGGTAACCACATTATATAATAGTCTTTTTCTATTTATATTTTTATCAACGTCAAAACTTTCAGAGCCACTATAATTGAACTATTTTATCTGGTATATTCTAAAATACTTATATCACCCATTGGACCACAAATACCCCCATATGTTAACCACTCTAGCCTCTGGGTATGAGGAAGATTTTATATTACTAGGTAGTTCAGTTTCCATAGGCTAATTACTCTAGGTATGAAGCTTATATCACATGAAGTAGATAAGTGGACCAGTTTGCTGCTTCTGTTTTCCATTCATATTGCCCCCTATGTTTACAAGTGAACCAGCAACAGAGATATGTAATACAAGGCCACAGACAACAGGGAGAGGAGACTGGATGACAATTGTTGTAAGGTTTCAAGCCTCTATACCGCTTGCTATTTTGTATCTCATGTTTCAGTATACATTCTTATTGGTATATGAATATATAATGTGCATGAAATATGTGATAATTTGAAATATGCATTAATATCACGAATTCATTGAATGAACATAGTTGTGTACACTTTCATTCTTTGACTGACATCTGGATCTTCTGCTGTTTGACATCTGGCACAAATTTTCCTCTTCCTGCTTGACATCTGTTTCCCACATGCATCATTATTCCGGGTTTCTCATCAGCTTGGGTTAGTTATGGCTGTAACCACCTTACCCCTAACTGCATTCTCGCCTCATTTGCCTTCTGCGTGCCTGGAGGAGCTCTGCTCACGACCGATGACATTGATGATTTGTGGCGGCAATCGCCTGCAAGTACTTGAATCAGTCTAACATTAACCTGTTGCTCTGTTTTAGTTTTTTGCTGCTTGAAAGAGAAAAACTCGTCACTCTGTTTTCTTTATTTGCTGTTTGACAGTTTGTTCGTAAAGAATCTATAGGTAATAACCAAGGGGCGGGGAATTAGGATGGTTCGTGTCCTCAGTTATTTCTATCACGTTCGAGAACCAGAATCAGACGAAGAAGTCACATGGTTCAAAAATTGGTGTGATGAGGTTTTGGGAAACTGTCTGAGAAAGTTGATCGACCCTAAACCATATCGTGTGAGGAAGTTACAACTTGTTGCAACTGAAGATCATCATTTAGAAAGCATACTGAGGCGGGTAGAGTCACCAAAACCTGATATGGCTACGCTGGAACAACTGTCCCTTCTCTTTCCTGCCTCCCTGGATTCCGATGAAGAATAAGGGTTTTAGAAGTGGTATGAATGAAATTGAAAAAATTGTGGCAAGCAAAATCTCAGGTTAGGGCTAAAGACAATTTTGTATTTATTCTCTTTTTATACTTTGCCGCCCTAATTTATGGTAGATTGTTGCTACAATTGCTATACTAGCACAGACTCTCGAATGCATTTGAAGGGTTTTGTAGATAAAGGCTAACATCTCTGTATTTTTCTTACTGCTGAAAGATGAATATTGTGTGGCAGGCACCTCTAAAGTTGCAGGAGATACATGTTTATGCTCCTCTTTCAATTTTCCCAAAGTCCATTGGATGGATGAAGCACATCGAAAAGATTGTGGTGACTTGTATGTCAGATTTGATTAATCTCAAAACTTTACCAGAGGAATTATGTCATTCGTCCTCACTGCAATACTTGCACCTAAGATGCCCAGATATGAAGTCGCTGCTTGATTCTTTTGGGTCGTAGCTTAATCTCTCTTGCTGTCAGAGTTTGCATGGGCTTCCAAATTCCTTCAGGAATTTAATTCGACTTAAATATCTGAATTTGGAATATTGCTCTGATTTGACCTTCTTGGAGGAAACATTTGCAAATATCAAGATGCTTCAATATCTAAACCTTATTGAAAATGAAACTAACTCAAAGAGATTACAGAAAAACACATATAAAAACCAGAGACAAAATATTGGTGGAAAAAGGCTTCAGCCTCAGGTATTCTCTCTCACATTTTCATTATATTATTCATCAAAATAATTGAATATAGTGTTACAAATAAATAGATGAGAGATAGTGTTCTCAAGATAATGCGTGCTATCTTAGACACTTTTGGTTGAGATAATTTCTCCTTTGGTTGAGATAATTTCTCACCAGACACACACCAATATAGGAGTTACCTAAACTAACTCCTATCTTAGAGGAACAACCCAAGAGTTAGGCACAAATTCCTAACTTGGAATATTTAATTAATTTTTTTATTTTTGGATTTATTATTGTTTTATGAGAGAGGCTAACATTCCCCCCTTCAATGATAAATCCAAAATAAGAATGAAGAACCATCTTCCAAGTTCTCTCAAAAACATTGCCTGAAAAAACCGCTAAATTTGGATGCTGTAAAAAACTCAAATCTGAAGAGAACATGAATCAACTGCATGCCTGATTCATCTCTGAATGTTGCTTGACAACTCCATCACGTGCCAAGCCGCAAAAGGATCCAACTATCCTTTGTTTGAAAACAGCATCCGGTGTCCACTTACACAATTTGATGAACGCCCACTGGCGTGGTTGCTGATGATGATTGCCCACTGGCTAAAGATGTCGAAAAAAAACTCAATGTTGCTTTTGCTATGATGAAAGCTGCTCACTGTTGCTTTGGCTATCGATCACCCACTGGCGAATTTGCTGATGCTCACTGTTGATGACAAATGCCCACTTGCTGATGAAGATGCCCACTGGCTGATGAAGATGCCCTCTGGCTGCTTTGCTGATATTGTCGAGACTTTTAGTCTGACAATCACTTGTCAATTTCATTGACATTTTCCCCCCTTTGTCAGTTGAAAGGAGAGACAATCTTCTCCAAAATATATTTGAACTCCCCCCCTTCAGGTGTAGGAGAGTTTCACCATTGTACTCCCTCATTCAACTGCATGAGAGTACCATCATCTGTTCACTGCTGGCTGCACTATGTGTGATTGTAATCGGTTGTAGAACTGAGACAATCGTTTGACTGTGGATGACCATTCCCAAGGATCAATCCATTCATAATGTATCTTCAATCTGGTTGATTTTTGTTGGTTGCGACATTTTTCTGAGGAATGATTGGGCTTGCCACAATGGCAACAAGGATGGAGATCAAAACACTGATTTTCCATATGACCAGTTCTTTGAGAATGAGAACATTTCGGTTGGACATTAACTTCAGGTTGCGTGCAATTCTGTTTGTCTGCAATTTTTTCAAAACCTACTGAGGTGAGTTGTTCAAGAAATCCTGCACTCACAAACTTAATTGGCTTGGAATAATCTGGGATATGTAAGTTGGTTTCATCAGTGACATATCCTAAGCCTCGTCGTTTCTTGTTATTTTGAATCTCTTCCCAGGGCTTGATGATGGGTTTGGAAGAAATTTGAATTTGATCATGAACAACTTCGACACTTGAAGTTGCTTGGATGAGTGATTTGGAATCAACATCTTTATCTTCATCTGTATGGTTGAATGACTTGGAAGAAGCACTCTTTTGTTGCAGCTCATCTCTTTGTAGTTGTGACTCTAGTTGAAGAAACTCAATGGTTTCATGTGTTTGTTGTAGATGCCGTGAAAGATCAGCAAGAGTTTCTTTGCTGACGTGCACCATGTCTTCATCACTGGAGATGATCAAACTGTGAAGAATTTGTAACAACTGACTATGTTGTGCCATCTGAACTTGCTCACTTGAAATCAGGCTCTCTTGTCGTAGATGTCGTGCTTTGAACTATTTCACTTGATTTTGTTACTTGGATGACAGTCTCGCTTGCTATGGGACTTGAATGGCACACTCGCTTAATTTGTTGCTTAATGCACTTGCTGAGAACACTTGCTAGAATTGTAGAAATTTCTTGCTTAAACTTTGGAATTCACGCTCGCTTGATGACGATCGTGTTTGCATGAATGACTTCACGCTCACTTGAATGAATAGCCACGCTCGCTTGATGTCGATCTCAACTTGCTTGATTGGTGTTAGAGTTGAATTTGGTTGCTTTGATGGTTGTTTCAATGATCTTCACTCTCGCTCACTTGAAAGTCTGAACTTTTGTACTAAGTCTGAACTATGTGAACTTGTTGCTTGTTTGCTTTAGAGTTAAAATTCATGCATTTACTTGATTCTGCTTAAAGGAAGGGTGTCGAACACTGTCGAAAATGCACCCAAAAAATCTTACAATGATTTCAATGATTCACGACAATGTATGCAATTTGACTCAATTCAAGACTTGGGTGTCGGTTTCAACCGAGAATGCACCCTTACAATTCAATGTGATTTGAGTTTGATTACAAGTTCAACAATGTTGATGTAGACTATGCTCTGAAACGTTGAAGTTTACAGATTCATTAACTTGATTGTAGTGATGTAGACATTGCTTTGAAATGCTGGAGTTTGCAGATTCATGAACTTGATTGTATTGAGTGTTGTTTGTTGAGGTAGAATGCCGATGTTGAAAACTTTGATTATTTGTTGTAGTGACGCAAATGCATGTGTTGAGCTTAATTATCCTTCCTTGATGCTATTTTGTTACAAATGTTGTGCTTGCTTGCATTGAACTTTATGTGTGTTAAATGAGATCATTTATGTGTCAAAACTAGACACAAATCATAAGTAAAAAACATGAAGCATGCACCATCATCAACACACTCTTCATGTACCTAAGATCCCCTTATTCAATTTCGGGTGGATCTAGGACACAATCACCACAAATAATATGTCTTTATTAAATTTTGGAGTACATAAGCGCTCAGCTTCACAACATCTTCATGGAATCAGAGTTCTAGAATTTTTTGAAAGAAGAAAATGTCTTCAAAAAACTACCTGCACTCACTCACTCTCAAAATCTCTCTCAAAGTAAAATATTACTTCGGATTACAAAAAAGAATTTCTCTCAAAGAATTCCACTTATCACTTTATCTCTCCAAAAAAAATTGCACCTCTGTTAAAAATTACCTTATTTCTCCCCCAAAAGAAAATCACCTATTACCCCCCACTCACTTATCACTCCCAAAAAGTATATATTACATACCTTATCCATTTATTAACTTTATGATGACATTAAAAAACCCTACAAAATAATTTAATAAAACTTTACAATCGGTAACGTGAATATTTCACTTAAGTGATTTCTGAAATGTAAGTAATATGAATTAATGATTTCGTTGATCTTTGAGTGGAGAGAAGGTTTTGTTGGCTCCTCCACTGCTTTACAATGTTGACTCTTCCTTTTCGGCTAGTTCCTCCACAATGTTGGCTCTTTTTCCAGCAACCAAATCTATAGTTTGTAGAGAGGTTGTACGCAAATGTTCCAGCGTGGGTGGTTCAACACAGATCCTCCTGAGGTGGTTTTCTATCAACACATCGCCTCAATGATCCTTCCACGCAAGCTTCTCCCTCAATGTTGGTCCACGCACGCAGGTGGCTTCTTCCACAAATTTTCACGATGTTGAGCCTCCACACTGGTGATCTCTACGATGATGGCTCTTCCACGGTGGTTATACGATCGCTCTTCCACAAGCAGCTCTTCACATAATCTCCGCACTACAGATAACAAACATTGGGATCATCTCTACTCGAAACCATTGATCCCTAGATCTATAGTTATCTCCCAAATTCTTGCTGTAAATTACCAATGTCTTTAAAACTCTTTGCAGTGGAGTTGTTTTCTACCTATGTAACTGTCGGCATATCTATTCCTTTTTATAAATAGATTGCAAAGTTCAAAAGTGGCATATTGCACATTCTCATCAAAAGAATACTGTGCAGATAGAATACACAAAGTCCAACCAATCTTAAGCTGGTTATAATGCATTCATATTTTTGATCTCGTCTCCACACATATTTTCTGCTCTTTTCTAATTGGCAACAATCACAATCTTATACTCACAATAACATCGATTTCTATCCATGCAATGTATGGATAGTGGCAGGACATTTCCATCCATTTCAATGTGGTGAAAACTTACCATCATCTTCAACATATGCATTGATTTTCCTCCTATGCACTTTAAGGGCGATCCACATCGCATGCCACAATTCCACGTAGGCACACTTTTATGCTTCTATATTCAACACAGATCTTCCAGCGCGACGCTTCTGTTCATCACACAAAAACTCCAGCGATTGCCCAAAGGATCTTTTGTAGTTTCCAGATCCGCAGATCTTTCTCTCCAGCTAGCAATGACATTCCAAATTCAACCTCACAACCCTCGGCTCTTGCACCAATCTGCAGGGTCGGTCTCCACATAGGCAGGATTTAACCTAGAACAGCTCTGATACCACATATTGAAAATGAAACTAACTCAAAGAGATTACAGAAAAACACATATAAAAACCAGAGACAAAATATTGGCGAAAAAAGGCTTCAGCCTCAGGTATTCTCTCTCACATTTTCATTATATTATTCATCAAAATAATTGAATATAGTATTACAAATAAATAGATGAGAGATAGTGTTCTCAAGATAGTGCGTGCTATCTTAGACACTTTTGGTTCAGATAATTTCTCCTTTGGTTGAGATAATTTCTCACCAGACACACACCAATATAGGAGTTACCTAAACTAACTCCTATCTTAGAGGAACAACCCAAGAGTTAGGCACAAATTCCTAACTTGGAATATTTAATTTATTTATTTATTTTTGGATTTATTATTGTTTTATGAGAGAGGCTAACAAACCTTTCAGACTACAAGAGTGTGGAAGTGTTGCCTCGCCAAGTTGCACATCAACTGTCCCTGAAAATATTAATCCTGTTAGAGACAAATTTAAAAGAATTGCCTGTGGATATTGGAAACCTAAGCAGTTTGGAAGAATTTTCTTTGGGAAATGCTTTGTTGGAAATGTTGCCCTGTTCTCTTGGTCACCTGAGCAGCTTGAAGAAGTTGTGGGTTTGTGATTGCCCAGAATTGAATATTTGCCCTCATATGGCACGAAATTTCTACGGGTTCATCTTCCTCTGAACAAATTTGTTAGCCTGGATGGTTCGGGATTATGGTAACAATGCATTAGCAGAGCTCGAGCATAAGTATCAAAAGTTTTGTTGTTGTTTCTTTCGCTTCAATTATGAATTTTGAATGAAATTTAGCTTTTGCAAATAGAGGATGGGGTTTGTACCTTGATTGCACATTAGTTTAATGCTTTAATTCCGTCCATAACTAGATTTTCGGACAGTTAAACTCGAAAGTAGAAATTTCAAATCCTCTAAATATACCTGTTTGGTGTTACTGTAAACCTAAATTGGTTTTTACATTTTTTTGGTTGGCCCCAGCTCAATGTTAGAAAGAAGGATTTGAGCTATTGTATGAAGCTGCCACCATTATTATGTGAGACTCCGGTAGGCCTGAACCCCTTAAGGGACAGTTTTTATCACTACAGCTATCTACCTAAAACCCTTCTCCATAAGATTTTAACCTGAGACTAGATGGGACTAAACTCCAAATAAACCAACTGATGTACAGCTCATGGGTTTAAATTGGGTTTTCTAACTTGAATTCAAATTTCTCCCTGTGACCAAAATTGGGATCACAAACCTAGACCAAAATTGAGGATCACAAAGATACAAATGACCATGTAAGCAGCTATGGCGCAGTGTGCATGATTATGGTATGCTGAAAAATATGACTGATTTCAAAATCTTGAAAGTTAAAATAGAAACATTATTTCATGCACTACCAGTTCTCAACGAAATAAGAGACTTAGTTCAAACCTTGAGACTCACTTTACATCCCTCTAACACTATGGAAAACAAAAAAATGTAGACCCTATAGGCTGCTAATAAGATGGAAGACCTGCTGACCCAAGGATACTGATGACCCTTCGCTGCACTTCGGGACATTTCACATGATTTTACAACTTTTAACTTTACTTGAATTCTCATAAAATCATGATTTTTTCAAATAGCTCTTTAACTTATCTGCATCCATTTAGATTATTATTCTTTTGATATACATGTAATTACATTTGGCTTTGGAAAATGAA
Source organism: Pinus tabuliformis (assembly GCA_031772625.1). Lineage (NCBI taxonomy): Eukaryota > Viridiplantae > Streptophyta > Pinopsida > Pinales > Pinaceae > Pinus > Pinus tabuliformis. The sequence continues at coordinate 1,312,168,141 of CM062804.1, forward strand.
CCTAATTTACATTGTATGTCGTTTTCTTTGTTATATATATATATGAATTTGAGATCTTCGTTTTTACAGATTTGAAAGGCTGTCAAGGAGGTCATGACTGGTTGGGTACATAAGGTGTGCTTCGAGTAAGCCTGGGCTGCTTTGTATCCAATTTTAAAATTTAAATGCCTTACAAGTTGTTTGGCTTTTAAACACGTTGGATACTGGATTCTTATTTCTTGTCATGAGCTTTTTAAGTTTGAAGTGGCATCATGTCTTTCACAGAAGGTAAATCTGGATCAGTATCAAGGTCTGAATTTTCATGCAGAATTAACCACCCATTGGTTACAAACCAGATTATTTCTGGGGGCTTTAACATGCAAGTGGCCTTGGCAATTTTCAAATGCATAACCATGGCAACATAACTTACATAAAATCATATCCGTGTATTGATGCCATTTGACTATAAGTGGCACATGCGTCTCGGGAACTTTGTGCGATGTCAAGCACGTTATTTTCCCCAACAGTATTGGACCATAGCGATAGGCCTCTAGAGTCTGAACTGTTTACCTTAACATCACCTTAGATATTTTATTTTGCTATGTTTCTTACAACAATTGGAACTACGAAGTTGCATGAATGTCGTGGCTCGTGGCATTCAGATGGTATAAGGGTTTTAGAAGTGGTATAAACCAAATTGGAAAGACTGTGGCAAGCAAAATCTCAGGTTAGGGCTAAAGACAATTTTGTATTTATTCTCTTTTTTTACTTTGCCGCCCTAATTTATGGTAGATTGTCGCTGCAATTGCTATACTAGCACAGGCTCTCGAATGCATTTGAAGTGTTTTCTAGATAAAGGCTAACATCTCTGTATTTTTCTTAATGTTGAAAGATGAATATTTGTGGCAGGAACCTCTAAAGTTGCAGGAGCTACATGTTTATGCTCCTCTTTCAATGTATTTACAAATCAATGATTTTGGGATCAAATCCTACAAAGCAATTCTATACCTGCTCTTCAAATTCTTTCAAGCTTTTGAAAGTAAAACCAATGAATTATCAATATAATTTTACCATAATAAAAAACAATTAAAAAGCCTTTAGCCAACTCAAATTGCTCATTCGTTAGGCTTGAACCAACATCTCTTCTAGAAAAATTCAACGATTCTAATTTAATAATCCTATCGGCCTCTCTTTGTACCTTTTGGGACAATTGCTAGTATTACACTTGCAAAAATAATATTTCATGCATGCATACGCAAAAAAAATGGTTTTAAGTGTAATATTTTTAAGTGCAAATGTAATATTTAATTAATACTTCAAAAATAGTTTCAGAAATATATTTTTAAGGTATATTTGGTATATTAATTAATCCATTGGTTGTTTAAATTTTAAAATATATTTTTCAATAAATAATTCCTATATATATATATATATATATATAATATTTTTGTAACTCAATATTTTGTCATATTATTGATTTATGCTAAAAATATGTTAAAAAAATAATATTAATATATATAATTTTCTGTTATGTAATATTAATTATTAAATATAATTGTTTAAAAATTTGGTAATATAATTTTCGATGATATTGTTATTTTCTAATACATAAATTGATTTTTTTTTAAAATGGATGTTTGAATTTTGTAAATGTAATACAAATTATAAATTAAATTGTTGATTAAAATCTATTTTATTAACTAAAGGATGCCAATTCTCTATGATGCATGAGGGATTTGATTAAAATTTTTGAATGGTTTGGAAATGATTTGTGTAATACAAGTAGATATGATTAATACAATAGTAAATTGTCATTGATTTTAGAAAAAATGGTTGCTTGAATTTTGTAAATGTAATACAAATTATAAATTAAATTGTTGATTAAAATCTATTTTATTAAATAAGGATTCAAATTCTCATTAATGTAGGAGGGGTTTGATTAAAATTTTTGATTGGATTGGAAATTATTTGTGTAATATAAGTAGATATGATTAATACAATAGTAAATTTTCTGAAGATACAAGTGGATATGATTAATACAATAGTAGTAAGTAGATATGATTAATACAATAGTAATTTTTATGATGCATATGGATTTCATTTAAAATTTTGAAAGGATTTGAACTTATTTGTATGATGCATGTGAATTTGATTAGTCTCTGTCTTAGACATGTGGGAACAATCCTTATTGTTATTCTTAATTCATATTTAGAGGGACAATCCTTATTTTTATTCTTAATTCATATTTATAATTTAAATATTTAATTAAATTTGTTTAACATATCACATCGTTTTTCTTCTATGTTACTATTTCCTATGCCTTACGGCGTTTCCTTTGCAACATATGGTGCAAATGCTAGTTAAGCTCAAGAGAATTTTAAACCAGATTTATGGTAAAATTCCACAAGTAAACATAATTCTTTTTATGATATCATCTAACATTAGAATCTAAACTCAACCTAATTAGAGAAAAAAAACACAGACATTATTACCACGATGATCAACATATCTTTAAGATGACAGGTCACGACATTCTTGGATTATCTGTTTTATGGGGAGCGTCATGCACAGAGTACGTTTGAACAATATGCGTCTATTCATGCAGCAACTAGATGGACCAGTTGGCGTGGATGAATAGAAGTTCTAAAAAAAATATTCCTATGTCCAAACACGAAATTTTCAAAGCCAGTTTGAATGTAGTTTAGACGAAGTTGCATCGTCTGATATTACATTTGTGTGGGAATTGGAGCATTATGTGGTCACTCTCTAGGAGGGTGGGATTATATGATTATATTTATATATTTAACATTACTAACGATTATATGTCACACTAACTTTTCTAATGGTTGTATTTATGGTGTGTTTTTTTATAAATAAAATTACGATAAGTTTTTAAGAAGTAGCTCAATTGATTATGATAGTGAAAATGAAGTTTTATGTGTGAGGAGGTTTGAGGTTCAAATCTTATACTATTTAGCCATGTAGAAGAAGCATAAGTAGGCACCTAAAGGTTATAGTGGTAATAGATGGCATCGATACCATGGCACTCGTGTAGCCTTAGTTGTTGATTCATCTAAATACAAAAGAAAAAAGAAAAAATAAAATAAAATTTAAAAATATACAAGGAGTACATAGAGATTTAAGAATTGTCGAAACTTTGCTATTAATGCAACTCCATGTACACAAAATAAGTAATGCAGTCCTTTTATATAGTAATGAAATTGATGAAGGATAAAGACTCCTTCTATATTGTAGTGAGATTGATGAAGTATAAATACTCCTTAATATAGTAATGAGATCAATGAAGGATAAAGACTGCCTTTATATAGTAATGAGATTGATGAAGGATAAATACTCCTACTCAGTAGAGTCACTTTTACATTGGAAAACATCAAATTTTCGAAAATTACCTCAAAACTATAACATATAGAAATTTCATCTCTATTTTCCCTAAAACTCTCTCCCTTAACATAAAAATTAATTAATTACCACATATAGCTTGTCTCTACAATAAACTTATCTTTGCTTAGAGGTTTAGTAAAGATGTCTAACACATTATCATTTTTATTGCAATACATAAAATCAATACTTTTTGTGGTACAAAACAATGTTTTCTTTCAATAAGTTTTAATATTTCATGATAGATTGTGTTGTTCATCTATTTGATATTTGAGAGAGCTCCCATTGTCACATTCGATCACATTTAATGAATTTTGTTCCTTCTTGTTTTTTCCCCGTGTCTTCAAGAATTCTTCTTAGTCAAATTACTTCACAAGTTACACTACATAACACATTGTACATAGCTTCAATGGAACACAAAGAAATGGTTGGGTGTTTCTTGTTGTTCCATGACACAATTCTAGAGCCAATACTGAATGCATAATCAATGGTAGATGTTTTATCATCTGAATCAACTACCCAATTAGAATAAGAATAATCTACCAACTCAACATTCAAATCATTAGTATATTCAATACTAAAAATTTTAGTCTCCTTAAAATGTTAAAAAACTCTCCTCATTGTTTTCAAGTGAATTTCATGTGGCTTAGTCATGAATTGACTCAATATTCTAACTAGTTATGCAATATATTACCAGTTTGTAGTTATGTAACTCAAACTTCCTAGCAACTATCTATATAATGTACCATTCACTTCTTATGGTTCATCAGCTTTGTTAAGTTTAACAAATGGTTTGATTGGTGTAGATACCACTTTAAATCCTTTAATATTGAATCTTTTGGTTAATTCCTCTGTATATATACTTTTTTGTGACCGAAATTATACCATTATCTCTCCAAACATCAAGGCCTAAACAATAATGCAACTCTCTAAGATCCTTTATTTCAATTTCCTCGAAGAGACAACTTTTGATCTTTTCAATTAACCAAGTATTACTTCTTTTTATTATAAGTTCATCAACATATATAGGAATAAAAGCTATATATACTCGTTCATCCCTCTTAATATACATATTTGGATCTCCTTTAATTTGAGTAAACCCTTGTTGAAAGAAGAATTTATTGGTCTTCAAATACCAAGACCTAGATACTTGTTTAATCCATATAATTCTTTCTTTAACCTATAAAAAAAAAGTGTTCTTCTCCCAACTTGAACAAAATATTTTAGCTAAACAAGACAAACTTATTCCTTTAATTCGCCATTCAGAAATGTTGACTTGACATCTAAATGATTTAGCTTCCAATTATAATTAGCAGCAAATCTAATGATTATTCTAATGGTATTAATTTTAGCTATATGTGAAAAGGTTTCTCTATAGCCTATCTCTTCTTTCTATGAAAATCCCTTTGTTACCATTATAGCTTTATATGTATCAATAGTTTTATCAAGAATAATTTTTGTTTTGAATAGCCATTTTTACTTTATGATAACTTTATCCTTAGGGAATTACGTCAATTACGATGTATCATTTTTCATAATAGAATCATATTATCCTTTCATGGCATCCATTAATTCTTTCTAGCCTTCGACATGCTCATAATTTGAAGGCTCAACTATATTCATAACTTGAGTCATTAGTACATAACCATTATAGCTTTATATGTATCGATAGTTTTATCAAGATTAACTTTTGTTTTGAATAGCCATTTTTAGCTTATGATAACTTTATCCTTAGGGAATTACGTCTATTATGATGTATCATTTTTCATAATAGAATCATATTATCCTTTCATGGCATCCATTAATTCTTTCTGGCCTTCGAAATGCTCATAATTTGTAGGCTCTATATTCATAACTTGAGTCATTAGTACATAATATTGATAGTCCATTGGTGTTCGATTTTTTTTTTTTTTATTCTTCCTAATAGCTCATTTATTTTTGGAGTTTATCCACTTCCTCTTGGTGTGTTACTAGCTTCAATGAAACCTTGTTCTTCAACATCATCCTATTGTCCTTGATTTTCTTTTGCTTTGTTTTATTCAAGTAATTTCCATACATTGTGCTCTTCCTCTTTTGGAATCATGTCATTACATTCACGAAATATAACATCTTTCCTTACTAATACTTCTTCATTCATTGAATCATACATTTTATAAGCTTTATAATCGAAGAAGCAACCAATAAATATGTACCTAATTTCCTAAGGCCTTTCCATCAAGATTTCTCCAATATTTAGGAAGATGAGAAAATGTTATTCTTCCATTCTCAAATGACTCAACATTGGTTTATTGGCATGAAATGCTTCATAAGGTGTTTTTCACTATAGAATTTGAATAGGAATTTTTTTCAACTATATAGCAGCGCTAATTTCTTGAACCAGAAAACATTTTCACAAGTTTTTGCCTTTTACTATGCTTCAAGCACATTCAGCCAATTCTTTTGCTTTTTTCTTTTATTTCTGCTATAGCATTCTATTAAGGGGTATGTCGTAATGTAAATTGTTGATAAATTTCTTGTATTATGAATTATTTGATGATGCCCTTCATGTGTCTTCTCCCCCTTCAACTGACTTGAATATCATTATGTATTGTCCTTTTCGCTTTTCAAATGTCTTCTAAAATTCCTTAAACTATTCAAATACATAATTTTTTCTTGTAATAAACTAGACCGATGTGTATCTAGTTTTATTATCAATGAATATAAGAAAATATCAATCTCCACTTAATGACTTAATTTTCATGTGACCACACACATCAATATGTATTAGCTCAATAATTTCCCTTTTTCTCTTTTCTTTTCTTGTAGGAAATTCTTCCCTATGTTGTTTTCCTAACGTCTATCCCTGACATGTTACGGATTTGTTCATAAAATCTAAAAGAACTTCCACCGTTACATTCTTTAGAAGTAACACAAGATCATTATGATTTAGTTGACCATACATTTGATGTCATATCTCCTATGTTTTCATAGTTGTAGATGCCCTTCTTGATGATATTTCCTATTAACATCAAGTTTTTATAGTTCCATAAAGTTCCCTAGCTCTTAGTCGTCTTACTACCATGGTGTATTTATCGTGTATATCCATCACAATACAATTTGACTTAAATACTTCAACTTTGATATTTTGATCTATAATGGTGGACAAAAATATGAAATTTTCCTTAATGCCAAGAACATATATTACATTTTGAATTTATCTGACATGGGTACTTAATAAAGTTACAAATACATCACCACAACTGTTGATTTTATGAGATGGTTCATCTCCTAGATAGATATAAGTACAATCATTATTTTCATGATATGAATCAAACTATTCCTTTTTGCATGACATATGAATTGAAGCGCCAAATTCAATAAATCATACATTAGCATCATTATTTCATGCTAATAAATAACCATTTGAAATGAATAATTCAATATTTTTGAGGCTATCATTATTTGTGTCATTTTTATCAATGAAAATACATGAATATGCTTGAACTTATTAAATTTTTTTATTTAAATCTTTAACAAAATTTTTAGGATTACCAAAGTAGAAGCATCCATCCTTCCTCTTCATATAGGTATTTTTTCTTAGGATTTTTGTGCCTTATGACCTACCTCCATCGTCATTGTCATGTGGCTTTCCTTTCTATGGATAGACCTTTGGCTACTGACACCAAATCCAAACCTTGAGTTATGCCACTGATATTCTTCCTTCTCTCTTCTTCTTCCAAGAGAATACCTTTCAATTCATCAAATGTAGGAGTCTTTTCCATAGCTTCAACTTCATTGATGAACATATGATAATCGTCCAACAAACCATTTAATTTAATTGCCACTAAATCATTGTTGGAAATATTTTCATCAATAGCACCAAGCTTAACATAAATTTAATTTATTATAGAAAGAAACTAACTAATTTTGTTAATTATCGATATAGTTAAAAGGAAGTAAGGCCTATGGCTCATGGGCTACTACAATTCTAAAATCCTCTCTGTGTGCTCTAACCCCTAGCCTTCTTGGATATTTTTTATCATATATGGAACAAATGCACTCAAAAGAAGGGAAACCTTTTTCCTCCTAGTGACCCAATTATAACACAACCTGATAACCTACTAGTGGCTTGGTTTGACTACCTCAAATCTTAACAATAGTTAAAATATAGACACTTCTAGATTTTTCTACATCATAATCAGATGGATAGTACATTTTCGATGAAAATTTGGGGCTAATGTGACATCCTCTTGATTTATAATGGTGAAAATAGGAAGGTCAACTTTCGAGTGGCATAATTTCCCATATAGACTCCAATTGATGTGATTATTGTATAGTTGGAAGGATCTCTACGTGTAAAATAGAATAAATAGTTGCAATGTTAAAGTAATAAATTTTAACCCCAAAAATTGTTGCGTGATACCTCAAAATGCTCCCAGAAGGTTTCAAACCTTATTTTGCTAGAAACTGGGTCGGACCGATAAAAATGGTCTCATGAGTTGATTAGCCCACTTTTTCCACTCTTAAAGCATCAATATGAATGACAAACAATATAATGATCCAATATGGATCATAATCCCATTTTCTTAAGCCCACTAAAGAACCATTTTGTAAGAGATGATGTTATTGTTATTGATAACATAAACGTATTGGTCTAGAGATGCAGGAGAGTTGATATTGAATATTTTATCTGTCGGTGTAAAGAAAATGACATGAATATATTCCTCACTATAATATTTAGATTTTTCACTAAAAAACAGATTATTCTTCCACCTTTCATTATAAGAACACTTATTAGATTAGAAAACTCTTTTGGTGTGACCAAACATTGGAACAATATATCCCCTAGATTTTAGGGTAATGAGACCTCATGAAAACTTGATAAGGACATTTTACTATTTACGTTTTGTATCAATATTTATTTTGAATAATATCAATTCAATATTTTTGTGTTAAAATCAATAAAATTAGACTTTAAAATTAATATAAATTATAGTTTGGAGGACATTAATCGACACATTACACATTCATAAGCTTTTTAAATTTTCTTTCTAAAGGGAAAAGACGGTGGATAACATAAACATGGTAGTGAAAAGACTATTCCATTTAGGCCAACCAACATTAAAACTCCTGCAAATGGGTTTCACTATGAGGAGAACTCACCCAATATGGGTCATAATCCCATGCGGTTAAGGCCACTGAAGAACCATGATGTAAGGGATGATGTCATCTATGTTTTTGATAACATAAATATATGGATGTAGAGATGCAAGGGAGTTGATATCGAAAATTTTATCTATTAATGTAAAATAAATGACCAGAATATGTTAATATCATTAATTGCTAACTACAAAAATTAGATTCCCAATAAAGAGACTATAGTTTGCCTATAACCACTTGTTAAACTAATATATCCCATAGATTTAGAGTAAACAATCCTCATAAGTACTCAATAGGAACATTTTTCTATTTAAATTTTGTATTAATTTTTGTTTTGAATAATATGAAATCAAATTTATTTTCTTTGCTTAAATAAATAAAATTATACTTTAAAAATAATATAAATGGTAGTGGGTAGGACTCTGATCTCCACTTCGGACATACATTATAAGTGATGAGGTTTTTAAAATTTTTGTATAAAGGGCAAAGAAGGTGATTAGGTTTTTAAAATTTTTGTGTAAAAGGGCAAAGAAGGTGGATAACATAAACATAGTAGTAGTAGTGAAAAAAAAAATTATTCTTTTTAGGCTAATGAATGTTAAAATTCTTGCAAATGGATAGAAATCACCGAGTTTGTTTCATAATCCCATGTGCTTAAGCCATCTAAAGAACCATTTTGTGAAGGATGGTGCTTGTGTCTTTGATAACATAAACATATATCTATCTATATATGTAGGAATTGATATTGGAATTTTTTATTGGGGTAAAAAAATGACTCAAATATGTTAATATCCTTAATTCCTATAAGACTCACCTAAAAAATAACTAAAAACAAATAATTTTACATATTGAACCAATTTATCCCATAGCCTTTAATGTAAAGAGTCGTGATGAAAACTCAATCGGGAAATTTTCCTATTTAAATTTCTTATTAATTTTTATTTAAAAAAAATTGAAATGAACTTTTTTTTTTGGGTTAAAGTCAACAAAATTAGACTTTAAAATTAATACAAATGGTACTCGGAGGAATTTTCTCCCCATTTCACTCATTCATTATAAGTGACGAGGGTTTTAAAATTTTTGTTTGAAGGAAAAGGGAGGTGCGTAACATAAACGTAACATTGAAAACACTTCCATTTAGGTCCATCAGTGTTAAAAAACCAGCGAATGGATTAGCATTAAAAATCCTCTAGATGGATTTGACTGAGGAGAACTCACCTAGTCTGTTTCATATTCCCATGTTTTTAAGCCTACTAAAGAACCATTTTGTAAGGAATTATGGCATTTGAGTTTTTATAAGATAAATATAGAGATGCAAGGGAGTTGATATTGAAAATCTTAATTTTTGATATTTAGAAAGAAAAAATTTGAACATGTTAATATCTTCAATTTCTAATTATAAGATTTAGATGGTTTTATATAAAAAGAGATTACTCTATTTATGATCACATGTTGAACCAATATATCCCATAGCTTTTAGATTAATGAGTCCTCGTGAGAACTCAACAGGGATATTTTACTTTTTAATTTTGTATGAATTTAATTTTGTTTCCTTTACTAAAATAGATAAAATTAGATCTAAATTAATAAAATTAGGTTTTAAAAATAATACAAATGGTAGTACGGCAGATTTTGATCTTCACTTCACAGTTTGAGAACTCAACAGGGATATTTTACTTTCTAATTTTGTATGAATTTAATTTTGTTTCCTTTACTAAAATAGATAAAATTAGATCTAAATTAATAAAATTAGGTTTTAAAAATAATACAAATGGTAGTACGGCAGATTTTGATCTTCACTTCACAGGTTTATTACAAGTGATGAGGATTTTAAATGTTTTGTTTAAGGGAAAATAAGGTGGATAACTTTTTTTACATGTTAACTAGTGAAATGGTAATTATGAAGAAATTTAATGGGGAAGATCTAGGAGTGAATCGCAATGAATACTTCTAGTCACCTTTAAGTTTATCGGAATTACTCGATCTTCAACTTGTTCAAATACTATTGACCTTTAGGCTTATAGTAATTACTCATCACAGTCTCCAGCTTGTTCAATTTTTTTCTACAGAAACTAACATGTTACTAAAAAAGAGATCCTAGGTGGAGTGGAAATTAAATTATATGAATTAGTCTCACAATTTTCAAATTGTTTAATCTTTTTTTGCACAAGCTAAAATGTCATAGAAAAGTAGAACCTAGGTAGAGCCAGAATTAAATGCAGTAGATACCACTCAACAATTACTCTTTTAACAAGAAGGTGGATAACTCAAACACAATTGCTACACAAAACATGAACCTAAGTGCAGGAGGAATTGAATTACATATATTACTCATCAAAATTTTCAACTTGTTCAAATTTTTTGCATACAAGCTAACATGTCACAGAAGAATAGAACCTAGGTGGAGCCATAATTAAATATACTAGCTAGCACTTGAGTTATTGCCCTTTAACAAGAACGTGAATAACTTAAACATAGCAGTGAACACCTAGAGAACAAAACTTAAGTGAAGAGGGAATTAAACCCACTAGCTAAGGCTCTTAAACATAGAAATGAACACACCATTCCATTTAGGCCAATTGGCTCTAAAAGGCATATGAATTGTTTTTATCGTAAGGAGAACTTGCCTCGTCTATTTTATAATCCTATTTGCTTAACCCCATTGAATAACCATTTTGGAGGGGATGATGCCATATGTATTTTGAATAAGATAAACATGCTAACGTAAAGATGCATGGGAGTTGATATTGAAAATTTTATTAATTGATGTAAAAAAATGATGAAAATATGTCAATATCTTAGATTACTAACTCAAAAATTTAGTTTTCTCACTAAAAAATATTCTACTACTTATTAGCTTAATAATATTTTTTTTTTAGATGTGACCACTTATCCCACCAATATATCCCATAGGCTTTAGATTAAACCATCCTCATAAAAACTCAATAAAGACATTTTGCTATTTAAATTTTGTATCAATTTTTATTTTTAATATTAATAAATAAAATTAGATTTTTAAAATAATCTAAATATTTTGATAATTGTAAGTATGAACTTCTATCATAATATAAGCATGAATCTTGGTAATTAATATATACGTATAATAATAATAATTTAGAATAATACTTAATTTTATTAATTTTGCCGATGTAAAATAAGTCAAATAATTATTATGATGTCTATAACTGTTTCTTAATCGTTTAATTTAATTTATCTATATTTCTGTTCTACATTTGGGATGTCTGTTTATAGGTCGGAGAAGCCAACAACGTCAACTAGGGTTCCATAGATGCGGAATAAACAAGGAAATCGGAGTATTTTACCATTGATTTACATCTCAGCGAGTGAAGATGCAAGTTATTTTATTTGTGCGGGAAAAACGTTGGGAATTGTCTGTTTAATTCCAAAACAAAACCACTGAACAGTAGAGTTGGGAATTTTCTGTTTAATTCCAAAACAAAACTACTGAACAGCAGAGAATGATGTTTTGTTTTTGTCACAAGATCTTAACACAGGGAAGTTAAATTTTTTTTTGAAGAACTGAGTCTTACACACACATAAAAACTTCTTTATATTTATTAATAAGAACCTCTTTGTATTCATTAATAAAAGACGGCTTGTTACAGACTTCTTCCTCTCACAGAGGGAGCGACACAAAAACACTTTGGTTTTTCACAAAAAAATTACTTTGTCTCCTTGCAAATTTTGCTCTGTTTCAACTGCAAATTTTTACATTTACTGTTGTAAAAAGTTTTTTCTTGTTTTATTTACTCCGCTGCATATTTCATTTCAACACAAAAACAAACTTTCTTTCATTACTACTAATTCCCTTTATTTTTACTCCCCAAAAAAAAACAAAAACAAAAACAAAAACAAAAACAAAACTTACGTTTTTACTCACGCTACTGCATGCTCCTTTGCATTTCAATCAACAACTCTTACATTCACACACTGCTGTGCGTATTTTTGTTTAACTTCTTGACTGGACGCTGCTGCCTTTTTTCCACTTACATTCCATATGCAAATAAAAACAAAAACATTACATATACCACAACAAAAACACTTACATCCGTTTACTGGTGCCCATACTCCCGCTGATAAAAAAAAATTAAAATTACAAACATTTCACCTACAATTACGACCATAGTAAATATTCATTAATGTTTCACTGATACAAACGGTGGTCAAACCCAAAACTTTCACTTCACGTTTCACGTAAATTCATGTTGCAGGTTGTTCACAACCGTAGATCTAATCCGACGGCTGACAACAATATCGCGCGGCCCTTTCATTCGAACTTTATGGTCCGATGAGAAGCTGTTTTGAAAATGTACTAAGAAGTAAGAACACGCGTCAGATGGTGATGGTGATTGTATCGCTGCCCCTCCGGAGAATACCACTAACTCGTGAAAAGCGGTGCGATGGAGTCTGGTGGTTTTCCGAAATAAATGCGCTGCACGGCAGTTGAAATTACAATTTCAACCAAAAAAATTTGTTATATAACCTCCTCTCACGTCCCATAGATCTACACTGTCCATCTTCCACACGGGAAGTTAAAAAATTATATTCCTTTTCTGGAAGTGAGGCCGAGGCTATGATGGAGAACCCATGCGACGAGGCTAAGATGGAGAACCCATGCGGCGATCTCGACGGTTTGAGGGACGGGTTGCCATCCACAGATGACAAAAATGTTGGCGTTCCGGAGACTCGCAGAAATATGGGCATCGACGGGATGCTAGAGACATGGGCGGGGGAATTCGAACGGTGGCAACTTCAGCATTTTGTGCTGGCCAGCTTCGCATGGACACTGATGGCCCTCCAAACAATGGTCATTATTTTTGCCGACAGTCAGCCTGGTTGGCACTGCACCAAACAGAAAGTTCCAGACGATTCCCATTCCATGCAGCGAGGGTTCGAATTTTGTAGCCCGACGGGATCTATTTGCATCGTGGGACTGGGACCGGAGCCGCGGAATTTCCACTGTGTCCGAATGGGGTCTCTTTTGCTATGAAAAATACAGAGTTGGGTTGGTGCAGTCTGCGTTTTTTGTCGGATCTCTCATTGGTAATGACATTTTTAAGCAAATCTAGTAGAAAATTTGTCTTCTTGCCTGTTTCAAATTTATCAGATTACATGCACCAATAAGAGTTTAACGGTAATTTATTCTGAAATCCATGATAAAACAACGGTTTAGTTCCATTCTAGGTTAAATCAAATCTTCAGAATCTTTAGAGAAATTCGGTAATCAAATCTTCAAAATCTTGACAGAAATTCGGGAACCAAAAAATTCTGACTTCCAAATTCCAACAAGTAGAGGAAATTTGCAACAGAGGAAACCGTTCCGTGTATTAGCCACTTATGGTTTATGTTCACTGACGATCGGGATACACATTTTGCTTAGGGTTTGTGTCATTTTTTTCCATAATACAGGTGCAGGGCTGTTTGGACGACTCTCGGATTCTTCACTTGGAAGGAAAGGAGTGCTGAACTTGGCTTGCGCCCGCAACGCCATCCTCGGCTTCTTGACGGCAATGTCGCCTCATTTCTGGGTGTATTTGATACTTCGTCTATTGACGGGCATAACATGCGGTGGCGTAGGGTTATCATCCTTTGTTTTGGCAACGGAGGCCGTGGGTCCCTCGAGAAGAGGTCCAGTAGGCATGTCGGCCTTCTACTTCTATTCCTTCGGCATAGGGTTGCTCTCTGCTCTTGCCTACTTTTCCGACAGTTGGCTTCTTCTCTACATTGTGACTTCCACTCCCACCGCCTTATAAAGTTCTGCCATTCCTCTCGGAATCCTCGCGGTGGTTTCTGGTAAAGGGCAGGCTGGAAGAGGCCATGGAGGTCATGAGATCGATTGCGGCCGAGAACCTTAAGTCAATACCAGCGGGAGTTTCGTTGGTCTTGGAAACTATGGCAGCCTTCAAAGCAGAGATTCCACCAACAGGGAATGATTTAATTTGATGGACCTAATGTTTCGGCGGCCTCCACTTCAGTAATATTATGTGACGGTTTGTGTTGGCGTGACGCATAGCCCTTTCTACAAAAAGTGTTTTATGTGTTGGATGTTTAAAACATAAACGTTGAATGCGTATGAATGGATCAATTTCGAATAAATAAAATAGTTAATCCATATTGTTTTTGTTTTTGTTTTATTTAAGGTGATGGGCATTCTATTTAAGGAGGGTTTTTGTTTTTGTTGTTTTCTTAATGTGATGGGCATTCTGATGTTTTTTTAATTTGAATTTGAATTTAAAGATTGGTAGCTTTCTTTATTTAATACCATCAAAACCATAAATCAGGTAAGTTGCGGGACTAGTAGTAGGGGTTAAATCATGTCCAAAAGAATCCCATGTGAACGTTGTTAAAATAGTATTTAGATACTTGCAAGGAACTATGGTTTATGGATTATGGTATACAAAAGGAATAGATTTTACTCTTAAATCTTATATAGATGCATATTATGATGAGAGGGTGGATGACAAAAAGAGCTTTCTCTTTAGAAAAGTGCCTAGTTTCTTGGCTCAACAAAAAATAAAATTTAATATCTTTATCAATCATTGAAGAACGGTTGAAAATAGCCATAAAAAATGTTAAAAATAACATTAAGAAATATTCTAATTTAATTTGTTTTTGAATTAAAATGGCAATAAAATTATAATTCCACATCTCATGACAACTTTTATTAATTAAATGAGTTAATTTCACTTAGTTGGCATAATTAATTAGAGTTCAGGGTGTAACTAGAGTCATGTAGAGTGTCTCCTATACTATAGGAACCCTGGTTGAGTTTATTTTGAGATCAAATTAATTAATTCAATTCAACTAAGTTAAAATAAGTTAAATTAGTTCCAACTATTGAAGGAACTAGTGGGAGGATTCGAGTTGACGGTCTAACTAGAGTCATGTATAGTGTCTCCTATATTATAGAAGCCCTGGTTGAGTTTATTTTGAGTTGAAATTAATCAGTTCACTTCAACTAAGTTAAATTTAGTTACATTAGCGCCAACTATTGAGGGAACTAGTGGGAGGTCTAGTAGTGTGGTGATGCGTGTAGTTGAGTGTGATGTTGCCTGAAGTGTAGTGTGGTGTTTCCTGAAGTACAACATGGTGCTGCCTGAAATGTAGTGTTTTGATGCCTGTAGTTCAATATAGCGTTTCTTGAAGTACAATGTGATGCTATCTGAAGTGAAGTGTGGTGTTGCCTAAAGTATAGTGTGGTGCTACCTGAAGTCAAGTGTGGTGTTGCCTAGAGTATCAACTAGTGAACTGAAGATTGACTCATAATTAACTCATGCATGTCACATCTAAGAGTTACCTAACTAAGATTGGGGTTCAAGGGAAGTGTACTATCATTGTATAATTATTTGAATTGTACAGATGGTGCATGTAGTAAGAGGAAGAGCCTAAAGGAACTACACAATACAATGGAGGAAAATTCCTATTAAATATGGGTATAATTCCTCACTAAACAATGAAACGAAATAACGACTTGGGAAGGCAAAAAATTGGTTAAGTATTGGCCTCAACCTATCTAGGAAGTTGTGAGACACATAGAGATAGTGTAGAGGTTGCTCGGGCTTTAACAAGGCATTGTAATATTCTAATATTTTCTTAATAATGAAATATACATATAGAAAGGTTTTTAGCTGTGGCTTTCTCCAAGAAATCATTATTTAATGTGTTGATTCAATTATTTCTCTTACATGCTTCTTGATTTCTCGATCGTTTAATTGTTTCCACTAATGAGTAGAATATATATAAGTATATTGTTTTACCATATTACAATTAGAAGTTTGAATCTACAAGGAATTTCTACATGGTATTAGAGCTAGATTTGTAGAAATTTCTATATGGTATCAGAGCTGAAATCACAATAGAAGAGAAGAATTCGAAGTTTTCCTTCTAGATTGATGGAGCTCTAGTTTAGGGAAGATCCAAAAGACCCTATGTGGAGACTTCTCAATGGAGCTAGAAGGATGCTAGTGGGAAGATCAGCGAGCCAATATTTAGTGACACAAAAGGGAGTTGTGATCATTGATATTGGTAGATTGAGGAGCAACAAGATTTCCCATATGAAGATTGAAACTCAGAAGGTGTCTAGTTTAAGAGAGAGCAACCCTATGGAAGTTAGTACTTTAGGATTTGGGGAGATCAAACTCATTATTGTAGTGGTTGTAGCAGTAGTCAAGAAGCAACAATAGAGAAGTAGAAGAAATAGTATGAGTAAATCATAGTTCACTTTGCATGCAACCATACCTCCAAGTGAGAGGTGCGGTGACGTGAAGCAATAGTCCCAAGAGTGAAGAAATTTGGGCAAGATCCACTAAGGTGCTCTTTTTCTCGTGGATCATTACCTTGCTACAGGGCCCCACAATATTCATTGGTAGGAGGAATAGTGTTAGTATGATTCTAATGAGTTCTAAGAAGTGTTGACAGCAGAGCACGAGGCTCAGTAGCAGAGTTAGTTTATTCTGTTTGGAAGTCTTTTGGTTGCAAATGCTACAGTAGAAACAACAAAAGTGACAAGAGTTGCATGTAGAAAATTCCAAAGGTACTGGATTGGCATAGATGTGAATTGCTTTCTTGTTGAGATGGATTTTTGAAAATAGCAACAAGAATTGTTAAAAATGACATCAAGAAAGATCTTAATTTAATTTGTCCTTGAATTAAATTTGGAATAATATTGTAATTCCACATCTCATGACAACTTGTATTAGTTAACTAAGTTAATTTGACATAGTTGGCTCAGTTAATTTGATTTGAGGGTCTAACTAGATTCATGTTGAGTGTCTCCTATATTATAGGAGCCCCAATTCATTTTATTTTGAGTTGAAATTAATTAATTTAGTTCAATTGAGTTAAATTCAGTTAAACTAGTTCCAATTGTTAAAGGAACTAGTGGGAGGTCTAGTAGTGCGGTGCTACATGAAGTCCAGTGTTGTGATGCTTGAAATGCAGTGTGGTACTTCCTAAAGTATTGTGTGGTGCTGCCTTAAGTGTAGTGTCATGTTTCCTGAAGTCGAGTGTGTTTCTGCTTGTAGTGATCAACTAGTGAACTGAAGATTCACTCATAATTAACTCATGCATGTCAGGTCTAAGAGTTACCTAGTTGATATTAGAGTTCAAGGGAAGTGTATAGTCAATTGTAAAACTATCTGAATTGTATAGGTGGTGCATGTGGTCAGAGGAAGAGCCTAAAGGAACCGCACAATCCAACGAGTCAAATTTCTATTAAATAGGGGCCTAATTTATCAATAAACAACACAAGGAAATAGGGGCTCGCAAATTAAATTTTGCATCCAATGAGTGCTCCCTCTCAAAATTTGAGTAAAACTATAGGGATATAACTTGAAAATACGAATTGAAAAAGTAATTTTATTATTACTATTATTATTTAACCTTTTTACTTTTTTACTCCAAAAATACGAGTTGCAAAAGTAGTTTATTCATTTTTTCCTCTAAAATGTGATGATGTAACCTACCCTTATTTTATTATTTCCACTATTATTTTAAAATATTCCTTAGGAGGCCCATTTTAAACCTAAAAATTTCTCTAATGGGTAGGAAACTGTATCCATTTTCCATTGATGTCAATGGGTGAGGGAATGCAAGCATTAAAAAGAAAAAATTGAAGCAAGAATAATATTCATAACCGATATGGGGGAGTTGGATCCATTTCCATTAATGCCTATTAACGTATGGTGGTGTTGTCATAAATGGTAAAGGTGGACTTGTTGGAAATAACATTATCATTATTGAAAATGAGTGACATTGATGTAAAAAGGGATGAATAAGGAAGAAGCATTGTCATTAAGGAATCTAAGGAGGGAATATGTGAGTATGATCCATTAAGCTAGAACAATATGAAGTTTATTGCATTTTTTCAAGGTCATGATGCCCAAATGAATATTTGGATGATATGATTATACAGTCTTCTCTAAGTTATTTCGAATGGTATATCACACTTGGAAAACTCCTCTGGTATGAGTAGTTATGATTGTTTGAAGTTGGTAGATGTAATGAAGACTAAAAACACCAAATTTATGTGAAAAACATAAAATTTGTTAAATATCACACATTTTGAGCACAGATTGAAACATTGGCAATCAAATCAACAACTTTGGGAACATGAACATGTACACTATATAAATGAGTTAAAAATCATGTTCCTTTCAACATATCTAATGATGAGTAAGATATTATATGGTGGATTAGGTATAAATATGTGTGGCATTTAGTGTCCCCTATGGACCAATTATGTTTCAACATGTTGTGGAGTAAGGATGACGAGGTGACGAATCTAGATGATAGTATAATGACACATGACATCTTGTAAAAAACAACAAAGGTTGATGTAGCATGGTAGTTCAACATGATGACATTACTTGGGTGACATAGTGGTAATGATGACTACCACATCATAGATATAGTTAGCATCTTTTAGTATTTGATCGGCTTGACATCAAGTCACATGTGGCACATCTCATGTGTTACGAAATGGTGTGATCAAATAGTTTCCATGTTAGCACGTGGGTGACAATCACCCCCAAATATTTGATCGAGGTTCGGGTGTGACAAAGGACCCTTCCAAGACCTTTTACTTTTGGGATGTGTTAGATTGTATTTTTAAAAGAATATAAATGAATACATGTACATCATGTAAAGAAGAGGAACATGTCAATCATCAGCAACATAAAAACATAAGCCATTGATAACAGAGTTCGTCTAGGAGGGATTACGTCTCCGGGCCATGGTGTCAAGATGGTGTAGGTCACTGCATTAAGTGATGTTGCTATCATACAAGGAAAATTTCCTCATGCAGTAATGGCACCAAGAGATGTTTCGCTACAGGAACTCTCACTAAAAAAGGACTCTTATCAATATGACATAAAACTCATGCATGATAAGCATCCCACCAACATGGCATAAAAGCGATCTCAATGCAAACATACATGGCGAAAACATGAGTATCCCATCAACATACAACAAATGAATCTCAAAACACAACATGACGAATCATGACAACAAGTACATCACACATATTATTATGCATCACATCAAGCAAGAATCATGAAGTAAGTATGAAACAAGATCCCACATCAAACATCAAACATGGATTTGTGCAGCACAATGCATAGAAAAAGAACTACAAGAACACACGGCATATACCTCACATCTAGGGGCCATCTAAAGAAGAGGATATCAAACTGTTGAAGTTGTTCAGACCATCGATCTCATGGCATCGAATCACATGGAAATCACTGCTCGCACATGAATGATGACACCTACACTAAACTTAGAAAAGTGGCCAAAAAACGGAATGACTAAATGAAAAATATGAACACACCATCATATTTGTGGTGTCGAATAGTGGAAAATCGACTGTCAAATTTTTGAATTCTGAGAAAGTTGAAATCTGGGGCTTAAGGAATCTTTTAGATTCCCCCTAGATTCTTCAAAGATTCCCTCCTCAGGGTCCCTTGCAAATTAGCTGCTTAGATTAGGGAAATGTCTGTGCCACATGGTGTGTGTCGTTGAGAGGTGTAAGATTGACATAAAGTTTGTCCAATTTGGACATTGTGAAAATTTCACCCTTCTCGAAATTTTGCTCAGCCATGGTTCCACCTGCATAAAAATTTATTAAAAGAATATTGCCTCGAATTCCATGCCCACTCTTATTTCCCCCATTCTTGGGTGCACTATGCAAATGTTGGATTTATATAAAAATTTTGGGCAGATTGAACAATAATATGGTTGGCGCGGTTGGTCAAAAAAAGGAATCGTTGAGGAGGGGTTGGGGGGTCAAATCCCGCCCCTCCCGAATTAACTCACATAAAAATTTTTTGTAATGTTTTAGGGTGGTGGGTCTGCTGTCTTGGGTGGCTCGCCCACATTTACACCGGAAGTCCTGGTGTACGTGGGAGGTGGCGAGGTTGACATTTGATGCCCCCACCTTTAATAACCATGTTGGTTGGAGTGTCTCCGGGGGTGGTGGGGTCATGGCCTCCCACCTCTTAATTAACATTTTCGCTACAATATTTTAAGGGAAGAGAGGCGTGGGGTGGTGGGGGTGGTGGCCCACCACTTCCCTCTTTTATATATATTTTTCAAATTTTAATACTAACAAATCATTTTCAAAAATTTCGAAATTTGGCGGAAGGAGTCAAATTAAACAGGCCACAAATTTGCCTGGAATCTAGCCTAGGATGATTGGAATCTGGTTGCCAGATTTTTTCCAAAATGCTACCTCCTTAAGCCTGCCTAGTGAGCAAAAGTCAACCAAACTTTGGCTGCCTCTATCTTCCTCATCGAGACACAGATAGAGGAATTGTTTGCACCACCACGATCATGACAACGCAATATTTAACATGAGCCTGGTTCAAGCATAATCCAAACACTTTTATTTTTGAGCATTCATAAGCCCTCTTTGTCCTGTGTGTGTCTTTGGAGCCACCTCGATTAATCCTTCCCACTGAGGAGCTTTTGGTCATCCAAAAGCATGAAAAATAATCTGCAACTTCTGTGTACCTTGTCTGCACCAAAAGTTACCTTAAAGGCCTCACTTCCATCTCCTTCACCTTTGCTCTTCGGAGCCTTAAGCGATGAGCCGACACCTGCAACTGCTACAACCTATAGTACATTGTTTTCAAAATTACATGCTTGAAATTCATGACCAACTAATGACCCAAGCATCCCATACTTGCCATGAGTTTATAACACATACTCGGTGGTCAATTTTACATCAAGATGGATGCAATACCCCCAGCTACAAAAACAAGGCCAACATATCATTATTACTCTAGTAAGTGATGGAAAACACATCATCACTGCAACACATGATTTACAAAGATAAGGTCAAACACTATTTGCTTTGACAAGTGATGGAAACACAGCATCACTTTCAGAGTTTAAAATGCAACTCAAAATAAGACCAGACATCATTGTTGCGGAACAAGTGATGGAAAACACATCATCAATTTTACATTTTAAAATGCAACAAATTATTTACAAAAGCACGACCATGAAATACTAACATATCTAGAAACCATTTTTCACTTATCAATGTGAATGGGTCGCCCCCTTGTCATGATTTTCCTTGTCAAATAATTGCTTCATCTAGTTCATGCATCGACACTTTGTCTTTAAGGCACTTCTCTGCATGGAGCCTCCAAAAAGTGGCTCTTTGATGGCCACTTTTGTCACAATGATTGAAATAGGTCTTCTTTCTCTAGATCTGTTTAACCTGCTATTGAGATGATCTTTCACACGTCATCCTTTTGTGTGCTACCTTTCTTTTCCAACACTTATAAAATGTATGGTTATGTAATCCACAAAAGGTACATCTTTTTAGATGCCATGTTTTACGTTTATCTTTAACAACATGATTATAATTGAAATGAACATTCGAATGTCGAGAGTGGTTATACCTTTCCTTGTTGTCTCTGGCATAAGTATGGCAATGAGAGGTTACCTCAGCTCTTTTCCTGCAATGGAAACTACTATGGGATGATGGAGATGTGTTCCCATCATTCTCTTTCCTCGATGATTTTGACGATGTCTCGGAAGCATATGACACCTTCGAGCATTCTCCCTTGGTGTATCTCAAGCCTGCAAATTGAGGTCTCTCCATAACCTCCCATGGTTGAGTTATGCCTCAGTTACTAAAACCAAGTTCTTTTTCTTCCTCATGCCTCGCCCTTGTAAGGAGCCTCATATTTGTCCCTGTAATTGGGATCTCCAAATCTCCAAAAGAAATCATACTATGTGACGATGAAACCAAAAGTAAATAAACATTTTTTACCTCCTCTATCGATATGGAAAGAACTGATGAGGGCTGCTCATCATCTATTGTTGGTGGCTCGCTAGTTGTTGTGGTGCATTCACCAACTTACTTTCTGACATACCCAAGTCTTGTTTGACACTGTAATTCGTCTACTTTGATGGGGTTGACAATGCCTTGGTCATTAATGCCCAAACATTTTCCTTCATACCCCATTTTCTTCAATACTTTGGAGCTAATTCCTATGGTATGATTTTCAAAAACAGTGAAATCATCATCAAGATTCATACATGAATTTAGAGAATTACCTTCTACCTCACATGGGTCATGCTTCAACTTTTCCAAGCTCTCGTCCTTAGCTTGCAGTTGTCATAGAAAACTATGTTTCTCCTCTTTCTCAGCGTACTCTATTTGAAGATTATGTTTTTTGTGCTTCAGTTCTTCTAGGGCATCTTTCGTGGCTTGCAACTGAGGTTGCAATCACTCCTTTTCCTCTATCTCTTTCTGTAGAGTTCCATACATTATTTCCACCCTTTTGGAAATTTTGAGCATGGTCTCGTACATTTATTTTTCATCCTATGTCGCTGCATATTCCATTATTCACATTACAATTCACATCCACGCAAAGACCTCTCTGATACCACTTGATCTAGGTCCGGGTGTGACAAAGGGCCCTTCCAAGACGATTTCCTTTCGTGATGTGTTAGATTACATTTTTAAAAGAACATAAATGAATACATGTTCATTCTGTAATGAAGAGGAACATGTCAATCATCAACAACATAAAAACATAAGTCGTTGATAATGGAGTTCGTCCCAGAGGGACTACATCTCTGAGCCCCGGTGTCAAGATGGTGTAGGTCACTGCATTAAGTGCTGTTAGTACTGACGATGAACATAGGAGGTGATGTTGCTAGCATACAATGAAAATCCCCTCATGTAGGAGTGGCGCTAAGAGATGTTCCACTACAGGAACTCTCAGTAAAAAAGGACTCCTATCAGTATGACATAAAACTCATGCATTATGAGCATCCTGCAAACATGGCATAAAATGGATCTCAATGCAAACATACGTAGAGACAACATGAGTATCCCATCAACATGCAACAAAGTGATCTCAAAAGACAACATGACAAATCATGACAATAGTACATCACACATATGATTCTGCATCACATGAAGCAAGAATCATGAAGCAAGTATGAAAACAAGATCCCACTTCAAACATCAAACATGGATCTGTGTAGCACAATGCATAGCAAAAGAATCACATGAACACACTATAGACACCTCACATCCAGGGGCCATCTGAAGAAGAGGATGTCAAACTTCTGAAGCTTTTCAGACTATCGATCTCACGGCATCGAATCGCACGACAATCACTGATCACACATGAATGCTGACACCTGCACTCCACCAGATTTGTGGCATCAAATAGTGCAAAATCAACTGTCAAATTTCTGAATTCTGAGAAAGAGGAAATCTAACGCTCAAGGAATCTTAATGATTTCCCCTAGATTCCTCAAAGATTCCATCCTCCAAGTCCTTTGCAAATTGACTACTCAGGTCAGGAAACTGTCTACGCCATCATGTTCATGTCGTTGAGAGGTGTAAGATCGACATAAAGTTTGTCCAATTTGGACACTACGAAAATTTCACCCTCCTAGAAATTTTGCTCATTCATGGTTCGACCTGCATAAAAATTAATTAAAAAACTATTGACTCAAATTCCTTGCTTGCTCCTGGTTCCTCCATGCTTGGGCGTACTATGCAAATGTTGGGTTTATATAAAATTTTTGGGGAGATTAAACAATAATATGGTTGGCGTGGTTGGTTTAAAAAAGGAATCATTGAGGAGGGGTCAGGGGGTCAAATCTCGCCGCTCCCGATTTAACTCACATAAAAAAATTGTAATGTTTTAGGGTGGTAGGTCCACTATAATGGGTGGCATGCCCCCATTTCCACTGGAAATCTTGGTGTACGTGGGAGGTGGCGAGGGTGGCGGGGTTGACAGCCCACGCCTCGACTTTTAATAACCATGTTGGTTGTAGCGTCTCCAGGGTGGTGGGGTCATGGCTGCCCACCCCTTAATTAATATTTTGGCTATAGCAGTTCAATGGAGGAGAAGCGTGGGGTGGTGGGGGTGGTGGTTGATGCAGGAGCATTGAATCGAAACTATCATTGTATTTTAGTAGACATAGGGGGTCTTGTGTTTTCAAAGAAGTTGGATTCCTATGTATGTAATTATTAATATTTTGTGTGGTTAAAGTAGGAATTAATTAGATAGGTGTGAGGATATTTGTAAATGGTATCAAGTGTAGGAGAACATGAGTGATTAATGATGATAAGGGAGTTGGAAATCAATTGTAACTATTATAGGTCTCATGATTTGAGGAACTAGAGAGGACTCTTAGGGATATGTAGGAGTTAAAAGTGGATTTAGAAAAATTTTAGGAGTTAGTTCAGCAAATTAAGGATCTAAGCTAGAATTACTTCAACATAACCTTTTTGTATAAAAGTAAGCCTAAAAGGTGGGACCAAGTTAGTTAGTTAGTCAGTAGTTAGAAGGGTAGTTAGAGGAGTTATTCAGTCAGACTGTAAGCCTACGGGCAAGAGAAGAAAGGCCACTGATCAAAAAATCAGGCCAGAGAAAGAGACTCTTGTGTAAATACTCGTTTATTAATGTAAGCAACTCAATTCAGAGTTTGTACAATATGTACTGTGTAGTTGAATTATAATCTGTGTGTGGCTAGAGTAATTCTACATAACTTATGTTATAGGTGAAAAACTAGAGGCAAAATATAGAGAAGCGTAACAGAACAACTTCCAGCTGTGGTTGGGTAGAATTTGTTCAAGCAGCTCCATAGTTGTGATTGTGGGTAGAGTTTTCTTAGAGATAATAACTCCAACAAAATAAGTGTTGGGTAGAATTGTTAGTCAACAAGAGGTTCGAGGAGAGAACCATAGAGCTTGAGTTATGGCTTGCACACACTGACAGTATAGGAGGAAGCCGTTAGTGCTATAGTGAAGGTGGAAGAGCATGAAGGCATGAATGGAGTTAAATTAAAGAGAGAGTTGTGGCAGAACAACAAGGGACCAGAACCTTGAAAGAAGCGAAACCACAGAAATTTATTGAAGAAATGACATAAAAACCAAAGTAAAGGGCTGCGGGGGTAGAGAGTGTACGGAAGCTTGATTGTAGTTGAAGTCCCATAGTAAATCTTAGTCGTAGATCAAAAAAGTCAATGCCACATCACAGTCAACTGCAGGATTAAGCTGATTGATAACCTGTGTGCTAGTTGAAGGGCTGCAGATCATAGGATTAATGGCCTCCATCATACAACGAATATGAGGCCGTAAAGAGATTGAATGTTAACCATAAGGGCGGACATGAAATTTTATAGATTGAGGACTTATAATTCTCATTGGGTATGAAAAAGCGTTAAATGTCGAATAAGTAGTCCACCTGATATCATTGTGGACCGCCAGATCAAGTGGATCTTGATCAACAGTCATGAAGTGTCAGTTCAGTTTGTTGATTGGGAAGAAGTATAGTCATTGGATCATGGATAAGATCTATGGTGGAGAAATATCGTGGTAAATATTTGTGGAAAGCAGACCTGAGGAAGTTATAGGCACGACTTTAATTTATTTGAAGTCAAGTTGTGTTGTCACATGTCGCATGTGAGAGGTGATGGGGGCATAGGATATTTTGATGTGATATTGCAACAACCGTTGATCTGGTGAATGAAATCAACGGTGGGGAAGGTAGTCACATATCGCAAGTCAAGAGCTCTGAAGGCATACTCTATTGAGTTATAAGGTTTCACGAAAGGATTAACCAAGGTTACCATAAAGGGTGAAGGGTTGAGTATAGAGTCTCGATAGAAGGATTAATGAAGGTTTAGACTATAGAAAGTCTAAAGAAATGTCTCTGCATGAATGAGGATTAAATGAAGGGCCTTAACCTTAGCTTATGAAGGTTTGACCAAGTCAGGTCATAGAAATTCCTGGGACGAATGAGATAATGCATTTTTACATGCATACTATGGGTATAGCGGGGTTTTACCTTGCGTCCAAGTGGTATTAGAGAATGTTAAAGCTCTTTTTAATTAAAGAAGAATTGTGCAGAATACAAGTGTGACTGCAAAAGAAATAGGAGATCAGGTTATTTGAATCTGAAAAGAGAAGACATGAGATAAGATGAGAGTAAGTGATACTCTTAAGAAGAGATTGCAGAAGCATAAAGAAAACACAGTGATGTTTGTTTTCTTGAGAAAAGTGGAGGTTCACTCAAATGTGAAGAATGGATGGAGACTGCTTGTGAAGCCATGCAGTGGCAGTGAACCTAAAGAATCCAATTGAAGGTTGGACAGAGAGGATAAGGGTGTTCTCAAAAGGAAGCCGAGAAGAAAGTTTTTTAAATCTTGGGGATGACCTTTGGTTTGAATAACATTGATACATAGGTGACAGTGAAGGAAGGTGAGAAGATTGTAGTAACCTAGAGCAAGGAGTGCTCAGTTGGTTCTAGAGGACTGAACTAGAGAAATGCTAAAAGATTGAGGTTAGAGGAGAGAAGCTCAGTGAAGAATATCTAGCAAGAAGGAGACTTGTTACTGCAGAGGTATTGTTACAGCTCACAAAGGAAATTCCACAAAGGATGTGGGTAGAATTGCTAAGCGATGAAGAAAGTTGGTAAGAATTATATGGAAATAGAATTTCAAAGAAGGGAGTTGGAAAAACAGAGGATATATACTCAGGACAGATTATTGAAAAAGGAAGACAAAGAAATTGTCATGAATGAAAATCATAAGGAAAAGGAGATGGTAATGGAAGTTCAGAAAATTGACATTATAGAAGGAGGATTTAATTATTGTGAACTAGAGAAGAGAGATATCATTGAAGAAGATGCTATGGAGGAGAGACTAGCTCACAGTCACATGAATTCTTTTAAGAATTCAAATCAGCATACTAATGAGCTAATAGAGGAGGAGAAATTAGAGCAGCATACTCATGTGTTACCAAAGGAAGAAGAGGCACTGAGGCCTTATGTTTTTAATTTTAATAATTGTTTTGTGAGTGCATGTTTAGTTACAGATGAGCAGCCAAATAAAAATGAAGGAGGAAGATTTTGTGGAAGTATTTAATCCATGGAACATAGATGTTAGATTACTAGAGAGGATGCTGGAAAGTTAGGATTCAATGCATAAAGAGATAGCCATGAAGGAGGGTAAGGATGAAACGGTGGTAGCAAGATTAGTGGACAACAGAAACAACCTGAAGCAGAGAGAAACACGTAGCAATAAATGGCAGAATATGGACCAGCTCAAGGATATGCTAGAGATGGAGATTGAAGGGTTATGGCAGTTAATGATGAAGCAGTCCATATGGAGGAGATTGACAATAACAGGAAGAATGATCAATCAAAACTTGAAACTGATTGACAAGGAGAGGAAGATGAAACAGAAGACAACTGACATACAACAACAACAAAGGGGCAGTGCATTCAGAGAACTACAAACTAAAGTTGGTAACCCTCAAGGTTTCCTATCAACACATGAAGACACATGAGATCATGAATGTTTTCTACTTGGGAGTTTGATGCATGAGAATTGACTCAAAACTATCATTGTATTTTAGTAGACATAGGCGATCTTGTGTTTTCAAGGAAGTTGGATCCCTATGTATGTAATTATTAATATTTTGAGTGGTTAAAGTAGGAATTGATTAGATAAGTGTGAGGATATTTGTAAAAGGTCTCAACTGTAGGATAACATGAGTCATTAATTATGATAAGAGAGTTGGAAATCAACTATAACTCTTATAGGTCTCATGATTCGAGGAAATAGAGACGACTCTTAGAAATAAGTAGGAGTTAAAAGTGATTTAGAAGAATTTCAGGAGTTAGTTCAACAAATTAAGGATATGAACTAGAATTAGTTCAACAAAACCTTTTTGTATAAAAGTATTCCTAAAAGGCGAGAGCAAGTTATTTAGTTAGTTAGTAGTTAGAAGAGTAGTTATAGAAGTCAGTCAGTCAGACTGTAAGCCTATGGGCAGGAGAAGAAAGACCAATGATAAGAAAATCAGGCCAGAGAGAGATACTCTTGTGTAAATACTCGTTTATTAATGTAAACAACTCAATTCATAGTTTTTAGAATGTGTATTGTGTAGTTGAATTATAATCTCTGTGTGGCTAGAGTGATTCTACGTAACTTATGTTGCAGGTGCAGAAACAGAGGTGAAATACAGAGAAGTGTAACAAAGAAACTTCCAGCTGCGGTTGGGTAGAATTTTTTGAGGTAGCTCCATAGTTGCGATTGTGGGTAGAGTTTTCTTAGAGATAGCAATTCCAACAAAAGAAGTGTTGGGTAGAATTGTTAGTTAGTAAGCGGTTTGAGGAGAGAACCATAGAGCTTGCGTTACATTTTACACACACCGACAATACATGAGGAAGCCATTAGTGCTACAGTGAAGGTGGAAGAGCATAAAGGCATGAATGGAGTTAAATTAATGAGAGAGTTGTTGCAGAACAAAGAGGGAAAAGAACCCTAAAGGTAGCGAAAACATAGAAAGTTAATGAAGAAATGGCATAAAAGCCAAAGTAAAGCATTGCGGGGGTAGAGAGTGTATGGAAGGTTAATCATAGTTTAAGTCTTGTAGTAAATATTAGTCGTAGATCAAAAACATCAATGACACATCACAGTCAACTGTAGGATTAAGCTGATTGATAACCCACATGCTAGTTGAAGGGCCACAGATCGTAGGATTAACAGCCTCCATCATCCAACGAATATCGGGTCGTAAGGAGATCGAATGTTAACTGTAAGGGTGGACCCGAACTTTTATAAATTGAGGAATTATAATCCTCAGCAAGTCTGAAAAAGTGTTAAACGTTGCGTAAGTAGTCCACCTGATATCGTTGTGGACTGCCGGATCAAGCGGATCTTGATTAACATTCATAAAGAGTCAGTTTGGTTTTTTGATTGGGAAGAAGTACAGCCATTGGATTGTGGATAAGATAGACGGTGGAGAAATATCACAGTAAAGATTTATGGAGAGCAGACCGAAGGAAGTTATAGGCGTGGTTTTAATTTATTTGAAGTCTAGTTGCGTTTTCGCATGGCACATGCGAGAGATGATGGAGGCATAGGATAGTTTGATGCGATATTGTGACAACCGTTGATCTGGTGAATGAAATCAATGGTGGGGAAGGAAGTTGCATATCGTAAGTCAAGAGTTCTGAAGGCATACTCTATTTAGGTATAATTTTTCGCGAAAGGAATAACCAAGGTTACCATAAACATTGAAGGGTTGAGTATAGAGTCCCGATAGAAGGATCAATGAAGGTTTAGACTATAGAAAGTCTAAAGAAATGTCTTCGAATGAATGATGATTAAATTAAGGGCCTTAACCTTAGCTTATGAAGGTTTGACCAAGTTAAGTCATAGAAATTCTTGGGGTGAATGAGATAATGCATTTTTACATGCATACTATGGGTATAGCAGGGTTTTACCCTATGCCAGTGGCCCACCCCCCCCCCTCTTTTATATATATTTTTAAATTTTTAATACTAAAAAATCATTTTGAAAATTTATAAATTTGGCTGAAGGAGTCAAATTTAACAGGTCACAAATTCACCCAAAATCTGGCCCAGGTTGGCCGGAATCTAGTTGCTGGATTTTGTTCAAATGGTTGCCTCCTTAAGCCTCGCTAGTCACCAAAAGTCAACCAAACTTTGACTGCCTCTATCTTCCTCATCCAGACTCAAATTGACGAACTGTTCACACCACCGCGATCATGACAACGAGATCTTTAACATGTACCTGGTTTGAGCATAATCCAAAAACTTTGATTTTTGAGCATTCATAAGCCCTCTTTATCGTGCGTGTCTTTGGAGCCACCTAGATAAATATTAGGTCACATGGATAAAGGTATTAAGGCCCAAAGGACCATAGCATATAATAATAGGGACAAATTCATATGGAGGGTAATCATATGGGTATCACTACATTTTCAAACATGAATGTCGGTCACAAGGTTAGCTTGCATATATCCCAGGTCCACATGAACAAGAATCTATGTGTGTGTGTGTCTCACCATGGGTTCCAATTGAAGATACAACATTTGTGTGAAATAACTCATTGAGTTCTATCATCAATGTGGTTAGTTAGGGTGCTTTCTTTGTTAGTATCGATTTCGAACTATATGGAAAGTTTTGGTTACATATTTCTCAACTTATAATGAAGTACTATTAACACATTCATTTTGGTCTTGCCATTTGCGTGTGACATTGAGATCAATGTTTGGAAATGATAGTATTTCTCATTCATCAAAATGAAATAAAGAATGTTAGATTGGGCTTTCACTTATATGGATGACATGAGCTTAAATTGAATTGTTCCACTAGTTATCTATATTAAATGATGAGATGAAATGTAATCAAGCTCAGAACATAGGTGGTGATGAACTAATTTCCATGTAAGAAGGCCATTGTTTCAATCTCTTAGGAAAGTTTTCATATGTAGTTTTAAAACATAATAAGGTACCATGATTGGAATGTTGTTTGGAGCGTGAGATGAAAATTGTTCTTGGTATTTGTGAAGTAGCACGGATATTAACCTAGAATAATCACATGAGTTGTTAGACCTAATGGTTGTTAGACTGATCTTAGCGCTCCCTCTTTTTGAGTTAGTTCATTTGATGGCATGATAATACAATAAGTTTATGAGCATGGTATTTCAAATGATATTGTGTGGCACAATTACTATTGAACCTACGTTATGCAATAGAGGTCTCTACTTCGAACTTGGAACATATGGACTCATAATTTATATCCTTTTGTTTTCCCCAAATGAACATTTTTTCGAATAGTTAGACTATATAGAGACATGCATTTGGTAGATTAGCTACCGAAAAGCATCATTTTGTAGAGCATGCCATGAAAGGGGAATTTTTTAAAACATTTAAATTATTATATGGTTTTTAGGTTGTTCTAGAGATATACATTTAATTGTGAAAAAAGGAAAAATGGCCCTAGTTTTATTATCGTTTTTATTAGGGGTTATTGGAGGATATATTTTTTGTTTTGATGTTCCTTGGGTGTATGAGAATATTTTAGTGCTTATGACTAGCTTGTGCATTTTTAACTAAATTAGGATCCGAGAAAGGTATCATGGTACCATATTGATGAACAAGTTGTTGTGATGAGCAGGTTAGTGATAAATTTAAAAATAGGTTGTTATGTAAGAATATAATGAACAAGTTTTTGGTACCTGTCGATCTAGTGTGAAATATTGTGAAACATTTTTGACACTAGTTGAAGAAGGAGTTGGGTGCCTCCACTAAGGCTAGTTCCTGTATCAAATTGTAGACTATTATAAGTGGGTGCTTCACATTTTTTAGGTTCATTCCCCAATAAGGTTGTAATGTATTGCAAGTTGGCATTACACCTTTTGGGGATAGTGAGTCCAAACTTGCTTTTGGAAGTTGGTGCATCTAGCGAGTCAATTACTACAAATATATATAAATGAATTGAAAAAGAATAAAAAATAAATTTTAGTTTTCTCTTACATTGGTTTCCAAGTAAAATTTGGTTTTCTCATTTGTTGATGTGATGATGGTTTCTTCATGCACATTTTTATTCATTGTTATGATGGACTTTATTTTCTGATGTGCTATTGCATAGTCAATTATTGATAAAATATTTTTAAATGATGGATTTTCTATTATAGTGATTCAACACCCCTTCTCAATGAGATATTTAGTGTAACATATATGTGCCAAATATTTTTTGTGCGGAAAAAGGATGCAGGAAAAGTTGAACTATGTAGAGGATGAATTGTGTGGAGAAAATGGATGTGTATTGGGGGTCGGTGGAGGTGTGTGGAGGATTGGTCAGTGTATTTCTTATGGGCACACTAAAATGAATTAGTGTATGGGGGAGTAGTGGGGAATTTTACATAAAGAAGTGTGTCCATAGTGGAGATGTGTAGGATGTGGAGCAATGGGATGTTTCCATACACGACGTATGTAGAAAAATGACCAAGTGCAAGATCTTTAGGATGTGTTACATAATACAAAGAAATGGTGTTGGGGAACAAAAATATGTCAACATTTAGCTCAAACTATTAGATATTGGTTCCCTATGAGTTACTAAGAACTCTTGAATCTGACAAGTTTATTTCTCCATTAGGTAATGGAGTTAGAATCTCTTGATAAATACATTTGCTAACAATATTATAATCTAAGATGAATATGTAAAATATTACATACTGACAAAATATATGGAGACACTCAAAATTCTTAGGAAAATAAGTTCTTGAGATGATTACAATTGATAGGAAACCTTAATAGTTAATTTTCGATTCCCTTCATAATATATCAATTTAAACTATTGGTTTACTCTAAGTTGTACATGAAATCCTTATAAATTTCCATATATATTGTTGCATTGAAATTGTTAAGTCCAAAAGGCATCTGATCATAGGAAAAAATTCCCATTACATAGTAAAATCACTCTTATGTGTATTATCTTTACCTACAATAATATGATTGTACCATCCAAATCCATCCATCATGATAATTACTACAGATCCCATTACTAGTTGCAAGAGTCTCTCGATATCGAGGCCTTACTGATTTGCACAAATTGATATATAACATCGTGCCTCCATTATTTTTTTCTGGATATGACTAGATTGAATATCTATTCTAAATACATTATTGGACAAATAATTTCTTTTTCCATCTTTTTGATTCCTAGTTTGACCAATGATTTTAATGCAGGAATAATTATGTTTAGATTTTGTTTTACAAGTTTGTCCCCATCCTATAAAGGAATAATTCGTTGAATATTTATCTTATCGTATTCTATTAAATATTGGAAAGTTCATGAAAAACCATATTCAATTTTTTCTAACCTAATTATACATTAGTTAGATTCATGTTGGGTAAACACATTCCCAACATTCAACCACCTTCGATAATTTTGCATTCCAAATTATCTTCTTGGTATCTTTAACATTTCTAATGGATGGATCTTCTCATAGTTGAGAAGCTCAAATATATTCATGTTGTTGCTTAACATATTGATCCTCCATGGTCATGAGTAGGAATTCCTCTATGACATTATCAGGTGCATATTTGTTACTTTAATTTGATGATCGACATATTTCCTTTTCATACTCTTAATATTTTCTCTTATATTCATGTTCTTCTTTATCGCTATTATTTTCAAAAATTACATGTGGACATATAGAAAAAACCTGACCTATTCTTCCACAGTTATGACATAATAGTAGCTTACTTTTGGATTGCAGTTTTTCTCATCTTATATACCCTAAAATTTATCCTTTGAATATGACGCTTTATTTTGATCATTAAAATCCTAGTCATTGATAACTAGTAGATCTTCAGCATCATCATGCTCTTCCAAATTTGCATATAGAAATTAGAAGCATAATGACCTATTCTACCACAATAAAAAAAATTGTATAATGGGCTACCATTGAATTTACCATATCTTCTTGATATATATTGTACTTCTCTTGCATTTAATAAATTAATGGAACAATCATAGAATTTGATGTTTATGCCTTCTTTGAATATATAAGAAGTTATCCTTTATGAACTGGCTTATTTATTCTTATTTCATATGTATTATCTAGCATTATATTCTTCTTATCCTTAATTTATTCAATTCCACCTCCTTCATAGGAGTTTTGAGAGTCATCCCACATTTCTTTTGTTGTTTCATAGTGAAACACTTTATTAAACTTTGATTTTAATAGGACACTAAATGCAAAACTCATGAATTATGCATTATGCTTATCATATTTACATCCATCTATTACATATTTCCAAGCTTCAACACCAACTGAAATTAGATACACCCTCATTGATTTCTTCGAGAAGGAATAGTTTGATCCATCAAAGATGGAAGATTCAATAAAAAATTCGCGAATAACCATGGCCACTTTGTGGTTTTCCTTTTAACGACTATAATAATTCTAAAGGAACTTTCTATGATATTAGTTATTGGATTCAAAATTATACTAATAAGGGGATTGAGTCAGTATCGTAAAAAATTTTAGTTTTAAGTCAAACATAATAAAAGATCAATCTCATAAATTGAACAAGTAACACAATATATATGTTGAAAGTATTACGGGATAAAACTATATAATTTCTTTATATGAAATATCTTATATGCATCAACCTAGTTTTATCAATTTGTAGGAACCAACCTATATTATACAACAATCCGCTTTGTCTTTCTGTAGGCACCAACCTACAAGTGACACCAATCGCCTCTATTTCTTTTTAGGAACCAAGATACAAGAAATATTAGTCACCTCTGCCACTTCATAGGCAATAACATATACGAGAGACCAATCCCCTCCAATTCTTTGTTGACACCGACTTACTTCACTCAATTGGCTTTCTTCTTCACAATGTATGTTGGTTATGTCTTCTTTCATCAATTCTACTTGTTGCTTCTACCTTCACCAATTCTATCAACTTCTTGTCTTCACCATGTTTATTAATTACTTATGTGTACAACAAATCTACTTAATGCTTCTTCCTTCACTGATTCTACGTCCCCCAAAACTTTTTTCTTTTGTCTTCTCCCCAAGAACAAAATTTTAAAAAATCCCATGTATTCAATTTTTCCAATGTAGTGATGAAAATTCCACCATATGTACATCTTCTCAATCTCCTCCATATATCATAGTCTATAGAATAGTAGAAAAAATTTTATAGAAAAAATTTCAAGATAACATGTTTGAAGCATGTTTTAAGGGTATTCTCGAACACTAAATCCCTCATATTTTATCCACAAAATTGTACTAAAGTGAGGTTTGAAATTTTATCATGGGTTCATGAACATATTCTACCAAAATAATTCATGTTTGACACTCTGAAGCACACTAGAACAAAATTTATAGAGATAGTTCCAAGATAACCTATTTGATGAGAATTTAGGAATCCTAATTTCCTTACACAATATATCTAAATGTATAGTGAAGTAAGGTGTCAAATTGCTAACCTATTTGATGAGCATTCAGGAATCCTAATTTCCATACACAATATATCTGAATGTATAATGAAGTAAGGTGTGAAATTTTAATTATAGCTACATTACTATATTCTATATGGTTTCTCCAAATTTCACATTCCAAAACATCATAGGAGAAAAATACAAAAAAAAATCCAATATGATTCATTCACCCTATAAATCAATTTTTTTCTTCATTCAACTCATATTTCAACCTCATATCTCCTCTCAATGCTTGGATTATATTCAAATGTAATAATATGCCCTTTATTCATAGTGTCCATATGTTCACTTATGTGGATGACTTATAAACTTGGTTGGGTAGGCCTTCTTGTACATGGGTTGGGTCATCCTGATAAAAATTTCCATAGTGCCTTATTCCTATTTATCTAGGGAGAGTTCCATATTCCATTGGAAAGCTCTTATAATAATATTTCCAATCATATATCTTACGATTAAATTTGAGCTATAAAATTAGAGTTAAAATGCCTTCAAAGATAGGGTATCCAAAGTAGTCATCAAAAGTCCAATAACAATATTTTCAAAAATCTTCATTTTACAATATTTATCTTGGACATATGTAATCCACATTTGTATTTTACATCTATGAAAGAAAAATTTCCCTCATGAATCATAATTTTGATTGTATTCTCTTGGGAATAACTATTTAAAAGGAATCAAAACTTGCATTAATTCCCAGAAACTTTGGGCATACACTTTTAGATTACTCCTATTAGTATTATACTTATTACTAACTTTATTAATGATCAATCCAGTGTCTCCCATAATGGTGATGTATTTAATCACATTTTATTATGCAAGTAGTAGACCCTAAATCAACACATCATATTTGACTTATTTATTTGTAGAACAAAGTTACAAATAAAACATATTTGGAAAGCATTATCCATAAGGACTTTCCTATATTACACACACTCTAGATCCTATTCTTGAAGAAGCACCATCAAAGAACATTTTCCATTGGCATTGAAACATATTTACATTGTTATTATCTACAAAATTTTAATGATTGAGTATGGGATAGTTTCCAACACTAGTATCAATTTAACAAACCATAATAGAATCAATTTATTTCTTAGATTAGACAAGGTTCTTTGCCTCTTTAAGTATCCTTTTCAATATACAATATTTACTTGGAAGCATTGCACAACTCCCATGGTTCATCATATACCATTCTAATGAAAAGCTCCATTCTCTTCCTCGCATTAGCCCATGTGAAATTGATAAGTCCACCACAACTATTGTAAAGAAAAATTAAGTATGTGAAGCTAAAATTTGATGCACAAAATTCTTTGAATTCACCATGACTTGGCACCCTTCTCATACCAATCACACAAATAATTTCTCCTATCTAATCGTATTTAGTATAATATAATCCAATTCCTTTCATAATGTAGAGTGGCATAACATTATTCATTTAACCATTGTAAGCCAAAAAGTTATGCAATATAATTTCTAGTTTTTAGACAGACTTAAATGGAGGTACTTTACCTTAAAACTTTATCTAAGCTTCTAAGCATAACTCTAGATTCTTCTTTCTTTTTCTTCTTGTACCAACTCCATCAAAACACTAATTGTCACTTTTAGTTCAACTAGTTCTTTGTTCCATTCTTCATCACTCATCTTCTTCTTGCTAACTACCTTGGCACCTTCTCTCCTCTTGTTTCTACCTATATGCCATACACAAATACACATCCTATGTTATCTACACAATATCTTATCTACTTCAACATCTTTTCCTAGTGTAGTACCAAACCAAAATGGTGGTAGAGTGCCACAATGGAAGCTACACACAAACCAAACTATTCAGCTACAAACAAAATAATTGAAACAAACATTGTCCCTTATTTTTGGGCCCAAGAAATACATGATATTCGTATTTATACTTTAGAGAAAAAGAGATCTAGAATTGTCCAAAGGTAATTTCTCTTCAATACTTTTGGAAAATGTTGAGAAAAAATCCTCTTAATAAAAACCTATAATAATGTTTCACTATATATATATATATATATATATATATATATATATATATATATATATATATATATATATATATATATATATATCTTTTTATTTTATTTATTTATTTTTTACATACTCTTTCATATTATAATATTTTGTAAGAATCTATAAAATTTACAAATCTCTAAAACTTTTTAAATATAGAAAATTAAATACACTCTTCTATTAAAGTACTACCACCTCAATAATAATCATACAATATCATAAATAATTATTATCAAAACATGTACAAATTAATTCTATATATGTGATATCATAATTAGTAAAAAAAAAAAACCATCATATCAAATATTTAATATATATTATTTAAACAAAATCAATATTTAAATTTAAAATATTGTGTAGATAGTATTCATTAGTTTTAAATTATTATTATAGTTAAATTTCTCATTATTCATAATATGTAATTATTTTTTTATTATATATAAAATTACAAATTAATTATTGTTTATTTTAAATAATAATTAATAATTATAATAAAAATATTCCAACCTCCACTCTAATTTACATCATTTTTATATATATTAGAGGTGTTATTCCTCTGAGACATGCAATTCAAAGTGATTTATATATTATATTCCAATATCAATATTAAATAGAAAGCTAAAAGAGATGTATAATTTATTTATTGCACAATAATTTTATTTCAAATACATATTTATAATAAAATTGGGATTCACCATAAATAAAATATTTCGATGTATATATTAAATAATATAATATTATATGAGAAATAAAATAATTGAAATAAAAATTTTCTTGTATTTTTATTTTTGCTATAAGTAAGAGATGTAATTTCTTTATTATTTAAAAAACAATATCCAATTTAAATAAAATTATTATATAAATATAAAGTAAGATAGTTCAATTATTTAGACATCTTAAAATATTGTAGATATGTAATTAATTTAATTTTTAATATGAAATCAATATATAAAAATTAAAATGAGAAATCAATAACAAAACCATATATATATATATGAATGAGAGATAAATTTAAAGATGTATTAATAACTAAAAAGACACTTTAATGTGTAAAGTATAGACATGGAATAATCCAATACCCAAGTTGAATAAAATATTTCAAGTCAACTTTGTATATAATATATAAAACAATTGAAAATTTAAAATATTTTATTGGTTCTGGCTCAAAATAAAAGAAATGTGTGATATGTGTGGAATAATCCAATTCCAAGTTGAATAGAATATTTCAAATCAACTTTATACATAATATATAAACCAATTGAAAATTTAAAATATTTTATTGGTTCTTTGTCAAAATAAAAGAAATGTGTGATATGTGTGATTTTTTTTATAATAAATGAAGAGATGACACATTATATATATATATAAAAGAATGTAGCCATAAATAAAATAATTCATTTGCTAGGTTGAATAAAAAATTTCAAGTTAAATTAGTTATGTATATAAAATAATTTAGTTATGTATATAAAATAATTGAAAATTTAAAACACATTATTAGTAATTGCTGAAAATAAAAGAGATGTGATTATTTTTATTGTTACCCATGAGGAGTTTGAGACATTATATATATATAGATCTTCATTCTTAACCCTTGTCATATATAGATTAAATTTTTCAATATGTAAATTTTTCTCAAAGTTTTGAAAGAGATTTACACTTCAATATATTTTATTTGATTTTCTTTACTCTTTATAGATCCAAAATCTTTAACATGATATTTTTCTAGTAATAATGAAAAAGTTAAACTAAATTTATCTCATAATAATTATTACTACCTTATATGTTATCAAATCATCGTACACCAAAAAAATATAATACACTATTTTCATATTTAACTTAATTATCACATTAAAAATAAATTATTATAATAAAATAAAGTAAAAATTAAAAAAAACAAGCATGTGGAAAATAAAATATCTAAAGTCAAATACATATAGAGACATGCAGATTCAGGTGATAGGTAAAGGAGTACACTATCACCACCCTGAAATACAAGTATAGCAAATTTTTCTTATAATTGTGAAAAACTTGGGCTAAATATATATAATTTATTAGGAATTGAGACTATATAGATTTATAATTTAGTAGGAATTAAGTTACATTATATATCATTGCATTCAGATGTTCCACGTTCACAAATAAAGAAATTCGATAGATTAATTCGGTATTTAAGTTAGTGACGATTTGAAAATTAGATTATCATTAAGAAGTGAGGAAAAACGGTAATGATCCATCATTGTATTTAGATGTTCCATGTTCACAAATAAAGAAATTGGATAGATTAATTCGGTATTTAAGTTAGTGACGATTTGAAAATTAGATTATGAATAAGAAGTGAGGAAAAAAGTTAATGATCAATGATATATAGGTATTTTTTAAGCGTGAAAGTATTTTTTTTTAAATTCAAATAGCATGGTTTTTTTTAATAATAAGATAAGTTAGTGTTCATTTATAACTAACCATTGATAATAATTTTCTCCATTATTGATGGATAATATTTTCAACTCTATTATGAAAACACACTGTAAAGGCCTGGGAATTGAAGAGATGTTAAATATTTTTAGAGAAGAAGATCACAAAGATGAGCAATAATCTTACAATGTCATCATTTCAAAGGAGTCGAAAAGTACCAGATATCTAGGAACAAAGGGTCAACGCCAAATTCTTGTTGAATCATGCAATGTCAGAAATGTGTACTTCAGCCTACCAGATGTTTTGTAATAAAGGCTCAACTCCAAATACCTGGAGAGGCATGCATCTCACACCTTGACCTTGCCCTTTAATGAACCATCGCATATTGATCCGGGCAGCGCAAAAGCCTGGTTGACCTTCTCATCTCCCTCCCAGAATTAGTAAGCGAGATATCTTGGCAATAAAGCGTCAACGCCAAATGCTTAGAGAGAGGCATGCAATTTTAGGGAAAATGAAATTGACATATCTGTAGTGAACACTATCATAAACGGTCAACGCCGAATACTTGGAGGGCTATGCAATTTGGAAAATAGGTCGAAACCTACCCACTATCCTGTCAATAAAAAGTCAACGCCATATACTTGTACACCATTTGAAGCAAAGTGAAATTCATAGGTGTGGTGAGAGCTTTAATAAAAGGTCAACGCCAAATACTTGGAGAGGCACGTAATTTTGAAAAATTCGAAAACTACCAGACATCTGGTGAATAATGGGTCAACGCCGTATGGCATGCAGTTTGAAGATTGACATAGGGGTCGTGTAAGCCATCATCACGCAAAACAACAAACTTACATGTGACCTTCATAGGGATTTCATATATTTCTTAAACAAATTAGGTACGATGGACGATTCTATAAAATCCTTAAATATGCTTCAGTAGTTTATTTAATTCCATTTTTAATATACTATTTCACATATTATTAAGCTTGTTTCCGGTTTGATGGGATTTGAATGTTTAGTGAGACGATCTTTATTCTATAATTTGGTTCTCGCTTCCTTTTTCATATTATTAGTCCCTGCCATCTGGCATTCGGCAGGGACTATTGTAATCGATCGGATCCGAGTTAGCATTAGTTTCATGTTTTATTACTGTGTTATACTGGGTTTATTACAATGTTTTCAAACGCTCTCAAACGCACTGTGCCGGATAACCAAACTTTTATTTAGAACTTAACTTTTGCCATCTTATTTTTTAAATTTAAACTTTCCAAAAAACCAAACCCCAAGCAAACTCACTAAATCATTTAATCATTCTTTCAACTACTTGATAATCAAGATTAAAATACATGCATTTCATAAAATACACCACTCAACGTTAAATAAGGTGATGAGGACATCAAGAAGCTCGCCTCGTCCTCTCAAGATTAAAATGATGGCATCCCTATTTCATAACTGGGGTATTGGAGGGTAAGCTTTTTAAATAAGAAATTAAGTTGTGCTCTCAGATTAAAAGTACTAGAAATATATTGGTAGTCAAATTTAAATAGAAAATAAGGTACCAGAAATATTTTTGTATTACTCTTAAATAGAAAATATTGATGAAAGAATGTTAATTATTATTTAAAATTACAATGAT
Organism: Pinus tabuliformis; assembly: GCA_031772625.1. Lineage (NCBI taxonomy): Eukaryota > Viridiplantae > Streptophyta > Pinopsida > Pinales > Pinaceae > Pinus > Pinus tabuliformis. The sequence goes on from CM062804.1 coordinate 1,312,209,577, forward strand.
TATATATCAAAGATTAAAATAATTTTAAATTAATATTTAATTCTAATCCATATTTATTATTCATCCTGCAATAAAATAATAAATTAAATTTGAGTTATATAAAAGGTAATCAAAATGCATTCCCGACGTTACTTTTGTCGGCCATATTCGCAGCTTTTTGATCAGTCTGACAATCCATCCTCAATGGCAAAAATACGGCATTTTTGAACTGAAATTCCAATGGAAAGCCATTCAAAAAAAGAATGCACTTGGATTAAACTTCTTTGCAGCAATGAGTTAACATTTCAATGTAGATTGAAATGTTAATAATAAAATTTGCTAAAGGAATGGAATGGAAACTAGAACGGTTTTAATTAAATTTTCTTAACGATTGGAAACTAGAACTGCCATATACCAAGACGACACACTTTATTAATTCAAAAAAGTTACGCTGAACTCTATTTAATGGACGAACGAATATTTTAATAGAAATAAAATTTTGATTGAATCTCTACTCATTTCCACAATATATTTAAAGTTATACGATCTCAAAATCCATTATATAATTCTAATAGAAAAAATAACAATATAAGTTTCCTTTAAAAGAACAATTACTGCACAATTGACCAAACCCTAATACCTTGCATGCCGATTTCTCTCTCGTCATTAAAAGAACACAAAAGTATGAATTCCGATTTTCATATAAGCTTTTTATTGAAATCGGAAAAAGAATTAAATGCTTTATTGTGTCAAAATTGAATGGAAATAAACATTTCAAAATTTCCCTTTCAGAATATCGTAGTGGTTTACTATACTGTTTATTTAATGAATTTCTAGTCAAAGTAAACAAGTAAATTGGTTGGGTTATTATTAAGTTTTTGCTTTAAGGCTCTTAAAAAATATGAAGGGCAATAGTCATTTGTATTAAAACTATATTCAAGATATTTAAGCTCAGGAGAATTTTAAACCAGCTTTATGATAAAATTCCACAAGTAAACACGGTTTTTTATGATATCTTTTAACAGTAGAATCTAAACTCAACCTAATTAGGAAAAAAAACACAAATATTATTACCACGATCATCAACATATGTTGAAGATGACTGGTCGCGACATGCTTGGATTTTGTGTTTTATGGGGAGCGTCGTGCACAGAGCATGTTTGAACAATACGTGTCTATTCATGCGGCCACTAGATGGACGAACGCCTGTGGATGAATAGAAGTTCTGAAAAAATATTCGTATGTCCTAACATGAAATTTTCAAATCCAGTTTAAATGTAATTTAGGAAAAGTTGCATATTTGTGCTAGAATTGGAGCATTATGTGGTCACTCTATAGGAGGGTGGGATCAATTTATCATTTAAGAAATATGAGAAATATGATTATGTTTAGATATTTAACATTACTGACGATTATATGTCACGCTAACGTTTCTAATGGTTGTATTTATTTTGTTTTTTTTCCCTGTAAGTTTTTAGGGAGTAGATCAATTGATGGTTGTATTCATTTTGCTTTTTTTTTGGGGTAAGTTTTTAGGGAGTAGATCAATTGACTATGATAGTGAAAATGAAGTCTTATGTGTGAGGAGGTTTGAGGTTCAAATCTTATACTATTTAGCCATGTAGAAGAAGCATAAGTAGACACCTAAAGGTTATAGTGGTAATAGGTGAAGTCTACACCATGGGACACCTATAGCCTTAGTTCTTGATTCATATAGATACAAAAGAAAAAAAGAAAGATAAAATTAAAAAATATACAAGGTGTACATAGAGATTTCAGAGTTTTCTCAAGAGAAACTCTTCTATTAATGTAACTCCATATAGACAAAATAAGTAATGCAATACTTTTATATAGTAATGAGATTAATGAAGGATAAAGACTCCTTTTATATAGTAATGATATTGATGTAGGATAAAGACTAGTACTCACTAGAGTCACGTTTACATTGGAAAAACATCAAATTCTCGAAAATTACCTCAAAACTCTATCAATCTAGAATTTTCATTTCTCTATTATCCCTAAAACTCTCCGTTAACATAAAAATGAATTAATTACCACACCTAGCTTGTCTCTATAATAAACTTTTAGTAAAGATGTCTAACACATTATCATTTTTATTGCAATACATAAAATCAATATATTTTGGGGTACAAAGCAATGTTTTCCTTCAATAAGTTTTAATATTTCGTGATAGATTGTGTTTTTCATCTATTTTATAGAGCTCTAATTGTCACATTCGATTACATTTAAGGAATGTTATTCCTTCTTGTTTTTTCCCCGTGTCTTCAAGAATTCTTCATAGTCAAATTACTTCACAAGTTACACTACATAACACCTTGTACATAGCTTCAATGGAAGACAAAGAAACGGTTGGCTGCTTCTTGTTGCTCCATGAAACAATTCCATGGCCAATATTGAATGCATAGTCCATGGTAGATGTTTTATCATCTGAATCTCCTAGCCAATTAGAATCAGAATAAGCTACCAACTCAACATTTAAATCATTAGTATATTCAATAATAAGATTTTCAATCTCATTCAAATATTAAAGAACTCCCTTCTCTATTTTCTAGTGACTTTCATGTGGCTTAGTCATGAATTGACTCAATATTCTAACTATTTAGGAAATATATTACCAGTTTGTAGTTATGTAATTCAGACTTCCTAGCAATTATCTACATAATGCACCATTCACTTCTTATGGTTCATCATCATTTTTGAATTTAACAATTAGTTCCATTGGTGTAGATACCATTTTACATCCTTTAACATTGAATCTTTTGGTTAGTTCCTATGTGTATTTACTTTTTGTGACGAAAATTGTATCGGGCCTAAACAATAATGCAACTTTCTAAGATCCTTCATTTCAATTTCCTCTAAGAGACAACTTTCATCTTTTCAATTAACCTAGTACTACTTCTTGTTATTACAAGTTCATCAACATATATAGAAATCAAAACCATGTATCATCTTTCATCCCTCTTGATATAGATATTTGGATCTCTTTTACTTTTAGTGAACCCTTGTTGAAAGAAGAATTTATCGGTCATCAAATACCAAGTCCTAGATACTTGCTTGAGTCATACAATTCTTTCTTTAACCTATACAAAAGTGTTTTTCTCCTAAATTTACAAAATCTTCTAGCTAAACAAGACAAATTTCTTCCTTTAATTCTCCATTTAGAAATGTTGACTTGACATCTAACTCATTTAGCTTCCAATTATACTTAGTAGCCAATATAATCATCACTCTAATGGTATTCATTTTAGCTATGCATGAAAGAGTTTCACTATAGCCTATCCCTTCTTCCTATGAAAATCCCTTTGTTGCCATTATAGCTTTATATGTATCGATAGTTTTATCAAGATTAACTTTTGTTTTGAATAACCATTTTTAGCTTATGATAACCTTATCCTTAGGAAATTACATCAAGTACGATGTATCATTTTTCATAACAGAATCATATTCTCCTTTCATGACATCCATTAATTCTTTATGGACTTCGACATGCTCATAATTTGAAGGCTCAACTATATTCATAACTTGAGTCATTAGCACATAATATTGATAGTCGATTGTTGTTTGAATTTGTGTTGTTATTCTTTGTCATGGCTTATTTATTTTTGGATTTTGTCCACTTCCTCTTGGTGTGTTACTAGCTTCAATCCAACCTTGTTATTCAAAATCATCCTATTGTTCTTCATCTTCTTTTGCTTTGTTGTATTCAAGTAATTTCCATACATTGTGCTCTTCCTCTTTTGGAATCATGTCTATACATTCACAAAATATAACATATTTCTTTATAAATACTTTTTGATTGATTGACTCGTACATTTTATAAGATTTATAATCGAAGAAGCAACCAATAAATATGTACTTGATTTCCTTTCCATCAAGATTTCTCTCATCTTTAGTAAGATGAGATAATTTTATTCTTCCATTCTCAAATGACTTAACATTGGTTTATAGGCATGAAATGCTTCATAAGGTGTTTTTTACTATATAATTTTGATAAGATTTTTTTTTCAACTATACAACAATACTAATTTCTTCAACCATAAAATGTTTTCACAAGTTTTTACCTTTCACTATGCTTCAAGCACATTCAACCAATGGTTTTTTTTCATTTCTTCTATAGCATTCTATTAAAGTGTATGTCACAATGTAAATTGTTGATCAATTTTATGTATTTTGCAGTAGTTAATGATTTCGTTCATGTGTCTTCTCCCCCTTCATCTCACTTGAATATATCGTGTATTTTCCTTTTTGCATTTCAACGGTATTCTTAAATTCCTTAAACTATTCAAATACATCATGTTTTCTTTTAATAAACTAGACTAATGTGTATCTAGTTTTATCATCAATGAATATAAGAAAATATGAATCTCGACTTAATGAATTAATTTTCATGTGACCACACACATCAATATGTATTAGCTCAATAATTTCCATTTTTCTCTTTTCTATTCTTGTAGGAAATTCTTCCCTATGTTTTTTTCCTAATGTGTATCCCTCACATGTCACAAATTTGTTCATAAAATCTAAAAGACATTCCACCATTACATTATTTAGAAGTAGCACAAGATCATTATGATTTATATGACCATACATTTGATGTCATAGCTCCTATGTTTTCATATTTGTAGATGCTCTTCTTGATGATCTTTCCTATTAACATCAATTTTGTATAGTTTCGTAAAGTGCCCTAACTCGTAATCATCTTACTACGATGGTGTAGTTATTTTGTATATCCTTCACAATACAATGTGACTTAAATAATTTAACTTTTATATTTTGATCTATAATGGTGGAAAAAATATTAAATGTTTCTTAATGCCAAGAATATACATCACACTTTGAATTTATCTAACATGGTTATTTAATAAAGCTACAAATGCATCACTACAACTATTGATTTCATGAGATGGTTCATCTCCTTTATAGATATAAGTACCATTATTACTTTCATGATAGGTATCAAACTATTCCTTGTCACACGACATATGAATTGAAGCGCCAAATTCAATAAATCCTACATTAGCATAATTAGTTTATGGTAATAAATAAAAATTTCAAATGAATAATTCGATATTTTTGAGGCTATCATTAATTGTGTCTTTTTATGAATGAAATTACATGAATATGCTCGAACTTATCAATTTTATTCTATTTCAATCATTAACAAAATTTCTAGTATTACCAAAGTAGAAGCATCCATCCTTCCTCTTCATATAGGAATTTTTTCTTAGGAGTTTTGTGCCGTGTGACTTACCTCCATTTTCCTTGTCTTTTGTATTTCCTTTCTGTGGATAGTCCTTTTGGCTACCAACATTCAATCCAAACTCTGAGTTATGCCACTGATATTCTTCCTTCTCTCTTCTTCTTCCAAGAGAATACCTTACAATTCATCATATGTAGGAGTCTTTTCCATAACTTCAAGTTCATTGATGAACATATGATAATCATCCAACAAACCATTTAATTTAATTTCCACTAAATCATTGTTGGAATTATTTTCATCAATAACACCAAGCTTAACATAAATTTCATTTATTATAGAAAGAAACTAATGAATTTGTTCATTTATGTCCATTTTAATTAGGAAAAGTCTCTGCTTTAAAAATGACACTTGATTTGAATTAGAAGTTTCATACAATTATTTTATAGTTTCGTAGGTTTCTCGAGATGCATTACAATCCCTTATGTGTGGAATAATGTTTTCTTTTACAAACATTCTCAAGGGCACCATTTCCTTTTATCTCTCTATTCTCCCAAACTTGAACTAATGTTAATGCTACCAGTTTGGTTTCAACTCCTAATGCTATACACCAAGCATTATAGCCTTCCATTAATCTTTGCATCGTAAACTTCCAAGTTTTGTAATTTTCCTAATTTAGCTTTGTCAACTCATTTAGATATGAATCCTCAAATGGATTTACCATATTAAGTAACAAATATATCCCTTTGTGACACATAAAAAAGTCAAATAATATATATATCAATAGAGAAAACAAGAGACGATCCCCCACCACAAGAGACTATGGGTCCTAATAGAATTTTTCCATGGGTATCTGAGATCCAAATAGTTGGATTGAGGCAGAAAATAAAGTGAAAGCTTGGTACGTTGTTGGTTCAATAAATTTAATCAGATGGACATAATTTTAATTAAGAAAAGTAATACGGTCATTCATTATAAATCTATTAAAGGAGATGAAAATACACACACACACACACACACACATAACAATGCTTCTTAAAATAAGCCTAGAAGATTCCCTTCCACAAATGAAATCTACATGGATCCATAACCTCGTAACATTCTGTGATGACATACTAGCTCAAACCCCTTATTGTTTTCCTTTCCATATTCACTTCCATATGCATCATAATCACATAAATGTTTAGGTTTCAATCTATTCAATGAAACACAAATGTACATAGTTAAAATACTAACTAATCACTACCTAATTTTATTATATTTTCTCTTGATACTACATTATTGTCATGCCTACAATCTCTTGGTTTGAATTCAGCAACAGATTATCAATGATATCTACACTATTACACCAAGGTCACTTTTAAGACATTTTTTTAAGACAATAATTTTTTTGTCTTAAAAAATCACTTTTTATTTTAGTTATTTTACATTAAAATTTAATATCATTTGAATTGTCTTAAATATAAACTTTAAGGAAAACCAGTTTGAGACAAAAATATTTTAAGACAAAACTTTATATTTAAGACAAAAATAGTTTAAGACAAAAATATTTTAAGACAAAAACATTTTGAGAGAAAAATATTTTAAGACAAAACTTTATATTTAAGACAAAAATAATTTAGGACACAAATATTTTGAGCCAAAACATTATATTTAAGAAAAAATTAGTTTGAGAGAAACATTTAAAGACAAAACTTTATATTTAAGACAAAAACAATTTAAGACAAAAGTTTATATTTAAGACAAAAATAGTTTGAGACAAAAATATTTTAAGACAAAACTTTATATTTAAGACAATGGTCACTTTAGATGAAACCTATTTAAGACAGTTAACAATAAGACACAAACATATCAATTTAAGACAATATTATCTAACAACTTCAAAATTGACTCTCATAGTGTGCCCTAAGTCTACCAACTTGCAAGAAACTATTGTCTTGCGCCTATACCGAGGTTGTTATTTTACTTACCATTCACGTTATCTTATATAAAGACAGTGATTTATTGGACTCTTTGTTTTGTGGGGGTAGTCGATTAAGAAGAACACGACAAATTTTAATGACAAGATTTATCGGACATGAGTTCCTCTTTTGTTCGTTTCATATCTAATGATATGATTAGAGACAACTTGTCTATCGTTGCATTCGTCACTACTACACGGAGTGGAATTCTAAGAAAAGATTTTAAGAGAAAAGAAATATTTTGTCTTCAAATTTTCAATACGAGGCAGTAGTAAAAAAAGGTAAAGGTAAAGGATTAGAGGTTCATCTTTACGTTGTTGATGGGTTCTTTAGGAAGTGGAGTGATGGATGTAAAAAAAAAACTTATGGGATTTAGGGCGATGGAGGCTTACAATAGATGTGTGCTTCATGAGAGGAGCTATGGGTGAACTTTTGCTGAACGTGGATAAGCAGTATCATAGTTGGAGTACTTTTCAGGGTCTCCATCAATTTTGATTTAATATGTGCTTTTTGACTGTTTCGTTTATTTTGAATGATACTTCTATCTATTAGTTGCTATTATCAACACATTATTGTGCTGGAACTATTGATTATCATGGACAACATGGATTAGATTCACTTGAAGGATTGATGAAAAATGCAGCAATAAATTCTTAATTTGATTTTTCATTCATTAGATTGAGAAAAAATGAATTTCTACATCAGCATACAACTTGGATGCAATTAACTTGTGTGACATGCCTTTGGTCACCCAGTTTATGGAGTAAATTTGAGTTAGAGGAGTTAGAGATTAGTTAAGAATTTGTGATTGCTAATTTGTATCAATCAAAGTCAGTTATCTCAAGTTGTATTCAAGTAAACTGGTTCTAATTGTTGGAGGAACTCGTGGAAGGTCATTTGTGCAGTGGGACTTCAGTCAAACATAGTGATCATATAGTTAACTGATTAATCATCCCAAAATAACTAGCGCATTCAAAGAATTCAAGTTCCCCAGCTGTGGTGGAGATTCCAAGGCAGTGTAACATGAGTTGCAGACTAGTCTTGAATGTACAAGTGTTTCATGCAATCATATGATCAACCTTGGGAATTGCGGAATCCATTTTGGAAAATTTCCTAAATAATAGCAGAATAATTTCTCGAGGAATTATGCAAGGAAATAAGGGATCAAGAAAAGGAATAAATTGACTAAGTTTGGGTCAGATCTTCTTAATGAGTAGAAAGAGGTTATTCACTTGTAGGTTGTGCTAGTTGAGCAAAGAAATTGTAATACATCTATGTTCATCATATTAATGAAAGCATACGCTAGGGATTTTACTAGATTTCTTTCCAGAAGAAATTTACTATGTGCATGTGTGTTATTCCTTATTGCATGTCTGAAATTTTTGTTCTAAGTTGGGAATTAATTTCCATGGTGTAGTAGACTAGGTCTTTGTCTTGTAATTTTGATTAAAACTTCGTTAGAAGTTGAAAATCTATACCATAATTTATACGTGGTATTAGAGAAAGATTCACATTAGAGCAGGAATTCCAAAGTTGTTTCTCAGGAGGTTCAAATTTGCAGTTCAGTGTAGAAGGATCTATTCAGAGTTGAGAAGATGACCTTTAATGGGTTGAGGCTAGAGTATGCCTTGGAATGTGTTGTATCTCTGAGATGACAATGGTCAGCTATCATGCGAGGGCATCTAAGATGTTTGTTTTGGGGTTTTTTTTTTATTTGTAGGAACAATGTATGAAACATATTTAAAATAGTGATGCCTAACATTTTGAATAGTATTAATATTTAAATAGAGGGATGCTATTAAAATTCACACGGTGATATAGCTTGCATGGTGGTGAGAAAAAATAGAGAGATGGTATGACTATCATTGTCTTCAAATTGAAAATTAAATAATCATAATCTAAAAAACCTTTAAACTGTGTTCAGAAGGTTTAACAAAATATGCTTAAGCTTACAAAAGATGTTGATGATTTTATGGTTTAGAGGGAATTAATAAAACAAATTGTTTATATAATTCATTCTCTTTATAGATGATCACTTCAGAAGATTATAGGAATAATTAAAACACAATTACTCCTACCTCGTTATCTTTGTAAAACATAAGAATATGAAGAAAACATTGTGAAATAAAACTGGAAAAATATTACAGTAAAAACGAAACTTTATGAACCAGAATTCAGAATCCTTTTCTTTTGTATTAATGATTCAGAATAGTCAAGTACATTTAATGTTTTGAAATGTTTCTTCAAGGGCGTAGCCCTTAATAACTCGTGAAAGAGAGTTATTTATACAATCTTAGAACTGAGAAAATATCTTAAACTACTTTACAAAAATAGATAAATATAAAATTAGGAATATAAACTGATAGTCAATCTGTCACTATTTTGGTGCTAAGTTTTTGATAACAGTTGCTTAAAAGACTAGGAACATTTGAGTTGGTGATGACTGTTGCTAAAAGTACTAAATATTGTTTGATCACCCTTTAGTCAAGTAAATCATTTAATTCTTCCCAGTGTTTCTTATCTGGGATAGATAACTTAGTTACCCTTCTATAAACTTCATCTGTCTCTGTATATTTAGTAAAAGTGGGTTTTATTGGAAATATATGCCTGATTTCATTCAGAATGAAAAATGAATCTCTAAGTGCATTTAGCACAACCCTTGGTGTTGTTGCATCTCTTATGTTTGAAACTGAAGCTGAATTGGTACCCACCTCTGTAATCTTTTGAACATAATCTTCAATGGGCATTGACTTGTCATTTATCACAAGAATAGAGGGAAAGACCTTGCTAGTCAAGGGTTCTAACCTACTGAAAAATCTTTGATCTATAGTATTCACATTGTTGCACTTTTCCTCTAATTGAAGGATGAGGTTTTTCTTGGTAATGATTTTGTTTACTTCTAGTATAGTTGTTGTCCTGTCATTTATACCCAATTCTTCAAGCTCATTGTGGGAATTTACAGGGTAAGTTCCTCACACAGAACACCAAAGGACACTTCTCACAAACAGATCATGGATCAATACACCAATATTCTTGACGTGGTTAAAATCCTCAAAGAGGGAAATAGTCCACGACCTAAGCCAACACGGCCACTTCAGGCAATTTATTAATAAAAGAATGAAAATTTACATAATATTCTCTCATGAACGGTTACCCTACAAATGACCCTCCATGCTCTTTAAATAGAGATCATGGACCAATCAGGTGTTAAGCCACATATCAAGTGTTGGTAATACTGAGGAGAGAATGAACCATCGGATCACTACATATCATGACCGTCGGATTGTAAGTTACAAAAGTACATACTAAAGAAACACACTTTACCTAACTCTACACTAGACCAAGCTATACTTAACTATTTCCTATGTGTCGGACTATCCTAACATCCCCCCTTAAGAACAACTTGGGATAGGATTGAAGGATGTACAAATATGACACAATAGGAGAAGGAAGGAGGCATTAGAGCCTATCCCCCATTAGTGACAACTTCCTGAACTCCAACCATAATTTGAAGTTTAGTAAACTTTTCCTCTGTGAGAGCCTTTATAAAGATGTCGGCAACTTGATCATTTGTTGAACAACATTGCACTTCAAGAACATGGTCATGAATGAAATGTTTGATGAAGTGCATGTGCAGTTCAATGTGTTTGCTGCATGATGTTGGACTGGATCTTTGCATAGTTTAATGGCACTTTTTTTATGACACCAAAGTGTAGTCGAATGCTGCTACTGAAAGCCAAACTCTGACAAGATTTGACGAAGCCACATGGCTTCCTTACTAGCTTCTACAGCACCATGATACTTTTCTTCTCGTAAAGAGAGAGAAATGGAACTTTATTTATTGCAAGCCCCTGTAATAGGTCCCAAACCAAGAGTGAAGACATAACCTGCAGTAGACTTCCGATCATCAGGGTCACCAACCCAATCAGAATTAGTGAAACCAACCAATAGAGGAGATGCTTCTACACTGTAATGAATCCCAAATTGAACTATACCTTGAACATAACGAAGTATTATTTTAGCTACTTTCCAATGACTTTCATGTGGGTTTTGCATAAAATGAGCAATAAGGCCGACAACAAAGGAAAGGTCAGGACGAGTATGTGTCAAATACAAAAGTTTTCCTACAAGTTGATGGTATAAGGTAGCATCAAATTCAAGGAAAGTACAAGTGACTGAAAGTTTGGCTCCGGACTGAAAGGGAGAAGGGGCTGGCTTACAATATTCCATGTGAAGTTACGTAGAAGATCACAGGCATACTTGGACTGGGAAAGGGAAATACGTTCCTTGGATTGCAAGACATGAAGACCAAGAAAATAATGCAAGTGTCCTAAGTCTGTCATTTCAAAATTCTTTTTAAGGCTGAACTTCACATGGTTTATAAGGTTGGGATCACTACCAGTAAGGATAATATCATCAACATAAAGAAAAAGAATGATAAGACACTTGCCCACTTTCTTGGTGTAGACAGTATTGTCAGAATGACACCTAGAAAAGCCAGTTTCTAAAAGAAAGCTATCCATTTTGGCATACCAAGCCCGAGGGGCTTGCTTGAGACCATAAAGAGATTTCTTAAGCACACATACAAGGCTAGAGTCTATTTGTATAAGGCTAGTAGGTTGTTCCATATAGATTTATTCATGCAAGTCCCCATGCAAGAAGGTAGATTTAACATCCATCAGATGGACTTCCCATTTGAAAGAGGCAGCAAGGGAAAGAACAAGGCAGATAGAGTTCATTTTGGCAAAAAGGGAGAAGGTTTCAGTATAGTCAATGCCTTCAACTTGTGAAAATCCCTTAGCAACAAGATGAAATTTATGTTTATCAAATTTTCCATTTGGTCCATACTTGGTTTTGTAAACCCATTTGCATCTAACAAGATTTTGTCTCTTTGGAAGAGGAACAAGATCCCATGTATCATTTTCCAATAATGAGCAATATTCTTCATTCATAGCTGCGTCCCAATATGGATGCCCTGAAGCTTCTGCAAAGGTGTCAGGATCATAACTCGTTGAAGCTTGAGCCAGTAAAGAAGAGACTCTATCAAATTGAGAACGTGTACGTCGTTGATCTATAGGATCACTAGTAAGAGCACCTATTGCATCCCGAGTAGCAGAGACCCATTTTGGAATCTGAGGAGCTAAAGGAGGATCCTAAGAAGGTGGGGGAGGATTGTCATCCTTGCTGTCATCATCTAAAGAAGAAATATTTTTAGAAGTAGAAGGGATAGAGAGAGGTTGCACATCTGCTGAACTAGGCTCGTAGGCCGATATATTTTCAGAAAACTTTACATCTCTTCTAATGATAACATTTTTGGACTTAAGTGGAATAATTCTATATCCTTTGACATCTTCAGAATATCCAAAAACACTTCCAAAAACACGAAATTGACTTAAATCTGGTTTAATTGAGCTCCATGCTTCTTCTGGAGTGATATTCTTTAAAAACTTAGTAGGAGTGCGATTTGCTATGTAATTTGCACATTTAATTGCATCTACCCAAAAATTAAGACTAAGTCCTTTAGCTTGAAGCATACAATTAGCCATTCCCTCTAAGGTACGATTCTTCCTTTCAGCTACACCATTTTGTTGTGGAGTACCTGCAACAATATGTTGCATTTGAATTCTATTCTCAGTGAAAAAGTTGATGAAATTGTTGTTAACATATTCTCTACCATTATCAGATCTTAGCTTAATAATTTGATGTCCATATTGTTTTTCAACAAAGACCTTAAAGGAAAAGAACATTTTAAATACTTCACTCTTGATTTTTAAAAAGTATACCCAAGTGCGTCTGGAGAAATCATCAATGAAAGTTAAGAAATACTTGTAGCCAGAGAATTAAACAGCTCGAAGTGGACCACATAAATCACTATGCACAAGCTGTAAAGGGGTTGTGGCATGCCAAGAGGTATGTTTTTGAAAACTATCCCAATGATGTTTTCTGAGTACACATCTCGAACAGACACCATCTCTGCAAGATACCATTGGAAGACATGTCACCGTATTTTCTTTGCAAATATTCTAAAGGGAGCGATAGTTTAAGTGACCAAATCGCTCATGCAAAAGTTTTTTCACTTCATCATTATGAGCAAAAAATACCAAGGGAAGATTTGACGACCCAAAATTGTTAAACTTATACAACCTTGTAGAATCATTAGCAATGCCAATAGCTAAAATCTGTCTAGGATCTCTTAGGTCCTTAATTACAACATCGTGAGGTGAAAATTCAACAATTTTACCTTCACCTGAATGAGTTATCTGATATACAGATAGAAGACTGCAACATAAGGTTGAAACACATAATAAATCATTAAATTGACCATTATCTAGATGAGCACTTCCAGTCCCTACAACACTAAGAGATCTATCATCACCAACATATATATTTTTGGTGTTACAATCATTTAAAGAAGAAAACATGGCTTTGTTTTTGGCCATGTGATAAGAAGCTCTAGAATCAATGAGCCACTCCTGAGAATCAGAAGAAGAAGAAGATACATTTAGTGCATACCCAGATCGAGATGCTTGACAATCACATGCAAAAAGTGCTATTCCTGAAGATGAAGTTGAAGTTGAAGAGTGCTCCAAATGGATGTTATACTTCTTCATTACTGCTTCCAAGGCTTCCATTTTCTTAAAGCATTTGGATTCTAAGTGTCCATCATGATTACAAAAGTGGCAATTTCTATCAATCTTCTTCCCTTTGTTTTTATTTTCCTTCTCATTTTGTTGAAATGGTTTTTCATTTTGAGACTGAAATTGCTTAGGACCCTTGTTTGGTTTAGGACCATTCTTTTTAGGAGACTGCTTCTTAGGATTCTTTGAATTTGTTGCTGCTAGGTGGCTAAGATATAAGAGCTTTTCTTGTTCTCTTATTAAAGAATCACAAAAGGCATCAAAAGAGGGTGACTTGTAGTCTTGTCCTTGAGATATAAAGGCTTCTCTAGTAGAATGGAAGGTGGAAACAAACACAGACTAGGCTAGCCCGAACTTAGTAAGAATGGAATAGATAAGGCTACCATCTTCTTTCTCAACCTTAACACCTTCCAAGAGAAGTCTAAGGGTCTTGGACATGGAAAAAAAATATTCAATGGAAGAAAAATTGTTGGGGTCCAATGTAAGCAACCCATTTTCGAGTTGATGGGCTCTAATTTAATTTTTAATTCAAAAGACTTTAGTGAGTTGTTTCATTTCTTCATTAGGAGTATTAATTTCTGCGATATGGAATCTAAGGTCTGGAGAAATAGACACCCCTATCAACCCACGTTCTTGATCTTTCCTATTTTCCCATTTGGATGCCTTATCTTCATCTTGAGGTTTGGTTTCTTGGCTTGAGGCTATTCTGTAAAGACCTTTACTTCTAAGTAAATCCATAATGTAGGACCACCATTGGAAGTAGTTGGTGTTGTCAAGAATAATTTGGCATGGAATTTTCATTTTAACAGAAAGTGAAGTTGTAGATGATGAAACTAAGTGTTCCAATGGAAATATCTTGAAAAATTAGGCTAATTAAAAAAATGGCTTCCGGATGAGGAAGTTATAGATTTCTGAAGAAAAGTTGTTGAAGATGCTGACGAAGTGTGTGAATGTGTGGAAACGAATGATAATGTTATATTTAAAAAAAAAATCCCCCCCCCCCCCCTTTATGGCTTTTACAATGGTAATTTATGAGCTACCCACTAAATTGTAACTTAAATAAAATATAAAGAGACTTTAGAATTATAAGTGACTCACTTTTTATAATGGGTGAGGACACTTTTACATAAAGTAACTTTAAAACATAAGCTACATGTGCTTTTTGAAAAAGTAACTCAACAAAAAGAAAGACTTGAACTCGAGACCTCTATTCTCATAAAGTAACTTTGGACCAAGTGAGCTAGTTTAAAAGGTTAGTAATTTTTGGAAAAGAGGAAGGGCGTTTTTTGTTCTGTTTTTTTTTTTTTTTTTTTAGTCACTGAAGCTTTGGGGTGTGTGCGTACTTGAAAAAACTCTTTTTTACCTACAAAAAAAAAACAAAACTCAACATGGACATACAAAAAAAACAAACCTTATTGCTAGAGGTTAGCTTTAGCCAGAAACTAAATATTTTCCTCAGTGTTTATGATTTTCCGAGATCAGACTAAGGCACAACAGAAAATAGCATACGCGTAAGAAAAAATCCTTCCTTTTTTTTTTCCCAGATCGTATAGAGTCGCGGGGCAAAGAGCATAGGCAGAAATGAGAGTTATAGATCCGGTAATAGAAAACAAAGAGAATAATAAACCAAAATAAACAGAGAGAAAATAACTAAAATTTGCAAATAAACACTCTATACCTCCAGATCTTAAAAATGACGTAGCTAGGGCCACCATAAACCTTTTTGCATGAAACAAAAGGGGTTCCTCACTGGAAAAGATGCTCCTAACAAAATAGAGCAGTCCTCTCGGCCTGAAAGCAATCAAAAATAGTATATCTAGGAAATGACAGTCGGATGTAGTTCTACCGGCTTCAGATTTGGATCACCAACGGATGCAGCCCTCAAATAGCTCTGATATCATGTAGGAATTTACAGGGTAAGTTCCTCAGATATAAAACCAAAAGAAACCACTCACAAGCAGATCATAGATCAATACACTAGTATTATTGACGTGGTTAAAACCCTCAAAGAGGGAAACAGTCCACGCCCTGAGCCAATGCAGTAACCTCAGGAAATTTATTAATAAAAGAATGAAAATTTACACAAGCTTATCTCATCAGCTGTTACCCTACAAATGACCCTCCATGCTCTTTAATATAGATCATGGACCAATCGAGTGTTAAGCCACAGATCACGTGTCAGTAATACCGAGGGGAGAATGAACCTTCGGATCACTACATATCATGATCGTCGGATTGTATGTTACAAAAGTACATAGTAAAGAAACACACTTTACCTAACTCTACACTAGACCAATTTATACTTAACTATTTCTTATGTGTCAGAATATCCTAACACTCATAACTGTCTTTAGAATTTAGCAACTTGATTATTTTAGAAGCAATTTCTGGAATGTACTCAAGATCTTTAGAAATAATTTCAACAGCTTCTTGAGCTTTCTCCAACAGGTCTTTTCGATCAAATATTATCTTGATATAGGGCCAAATATCCTTGATTGATTCAATAATTTCTTCCCATAGAATTTCCTTTGCCAAACCTAGTTTGTTTCCAAGGTAGGACTCTTTGATTTCCTTCTACAAAACTTCAATTTGACTTTTTGTCCTCTGCATCTTGGCTGCATGTGAACTGTCTAAAACTTCCTTCATATGTTTTAATTCCTTCAGTTCATCCTGCAACTTATTCATTTCAACTATCTAAAAGGACAGATTTTGAACAACTTTTGCAAGTTGTTCAACTCCTTTTTTTGTACCTGTAGTTGATGTTGTGCCTGAAGTAGAAAATCTGGTTATTGAGACTGCTAAAAGAGGAACTACATCCATTGGAATTTGAGCCTTATTGATAGCTTATTCTTTCTCTTTGATCATTTTTTCCATTTTCTCCTCCGTCTGTTTTATTGCAGATTCTGTTCCATGATGAGCTTCATTATGTCAAATTTCTAAGTCTCGGTTTCTTCAATCTCCTTAGTCATTGGATCCTTAGAAGATGGCAGTTTGAGAGTCTTCCTTAATGCTGAGAGCTAAACATTTTTCTTCTTAGTAAGTTCTTCTACAACATTTATATTTGAGGGATCATATCCCATCTTCAGCACCAAATCTTCAAAGGATTTGATCTTGGTGTCCTTTGCCAGTGAGGAAACTTTTTCGAACTTGAGTTGTGATTGTGTATTGGCCAAGGTGACTTGCAACTTTGTCAAACTCATGGAAGTATGAGTTAAAGTGGAAGAAATCATCTGACCAGTTTGTTTGCACATCTCAATTTGATCAATTGGATGCACATCTCTTACATTAAACTCAAATGAGGATTGCTTCTGATAATGTGCATGAGTCCTCGGTTGTGGAATTTGAGCTTGCAGGAAATTCATCTACATTTTTCCCTTCTCATAGTCAAAGATTGAAAGAAGTGTGGCTTGAGAGCTGGAGGAATGTTTCCAGAATTGGGTATAGGTGTTCAACTTCAAATCTGCATTCCTCTTTTTAATCTCACTGAAAACATGAAAGATGTCCTCCTCCTTGTCCTTCTAAATGCGGCCACTGGTCTAAATTACCTATTATTCATGAGAAGTAGTGGAATGAGTTGGGGACTAGGTAGACTGTCCACCAGACTGTGTATAGAGCACAATCTCTCCAATTCCATCAAATGTTGTTTTTTGAGAGTCATTTGTTGCTCCAACAATCACAGAGATCCTAGGTCTCTTCTTCCTATGCACAATCCTAAAGCCCTGGCTTGACGCTTCAGTTGTAGGGGATGACTATTCGTCCCTTCCGCTTTTAGTTGTCTTTTCTTGTGCAAGTGGAGTTTTCACATTTGAAGTAGAAACCCCCTGCTCTTCAGCTTCTTGAAGGGTGTTCTCTTTCCATTCCAACTGATTTTTATACTGCTCTATTTCAGGTTTGGATGTGTGGTGATATGCAGTAAACATATTTTCAACCCTGAGTTTAGGAATCACTCCCTTTGGGTCGTAACACCAAACTTCATTTCCTTTAATAATCTATCTCCTTCTTCTCCTGCTTCTCTACTGTTGCAGAAAAATGGACCAACCTGAGCTTTTAGCTTGAACTGTGATTTCTTCTTTGCTACCACAAAGTGTACTTCATCTACATTTAACCTGTGCCTAATATATTCAAGTGCAAAGATTCTGATGGGGAGGTACTTGGGAAGTTTGTAGGGTAGAAGCTTACAACCATAAAACCTGATTTTTGTATTGTTTTGGTAAAGATACCAATCTCCTATTGTAGCTTGATCAACTAGCTGCAACACTTTCACAATTTCATCACTGATTCTTGGCACTGGAGTGCTGCTCATAAGACTAATAGATGGATGAATAAACAATTCTATGAACTTTTTATATATAAATTCTTCTTTCTCCTTCATTCCCATTGAAGTCCAAAAGATCATTGATTGTTGCTTGCCTTCCTCATCTAGCTTCTGTAAGGTGAATGGAAATTTGTCTCCCAAAAATATATAAAAAGGTATACTAGTACTGAAGCATACTTAAATACTTCTTCAATGCTAAACTTGAAAAATTTCTCATGTATGGCTTCAGCTAAGAATTGGCTAAAGTTATAGAGAACAGTGGGTTTGGAATCAATAGAAAATATTGTCAAGAAACCTAGGATAGCTTCATTAACATATTGGTCATAATTGTAACCAAGAAAATAGGACAAAATAGTGGTGAACGACTGGGCTTAGTCCACCACCACTCTATTTTGCTAAGCTTCAATCTATCTTTGATTTGGCCACAACTCATCCATCGGTAACACTTAAAGCATGGATGTATCCTGTTAAGCATCTTGGGATTGATCCAGGGGCGTACTGGGGAATCAGGGTAATAGTACCCTACGTTGCACAGATCCATCCTAAAAATCTCCATCTATCCATTCTCCGGCTCTTTTTTTAAACTGCAATGAAATGCTTACCATTTTATACATCAGGAATTGGTCATCCACTATGCTTGATAAACGATATGGTTGGAAGACCATTATTTTTTTATCTTCCCTTATTTCATTGTCATTGCGTACCTTTCCCCGAACATTCCTCTGAAGAGAAAGTTCTTTCGATATTTTCTATCACAGAACATGAATGAATAAGAGGGAGGGTTTCCTTTAGGCAGAGGACTATCTATAGCTACGAAAATTTCAAGAGTATAGGATCTTTTAGTAATGTCTAGCTTTTGATAAGCTTCTATCAGACTTTAATGAGAAAAAGGATAGGTTGGTGCAATAGTTGGGGCTTGCAAGATTTTTTCAACGGACTCGGCGTTGATGAAATAGAGGATTTCTCCCGTGGGTGAAACGATTTCTCTTCGAGTGGGATCGTAGGACTCATGGAATTTCCTAACAAATTCAAGTGCTCCGTGTTTCTGAGGGAAAATGTAGTGGGGAAGGTGGGAGTCTGAAAGTCCTATTTCATTTGTCTAATCAATTAATTGATCCTCCATCTGACAGTAAATTTCATATAAATAAAATTGAGAAGAAGACTCAATGATTTTACAATCTCTATTGACCAGGGGTGTATGATGGAAGACAACTTGCACATGAATAAGAGGATTTGAGATTTCAACAATTTATTTTCCCTTAGGAGGCATCTTATCAAATGAATTGCAGACTGAAAGTCATGGAAATGGAAAAAATTGGTCTGAAACTGAGTGATAATAGTATAAATAGTATGACTGAAAAGAGATAAGTTGACCTAGATGTCGAATTCATTCTGAACGGGACAAAGTAACTACTTAAGTGTTAAATCGTCGTTGAGATATAAGGAGGAAATCTTGAGCGATCAATTTAGTTACAGAAATGGCCTGTGTAATAGTTTTCATGAAGGAAAAGGGCTTATAATCGAAAAAATGGAGCGTGGCTATTTAATGAACGGCTAAATCTTCATTAATTATCTAATGGGATTAATAAATGGGTCTATGGGGTATAAATTCTTGGGAGTTCAATTTAAATGAATAAAAAATAGGCGATAGCCGATTGGATGGAGGAAGTGACATGGAGCGGGCGTGGAGCATGACGTTGGAGTGGTGGTAAATATTAAAATGTAAACCATGTTTAGGAGAAACTTTAGGTGGCAAGTTGTTTCGGATTTTAAGTCCCGAAAAATTAGGACGAGGAAAAGAAGTGTCAAAGGGTGATTTCAGAAATTGCCCACTGTGGACCCCCCCTGCCAATAAAGTTTGGACTGCAAATGAGGGCCAAGGAGCGATGTGGGCCATCGGATCTCAGGGGAGTGTGCAGGATGTAAAGTAAGATGAAAAGGATTTAACATTATAAAATAGAAAGTGATGGTGGGGTCAAGATTTATGGCAGATGTGACAATTTGGTGCTATGGATGAATGAATGAATGAGGTTAGGATATTCAAAAATTTCGTTGGTACTTAGGATTATGGTTAATTAAAGCCCATACCACATGCACATATTTGCAATGTTATAGGATAAAATCCTTTCATGCTCAAATTGTATTCCATTTTTCTACCCACCCTTATCTTTCCTAACATTTTCTCACTTAGTTCTCCAAGTGCATTTAGATTAGTAATTCAATATTTTCCTTTTAATGACTAATCTAATTCTAACCCTTATTATCTCCATTGGCTCAGATTAAACTATTGAGCCGATTTTATTTGCTACCTATTGACAAACATTTTAAATCAAATCCAATCACGATTAAACTATACAATTGGATTATATGAAGTAGTGTGGAATTTAAACAATCTGTACACAACCTTTATTGCAAAAATAAAATTAACTAAGAGTAGTGGCATTTGGATTTGCAACACTTTGATAGTTTATTATTTTTGCTTTTCTTTCTAGCCTAACATTTTATTTTTGCCTTCATTTTTTAGGGAATCAATTCTAACATTTTATTTGATATGGACTTATTCATCATATATCCCTAACATTTTTTATTTAATATTCTTTTTGTCCATATCCCAACTTAACATTTTTTTTTGAAATATATTTTCATTTTTTGACTAATTGATACTAACTTAACAAAACCAAAAAATGCTACAACATTGGCTCCAATTGGGGACTTCTTTCTCCTGTAGAATGCAGAGAACCTGTACATACATGTGCCTTCTCCTTAGGCTATAGAGTCTTTTCTGTAAAAATCACACTGAAGGCTTGAAAAGTAAAATAAACCAGAGTTTTTACAATGATATCTGCTTGAACTTCTCAGTACTAAATGTAATGCTTGAGAAACCTTCCATAATATGATAAGTGGAATATAGTCCCTCAAGAATTTTTAGAACAAAAGTGTTGCTCCCCTTTACTTCAGCAATAGCTAAAGGTCCAAACCACAAGTTATCAAACTTGCCATTTTTTCCCTTATCTTCTCTTTTGGAATACCATCTTAGAACTAGATCACCCTCCTTGAAGTCCCTTTCCATGGCTCTTCTGTCAAACAATCTCTTCATCTTATTTTGATACTTTTTCAATTTATATTGAACTTCATCTCTGTTTACATTTAGTTCAATAATCTAATTTATTCTCCTTGAAAAATCATCAGGCTCATCAGTTGAATCTTGCAGTAATTTTAAAATAGGGAAGTCTAAGTTGTTGGGGAAGATTGCATCTTTCCCATAGACTAACTGAAAAGGAGATTCTCCAGTAGATCTCTTTCGAGTAATCTTTTTTTCCCACATTAAATAAATTAGATGAGAGTCCCAAATCTTTTTATGATATGCTAAAGTTTTTTTATTTGAAGATTCTGCAAGACGATTACCTTGAGGGTAATATGGAGTTGAATGATGTAACAAAATCTGATATTTTTGGCAAAACTCAATTATTTTAACACTGGAAAATGTTATTGCATTATCAGTAACAATTTGTGTTGGGCAACCAAAACCTAGATAAGATGTTTTCTTCAATGAATTTGATTACTACTGAATAAGTAACATTTCTTACTGGAATTTCTTCCACCCATTTAGTGAAGCAGTCTATTGTAGTGAGGATCCATCCATGCTGATTACTTGAAGTAGGATGAATCTCTCCAATAAAATCTAGTCCCCATTGGAGAAAAGGTGTTGAGACTATTGTTGGGGTCAACGGAAGAGCTGCTAGTTTTTCCTTACCAGTAAGCATCTAACAGGGGACTCAACTTCTCACCTTTGTTCCTACTTGTAAGAACAATGTGGGCCAATAAAATCCTGCCCTTAATATCTTATATGTTGTTGCTCTCCATGAATAATGTCCTCCATAAAATCCTATGTGAAACTGTTCAATGATTCCTTTAGTCTTTGCTTCTATTAAATGTAATAACAAAATATTTAGTGGGTCTTTCCACTATATATTTTCATTTATGATACATTATTTGACTACCTTCAATTTTAGAGCTTTAAAATGACTTTTGGAGAATGATGTTGGACACTCAAAATGGATCAAGAAATTTAGAATATCCTGATACCAATTTGATAAGAGAAACTTTTCATTAATGTGTAAGGGATGATATGATCTGAAGCTAAAGGTTCTTATGGATTCTTTGCTTCAGGATGAAGGGAAGGTTCTTGTGGATTCTCCTCATTCAAATTTTGGGAAGGTTCTTGTGGATTCTCGCCTTCTGCAAGAACGTAAGATTCTTGTGGATTCTTCTTATCTGAATTTCGATAAGGTTATTGTGGATTCTTCCCTTGTATTTCCAAAATAGAATTGATGCCAATCACTTTACACTTGGATTCAGCTAAAAGCTTAGCTAATCCTTAACCCTTGACTAGCTTTGTGGTTTTGATATTTAGATCAAACTTGAGTATTTTAGTGATCCATCTACCTCTCTTCCCATCTGGGTTTTCTTGTGATAAAAGAATTTCTACAACACTGTTAGGAACACAATCAATAATAGATGAATGTAGGCCATACATCCTGAATGATTTCAGAGGTATAAGGGCATAGCATTGCTTCTCAATTATGTCATACTTCAGCTCAGCATCTCTCATAACATTACTGAAAAAGGCTATAGGTTGGTCATGGGAATCTTCATTCTTTTGTAAATAAAACAACAACAATGGTTGTTTTAGAGGAAAAGGAAAATATACTGAATGGATTGGAATAATCAAGACTAGCCAAGGTTGGGGATTCAGAGATAGATTTCTTGATTTGGTCAAATGCATACCTAGAAGAGACAGTCCATTTAACTTCATGATCCTTTCAGAGCGTATCAATTATGTCTTTCACAATTTCAGCATAATTTGGGATGGACCTCCTTAAAAGATTAATCTTCCCTAGAAAAGCTTCGATATCCTTCTTATTTCTAGGTAATGACAATGTTTTTATTGTAGAAACACATTTGGGATCAATTGCCACTCCTTCTTTTGAGATTATAAGGCCTATCAGTTTTCCTTCTTTGATGTCAAACAAAGACTATTTAGGATTTAGGGATATTCCAAATTTCCTACACCTGTCAAAAACCTTCATTAAGTGGTTTAGATATTTCTAATCAAAATTAGAAAAAACAATTATGTCATCAAGATAAATGACAAAAAAATTGTTTACCTGCCCCACAAAGTCTACATCCATAGCTCTTTGAAAAGTTTCTCCAACATTGGACAATCCAAAGGGCATTCTAGAGTACATAAATGTACCCCAGGGTGTAGTAAAGGTTGTCTTCTCTCTCTATGTTGGATCGACATTTATCTGATTGTAACCTGAAAAACCATCAAGCATGGAAAGCCTTTGTGCTCCTGAAACAGTCTAAAGTAACTGATCCATTTTGGGTAAAGGGTAATTATCCTTTAATGATACTTTATTCAAATTCCTAACTTCGACACAAAGTATGATTTCCCCATTCTTCTTTCTCTTAGGAACTAAATTAGCAACGCAATTAGAGTATCTAAGAGGGAGAATAATTTTGGCATCCAGAATTTTCTTAATTTCATTTTCTATAGTTGATAGAAGTGCTGGATTAATCCTCCTAAGTTTCTGTTGACAAGGATTTTCTTCTGGTTTTAAAGGAATCTTATGTTGTATCAGTGATGTATCATAATTTTTTAGATCAACATAGGTCCATGCAAAAACATCCTTGTATTTTTCTAATAACTTAAGGTATTGAGCTTTAATTCCGGGATCTAAGGATGCGCAAATTTTGAGGCTCCTAATGTCATCATTTGTTGTGATGTTTACCTCCTCTATGTCATCTTCTGGAGAGATTGGCTGCGGGTTTCTAAGGACATCATTTTGATCAAACAATTTCTGTAAAGGAATGAGACATTTGGGAATAAAGTTGTTAAACAGCTGAATGATATCATGATTAACAATCTTTGAGTTCAAATCTGAATTATGATTTTCGTTGGAATTCTCAATTGTTTCTTTTTTATTTTCAACAATTTGTAGAACTGAAAATTCATCTATAACCTACAAAAAGATTTTAACTATTCATCATCTTCAAATATTTGATAGTATTTTAGGTTATCTTGGATGGATGACCTATATTTGATTTGTATTTGATAGAGCACATTAGTTTGATTAGGGATTTTAAATGAACTAGCAGAAATAGTTAGGGAATCTGCATGAATATTTTGATCCCTTGGCATATAAGTCAAATTAAAAGCATTGAAGAAAGTTTCAACTGAATCCCAAACCTCATTTCGATAAGATCTAAGCATACAATGTTTTGTTTGGCAAATATTTCTAACTTGTTTAACAATGAGATCTGAGTCAGTAAAAACACTCAAGTTTTGTACTTTTAAGCTCTAGGCTAACTGCAGTCCTAAAATGAAAGCCTCATATTCAACTACATTATTTGTAACCTCAAAATCAAGTTTGCATGATTATGTAATGTTTTCTTTTTCTTATGAGATTAATACTTCCCCAACTCTTGCTTCATCCTTTATACAAGAACCATCAATGAATAGCTTCGAGACATCAGTTTGATTTGGTACATATCTTTCGGTTACATCTTTATTTTTTTCTTGATTATCATTTGTTTGGTTTGAAGAAAGTTGGGAACAACCAAAATCTTGATCAATTTCATAAAGGGGATGGTTTCTTGGTTGATCTATTTTACAAACAGTGTGAACAAATATTACCTCTTTGTACAACCTAAGTTGCTCTCCACCATAAGCTAGTATAGTGGCATAAGACATGTCCATGTGAAGATTTCCCACCTAATTTGGCACAACAAGACCTTCAAAGGTGCATTCCAAATTTGGGGGGGATATTTGTGACAACTATATCGAACACTACACCTTTTACTGGGATTTGGGCGAGAGTGACTACTAAATCCTTAATCAATCCTAGACAAGGCACAATTTTGGAATCAAAGGTGTACAAATCATGATAGGATCTAGTTATGTCTAGATTTAAATGATCCATGATAGTTTTTGGCATAAGATTATGTGATGCTCCGAAATCAAGCATACAATTGTATAACATAGAATCGTTTGATTTAAGAGTCACATAAAAAGGGGGTACTATTTCATCTACCATATCCGAGCTAGGACCAAAGACAACTGCTGACTTTTCATCTTGAAGACTAATGATATCACTTTCACCATTAACCGAGGTGTTTTTATCCATTTGGAGACTTTATTTTTATATCCATGGTTTTTGGAAAGTTCTGAAAGCGGTAGAGGGATTTTAACTCTTTCTAACTCCTTTTCAACATTAAATGTAGTTAAAACAATTCTTTCAATTTGAGTAGTATCAATTGACTAATTTAATGGTCGAATAATAATTGTTTGAGTTTCAACAGCTTTGGTATGAGGTTCAATTTTTGGAGATTCCTTAGGGGGTCTTACAGGACCAGCTCTAGGCCTAAGATCATATCTTTTGTTTAGTTATGCAATTAGGAATTCACAAAAGGCATGGTATTTGGCATCCTGTGAGGAGTCTTGATCTTGTTGAACTTGATTTTGTTCTGAGAGAGGAATAATAGCAATCTGAGCAAAAGAGGTATCCATATTATTAATATCTTTAGTGATAGTCATAGTATTGTCATCGGGTTGTTGATCATATATCAGTAAAGGAGTTGGAACCTGTTGATCATTACTAGGCTTTTGAAGAATTTGTGATGGTGGATTTCTTTTGTATTGACCATGATTTTGATTTTTGGGTCGAGTGACCGTTTGTTGAAATTTTCTAGGTTGAGTTTCAATCTTGGAAAATCTATTGGACAGATTTATAGGAATTGAATTTATTTCATCTATTTTAGAATCTTCAGTTTTTGTCTTAGAGGAAGTAGAGGCCTCTTGACTTGATTTAAGTTTTCTTGGGCTTTTTCCTCTTTAGCTTTTAAAGTGGCTGAGGCAGACCTATTTCCTTCCACCTCTATAACATTAGTTTGCATGTCTTCAAGAGTCCTTGAAGTTCTTTCTGTTAACATTACAACAAAGTCATCTTAAAAAGATTTTGAAAACCTAGATTTAGCTGCTGCTACAGGTGGTTTGCAATCAGGGGGCATCTTATGATAAAGTTTGTTGAATATTTTGATAAAATTGGAGACAGTTTCACCAAAGTTTATTTGAAGTTCTTCAAACTTAGTCAAGAAGTAAAGGGCATCTTTTTCCACCCCACATTAATTTTTGAATATATTTGTTAATTCTTCCCAATTTCTGATGGAATTTGCAGGTAACTGCCTAAACCAAGTCCTCACATTTCCCTCAAGAGACTAAAGAAACAACCTCATGTAAACATTTTCTTGTTCTCTGTTCATATTATTAGCAAAGTCTAGAAATGCTTGAAGATGATCCTCAACTGAGGGACCAATTTCTTCATTATATCTAGTAAGGTGCTTTAAATATCCATTAGGGAAAGAATCAAGGACTGGAGGTAAAATGAAAGTTTCATATCTTACCTGTACAATGGGTTGGAATGCCATAGTATAAGATGATGTATGGTATGTTTGTGAAGATGATGATAGGTAAGAGGAAGATGGTGATAGAAGGGGTGAATTACTATGTGACGATGAAGACGGAGGAGATAAAGAAGGTTGAGACATCCTAAATGATTTTAAAGGAGTTTTAATAACCAACTTGTGGACCTGAGAATGAATATCCTCTTCAGTTTCAAATAGTGGATTTGAATATGTAGTGTTGGCTTGAGGGGGCTTGAACAAGGTTCAACGTTAGTTAGCCAAAAAAATCCCTATACTACAGGCCCTTTCGACATCATCCCGCAGAGTGCAGAATGAATTCTCACCTGAAGCAGTATGGGGGGATGCTGGAACCAAGTTTTTGCACCCATGAGATGGTTGTGATGTTGTTTTATCCCAACTATACCTGCCTATGCGAAGGTTGCTTAGCCCTCTGTTCCACCCGTCAACAACTTCGCGAAAGGGTACAGTCGAATTTCTTGCAGACCTAACCTAGGGCTGATATACTTTCGTGTTGTTAGGGCAGCGAACTGTGATATTTCCTAAAGCAAGCTAAGTGTCTTACTTATCTTATTAAGAGGTCTTAGTTAGCTTCACATAAACATATATTATTACTTGTGTTCACTTAACCAATACATTTACATATATTCGCGCATCCTATAAATATTATAAGAAAAATTTATACTCAACATAACAAGTTGCATAAACATAAAATAATTATGCATAAATGATAGAATACTTCTCTTTATTGATAATTCAGAGAATTATAGAATCGACTCGCCCTGCTCACTCAGTTGCAGGGGTCCACACAGTTAGTTGTGGACTTCTAGGTCTCGACGCACTTATTTGTAGAGCCTCTACCTATGCTATGAACCAAGACTTAGACTTCTACATCAGATCCATCTCTCATACATCATATCTTCATTACTTGATTGATTCCTTGATTCATTTTCTAAACTGCTTAGAATTTAGCTCTATTTATACAATCTGATTGTCCACGGATCATGGGTAGATCTTTTACAACTGACATTACATTTCCAAAATAAGGGAATACAACGCTATGACTCTTTAACATCTATGCGCTCTGCGACCACAAAATGTAGAGTCTTTACACTTGGATTACAAAATTTGACCAAAATATGGTTTTTTAGCCCCAAAACTACCGTTGGGGGATCACACGCTCAGCAGGCCCCCAACACAAATATCGCGAGTCTCCCTCGAGTCATTCTACAGGTGTCGAGATCTTAGCGCAAATACGTCCCAGCTCTGTTTGGATAATTGCAACCTCGATAGCGCACTGAGTGGCCTCCTGCTAGACTTCTTCCACTCGCTGCTCGGTGACTGCTGTTGAACTGCTACCTTGAATCTTCTACTGAGCTGCTTGTAGTTGTGCGAGATTTCCTTCAATGGAGGTTGTGATCATATATGCCTCGTCTATCCATGGCTATACATGCGCTTTTAAGATTGATTCTTTGTGCTGATCTTTTTGAATTCAAATTCAATTGTTGCCCCACATTCGGTACATTGATTCTAGATTGGCAGAATATTTTCAAGAATATAAGCCATAAATTTCACCTTAAATGCCTTTTTCCCTCTCCATTTGGCCTCAAACCAACCATCAAATAGTGAATAGTGACTTCAATGGTCGCTTTCCGGTGGACCTGTGCGCTATTTCAACAAGTAGCACTGCCTTTGTGCTGTCACAGACCCTGTGACACTTTGTTGCTCCTTTCAGCTACCTCCTTTCACCTACCTGGAGTGCTAAGACTATGTCTATGTTGCCTAGTGATATGGTCGAGCCACCTTTGTATGGCTTCAATCGACTTCCATTCACCTTTCCTCGGAAGGGATCTCCATGCAACTTAACCAGCTGGACCGCGCCACCATCGATAATCTCCTTAATAACATAGGGCCCTAGCGAATGCATTCTGAATTTTCCTCAAAATTTATCAAACTTACTGTCATACAACAGCACCAAGACATTCACCTTAAAGGTGTGCAACTTAATATGTCGGTCATGCCACACTTTTTTACGTTGCTTTTGGACTTATTGATGAAATACAACCAAAAATATTTTTTCTTCAAGCTCATCCAACTGCACAAGCCTCTCTTCCAGGGCTCTGTGATCTGTCATACCTATGAGTGCTTCTACACACAAACTAGGAATGATGTATTCATAGGTATTATGGCTTCCACACCATAAACAAGCCTAAAAGGGGTTTTTCCTGTAAGATTTTTTCATGTTGTCTAATAAGCCCACAATAGTGCAGGTATGCGTAGGTCCCAATCACTTTGCTGAGAATTGAAAACCTTGGTGAGTATGCTTTCAAGAACTTTGTTGAATTCCTCCACTGTCCTTTTAGACTGTGGGTGATAAGGTGTGCTATTCTGGTGATACACCTGAGATTCCTCCATTAGTGCGCTGATCGTCTCATTCAGGAAGTGCGTACCACGATCACTCATCAAGATTTTTGGAAATCCCAATTGCATCAGTACATTCTCAAATAGAAAATTCACAACAGTCATTCCTATGCAATCCTTCACTGGCTGCGCTTTTGCTCAATGAGTCAAGTACTCCATTGTAGTGAAAATATACATCGTGCTTGTCTTTCCTTGGGGTTGAATAGGTCCTACAAAATCTGTTGGCCACTTTTTAAAGGGTTGCAATGTTATTTGTGGATTCAAAGGAATTTCATCCCTTCGCGATGGCCTGCCTGTTCTTTAACATACATCACACGCCTTGCAATATGCTTTTGAATCCTAATGAAGGGTTGTCTATCACAACACAGTGCGTAGAATCTTGTGCGCAGCTTCTTTCCCTTCATAATGTCCTCCCATGACACCCCCATGAGCATCTCTAAGGATGCTGCTCTGTTCAAACTCAGGTACATACCTTCACAATATCTCATAAGTCCCCATCTTATATAGATTCCCAACAATGACAGAGAAATATGTCACACGCACCACTAATTGCTTTTTTTTCTAGACATAGTATCCTTTCGGTGCAGTTCATGTTGTTAGGAACTGTATTATATCCTCGAAATGTCCATCTGCAACGTGCACAACAAAGAGTTGTAATTCACGTAATCCTTCCTCCAAATTAGTAGGTTCCTCCCCTGTTTCAATGTGTGATAGATGGTATGGTCCCACATTCAATCTTCCAAGCTTCACAACCATTTCAAAATCATATTCTTGGAACAATAGGAGCCATATGAAAATTCAACCCCCTAACACATGCTTATTGACCAAGTACTTTAGCATGGAGTACAAGTGCACCTGCTCAGGTTGGGGCTTCTCTCCATAGGCCTGCATCCATTTGGCCCGATGTGCATGTGGATCATTCTGCCCATCGTACTTGTCTATCAGTCACATCATAGGCTTTGAAAATTGTGCTCTCATCATTCTCCTACATTGACGCCCATCATCAAAACTTCCCTTGTGCATACCCCACCATCTTGCGAGCATAGCACGCAGTGCCCAGTCCAAGGCCTCGAAGCATTGCTTTTCTATCACCTCCCTTTGAAATGCATCCAAAGGTATATCTACCTCATTTAGTCCATCATAAGTAGGCATATTTATTACCTTTGACGACACACAACATAGTGATTGGGTCATCATGTTCCAATTCAATGTAGTTACTTCATGTAATCGATTCTGCCAGCATTCTATTTCTTTGTCAAAATCTAAAGTGCAGGAACCCTCATTCTCCCATGTAATCCGTCCATCTACAGTGGAATTCACCCAATCTTGGTCTCGTGATGTTATTTGATAGATGAAGTCCAGATCATCATCACTCTCATAATCGTGGAGTGGTTTCGTATAGCACGATCCTCCAGCAGGATCCAGGGGTATTATTACGCGTAGTGATTTCTTCTCAAAGGTCATTTTTCACTTCTTCATATTTATTACCTCATTCATATTAGTAGCCCAGTCAATTCACAAGAGCATAGGTT
The DNA here is from genome assembly GCA_031772625.1 of Pinus tabuliformis. Classification (NCBI taxonomy): domain Eukaryota; kingdom Viridiplantae; phylum Streptophyta; class Pinopsida; order Pinales; family Pinaceae; genus Pinus; species Pinus tabuliformis. The sequence continues at coordinate 1,312,240,125 of CM062804.1, forward strand.
AGGGATTATTGTCATCAACAGTCTCTATTACCTCAAAATCTGCCAATGCGCTTACTCCCTCAATATCCACGGTCACTCCCTACAGCTGCCCCATGGGTATGACTTTCTTCTGATTCACTATCCTTAGCTGAATCGGAGACCATTGCAGCGCAGGTCCCCCTATTCACTCCCATGTTTTTTCGGTAGAATGTTCACATCTGATCCCAAATCCCATATGGCTTGATCCATTTCGTATTCTCTGATTTGTGTGGTGAGTCTCATTTCATGGCCTGTCCTTGTCTTATGCTTACCGATCTTTCGAACTACATGTGGTTCACCTGGCATAGTCTCAGCACATCTATTGATGAGTTCTTGAAACCCTTTGGCAGCCTTACTATTGCGCAATAACTTTATACATGTTTCTAGGAAAGTTGTGAGCACAGAGGGGTTGATCTCCAGCTCCAGTTTATCCTTGCTTTCTGAGGTGGAGGCCTCAGTGAAGCTCTTCTTAGCTTTCATAAAGGCTTCCTGAGTGTGCTCCAAATTGAACTCAACTTCTTTCTCTAGGGCCTTGCGAACCCATGTACTATCTTCCAGTTGTTTCCCCTTGTCATCTCCCGTCGTGATTCCACTCTGGAGCTCTATATTTACGTTCGGACAATCTTATGTTTCATGATCAAATAGCTTGTAATACTTGCATGACGATCGCATTGGATTACTGAAATCGTGGGCATAATGTCCTTGCCCTCCGCAATTGTAGAAAATCAACTGTCTTCGACCTCTACCAGGTCCTCCTCCACCTCTGCCTTGTCCGTGCTCCTGAAATCTTGTCCACGCTATCCCTTCATTCTTGTCAAGGGGCCGTGTTTCGGCCTGAACCCTATATGCAGGAGTTCTATCCATCATCAATTCATAGCTCCTGTAGGTACGCTCATAATGTCCTACCGACCTATAAAAGTTGCAGAACAACTATTGCGGTCCTTGTATATACTTTTGTAGCATGTGACAGTTATCCGTGGCATGTTTTCTGGTCACCTGACATATAACACACCATAAAGAAGGTGTCGCGCTAGGTCCTGCTTGAGCTTCTGGCCTTAAAGGCATCGGTCCTCCTCCTGCAAGGTAATTTGAAAATACTGGGCAATGGTTTTTGTCATGACCCTGACTCTTGCATTTCAAGCACCATACTTCCTCATGCACCTCTAGTCGAACTGTCATGTTCTACTTCAGACTTTGCATCCCAAGGCACAGATTCTGTAGCTCTGCATGGATCTGTTGAACTCCTAAATTAGGATCCTGCATCAAAGTCTCATGTAGTCTCATGGAAATTTCCAAAGCCGCTGCCTGAGTTGTTATCTTCTCCTGCAACAACATGCTCCTTAAGTGGGGTATTAGTTAAGCCACAAACCACTCGCGATGGTGTCCATCTGTAAAATTCATATTAGCTTCGCACCATACTTCCTCGTGTACCTTTGGTCGAACTGTCCTGTTCTACTTCAGACTTTGCATCCCAAGGCACAGATTTTGCAGCTGTGCATGGATCTGTTGAACTCCTAGATTAGGATCTTGCATCAAAGTCTCATGTAGTCTCATGGAAATTTCTGAAGCCGCTGGCTGAGTTGTTATCCTCTCCTGCGACAACATGCTCCTTAAGTGGGGTATTAGTGAAGCCACAAACCACTCGCGATGTTGTCCAACTGTCAAATTCATATTAGATTTGCACATTTGACACTTCAATCTTTTATCCAATTCCCAAGGTGTCTCACCTACTCGCATCATGATCTATTTGAATCCCACAATCGACTGTGCTTTAGATTTAGGCCTGCTAAATTCCCTATTTAGTTCTGCTTGGATGTCCTCTACTCTACTATTCAGGTTATCGTTGGAGTATGTAATGTACCAGGTTAGTGCGGGATCTTGCAGAGCACTAACCAGTGCTGCTTTCTTTATTTGATCATCTGTAACACCTTGAGGTTCACATACAACCCTTACAACGAACTAGAATTGGTCTGGGTCCTCATTTCCGTAGCCTTTGTGCAAAGGAAACTTCATTGTGTTTTCCATACTGAATCATGGTGGTGGTAGAGGTTGTACGGGTGAATTTGGAGGTGATGGTGGTGATGATGGAAGTAGTGTGGGAGGAGGTGGTATTCGCAGGAATCCTTGTCTTATAAATTGAATAGAACTTTGCAGAAAGACATTTGCTATCCCTTCTTCATCTCTTCATGGAGGTGAAATCAAGGGGCTATACTCCAGACCCCTATTTCCTTCATTCCTATAACTTTTCCCACTTCTCGTAGTCCCAAACATCAAGGTAGTTGCGTAACCTATTTTTTGCACAACAACATTTTAATCCAAGTATTCAGGGATTTTACGTACTTACTTCGCGGTCCATTGAAAAAGCATTGCTTCGCCTCGCTATAGCTAACTAAGGTGTCAATCGCGAACTCAGTAACAAATCCTCCTATGACGTGATTGAGCCAATGATCGACAACGCGGGTGATCTTATCCTCTGATCCTTCCAACCTTCGTACTAGCTCTAGGGTCCAGACAATAGGACCATCAAGTTTCCACCTTCCTTGGCTATCTTCTAGCTTTGTGATCCACTTGTATAGCTCAGTACTAAAGGAGGCGAACAATATTTCATGGATCTCTATATATAGGTATCGTTCCAACCACTATTCTTTCAACTATCACAGGTTTCTATTTTCTTGTGCGGCAAACTCGTGAATCCTTCTGTCCAACCAACCTTTGATTTATTTCTTAGTTGGATTCCAGGGATAAAACATCATACATCTCTTATGTAGATTCCAGTCCTAGCAACGAAACCATTTGTTGGCTTGAGGGGGCCTGACCCAGGTTCAGTGTTAGTTATCCAAAAAAATCCGTACACTACTGGACCTTTGGGCATCAGCCCGCGCAGCGTGGATTGAAGTCTCACCTGAAGCCGTATGGGGGGATGCTGGAAACAATTTTCCGCACCCTTGAGATGGTTTTGATGTCGGCTTATTTCGACTATACCTGCTTGCACGCAAGTTTGTTAGCCCTTAGTTCCACCCATCAACACCTTTGCGAAACGGTACAATCAGATTTTGCACAACCCTAACCTGGGCTGATATACTTTTGTGTTGCTAGGGTAGCGAACTATGATATTTCCCAAATCAGGCTAAGTGGCTTACTTATCTTATTAACAGATCTTAGCTAGCTTCATGTAAACATTTGTTCTTACTTGCGTTCACCTACCCAATACATTTACATATATTTGAACATCCTATAAGCATTATAAGTGAAATTCATACTCAACATAACAAGATGCATAAAAAAGAAATAATGACACAAAAATTATAGAATAATTCTCTTTATTGATAATTTCAGATAATTACAGACTTGACTTGCCCCGCATACTCAGTTGCAAGGGTCCGCACACTCAGTTGCAGACTTCTAGGCCTTTGTACACTCGGCTACAGAGCCTCTACCTATGTTACGACCCAAGACTTAGACTTCTACTTCAGAGCTATCTCCCATACATCATATCTTCATTACATGATTGATTCCTTGATTCATTTTTTAAACTACTTAGAGCTTAGCTCTATTTATACAATCCCATGGTCCGCAGACCATGGGTAGATATTTTACAACTGACATTACATTTGCAGAATAAGGGTGGACAACCCTATGACTCTTTAACATATGCGCGCTCCGTGAAAATAAATTGCGGAGTATTTACACTATGATTACAAAATTTGACCAAAATATGGGCTTTTAGCCCCAAAACTACCCTTGGGGGATCCCACACCTAACATATAGAAAAGGTCCCTTCAATTTGTTTAGAAGTAAAAAATTCTAGTGGTTCAGAGGTGGAATGAAATGAATAAGTTGTGGGGGATATCAAGTCTATAGGTTTATATTTAGGTAGATGAACACCCAGGTCAGACTCAGATTTAGGTGATCTCGGTGGAAGTGGGGGTTCTGAATGTGATTCAAGTGAATGAATAAGGAAAGCTGATTTGAGATCAACTCCCCTATCTAAGAGTTGAGAAACCCTAGGTGATAGGTGAGTGTACTCTCGATTGGATGGAATTTTACTATAGGGATCAAATTGTAATATATCTTTAGACTGCAAGGTTGAAGTAGAAAAAGATGGTTGATGTCTTCTTCTAGAATTGGCCTTTCTCACAAGTCTTTCTGGATCTGACAAAGGACTAACTATGTCAGATTCAGAATGGGGTCTAGTGTGCTTAAAAGGTGATAGTTTGGTACAATGGAGTTGTTAGGTGAAGGATTTTGACCTATATAGACATTTAATCACCTTAAAGGAATAGGAATAATATCGTTGACCTAGGAAAACTTAATGAAATTTGAATCCCCAATAATGGCGCGAGATTGATGTTGTATCTCTAAGATGATAATGGTTAGCTATCATGCTAGGGAATCTAAGATATTTGTTTTGGGGGTTTTCTTTTAATTTGGAGGACCAATGTATGAAACATATTTAAAACAACGATGCCTAACCTTTTGAATAGTATTAATATTTAAAAAAAGTGTTGCTATTAAAATTCACAGAGTGATATAGCTTGCATGATGGTGCGCAGAAATAGAGAGATTGTATGACTATCACTCTCTTCAAATTGAAAATTAAATAATCATAACTAAGAAAACCTTTAAACTGTGTTCAGAAGGTTTAAAAAATATGTGTACGCTTACAAAAGATGTTGATGATTTTATGATTTAGAGTGAATTAATAAAACAAACAATTTATATAATTCATTCTATTTATAGATGATCACTTCAGAAGCTTATAGGAATAAATGAAAGAAAATTACTCCTACCTGGTTATCTTTGTACAACATAAGAATATGAAGAAACATTGTGAAATAAAACTGGGAAAAACTCACAGTAAAAATGAAACTTTATGAATCAAAATTCAGAATCCTTTGATTTTGTATTAATGATTTAGAAAAGTCAAGTACATTTAATGTTCTGAAAATCTTCTTCAAGGATGAAACCCTTAATAACATATGAAAGCGATTTATTTACACAATCTTACAACTGAGAAAATATCTTAAACTATTTTACAAAAATAGACAAATATAAAATCAAGAATATAAACTGATAGTCGATCTATCACTATTTTGGTGCTGAGCTGTTGATGACTCTTGTTGAAAATACTAAATACTGTTTGATCACCCTTTAGTCAAGTAAATCAATTAATTCTTCCCATCATTGCTTATCTGGGATAGATAACTTAGTTACCCTTCTATAAATTTCATCCATCTATGTATATTAAGTGAAAGTGGGTTTTACTCGAAATACATGCCTAATTTCATTTAGAATGAAAAAGGATTCTCTAAGTGCATTCAACACAATGCTTGGTGTTGTTGCACCTCTTATGTTTGAAACTGAAGCTGCATTGGTACCCACCTTCATAATATTTCAAACCCAATCTTGAATGGCCATTAATTTTTCATTTATCACAAGCATAGAGGGAAAACCCTTGCTAGTCAAGGGTTCTAACCTATTGAAAAATATTTGAACTATAGTATTCACACTGCTGCACTTTTCCTCTAACTAAAGGATGAGGTTTTTCTTGGTAATGATTTTCTTTACTTCTAGTATAGCTGTTGTCCTCTAATTTATACCCAATTCTTCAAGCTCATAGATGTATTTAGAATTTAGGAACTTGATTATTTTAGAAGCAATTTCTGGCATGTCCTCAAGCTCTTTAGAAATAATTTCAACAGCTTCCTAAGCTTTCTCCAACAAGTATTTTTGATAAAATATTATCTTGATATAGGGCCAGATATCCTTGATTGCTTTAGTAATTTCTTCCCATATAATTTCCTTTATCGAACCTAGTTTGATTCCAAGTTAGGGTTCTTTGATTTCCTTCTACAAAACTTCAGTTTTACTTTTCGTCCACTGCAACTCGGTTGCATGTGAACTATCTGCAACAACCTTCATATGTTTTAATTCCTTCAATTCATCCTACAACTTCTTCATTTCAACTATCTGAATGGAGATATTTTGAACAACTTCTGTAAGTTTTTCACCTCCTTCTATTGTACTTGTAGTTGATGTTGTCCCTGAAGTAGAAACTCTGGTTATTGAGACTGCTGCAAGAGCAACTACACCCATTCAAATTTGAGCCTTCTTGACATATTATTATTTCTCTTTGACCATTTTTTCCATTTGCTCGTCCATATGTTTTATTTGCAAATTTTGTTCCATGATGAGCTTCATCATGTTAGACTTCTGAGTCTCAGTTTCTTCAATCTCCTTGGTCATTCCATCCTCAAAAGCTGGCATTGAGTTGCTTCCTTAATGCTGAGAGCTCAAAATTTTTATTCTTAATAAGTTCTTTTGAAACATTTATATTTGAGGGATCATATCACATCTTCAGCACCATATCTTCCAAGGATTTGATCTTGGTGTCCTTTGCGAGTGAGGAAACGTTTCCAACTTGAGTTGTGGTTGTGTATTGGCCAAGGTGACAAGCAACTTTGACAAACTCATCGTAGTATGAGTTAAAGTGGAAGAAATCATCTGACCAGTTTGTTTGTGCATCTCAATTTGATCAATTGGATGCACAACTTTTACATTAAACTCAAATGATTATTGCTTCTGATAATGTGCATGAGTCCTGGGCTATGCAATTTTAGCTTGCAAGAAATCCATCTGCATTTTTCCCTTCTCAGAGTCAAAGGTTGAAAGAAGACTAGCTTGAGAACTAGAGCGATGTTTCCAGAATTGGGTATAGGTGTTCAACTTCAATTCTTCATTCTTCTTTTTATCTCACTGAAAATAAGAAAGATGTCCTCCTCCTTGTCTTGCTAAATTCTTCCACTAGTCTGAATTACCTGTTGTTCATGAGAAGTAGTGGAATGAGTTGGGGACTATGAAGATTTTCCACCAGACTATGTATAGTGCACAGTCTCTCCAATTCCATCAAATGTTATTTTTTGAGACTAATTTGTTGCTCCAACAATCACAGAGATCCTAGGTCTCTTCCTTTTATGCACAATCCTAAAGCCCTCGATTGATGCTTCAGTTGTAGGGGAAGATTGTTCTTCCCTTCATTGTTTATTTGTCTTTTCCTGTGAAAGTGGAGTTTGCACATTTGAAGTAGAAGTTGACTTCTCTTCAGCTTGTTGAAGGGTGTTCTCTTTCCATTCCAACTGATTTTTATACTGCTCTATTTCAGGTCTGGCTCAGTGGTGATATGCAGTAAACTTATTTTCAACCCTGAGTTTATAAATTACTCCGATTGAGTCATAAGACCAAGTGAAAATAAGACCAAACTTGATTTCCTTTAAAAATATGTTTGTTTATTCTCTTGTTGCTCTAGTGTTGTAGATGAATGGACCGACCTGAGATTTTAGCTTGAATTGTGATTTCTTCTTTGTTTCCACAAAGTGTACTTCATCTTCATTTAACCTCTACCTAATATATTCCAGTGCAAATATTTTGATGGGGAGGTACTTGGGATGTTTGTAGGGTGGAAGCTCACAACCATAAACCCTGATTTCTGTATAGTTTTGGTAAATATACCAATCTCATGTTGTGGATTGATCTACTAGCTGCAACACTTTCACAATTTCATCACTGATTCTTGGCATTGGAGTGCTGCTCATAAGACTACTAGCTGGATGAATAAGCAATTATAGGAACTGTTTATGTGTAAATTCTTCTTTCTCTTTCATTCCCATTGATGTCCAAACGATCACGGGTTGTTGGTGGCCTTCCTCATCTAGCTTTTGTAAGGTGAATGGAAATTTGAATCCCTAAAAATATATAAAAAGGTATACAAGTATTGAAGCATACTTTAAAACTTCTTCAGTGTTAAACTGGAAAAATTTCTCATGTATGGTTTCAGCTAGGAATTGGCTAAAGTTATAGAGAATAGAGGGTTTGGAATCAATAGAAAATATTGTCAAGAAACCTAGGATAGCTTCATTAACATATTGATCAGAATTGTAACTAAGAAGATATTAAAAAATAGTGGTGATTTGCTTGGTTCTATCAGGGAACATGGATTCATCATAGGGAGGGTTTCTTTTAGGTAGAGAACTATATATAGCTAGGAAAAGTTCAAGATTTTGGGACCTTTTAGTAAAATCTAGCTTTTGATAATCTTCTATCAGGGTTTCACGAGAAAAAGGATGGGTTCGTGCAATAGTTGGGGCTTGCAACATTATTTCAATGGACTCAGCATTGATGAAACAAAGGATTTCTCGTGTGGGTGAAATGATTGCTCTTTGAGTGGGATAATAGGACTCATGGCATTTCCTGAAAAATTTAGGTGCTATGTGTATCAGAGGGAAAATGTAGTGGGGAAGGTGGGAGTCACAAAGTCCTATTTCATCTGTCTGATCAATTAATTGATCCTCCATCCAACAATAAATTTCATATAAATCAAATTGAGAATACGACTCAATGATTTTACAATCTCTGTCAACCATGGAGTATGATGGAAGTCAACTTGGAGATGAATAAGAGGATTTCAAATTTATACAATTTATTTTCCCTTAGGAGGAACTTATCAAATGAATTGTAGATTGAAAGTGATGGAAATGGAAAAAATCGGTCTGAAACTGAGTGATAACAGTTAAAAAAGTATGATTGAAAAGAGACAAGTCAACCTGGATGTCATCTTTCTTCTGAACAATACAAAGTAACTACTTCAGTGTTAAACCATTGTTGAGTTGTAAGGAGGAAATCTTGAGTGATCAATTTAGTTACAGAAATGCACTGTGTAATAGTTTTCATGAAGGAATAGGGCTTATAATGGAAAAAATGGAGCAGTCCTATTGTTTAATGAATGGCTAAATATTCATTAATTATCCAACGAGATTAATAAACGGGTCTATGGAGCATAAATTCACGAGAGTGTGAATTAAATGAATAATGGATAGGTGGCAACTGATTGGACAGAGGAAGTGACATGGAGCAGACATTGACAGTGATGTTGGAGCCGAGGTAAACGGGCACATGTAAAGCATTTTTAGGAGAAACTTCAGGTGGTAAGTTGTTTTTGGATTTTAAGTCTCGAAAGACTACGATGGGGAAAATAAGTTTTTGAGGGAGGTTTTAGAAATTACCCACTTCGGACCCCCCCTGTCCCCTCATCGATAAATTTTGAATCGAGAATGAGGGCCGAGGAGTGATGCGGGCCATCAAATCTTGGGGGAGTGTGCATGATGTAAGGTAAGATGAAAATGCTTTAACATCTTAAAGTGGAAAGTGATTGTGGGGTCAAATTGTATAGAAGATGTGACAATTTGGTGTTGTTGGTGAATGAATGAATGAAGTTAGGATATTAGAAAATCACATTGTTACTTAGGATTATGGTTAACTAAAGCCCATAACACATGCACATCTTTGCAATGTTATAAATTAGGATAAAATCCTTTCATGATCAAATTGTATTTCACTTGTCTACCTACCCTTATCTTTCCTAACATTTTCTCACTTATTTCTCCAAGTGCATTTAGATTAGCAACTCAGTAGTTTGCTTTCAATGACTAATCTACTTCTATCCCTTATTTACTCCATTAGCTCAAATTAAACTTTTGAGCCAATTTTATTTGCTACGTGTTGACAAACAATTTAAACAATTTCTACACAATCCTTATTTTCAAAAATGAAATTGAATAAGAATAGTGGCATTTGGATTTGCAACACTTTCAGAGTTTATTACTTTTGCTTTTCTTTCTACCCTAACATTTTATTTTTTCCTTCATTTTTATGACATATATTCTAACATTTTGTTTGAGATGGATTGATTCATCAAATATCCCTAACATTTTTTACTTAACATTCTCTTTGTCCATATCCTAACTTAACATTTTTTTTTAAAATATATTTTCATTTTTTGACTAATTGATACTAACTTACCAAAACCAAAAAATGCTACAACAGAATGCAACTCTAATTTCATCGCATGGAAGGATCCCATGGAGGATGTATTCAATGACAATGGATTTCTAGAATACATCAAGGGAGATGTTGAAAAACCAGCGAAATATGATGTCGAAAACCTTGGTGAGTGGAAGAAAGATGTAACCAAGGCAATGAGAATAATATTGGAGGGAGTAAGAGATCTATTGGAGGGAGTACGAGACCACATTTTTACCAATATCCATGGGAAATAAATTACTTATGCAATGTCGTAGACACTGACAAATCTATTCCAGAATAGTAGTGACCATAGAAAGCTGGAGCTCAAGGATAAACTTTCAAATATCAAGATGTAGAAGAATGACACTATCCCGCAGTATCTGAGTAGGATCACACAAGTTCATTATGAGCTTACAATAGTTGGTTTTATTGTTTCAAAGGATGACATGGTAAGCCTAACCCTTCTGGGCCTTCCCAAGAGCTAGAATAACTATCAAGATTCAGTGAATGGAAGGGAGAAACTACCGAATTGGGAAAACTTATGGTCTGATTTGGTACAGGAGGAAATAAGGCATAATACCAGAGATGGGACCTCATCCAAGGGTGAGTATAAACAAAAATTTGGATTGGTTTGAAAGGGAGATAAGGGAAAAGGGGAAAAGTATCAATCCAAACCAAAATCTAGTCAAGGGGGAAAGAAGAAAAATTTGTCAAAAATTAAATTCTTCCACTGTCATGAATGCAAGAACTATGCCATGAAGTGTCCAAACAAGAATGCAAGCAAGAAGACCTTAGGAGGAGGATCATGTTAAACCTTGGATTCATATTTCGATCTTGAATTTACCCTTATTGTATGCATGTCCAACACAATGATGGGGAGCGTGTGGTACTTGGACTAAAGTGCATCATTCAACATGACAAGGTGTAAATATTTTTTGAGTGACTTGAAGGAGAAATATCTCTAGATGCAAATTAAGCTGGGGGATGAAAAAGGTACAATGTGACTGGTATTGGTATACTCACCATTTAGAGGGAATCAGGCTCCCCTCTTAGGCTCAAGGATGTCATGTTTTTTCTAGGCCTAAAGAAAAATCTCATCTTTGTTGCAGTTTTGGAAGACCATGGTTGTGAAGTGACATTCATTAAAGGAAAAGTGTTCCTGAGACTCATAGCCACAGGAGAGGTGAAGAAGATCAGGGTTTTTGTGAAGAACCTGTATAATCTAGATGTGCAAGACTATGTTGCATTAAGCACTAAGGTGGAGAAAGTGCATGTCATGATGTTGGTGAACTTTGGCACAAAATACTTGGTCCTTTTCATTATGGTACCTCGAATATTATACAACTAATAACCATTGGCTCCCTAAAGGAGAAATTAAGTAGTAGGATGTATGCAAAGGAAGTACATTGCGGAAGTACATAAAATCCACATTCCATGATCGGGACAACAAAGTACATGGAGTCCTAGAAAGGATCCAATATCATGTTTATGTAGCTTTCTCGACAACCTCCATTTTTAGATGAAAATATTTTGTCATTTTTATTAATGACTTCTCACAGAAGTGTTGGATTTTCTTCATGTGGAAGAAATATGAGACATTCTCCAAGTTCGTAGAATTCAAGACACTGGTTGAAAAAGCTAGCAAGAAGGTGAAGGCTCTATTAGAGCGGCTGCAACACCCTCCAAAATTTTGGCCTACACTTAAATTTCAGAGCCTACTATGGATACTGTGATTGATCATTCCTTAGTCACTTATTGGTAAGTTTATGATCTCAAGCTCCCCTTTTCGATCGTAGGAGTTGTTCACGCTTTTATATTTACACAGAATGTGTCATCTTTGGGCATGGGGGTTATCACTTGTCATGCAAAGGGAGGTTTGTTTTGCTTCAAGGGGAAATATTTATGAGAATGGGTTGTCCTCACCACATAGACATGTTTCACACTCATTTCGCACACTCTTCCACAAGTGTCACCTGTATCCTCCCAAAGTCTATCATCGAAGCCACACTTGTTGTAAGCTTCGGAAAAGGTTGTTGCATTAAGCGAAGTATGTGTTATATGTTTTGGATTGTATATATTGTATGGCTAAGTTTTCAAGTGTGTGATCGTAGTCAAGTTTTATCACTGTTCACATTAGTTCCATTGATCCCACACTTAGCCAAATTTCAGAGTTTCCTTAGCAACCTAACCTCATCCAACTTTCTTGAACTGTGAACTTCACATATATAACCTTCAAGCTTTTCCCTTGCTTGTTGGAGCTATGAAATGCGAATAAATCCCAACCTCCTTTAGGATTCAAAATTGTGCAGTGGTTTCCTCTAATCTCCTTCCCTCAGTCAGAACCCACTGTCTCTAGAAACTGTGTAGTTTTGTCCCTTGACTACCCAGTCTACCTTGCATACTGAAATTGCGTAGATGTGTCCTCCCAGGGCCTCATATTATAGCAATGCATTTCATCCTAAAACTATGTAAATGTGTCCTCCTAGGGCCTCATCCTGCAATAGTCACTTCCCGCTAAAACTACACAATTATATCTCTTAGGAGCCATGAAGAGGGATGACATGATAGATGAATCTCAAGGAGCTAAGGAGAAAAATAAGCAAACCAAGGAATCGAAGGTGTGATAGGATATCAGTACCAGATGAAGACTCCATCTGATGCATAACCCTTTGCAGGCTAGGTATGGAAAAGAAAGTACATCTTTTGAAATACACCTCTTAGTGTAGCTTAAAATATTCCTTATCATTATCGTATCATTTTGTCTTCAATGACATGCATGGTTGCAAGGATTTAAAGTCATTCCATGTGTTTCCTCTACCTGTCTTACTCCCTTTCACTTGTTTATTACATAGATTAGAATATGAAGAGTATTACCACTTGTTTATTTAAGCTACGGAGGTTGTGACTAACCTGATCTTATGACTAACCACGTATGATGCAAGGCATCCTAAGTGGGATGAAAGATGTTTGATGATATGTATATAGTTAGTACACTCATTCTCATTACTCCTTTGCATTAATCCTTGCTTTGCATCTTGCATGTACCCTCACTGCTTGTGAGATTTGGCTACTTGCTACGAGTAATCTATTAGCTCTTTCGTGACAAAGCAGGGGAAGGAATTTCCTTCAAGCTGATTTGTTCGAGGCTCTTCATAGAAAGTATAGAGCTAAGAGAAGGAGATGTTGAATCTCACTATCAGACTCTTCAAAATACTTTTCATGTTCGAATTTATCCAAACAATTAAGTTGCCACTCAACAACATTGTCAATCCTAGAAGACTCAAGAAAGATCACAGCTCTAGATATTATAAAATTCTTATTCACTTATTCATAGAGATGGTATTCTTTGGAGGTATGAGTACCCAAAGAAGATACATTTGTGACTCCTTGCACTGAGTTTTTTTTATCTATTCCTTAGGTATGAAGGCATAACAAGAGGAACCAAAAACCCTAAGATGCCTCACCAAAGGAATGTGGCCACACCACATTTCATAGGGAGTCTTGTTTCTGATAGCATGAGATGGACACCTATTCTTTAGATACACAACACATAGAACCACATCAGCCCAAAAAATTATGAAGTTAACATGTGAACTATGCTAAGTTCATAGGGAAGGTAATACATTCTAGTGAGCTATGTGTTGAAAAATGCAGCAAGAAATTCTCAATTTGATTTTTCCTTGATTAAATTGAAAAAAATCGAATTTCCACATCAATAGACAACCTGGATGATGTTAACTTGCGTGACATGGCTTGTGTCACCTATTTTACTTAGTAAATTCTTGTTGGAGGAGTTAGAATTCAGTTCTGCATATGCTGATGGTGATTTGTAGCAATAAAGGTCAATTATCTTAGGTTGTTGTGAGTTAAACTAGTTCTAACTTTTGGAGGGACTAGTGGAAGGTCATTTAAGCAGTGGGAATTCATTCAAACTCAATGACCATCCAATTAACTGACCAATCCACCCAAAATAGTTAGGGCATGCAAAGAAGTCGAGTTCCCTAATATTGGTGGAGATTCCAAGGCAGTTGTAATCTATTTTATCTCACACAGTTGCAAGAACCTACTATAACCATAGTGGAGGAGGTAGCTTGAGTAGAAGCCTCTTGTGAAATTGGAGAGGGAATGATTGTTGGTAGCATTAATAGCCTACCAATAATTTGTTTTGGGCAAAGGTTTTTGAGGGTGGATAATTTTTTAAGATGCTTTTTGGTCATGCATGTCCTCACTAATTATCTTGGGAGGTCTGTAATAGTTCCTTGCATGCACGTCCTCAATAAATATGTTTTCGGATGTCTATACTAGTTCCTTGCAAATTTATGTTTGTCAAGGCTTAACTACTTATGATCTTAGGTGCTCACAATAGTCCAATAGTTTATGACACTCTCCAAATCACCATTCCTGAAAAGATCCAACAAAATGACTTGAGAGGAAGATGAGAAGGGCACACTCTTATTGGAACTAGCCTAGAACTAGTGGAATTGGCTAGTCCCAATGGTTTTAGAGTTGTACTAGTCTAATCTGGTGGTTCAGATTGGCTAAGGTTGGTCTTATATTGAACTAACCTTAAAACGCCAAAGTGACTAGTTCTCTACTAAACTAACCAATTCTGAAGAATGTAGTGCAACATAGCTAATGACCACCAAATATTATTTTTTTAATAAAAATACTTAAAAGGAAGAAAAATATTAACCCTAGGGCCCTACAAAACGTAACCCTGGTAATTAATCATAATACTTGAGTTTTAAAGCTAAAGTTGACATTCTCCATACCTTTCCATTTTGAAAAGGAAAGATAAGGACAATGTCAACTTTTACATAAATTTTTAGTATTAGTATTAATTATTTCGGGTTGTTTTACAGTGGTTCCAACTTCATTCAATTTTGATAAAGTCAAATTTTAGATCCCAATCAAAACTTAGTGGTGATTGTTTGAACTTCTTCTTTGTAATGAGTCCTAGACATTGACTTCCAATTTTTCATGTGCATTTATTGCATAATCATCTTCCGTGAGACTTTGCAACATAAGTTGATCTTTAGTACATTTCAAGCACTTGACCTAGCTTAGGGAACCTTCAGCTACCCCTCCCAAGTTGCTCCTCGACATTGAAATTTTCTTTTGGAAACCGACATTCATTTTATCCATTAGATCATTTTTGCCCTGTGATAGTCGAACAACACCCCTGCCAGCTTATGCTTGACAATCCATCTCATCTTTACTGCTACCTTATAAACACTCTTCAATCTTGCGTCTTAAATCTTTAGCTTCTCTCTTGTGCTTACACGAATGGAAAATATTAAACATAATCTCATGATGTGCATGTAGGGAGGCATAATTCACCATTACTTTGCATCAAATTACCCCCTATCATTCCCTTTACCTTTACATGCAAGCATATATTTTCCTTGTGGATGATTGTTAATCTTCCCATCCCTATTTCGCCTCCCTCTCCTACCCTTATAAACTTGATAAGCTAAATTTAACCAATCTCACTGTATCTAAGATAAGCCACCCATCCAACTAGGTAGATTGAGTTGAGACCCTTTTAGAAACTAAATCCATCCCTCGACAATGATATGGCCGTCTCCAACAACATCATCATATTGTCTTCGAGATCTATCATTCTCATGATCACCATAATTTTCCGAGTCCTTCACTTACATCTTAGGTAACATCATCGTCAAGTATTTATTGAAGTTTTTATTGAACTCTTGTGTTAACATACTTAATTTTCATAGGTTTATCTCATAAATCCCTTATATGTTGGTCTAAGCCATGAATTTCATGTTTTATAGTTTCAACATCCATTTATCAGAAGCTTTGTGGGAAAAACACTCCGCTGGGTTTGTGCGACTCAAACAGAAGTCCACGCCACAACCTTCTGATTTGATATAACGAAGCTCGCTTGATTAGTGTACTCCGCTTCCTACAACTAAGGTCCACACCATGTATTTGATGGCGCGAAGCTCACTTGATTAACGCATTCCACTTCCTTCGACGATCTTTCTTCTTTTTAGGGATTTTCCAACTGTACTTGTGGTTGAAGTAATGTATATATAATTAAATCGTGGAAGGAGAATGGCGGGAAAATATTCGTCGTGATCAAATCCAAAATTGGCAGTTCATTGGATGCACGTAATCCCAGTTTAGTATGAAACATACCACGTTTATTGAATGTTTGTGTTTCCAAATCCATTTCCTCGATCTATTAGGCATCAGGGTATGCTAGATTTTTAGATAATCAACTCTTTCCCACCACTAATTTCGAAGGCCAGCAATTTGGAATTAGAGTTTTGTTATCAGTTTTGTTGAAGATGGCTTCAGAGAAGAAATTATCAGTACCCAACATAGGAATACACTCCTGTGGACCCCATAACCTCAGTTGGGTTTATCATAACATGTAAACTCCATACATGGCTGTGACTTCAAATTTGGTAGGCAATAAAACCCATCTGTGAAATCATGATGTCGGGTTATAGGTCTACATTTCTGGTATGGATTTATGCAATTTTCCCATGGGGCTAGTTGATTTTGTTGATTTTATTAAGTGTTTTTCATTCAATCTTGGATGTTAGGAGAGAAGAGTCTGATCCTCATACTTATTAGCTCTCGGATCTTCTCTACGAGGGTCAATGTTGATTTACTTCATGTATTGTATTTTTAGTCGACCATTTGGTTCTCCAGCTTTGGATGGAATCATTGTACGCAACCATCCTTTCCCTTTAACCTACTTTGTGATCATCAATTGGACATAAATATAATTTATAATTTCTTATCTAACTGGTGGCATTTGTGGCATTTGTGTCAAATTCTACTGGAAATTCTTCTGCCAAGGAAGTGCCGTTGTGGGAATTGCTCTGGTTTTCTGTTATTTCCAATAATTTACTGTGGGTATGAACCTGAGTCTTATGTTAAGCTCAATTCGATTTGATCAGGTGAAAATATATTCAGTTGGGTTTTATCGTGCTGAGTTCTCTACCACCCCACTCATTACCATTGAGATTTCTAAATTGATTATTTTCGACATCTTTTGGTGCTACTTTCCCAGTTAATTACAATGTTCACAACTAGAACTCTTCTATGTGAAGTGTCATCCCATCATTGGGATGGGATATCTACTTATTGTAACAAATTTTGTTTGGCCGAATATATAACCCTTAACGCCAAGTCACGCGAAATATTAAGCTCACCAACTGACACGAAAAAACATAAGGTTTGACCATTAATCGTCACAAATTTTATAATTGTAGAGGTATTGATTGCCATAACAAAATACGCGAAGTTAGAATCAGACAACATTAATGAAAAAAACATTTAGTGAACCAAGAAAACCTTCAAATTGAGTGTCGAAAAACAAGGAATGACAAGAATATCAAGAAAGGATAGAGGTCATTGTATATGATGGTTCGAAACCTACTTAAATCTCCATGTCCTTCACAATTTATTGCATTTTCCTTCTATGCATTTTGTTTTTATTTTAAAAATAGTTGCAAAGAAACATTATTTGATTGAGCGTGCACATACATAGTTTAGCTTTTAAAATTTTCTGTGAGATACAGGTTTAGATGGATACAGTAACTTTGGTGACATCTTCCAAAATATCGAGTAGAATAAGAAAATTTAGTGAATGTATATTAATTTGCTTGATTGGGATTAAATGGGATTAAATGTATCGTTTTTCTTTTCTAATTCATGGAAAAAACATTCACTGGCCATTACTTATAGGGCACTCTGATAAAAACTGACTGGAAACTGTGGATAATTTGACACTTGACCTAAATAAAAAGGCATCTAAAAAAGTGAATATCTTTCCTCTATGTGCCCAATATCACAGGATTTTGCTGGAACTTTACCTATATAGTAAGTTTGACAAATATTTAAAATATCGATGGGAATTAAGCAAATTTTAAGTGAATGTATGTTAATTTTCTTGCTTACGCTTAAATTTGTAGTTTTAAAGGCATAAATTGCAGAAAGAAACTGTGTGATTCGTAGAGGTGTTAATGATAAACCTCTATGAGGGTGGAAATATGAATTGATACTTTACCTAAATGAAGCGTATTTCTTTGAATTTGCAAGAAAAAGTGAATTACTTGCCTCCATACAGTAAATTTTAAAGCCTTTTGTTGAAATATACCAGTATATTAAAATTGACCAAATCCCTAGAAAGCAGAGCTCTATATATATAATGTTGTCACCACAAAGAGAATATATGACTTTGAATAGAGTTTTACATAGAAATTAATTGGCATCCACTACCAAGCACACATAGTTTACCTTTTATGACAGATCCATATGATCTCATGAGGGGCAGTGGAGCAGTGCTTCTTCTACCACAAAGGCACTATGTAGCAACAATAGTTTTTCTCGTCCTCTACTAGAGGGATCACTCTAGTGCCACAAAGTAGAAATTCTACCACCAAATTGTTCTCTCTCATCCTTTTGTGAGTAACCCCATCACATAGATCAAAAAACTTCTTGATGGACCAATATGCTAATCCCCTTTTTGAAAATGGTCTCTCGATCAAAACTTTATGTGCTTGTGCCCCTTCTTCTCCACATCGCACTCGCTGAGGCATACCATCATCTGGTTCAAGATATCTCTAGCACTTTGATGTAGACCAGACCACTATTCTTCACACAACCATTGCACTTGCTCAACTCATCCCTCATTCGCCTTGCATTCTAAGAACACATTCACCATCGAACCCAATCGAAATACATTCTCATCTTCCACACCTACTTGATCATTCAAAGTAGACTACATAATTGATGCATCAATAGCAATTGCAATATAGTATTTACATGTTTTTAGACATTGACCAAACGAAGGCTAACATGAAATTACCATGGGAATTTCTATGGTAAAAGTTGATGCTAATTGAGCTGGCATAAAACCATGCAGCCAACTTGGAATACCAACAGAGAAAACCCTGGTTTTTGAGGCACCAGAGTAGGCAAATTTATTTTCAATGCAAAACACCATTTACGCAGCCTGATAATGGAAAGTTTGTGTAATTTACGTAGTATAGAGAACTAGCCAACATAAATATTGATTATTATGCAGAGAGTAGAGGATTAGCCAATATAAACTATGATTACTTCATAGATCAATTCAAGGTTGATATATCAAGGCAATTATTATTGATTTCAAACCTCTATTGCATTAGAGTCTTGCAAGCTATACCACTGCTAATAAATTGTATCCAAACATAAGGTCCCAACAAAAACCAAGATCCATGTTACTATTGACAGCAATGCCAACAGAACAATGTCAACAAAGATAATGATTAATAATGCTTCTTAGGGTGCATTGAAGCTAGCTTATGAGTAGGATTCTTCAACTCTAACAAGGATTCCCCTTCCACTAGCACTGATAATCTTCAAATTGCGTTGATAAACCAGCTTTCAGAAGACTCTATTAAGGTTTAGAAAATGAAAGGAAAAAAAATCTCTTTTGTAACTATTTATTTTGTTCCTCTGTCTTTATTGTTATTTTTAGTCTTATACATCTTTGTAATATTGGTATATTATGCTACAAAAGAGTCATAATTTTATATGATATATTTCATTTATGATTAATAAATAAAACTTACTTCACAAAAAAAAATATATTAAAAAAATTATTATATTTGATTATTACACTACTATTATTAATAATATTTATATTAAAATCAATATTATTATTATATTTTTAATAATATTATTAAAAATAATAATACTAAATAAAATTACAATATCAACTAACTTTATAAGAAAACAAAATCTTATAGTTTGATATACATTTCTCATGTTTTATAAAACTCACAATTTGACATACATGGCTCATATGAATAAAACTCAGTTTCATATACAGGGCTCATTTGTTGAAAGTTTCGAACTATTTTGCAAGTTTATATAGGTTACATGGTTGAGATTGACGAACAATATGGGTTTATCATGTGCATAGATCATTGTTAGTATGGACATAATTATTTAGTATGCAGTAATCTAACAACCTCAAAGAACAACCATATGAAAATAAAAGCAAAGATGATAGTGAAGCTCTTAGTTTATGTCCAATTTAGGCATATCAAAATTAAGTTTAATTTGTTCTAAACTATACAATTGAGCATTAAAAATGAGGCCCTCCCACACGTGGAAAGGGATCCTTTTGTGTATCTATGTGAGAATGAAATATAAATAAAAAACATTTACAATAAAAACACTGAAAATCTCGATCAACATTCTAATATGCATGGTTCATTTGTTTAAAGTTTTAAACTATCTTGTAGGTTTACATCGGTATGGGGCTGAGATTGCTTGACAGTATGATGTCATAACGTGCATAATTCATTGCCAGTATTTCTCTCAATATATATCTATGATAGATATACCTATGATCTAATGTCTAGATATAAAAAAAAAAGAGAATGACTAATGTCAAGATGGAAATGTAGGATAAATGTGTTGTTCAATATAAATGCCGGTTACTATTTATACACTTTAACTTTAAATCGTATAATTCATTTCCAACAATATCGATTGGATTCACAGATCTGCGTTAATTTGATTCAGCATCAGATCTTTGAAACTTTTTCTTATCTTGGGCTTGTGGAATTTTTGGGTACAGATTTCAATGTTGAGAATGATTCCTGTGGTTTGTGTGATGGAATGGATTCTTCAAAGCAGGAAATATAGCAGAGAGGTGAAGGTAGATGTGATTGTTGTGGTTATTGGTGTTGGTGTCTGCACTATCACGATTGTGAAGGTAAATGTCAAAAGAGTTTGTGTGCTGTGGTGGTTGTATTATGTACTTCATTGCAACAATTTGTAAAGATTCTTCACCCTTTGTTTCTAAGATAATCTATGGAAGCGTGTGAGTTTAAGGCGTGAATAGGGCAGCAGATCACCCTGTGATTATCTAGGGCAGGTCTAAGGAAGCCATTAAACTGTGGTAGCAGAGAGGCAGCGAAATCTGGCTGATTCTTGAGGCTGGTTGTAAGGTCAGATTAGGAATATTAGAATACTAGGGTTTTCTAATGCAATAGCAATTGTTGTGTATCTAAAACTGTTGTGTGAGATTTGGAAGGACCATGGGTTTATAACCCATTAGGTTCTGTTGGATTGGCTTCATGTACATGAATTGTTGGTGGAATTAAATGTTGGTTACACTGTTTATTGTATTCAATATTGTTTCCATTTGCAAAAATTGAAAGAACACTGTGATACTAGTTATAATACAAATCTCGTCATGTGCTCTTTGCAACCCTAAGGGCAATTTTTCCCTGAGAGATATCATAGTAGTTAAAGCATCACGATGTGTGTTGATGTACATGCATTTGCATAACGTTGTATCTCATGATTGCTTTACTTAATTACACTTAAATAACATGCAGTCTTTTGAAATTATTATCTGTCTCATGGATGCGCAATCATTGTGTTATATGATATTGAGTTTCTTTATGTGAATGTCTGATTGAGTGTTGTATTAGATATATTGGATATATTGTGCTAACTGAATTGTTCTTAGGATCGTGATTTCATTAGGATTAAATTCAAATATGCAATTTTGAATTGTATACAATGTACATGTATTTGCTATTTATTTTGGAAGATAATATGAATCTAAGAGATAAAAATTTTACCATATCACAGATTTTCCAAAAATCAATGTTTAGAAATGTGTACTGAGAGTTTGAAAACACTATGTAATAGGACAATGGTGAGTATTCCATAATATTTAGTTCTCTAATTTCTATACTTTTACATATAGTAATTTTTGGTAGATAAACCTTCATGCTACACTAGACAAGATTACTTACCACTTGATTAACAAGGACACTCTATCGATCATGCATAAGGTAAGGTCTTTATTTCAATGCTTGCTTTATGAAATTAGAGCATTCATCATTAAAAGCATATTATGTATCGTGCTTGATTGTGCTTGGACTGGGCATCTAATTTTTTATAATTCTCGATTTTTATGCATTTAACAAACTGGAAAACTTATCGTTAGAAGTTTCTTCCGGGATGCAGGAAGCAGTTATTCTAAACGCAAGCTGGGGCCAGTCATTGATGAAGCAACCTTAGTGGACCATTTCAAAGAAAATCTCATGTTTCGTGTAGGACTCGATGTGTTTGAGGTAATTTACTTTATAGGTTTCCTTGGCACACTTTCATGTGGATGCATATTTATTGCAGTTTTGAAGTCTGGTGTGTGAAAAATATGTTGGTTTAATGACCAAGTTGATATTGCAAACGAAGCTAGAATTTATGTTAAGCATGGATATATTGGATATATTATGTTGACTAAATTGTTCTTAGTATCTTGTTCTTTCATTAGGATTAAATTCAAATCTTGCAATTTCGAATTGGATACAATGTACAACTATTTTAAATTCAAATCTTGCAATTTCGAATTGGATACAATGTACAACTATTTTCTGTTATTTTGGATTGATTCCATTTGCATAAAATATCTTGACTAATCAGAACCTAAGAGATAAAATTTGTACCATATCACAGCTTTGCCAAAAATCAACGTTTGGAAATGTGTACTGAAAATTCAAAAACACTATGTAATAGAAAAATGGTGAGTATTCCATACTATTTAGTTCTCTGATTTCTATACTTTTAACGTATAGTAATTTTTGGCAAATAAGCCTTCATCTTGTACTAGACAAGACTACTTACCACTTGATTAACAGATATGGGCTATTGATCATGAAGAAGGTAATGTATTTATTTGAGTGTTTTCTTTATGAAATCAGAGCATTCATGATTAACAACATATTATGTATCCCCCATGATTGTGTCTAGACTAAGCATCAAATTTTTGATAATTCTCAATTTTAATGCATTTAACAAACTGGAAAACTTATCGTTAATAGTTTCTTCTGGGATGCAGGAAGCAATTCTTCTAAATGCAAGTTGAGGCCCAGTGATTGATGAAGCAGCCTTAGTGGACCATTTTAAAGCAAATCCCATGTTTCGTGTAGGACTAGATGTGCTTTAGGTAGCTTACTTTATACATTTCCTTGGCACAATTTCATGTGAATGCATATTTATTGCAGTTTTGAAGTTTGTTGTGTTAAAAATATGTTGGTTTAATGACCAAGTTGATATTGAAAATGAGGCTAGAATTTATGTTAAGCATGGAAGGCAATGCACTCTCTTATCATATTTACTAGTTTTAGAAGACACATAATAGCAAGTTTCAATCTTTTTGGTGTTAGGAATAAACAGTTTCATTCCTTGTTTAGCCATACATAAAGCCTGGTCTTCCAGAGTAGAAGAATGTTGTTGTGGCACCACACATTGCCTCATCTTCAAAGGTTATTATGCAGACTCTTCATATGTAAAAAATTAGGAATGATAGGGAGAAAATGAAGCTATATGTCTACAATTCCAGAATTGGTTATATGTTTTCACCTTGAAGCAATTGGTTGAAGTCTAAATAGTAGTTTTAAGAGTTTAAGATTTTGTTGCATCTTTTTCTGCATTTTTCATTTATGCACATTTGTGCTTTTTTTTAAAGTATTCTATCACACGGTTTTCTTGCAGTTTTGTATTTATGTCCGAGATTTCCGTCTACTACAGGCTAGAATTCCAACACCTTTATGTTCCATTATCAGTTTTTCAATTTTAATTTCTTGGAAGGACAACCTCATTGAAAATAATGAACCTTCCTCTCATTTCTTCCATGACGTTATCGAAAGATAGCCTGTTTAATGTACATGTTCATGCCTTTTTCATATTTATTCCGACCTTGAAAAGTATGTTCAAAACAGTTCGCAGAGGATAGCTGGACAAAGTTCCCTCTCCATTCCTCCCTTGCCACTGACATTGCACTAGTACATTACTAATCAGTTTTATATGCTAGGAATGGGGATTCACCTCTCCAATCCCCAAGACTCTTGAGCCATATTTCCAGTTCGTTTCAGTTCCCATTTGTTGTTCATTTTTTTTTTATCTCTAGTAACATAGGCAACTCCACTGTTTCTCTGTCAGGTAGTGGGAATGATCTACATCTAAAGATGACCATAACCTTTCATTTTACCCAAAAATATGGCATGAAATTCCATATTCTAAAGATAAATTATGTGAGGGTCTACTGCGAACATATTACATTTTCAGTCTATATTTGTTGCCTAAGACAACCATCAAAGAACGTGGTCATATTCATTCTGTTCAAAATTGGTTACATCTATTTGCAGCTTTGCAAGCATAGAATGGTCCTCGTATGAAGGGAAAGGAGTCCATTTGGATTTTCTCGTAAGCTATATGGCCTTGTTTTAGGAGATGCCATGACACTCCCATGTCGTATGGACACTAGGTATTATAGATATTATTATTGAGCCATAGGTGTGGCTTATAGGGCAGTGAGGAATTTTGATTTTTAATAATTGAATGGATAAAATCTGATATTATATTATAGATGTTATTAAGTGGTAGGTATGGTCCATAGGGTTGAGTGTTTCTGCAGGATGCTCTACAAACTGTTTTGAAGATACATGCTTGTTGGGTGCTAAAAGATGTCTTCTAAAACTCCTAATTGCCTCATATTAATTATCAACCTAGGTAAGTCTTTTTACTCCAAGAGTGTACACAATATGTGAAAGCTATAATTCCAGAGAGTAATGCTTTAAAATAAGTTATTAAATCCAATACAAAAATAAATGGATGCAATCATAAATCTTAAGCTTGTAACTTTAAGAGAAATAATTCATCTAAGCATCATAAGTCAATCTCAAACAAAACCATAATTCAATTTTAATCAACCAGTTCGAATGATAATCAACCGAAAGCGTTGTAGCATTAACTGAGCTCTTTTAGTTGGACTTAAACTACTGGATAGAAGGAAAGAATTTAATCAATAATGCTCTATTATTTAATTAACTGGAAATGAGTCTTTAACTGATAACTAATTCAATCCACGACATGAGTACATAAAAACCAAATAGGATTGTGCATTAATGAAATGAATACCAAAAATCCGAATTAACGAAAATAAATCAACTGCAAAGTTGTAAAGCATAATAAACTTGCAGGAAATGGAAAGAATATAAAACAAGGAACATCAGTAAGATCCACGAGAGACCAGGCCCTAGTCACCAGGGAATAATGCTTAGCTACTTCAGAATATCTGAATGAATAGCAATGCAAGTTATATATTAATCATCAAAGTCACTTGTCATTGCAATACGATCTCATTCTTCATAATCACACTTCTATAAATTAAAATTACAATTTAAGTAAAATACGAGAGATCCCTCTTCAATTTTCTCCTTTACATTCATAAGGAAAATGATAAATGTGATCCCTCCGGACCAGGAGATCCTGAGGGATTCACAACTAAATGCTATCTTCAGAAAATTCTTTCATCTTGCGTTGATCTTCTTGATTCGTTCCTTGGTTCGACTACACATGACGCATCTCATTTCCCTTGATTTGCTTTTGCTGTTCCAATTTTGGAACAACAGCTATTCCATCTGCTTTGTTTCTACATAAAAATCAATCAGATTTAGTTTGGTCGGTCAAATCGTATCAAGAGGAGTTTCATTCACTCCTTATCAATATCCTGTCAATATGTTATTATATCATGGAATAAAATGGATAAGAAAAGAGGAAACATACTTTCTAGCTTACCTTTTTTCATATCCTCACGAAAAATGAATAGTTCCTATGTAATGTAGTTGAGGAGTAAGCTGGAAAAAAGGATTCTTTATCAGGATTGAAGCCGTGATGTTGTGCGAGATTTACAAAGGTTGTCTTTTCGTGTCCTTTAGGTAACTCATAGTCAGACGGATACCCTTTAGGAGGATATCAAATAATGGGACACCTAAATCAACATCCAAACCAGTAAGGCCCTTCCCTCAAGATAAGATTGTTGTATGTGATTAATCGGCTCGTAGCAGCTTTGAAATTCCCATAATTAAATGGTTATCTTTCCTTAACACTACTAGTTGAGACCATCCATCTCATTTTGGATGCAATCAAGGATCTTTCATGGATGTAGAGGAAACATGTTGTTCCTTTTTGTACAATTTTCTTATGTATGGGCCCTAAAATTTGAATCATGCCCTTTTATGTCATCAACCTTTTATGTTTAGCAAAAAGTTGCAAAGGGTGAGTAGGCTCACTCCTTACCCAGAGATCCAACCCGTGTTCTTGTCTTTGGAATTAATTATAAACCTTAAACCACTTAAGTTGATTAACTGCAAAAGAGATAAAAGCATGGAATTGAATATATCCAACAAAAAGGCTACGATTCTTATCCACTTCTTCTTCTAATATGAAACTATGCAGATAAAATTCAGAAAGAAGCCTTTGGACTTTTTCCCCATGTTCCTGACAAGAGCTTATAAAATATTCAGTTGTCCTTAATTTGATTGGCTTGCCAGACCTTATGGCTTTAATATTTAACAATAACTACCATTCTAATAAGAACAGGGCATAATTTGTGGCAGGAGACCTGCATGTCAAGATATTTGAATATAGCGAGCAAATGCCGTCTATCTGATTCCTGACTCTGTCCATCTTGGTTTTCACCTTCTTCAGCTTTTCTTCTTCCTGTCTAAATCTTTCAAAAGTCCCATTCTCAGTTACGATTAATTCCCTAAACTGCTTCTGAAACTCCTGATGTTTTTGTAGGGGAACTGTCTCTTGTTCACATCATTCTAAAGCAAGCTAGGCTTGCGTCCAATCTTCCTGTAAATTTAGAAGAATATGGTCTTTACCTGGCAGGATATCCTCGACTTGTTGTTCTGTCTGAGTTCCTATGCTACGAGAGGATATTTCCTTGGTTTCTATTTGCTTATTCTAGGAGGAACAACCCTTCGTTTGAACATCTGCATCCACTAAGTCTGCATGCAAATTTGCATGGGTGGCCATTGTTCGAGTAGGAATGAGTTCGGTTTGGGTTTTTCTTGCCCCACCCTTATGAAAGATTTGGAAAAAAGACTTGATCTGGATCCCTTTGTACAGGTGCCTGAAGAATATTCACAGAAACCAACACAGGAGCATAGTGCACAAACATCAGGATAGCCAGAGACTTCAGGACAGGGAAAGGATTCAGGGTTAGAGAGCATTTTAGAGGAGTTGACGCAAACTGATACAAACATGGGCAACCATCTAGTATTGCAGACCCCTATTAATGAGGAGCGAATTCAAAAAATAAGTAGGAATGAGATTAGCGCCTCTACAGTGCCATTGGACCAGGTATATGTGAAGAGGTAGAGATTGAATCCTCTGTCCGAGCAAGAATATGAAGAGACAAGAAGTGACATAATGGAGACAACACTAGCAGGGGAGCTACCATCTATCTCGCAAACATAGGCACTAAGTAGGCAGCTAAGTGTAGAAGTGTCATCACTAAGGATAGTTGCAGAGCAGAGCCAGGATTTGAAATAAAAGTACAAAGAGATTAAGGCTAGGAATGAGAAGCTCAAAGCTCAAATCTATGCCCACTATCTGAAAATGGCTGCTACAAATCAGACAAGGTTGATGTTAGCCTTCGACATCAAAGAGGGAAAGATGAAGATGAGCTTTTTGAATCCAAAAGTACAGTAGCCAAAGTCCATGGCTGATTATTTAAAAACAAATTTTGAATTTCTTGCTAGATACATCCACCCAATTGATCATATGAATCTCCATAAGCAAACGAGTGAGATTGTCTATTCCACATTAACTAGTAAAGCCATCATTGAACATCAGTTGCAGAATTCTCTGAGTAATACTACATCATAGTTACAGTTGGAAAAAGCCTCTTCTTAGGCTAAGGACACCAGGATAAAATCACTTGAAGACCTGGTGATTGAGTTGGGACATGATCCCAAAGATGTTAAAGCAGCTGAAAGATTGATAAAGAAAAATAATGATGACATTGTTGCACTCAGGAAACAACTCAAACTCCCTCCCCTCTCACATCCACAAACTACAAAAGTAATTGAGAAACAAAACGAGGAATAACTTATGGACTTGGTCCTTAAGTTGAAAGAAACAGAGCAAGAACTAGAAAAAGCTTTGCAGTCCAAACAGGCTGAGTCGACCACCAGGCTTGAGACTGTAATACCCATAATTTCTACAACAATGGCATCTACAATTGTAGCATCTTTGGCACCAAATTTTCCCCTAGCAATAGCTCTGCCAGTAACAACAACAGCTAGTACATCAGAAGCAGAAGCAGCAACAACTTCAACAAAGCAAACAGAGGACTTAATAAAGTCCATGGAGGAAATGAAAATCCAAGAAACTGAAATAAAGAAATTGAAAGAAATGGTTACCAGCTTGGAAAACAATTATGAACTATCACAGATTAATTACACTGAAGAAGAAAGAAAGAATAGAAGGATGACTGAAAGAATCAAGACATTAGAAAAGGAATTAACATTGGAAAAGCCTTTGGGAGATATTAGAGAGATTCTATGGACCAATATCATTGATCCAATCAATGATATTTGGTCTTCTATTCAGATCATTTTTGAACAGACTGAGTTAGTTAAACTAGCTATAAAGTCTCTACAGAAGACGAGGGAAGAATTGGGAGAGAAACCTGAAGAGGCAACCCAATTGATCAACTTCTTGAATAGCAAAAGCAAGCACCACCTAGAACAATGGGATATCGAGGATCAAATTGGTACTATCCTTGAAATTAAGAAAGTTCTTACTAAGAAGAACTTAATGCTGAACCTGGAAAGAAGATGTCAAAGTATTCAAGAAGACATAGATGATTTTATGGTAAAATATCTAAGAGATAAATGACTTCCAAGTCCACTGGTCTTAAATGACAAACTGATGACTCATGAGGACTACATTGAGAAACTACACAAACAAGCCAAAAGTCAAGCCAGCTCTTCAACAATGAAAGCGCTACCTAGAGGAAAAGTGTTGTATGATGGTGTAACAAATAAAATATATAAATAATGTAAAATAATGTAAACAATAATAATCATAAATAATGATTATTTAAATTAGTAATTAGGCTGAAAAGGCATGTCTAAATGAGACATGACTCTTCATGAAGAGACACTTGCTTGCTATATAAGCAAGCCTATCGTTCTCATTGTATTTCATTCATTCTTATTATTATTCACACATTTAATATAATATTTGTATCATCATGGATGTCTTGATATTCCAAGTCTTTTGGAGTAATTAATTTATAGAAGGAAATTTGTTCGCTTCATTTGGTATCATAGTTATTCGGTCCTCTAGGTTTCTTAACCGGTGCACAGAGCTTGTTCTTCAATCCAAGTCCTTGGCTATCAAAATTCGTCAACCTTGTTGCCGTACAATTGAAGCATTCTGCTCAGATTTTGGGAGTTTCTCCTTTTCTCCATTTTTCTAGGCCTTTGGCCATTAAAATTAAAATTAAAAGAAAATTCGCTAGTTGACCTTTGGCCATAAAAAAAAAATTAACCAAAAAAAATATAAGTAAATAAATTAAATAAGAAGAAAAAGAAAAAGTAAAAAGATAAAAGAACATAAAAAAATCAAACTATATATATATATATATATATATATATATATATATATATATATAATAAAATAAAAAAATTAAAATCCCCTAGTAGAAGTCCGTGGTTTTAGAAACCAACCCATGGTAATTGTTCATGGTATTTAAAAAGTAAAAGAAAAACAAAGCCCGTGGTTTTAGAAACCCATGGTATGCTAATGTTTTTACTTTTTACGTGGAAAACATTAATGGAGGTTTTAGAAACCAACCCATGGTAATTGCCCATGGTATTTAAAAAGTAAAAGAAAAACAAAGGGAACAAAATTTCTTTACGTGAAAGGTAAGTTTTACTTTTTACTTGAAAAGTAGGGTGAACATCGTGACCCTGTCATATGAAAAGACGTGACTTTTATATTAAGTGGGGTGACATTAAAAAAGTTATCAAGGGAGTAATTAAGTATATAAAGAAAGGGGACCAATTTATTATTAAAAAAAAAGTGAAACTATTATTATTATAAGATAATAAAGTTATTTTGAAAATGGATCTTAATATAAAGAAATACATACAAATATAGAGGGCAACAATATAAAGGAGTGTTTTTTTTTAATTAAAGGGTATTCAAGTTTTTAACAATCCACATTAAAGGAAAATATCTGAAAGATATATATAGAAGAAATAAGTGATATTTTATAATAAAAATAGCTCCATTTGACATATTGTTTACGTAAAAACATCAACGCAAAAATGGAGACTAGTAATGAAAGATTTCCTGAAACCTTTAGTACTTGTGTTTACACACTATTTAAAATCAAAGGATCACTCGCAGGAAGAGACATAATAATCTCTATCTATCCTGCTGAAAGAAGTAATTATGTTAGTCCTAAATGTGCTAACCAATTGGTGATTCATGAATCAAATATAGTTGAAACAAATATTTTTGGCGAACAATACGATATACGCAATTTACACCTAAATATTGGAGATTATACTTTTACCTCACAATTCACCGTGAAAACCTTACATTTTAACGATAGTGACATTGTTTTGGGATCACCATGGATGAAAACTCTAGGTTCCTTTATTCTAAATACTATGAAAAAGTTTTTAACATTTTCTTACAAGAAGAAGAAAATAACACTCCAAGATGTTACACTAAAACCTAATTTAGTAATGCTAGAAAATATATCGGATATTTCAAAGTAATTTCTCAAGAAGTAAAAAGGTATTACAAAATATGCAAAAAGAAATTGACAAAATCAATGTTGACAAAAATGAAGAAGTTTCTCAATTTAAAAGCCATAGCGAAAAATTACTGTCGCAAATTAAGAAACTTAAGAAGGATAAGAAGTCATTAGAAAACAAGGTACAATAATTTATCGAGAAAGAAGTATCAAATGTAGGAATTCAAGTTGATGACAAAACAAAAAATACCGATCCAGTGAATATGACAACTCAAGAAGACAAGTCAGTTGAACAAACGACACATGTAGATGTTGCAGTTCAAACAATGAACATCCCAAGAGAATGTTCCATATCCATCTCAACAACATCTTTTCCAGAAGAAAATATAAAAATTGGCACATGCCCAGTAAGGAGAAATAAAACCAAAAAAATTCCATATCGGCATCCGAATCATGAGAACAGATGAATCTACCATGCTACATATCGGTACCATTCAGACCAGAAACAACAAACTGATGTTCCATATAATAGTGATGTAACCTCAATATAGTCTTATGCTGACAGATTGTTACAAAATTCTAGTAATCAGAATATTATACAAAAGATTAATCTAGGATGGTCTAATCCCTTCTGAGTGCCACAATTCTGTTTGTCACTAAGAAGATCATATCAACTTGTATCGACGAAGATCACTATTCCAAGAGAGAAAGATGTTTGAAGCCAAAAAAGAGATCAAACCTTTTTTCATCGACAAGCCTTGAGGACAAAGATTTTTGAGGAAGGAGACAATGTAGCAAATAAAATACATAAAAACTGTAAAATAATGTAAACAATAATAATCGTAAATAATGATTAGTTAAATTAGTAATTAGGCTGAAGAGACATTTCTAAATGAGACATGACTCTTCATGAAGAGACACTTGCTTGGTATATAAGAAAGCCTGTCATTCTCATTGTAATTCATTCATTCTTATTCTTACTCACACATTTAATATAATATTTGTATCATCATGGATGTCTTGATATTCCAAGTCTTTTGGAGTAATTAATTTATAGAAGGAACCTTGTTCACTTCAGATGGTTTGGAAAATATTTTCTATATTGAGCATGAAGTGAAGCACTTGTTCACAGTCTAGCAAAATTTTGCAAAATACACTGAAGCTGACAAAATATACAGGAATTTGGTCAGGATGAAGATACCAAATGAAGAATGGTGGACCAGCATGACTGATATGGTATAATTTACTATGGTAACTCAAAGGTAAATAGAAAATATTTACTGAGGTAAAGTCTAGTAAACAGGTAAAGAGTATCAGGAATAGGTAAAGAATATCAGTAGGGAAAAGTAAGAAAAGATCTAGCACACAATTACTAAAGCAACAACAAGAGGCAAATCTGAGTTTCAACCTCCAGCTCATGCATAAATAAAGGGACAACAACAATCAGTTTTCCATCTGTCTCTATCTTTTTGTAAAAAATATTTTGTATTCCCTATAATAAATCTCATATGGTTATGAGATATTTTTGATGTAATTTCTATATAAATACTTCTCCATTCGAAGTATTATGGGTGGATTCTATAACATCTCTATAAATCTATGCTATCAAGTTGAGAAAGCTTTTGTACTCAAATTTGGATTTTTGCTGGAAAAGGAATGAAAGTTGAGGACATTTCATTAGATTCTCATGCAGTATAATTACAAATAAGTATTCTATCCTTGTGATTTTATGTGCTTTCTATATGTTTCAATTTTCATGCATCTTAAATCTAAATGGTAAAGTAGTCAAAGTATATCAGAATTAGCTTTATTACTCTCTGCTATCAACAGTCTACCACTTATATGTTTTCTTCTAAACTATTTCGATAAAGGAATTCTTAATTGCTCTTCTATCCCTGTAGTTTTTCTCTAATAAGTCCCTGGTATAGGATTCTTGAGTGCCCTTTTCTAGTTGACCTATCTTCCTTTCCTCTTTCTTATCCTAACTTGAGGATTCTTGATTTCCCTCTATCTCTGAGAAGAACTATCATCCATTCGAGCCCCAAGGTTTGTTTTTATTCTGCTATCCTGCTTGTTGAACTCATAGCTCAGCAATTTGACTTGATCTAGTGAATTCTCCCTAATTGACTCCATAGCCCAATGGCTTAAAATCCTAGTTTTCCCACTTGTTTCAGAACTCCACCACTCTCAAACAAAACAACCTCATTGAACATTAATACTAGCCTAAAACCCTTTCAAACTTAGCTAAATCATAAAGAGAGAGCCCTCTCTGGACTTAGGTGGGCTAGCACCTGAGTCTAAAAGTTGGTTTGTAGCTACCTTGGATCTTTTCCTTCTTTCCATTAACTTCTAAGGAAAATCTGAGTGATAACACATACCACCTCCACCTACACCACCACCAGTCTTACCACTGCCACCTCCATCTCTGCCCACACCACCTCCGCCACCACCATAGTTCAATATGGTGAGTGCGATCATATTGTCGATATTCAGAGGAGTATGGAACGAAGATCCAGACCAATTTTGGTTCGTGGTAAAGGTTGTATTGGAAGCACAAGGAGTTGTGGATGATAATATAAAGAAGGAAATGTTGGTAAGAACATTTCAGGATCGCACACTAATGTGGTACATTACGCATTCTAATGACCACCCAAACGCGGGGATTGTAGATATCTAGGTTGTTGAACAGGGAATTTAGCAGGCCAAAGTCGGAGACACAATAAATTATCTGGTTTAAGGAAATCACGATGCTTCCAGGTGAGACCCTGTGGGATCTAGATCAGAGACTAAATAGTATGATCCGTAAAGGCAACATGACCTTGATGGATGGACAACACCACACATGTTTTGTAGCATCACTAACGCCACATTTGAGGATGGCATTTTCGCAACAGAAGTTATCCACCAAAGCCGAGGCTTTGGAGATTGCAATGAGACTACACGAGACTCCAATACAAGATCCTAGCCTGGGAGTTCAACAAATCCACGCGCAACTGCAAAATTTGTGTCTGGAAATGCAGAGTTTGAAACAAGATAGGAAAACTCACCCAGAAACACATGAGGAGGTATGGTGCATAAAATGCAAAGGCAAGGGGCATGACAAGGACCATTGTCCAGTTTTCACAAATTACTTAGTAGGAGGACGGCCGATGCCCTTAAGACCAGAGACACAAGTAGGATCGAGCACGACGCCCGCATTATGGTCTTCAATTTGTCAGATAGGAGGAAAAGACACTACAGATAATTGTCACCTATTATAGAAGTATACACAGATGTCTAAGCATGTTTTCTATAATTTCTACAGATCGGTAGGCCATGATGAGCACACCTGTAGAAGTTACAAGCTGATGATAAATTAGACTCTTGCCTACAAAGTGAAAACCTAAACACAAGCCCTTGATCCAAATGTAGGTATGGCACACACTAGATTTCAGGGGTGCGGACGAAGTCGAGGATGAATGGGAGCAGGAAGGGGTCATGGACAGCTAATTTGTTACAATTGCAGAGGTCGATGCAATTATGCCTGCGATTGTACAAATCCAACGAGAGCATCATGTTTATATTGTACTTAGTTTGATCATGAGACAAAGGAATGCCCTACATTGATAACGAGGTTGCACGATAAAGGGACATTCCGGCCTCCCCTGACTCAAAATTTGTAAATGATGAGGTCTGAGCCACATGAAGAGGACCTGAATGTAAACATAGTTCTTAGAAGTAGTATCACAACAAGAGAGGAAAAAGGAAAGTATCCTAAAGAAAGTACGTGGGTTCGTGAGGCTCCTACAAAGGAACCTGGATTTGATTTGGAGCACACAAAGGAGACATTCATGGAAGATAAGAAGAGCTTCATGGAGACCTCCACTTCAGGTAGTAAGGATCAACTAGAGCCAAAGATGGATCCTTCAATTCTCATAACCTTTCTGGAGACATGTATGAAACTACTACGCGAAAACAATGTTGTTAAAGCACTGCAGGAGCTTATCACTAGATGCACTGGGTCAGGCGAACCACGTGTAGTCCAAAAACTTGGAAAGAATGCACTGAGAATAGGAAGGGAAATGAGATTGAATGCGCAAATTGGGGAATATTAAATGGATCAAGTAATTCTAGATTTAGGATCAGACACAAATGTGCAACCAAAGTAAACATGGGAGCGTATGGGTAGGCCCGTATTGTAATGGTCCCCTATCCAATTGCGAATGGATAAGTAACAGAAGATCCCACCAATGGGAAGATTGTAGGGAATAATGGTAGACATTGAAGGTCTGAGCACACCAGCATATTTCGAGGTGATAGATATTCTACATGATAGCAATCCTTATCCCATGCTACTGGGGATAGATCGGGCCACTGATATGAACAGAGTCATAAATATGAAGAAGCACAAAATGGTTTTTGAAAAAACGTCACTGCGCATAGTGGTACCCTTAGACCCTATGGAAAAATCACGCTACACGGAGCCAGTATGCGATGATGAAAGTGACGACGAGCTAGATTGTATCTAAAAGATAACCACTTGGGAATAATATTGGGTGAATCCTATACCAGATGGCTGAATTTCATGGGAGCACGAAAGCTCCTGCACATCATATTTGAATGAGGAAATAGAACGATGGTAGAATCAGTTACATGAGGTAACCACATTCAATTGAAACATGATGGTAAGATCACTACATTGCATGACAAAGGAGGCAAGAAATCTTCCTATGTATGACGGGTTAACAGTGGTGGATGAATTCCTTAGCAAATTTGAAAGCACGATGCTAGAACAATAGTGGTTCGATGCTCTGAAATGAGAACTACGTGAAACGCCCGCAAGATGGTGGGGAACCCATCAAAGAAGCTTTGAGGACTGGCATGGGTGCAGAAGGATGATGAACCTATGATTTGGGAAACCGCATATGCAACTAGCAGACAAGTATGATGGACAAAATGATCCACTTACACACCTTGTGAAATGGACCAAGGTCTATGGGGAAGAGCCACAGCCTGAATGGGTGCATTTGTTCTGTCATACTCTAGATGTTATACCCATGAATTGGTATAGTGAGATAGAGCTCCGCCATGACATGAGGAATGGGATATCTTGTGAGAAGGATTCCTGCTAACCATCACATTTTAAGATTGTTGGTCAGATACTGTTGATGATGTGCTACAAGTAGTAAAAGTAGTTATCTTCAAAATACCCCAGGAACCAATGGAAGTGCTTTAGCTAGAATGGGTGACATAGCTAAGCTGCGTGCTGGAGTGTTATAACATAAATGTTGAGGAGGATAATGAATACCCATGAAATATTAACATTCTAGAAATGGAAGGCCATCGTGAGGTTCGAGGACCATCGATTGAGGATCTCGACATCATCGCGCCGCTGAAAACAAAGCAGGTAAACATTGGAACAGAGCCAGAGCCAAAGTACACAACGCTTGTAGGCTACTGGGATGATGCCACTGTGGATAAGGTTGCTACGTTACTCTGCGAATACCAAGACTTGTTCCCGAAAAAAATAACAGACTTAAAAGGGATCATTGGTGACTTAGGGATGATGAAGATCACCCTGAAACCCGACACGAAGCCAGTTAAGTAGTGGCCTTACCACTTGAATCTAAAATATAAGGAAAAGGTCCATGAAGAAATAGACAAAATGCTCGTAGCTGGAATTATTGAGCCAGTGGGAGAATCCGACTAGGTGAGTCCTATGGTGGTGAAGGAGAAAAAGAAAAGGGTGAAATAAGAATATGTGTGGACCTTTGGAAGCTGAATGATGCCTGTGTACACGATACATTCCCGACACCGTTCATAGATGAAGTACTAGAAAATGTTGGTGGCTAGGAAGCATACTTGTTCACGGATGGGTTCTCAGGATACCAGCAGATCAAGATCGCACCAGAAGGCAAGAAAAAAATTACCTTCACAACAGAGTGGGGCTGCTTTCAATACATCGTTATGCCGTTTGGATTAAAGAACATGCCAATAATTTTTTCACGCATCTTTTTTGCTAAGTTTAAAGAATATATCCACAAGTTCTCAGAGTTCTATCTGGATGCTTGGACTATCTTCTGATTAGTTAAGAACCATGTAGCAAGCTTGAGCTTGATGCTAGATACTTGCCATGGACACCGGATTGTGGTAAATTAAGAAATGCACATTCCTCAATCCCCTTGGAAACCTTTTAGGACATGTGGTCTGCAAACAAGGACTGATGGTGGACCCTGCGAATATTGTCATGATTCTAAATTTGGAAGCATCGTGAAGTGTTAAACAACTACGCACTACCTTGGGACACACTAGATACTATAGAAATTTTATCAAAAGCTATGCCCAAATCACCAAGATAATGGAAACGTTATTGAAAAAGGATATTACATTTTGCTGGAACGATGATTGTATGAAAAGTTTGGATGTCCTAAAGGGGAAATTGATGTCCGCTCCAATCCCAGTCTTCCCAAAATGGGATGTGGAGTTTCATGTCCATGTTGATGCATCATGTATCGCACTGGAAGTAGTGCTCACACAGGTCGGCGGGGAAGCCTTGGATAACCCTATTGTGTTTGCAAGCTCGAGTTTGTCCAAAGCAGAGAAAAACTATTCCACCATTGAGCGCGAGGGGTTGGCAATGGTGTACACGCTCCAAAAATATTGAAATTATTTACTCGGAGGACATTTCAAGATGTATACCGACCATTCCGCGTTGAAATGCCTGGTCAATAATCTTGTGTTGGGGGAGCTTATATGCAAGTCACTCTTATTATCCCAAGAATATGATTTTGAGGTCATAGTAAAGCTAGGATGCCTAAATGTAGGACCGGATCATTTATCGTGCATTGAGACAGGCAAGGAACCCACTAATCTGGAGGAAGGATTGTTGGATGCACAACTCTTTTCGGTGCGCATCATAGACAGGCACTTCAAAGATATAATCCATTTTTTGACAATAGGGACTGTGCCAAAGAAATACTCCATCCAACAGGAGAAGGAATTGGTGGTGTACGCGGCATTTTTTTCTGCCATCGCGGGGCACCTATACAAAATAGGAAATGATGAGATATTGCGAAGATATGTACCTAAATTTGAATGAAGTTAGCTCTTCGTAGAGGTACATGGGGTGCTACAAGAGGACACTATGCAGGATGAGCAAACACACAAAATATTCTCTGCACATGGTTGTGGTGGCCATCTCTACACTAAGATTCGAAAGTGCATTATAAGGCATGCGATATATGTCAAAGGACTGGGAAACCATCACGAAGGGATGAGATTCCATTAAATCCACAAATGACACTGAAACCATTCAAAAAATGGTCAATTGACTTCGTGGGACCAATCAAACCTCAAGGAAGGATGAGTGCGCACTACATCATCACCGTGACAAAGTACCTTACACGATGGGTGGAAGCGCAGCTAGTCAAAGGTTGCGCGGTTGCTACGACTACAAAGTTTTATTCGAAAATGTGTTAGGGTCCAACCCTGATCCCCTTATTTATGTAATAGGATCAAGTCATAGTTATAGTTAAGTAAAGAGTCAATAAAGCCCATATTAATAATTGTAAGTGGTTAACCTGCATTTAATGAAGGGACCACAGTTAGTTGCAAATGGGCCATGGTATTAGATAAATGGTATTAATAAGAACCATAGTGTTGCCCCATGGTAGTGCATGTATGAATCCTATATAAAGGATAGAGACTACCCTCAAGGAGCATCGCGTCTTATTTTGTAATTGAGCTCAGCTCTATTGGAGGTTGCCCCCTCGAAGAAGCAAGTGAACATTGCTTTATGAATAATAAAATACTTGTTGTTATTTCTCATTGTTCTATGTTCTGGGTATATTTCTTCACATATTTGGTATTTTGGTATCATCTTGTAGGCTAAGAGCATAACGAGTGGTATCAGAGCCCTTTAGCAATTTTTTTTTTGGCTAGAGACGCATTCCAACATCTTTAAACCATGAGCTCTATCATTGAGCACACAAACCTACGGATTTGGGGAGGCATGCATGTAGGAAATACAAGAGGTGGTTATGCTTTTTGGACTCCCTTGTAACCCCTTGTGGGTAACCTTTCAAGTAGTAGCGCATTAAACAGAACTGCGCACGGACTCTCCTCCAAGTACCTTCTGGGTATATCGGAAGCCGCCTAGCTCCCTTGAAACCTTGCCATAGAAAAACTGTCAGCCGTCTTGCTACTACAGTACACCAAGAACAACACTCGAGGAGATTACTTGTGCGTACAATAGGGTAGTCAGGTTGTACGACTAAGGGTACAATTGATCCTCCTTGGTTAGTGCCCTAAAAGATTGAGCTGAGTACTACTATCAGACCCTTATGGATATTGCGATCTGTAGCACCTGACACTCCTAGAGACCATAGTTACCTTCTATATCTCTGGATCACACATTATCTTTGCCAGATTAGATCTTGTAGGTGGGGTTTTGTCATAGCAGCAGCAATCAGTTCTGTCATTCAGATCTATCAGATCCATCAGATTCGCCATCTAGATCTAGCAGTTTGGGCTTTGTAGCAGTCCAAACAATCTGTTCCATTATTCAGATCTGACTAATTATGTGGGTTCCTATACCTTGCCGTGATTTTCGCAGGACTTTGGGCAGCATTGAATTTTTTGGGATTCGGCCATTGTAGTATTTCTAAGCAAGGTCTGAGAGCCCCCTGGACGCTTATTGGAGTGTTAGCCCATAAGAATCAGGTCAACGAGCTGAGCAAGGTGGTACCATTCAATTATTAGTGCCAGAAATTTCAGGCGGTCCCAAATTTCATGTACATCAGATCGGTGCATGGTACAAACTAGACCTCAAGCTATGGCCAATGAGAGGATTGACAAACTTGAATCAACATTGAAAGATGTATTGTTGTAGATGAAGAACATAAATGAAACACTCTCAAAGGGAAATATGGAGGAATGCGTGAAGGCATATATTTGCAATGAAAACATTGAGGGCGAGTCTAGCCATTCTCTTCACCTCTTTGGCTTCCACCAACAATCCCAGCTGCGACCACCCAAGCTAGACATGTATAAATTTTATGGTTCTCACCTGGCCACATGGATAACACAAATGGAGCAATATTTCACATTGAATCACATCATAGATGATGCGACTCAGCTTAGTGTGGGTAGCATGTACTTGGACAATGAAAGATGGCAATGGTGGCAATGGCATCAACGTTTCTATGGAAGGCCCATGCCTTGGTAAACATTCAAAAAAGCTCTTACGCATCTCTTTGACCATGAATCTAATTTTTTGGATCGTCTCACTAAGCTCTGACAGACAGGAATAGTGAACGAATATATTACAGCCTTCGAAGCCTTAGCTTTCTGCACAGGAGGTCTACACGATGAGTTCTACATGGAATGTTTTGTGAGTGGTCTCAAAGAAGCCATACAAGGCCACGTCCAATTGCAACACCCTATCTCATGGCTGCATGCTTGCAAGATAGCTCGTGAAGTAGAACATGTGTTCGTAGCCCAGTCCAATCGCCCAAATTTCATAGCCAAGGGCTGCCCCACCCAGGCTCAAAGCACTACCCAAACACTCAAGGTTCAAAAGGTGTCACCAGCAAAAATGGTGAGAAGAAGAAAGTAAGGATTGTGTTACTATTGTGATGAGAAGTACTCCCCCGGGCATAAATGCAAGGAGCCCAAATTATTTCAAATTGATGCTACTAATCATAGTTCATCAGAGGAAGCCCCAC
Organism: Pinus tabuliformis; assembly: GCA_031772625.1. Taxonomy (NCBI): domain Eukaryota; kingdom Viridiplantae; phylum Streptophyta; class Pinopsida; order Pinales; family Pinaceae; genus Pinus; species Pinus tabuliformis. Next base: position 1,312,280,325 of record CM062804.1, read on the forward strand.
CACTTGAGGAACTAGAGGAGGAAGAAGAGGACAACTAGCAGGACAATGTACCTGAAGAACTAGTTATCTCACTCCATGCTTTTGCAGGCATTTCTTCTCCCCAAACTCTCAAAATCAGAGGTTTTATTAAGCATCACCCAATAGTAGTCTTGATTGATAGTGGTAGTACACATAACTTTATCCATCAAAGAGTCATGGAATCAGTGCATTGTTTTGTCCAAGAAGTTTGTAACTTCCAGGTACAAATTGCTAATGGGGGGACAATGAAATGTGAAGGTTGCCGTGAAAATGTCAAACTTCAAATGGGGGATTATTAGTTAAAGACCCACATGTTTTCCGTACACATGGGAGGGTGCAACATTATCTTAGGTGCTGAATGGCTTTGCACACTTGGCCCAATCACAATGGATCTCTAGGAGTTATATATGAGCTTTAAGCAGAACAACCACACACATACCCTCTACGGACTCCAGGCGGGAGCTACCTCTATCATCAGCTCACATCGGATGGAAAAATTGTTAAAAAACGGCTACCATGGAGTTATAGCCCAATTTAATGCCATCCAGGCCTTCGAATCCAGTTCTCTTCATATTCATCCTTAGATGCAATAGATCTTAAACAACCATTTTCTAGTCTTTGACAAGCCTTATGAGCTTCCACCCTTAAGAGGGGAACATGATCATAGCATTACTTTGGTCCCAGGGGCCCAACCACCAATTTTGCGCCCCTATAGATATCCATTCGCCCAAAAGAATGAAACTGAAAAAATCATCAAGGAACTCTTAGAAGCAGGCATCATTCGTCCCAGCATTAGTCCTTATTCATCGCCGGTGGTCATGGTGCTCAAGAAATATGGGGAATGGCATATGTTTCCAAACTTCAGGGCCCTCAATAAGTTGACGGTCAAAGATAAATTTCCCATCCCGGTTGTCGACGATTTGTTGGATGAACTAAATGGGGCTTAATTCTTTACGAAGATCCACCTTCACTTGAGCTATCACCAAATTCGCATGAAAGAAGTAGACATTCCAAAGACTACTTTCTAAACTCATGAAGGCCATTATGAGTTCAAGGTCATGCCATTTGGTCTTTGTAATGCCCCATCCACTTTTCAGAGCCTTATGAACCACCTGCTCAAACCATATCTCAGAAAATTTGTCCCTGTTTTCTTTGATGACATCCTCATCTACAGTCACACCTGGGCCACACATATTTAGCATGTAGATTTTCTCTTGCAACTGCTCCATAAGCATAAATTATTTGTCAAGATGTCCAAGTGCTCTTTTGGCATGGAAGAAGTTGATTATTTGGGCCACATTGTGGGGCGCGAAGGCGTCAGGGTGGACCCCAACAAGATCTAGGAAATGTAGGATTGGCCTCAACCAAAGACCTTGAAGAGCTTGAGAGGATTTTTGGGTCTCACAGGCTACTATCAAAAATTTGTCTACAATTATGCTTATATTTCTAGGCCCCTCACTCAAATCCTCAAGAAAAATTCATTCGTCTCAAATGACGAAGCACAACAGGCCTTTATAGCTCTCAAACATGCCATGTGTTCCACTCCAGTCTTAGCACTACCTGACTTCACCAAACCTTTTGTGACTGAATATGATGCTTCTAGTACGGGTATTGGGGCAGTCTTAATGCAATAAGGTTGACCCTTGGCCTTCATAAGCCAGCAACTAAGTGGGAAGAATCTGGGACAATCTACCTATGAGAAGGAGATGATGGCCATCTTACATGTAGTAGATACCTGGCGACGATACTTACTGGGGAAACGTTTCCAAATCCACACAGAACATCAAAGCCTTTAATATTTTTTGGAGCAACTCCTATCCTCGCCACAAAAAAATAAATGGCTCGCCAAAATGCTGGGATATGATTATGAGATAATTTACAATAAAGGGCACCAAAATATTGTAGCAGATGCGTTATCCCAACAATTTGAGGAGGAAAGTACCCTTCTCGCAATTTCCCTTCCCATTCCAGAATGGATTGAAGAGGCTCACAAGGAATGGTTTTCACATCACTGGCTCTCCCAACTCATTGGTCAATTACAGGCAGATCGAAATTCCACAATAGGCTACTCGTGGCAGGATGATATTCTTCACTACAAGGACAGAGTCATAATATCACCAACATCCACCCTCAAAAGCCACATTTTGGTGGAGTTTCACTCATCTCCCACTACAAGACATTCAACCTTTCAGAATATGTATGCTCACACTCGAAGATCATTTTTTTGGGTAGGGATGAAAAAGGAAATTCTTACTTTTGTAGCTGAGTGTGATGTATGTCAGTGCCACAAAGGAGAAATAGTCAAATCCCCAAGCACATTACAGCCATTGCCCATCCCAGACTCAATCTAGATAGATGTTTCTATGGATTTCATTACGGGTCTTCCAAAGTCAGGAAACAAGTCAGTCATCATGGTGGTTGTGGACAGAATTTCTAAGATGCTCATTTTTGCGCCCTACCCCACCCTTTTACATCGACTTTGGTCGCTCAATCTTTCATGGATCAGATCTTCAAATTGCATGGCATGCCCACTTCCATTGCGTCTAATCATGACCCTATATTCACCAGTAACTTTTTGTAGGAACTCTTCCAGCTACAAGGTACCCAACTACAACTCAGTAATTCCTATCATCCACAAATTGATGGTCAAACTGAGGTAGTCAACAAATTTCTAGATACGTACCATAGGTGTTTCACTTAAGAAAAGAAACATGTCTAGGTACAGTGGTTACCTCTAGCCGAATGGTGGTATAACACCAACTATCATGCCACCACCAAAATGACTCCATATGAAGCAGTTTATGGTCAACTCCCTCCTTCCCCTACTTCTTATATAAAGGGATGCTCAAAGGTACAAGCATTGGATCAACTCCTGCAGAACTGCACAACCATGCTGGCCCACCTTAGAGAGAATCTTCATCAAGCCCAGAACCACATGAAGCAATAGGTAGATCAACATCGCTCAGAATGCCAATTTCAAGAAGGGGATCAGGTATTTTTGAGGCTGCAACCATATAAGCAAACATCACTCAAAGACAAGGGTTTTCAGAAATTATCTCCAAAATTCTATGGACCATATCAAGTACTTCATTGCATTGGAGAAGTCACCTACAAGCTAGCCTTTCCACCCACTACAAAAATCCATCCAGTCTTCCATGTCTCATGCCTCAAGAAAGTGATTGGGAACCATTGCAAAATTCAAACTAGTCTACCTAAAGCGGATGAAGAAAGGTCAATCTAGCTCCAACCTGAATGGGTTCTTGACACACAAGAATAGAACATGTGTGGCCGCATGATCAAAGAAGTCCTCATCAAGTGGAAAGACACCTATTCGGAAGATGCAACCTGGGAACTGACTACTATCCTTTAGTAGTTTCCGCAGCTTCAGCCTTAAGGACAAGGCTATTCTTATGGGGGAGGGCATGTTAGGGTCCAACCCTAACCCCCTTATTTATGAAATAGGATCGAGTCATAGTTATAGTTAAGTAAAGAGTCAATAAAGCCCATATTAATAATTGTAAGTGGTTAACCCACATTTAATGAAGGAACCACAGTTAGTTGTAAATGGGCCATGGTATTAGATAGATGGTATTAATAAGAACCATGGTATTGCCCCATGGTAGTGCATGTATCAATCCTATAAAAAGGATACAGACTCCCCTCGAGGAGCATTGTGTCTTATTTTGTAATTGAGCTAAGCTCTATTGGAGGTTGCCCCATCGAAGAGGCAAGTGAACATTGCTTTCTGAATAATAAAACACCTATTGTTATTTCTCATTGTTCTGTGTTCTCGGTATATTTCCTTGCATATTTGGTATTTTGGTGTTGTCTTGTAGGTTAAGAGCATAAAAAAATGTGTTGACCCAGTTTGGCTATCTAAAAATCTTAATGATTGATCGCAGAACACATTTCCTGAATAAAACCATCAGTGCACTCACAAAAGAGTTCTAGGTGTATCATCAGAAGAGTACACCATATCATCCACAAGCCAATGGGATAGTAGAAGCTTTCAGTAAAATACTGGAGATTGCACGGACTAAAGTGTGCAATGTGCAGCGAAATGACTGGGATCTACACATACCTATTGTGCTATGGGCTTACAGGACAATGTGCAAGAAACTAATGGGACAAACACCTTTCTGGTTAGTTTTTGGTGTAGAAGTTGTCATGTCGATCCTATGAATACCAGCGCTCACTAGGGTGACGGACCACGAAGCTCTGGAAGAAGGGCTCACACAATTAGAAGAACTTGAGGAAGAATGATTTTTGGTTGGATTCGATCAGAAGGTACAAAAGAAACGTGAAAAATCTTCGAACGACTGCCATATCAAATTGTGCACCTTCAAGGTAAATGACTTAATATTGTTGTACGACAATAACTTTGAAAAATTTCCAGGAAAATTCAGAATACACTAGCTGGGACCTTACGTGGTTAAGGAGGTCACAGATGGAGGTGAAGTCGAGCTAGTCAAGTTGAGTGGAGAACGCTTCCCAGGAAAAGTAAATGGCAACCGCTTGAAACCCTACACGGGTGGGTCTGCTATCTGATTAGCCGACCGAAGCACCATCTTCGTGAACCAAGGAGCTAGACAAGGGGGCAAGACTATAAACATACGTAGGAGATTCCAATAAAAATGTACGAAAACAATTTGGCCACAGAGGTCTCAGAAGAGAGAATGCAACAGGTTCAACAAGAAGTAGCTCAGTGTGATGCTGACATCAGTACCATTCGAGAGCAGTTGGAGGGACTCCGTACCGACCGAGTGACTTGAGGGTGAGTCATAATATTTGTGTTAGGGGCTTGTTGGGCATGGAATCCCTCCACAGCATGTATTGGGGCTCAAAGCCCAAGTTTTGAGTAATATTATCGTAAAAACTCCGTGAATTGCGGGCACAAAGCACGAATTGTATGTTAGAGTCATAGGGTTGTCCACCCTAAGTTTTGAATATAGTGTTGGCCTACCCATGCTCCACGGACCATGGGATTGTATAAATAGAGCGAGGCTCTAAGTTGTGAAGTATTTAAGAAAAAGAAAGATAAAAAATGAATGGAGCAAAAATGATAGCGAGCAAAGGGAAAGAGTCTAGTATCTTGCATTGTAGTAATAGGAAGAGGCTCTATAGCTGAGTGCGTAGAGGCCTAGTAGAGTTCGTAGCTGAGTGCCTGGAACCCTGCAGCTGAGTGCGCAGGGCAAAGTTGAGTTTGCAACCAAGGGAGAACAATAATAAAGAGAAGTTTATCTGAATTCTATGTATCTGTTCTTATCTTATGACATGTTTGATATCAATTGTAATTATACTATTTATTTATTGCGCGCTGTAGTAGGAATGGTGAATATTGGTAAATATAAATGAAATCATATAGATAAACGAAGTTAATTAACTAATATCGGGTTACTAGTAAGGATTTGGGTAATAACACTATTCGGCCCCGAAGTAGGGTTGCACAAAGATAGCATTACCGACTGTGAAGTACTAATAAGTGTGCATACTGACGTGCATGTAGGGTCGAACCGCGAACTACTAGAAAATATCAGACATCTCCATGGTGTGAAAACCTAGTTATAGAACCCTCCCATACTACTTCGTGTGAGACCTCAATCTGCGCTCCGCAGACTGTTGTCTAAAGGGCCAGTAGTATCAGGATGTTTTTTGGCTAAATCACCTCTGAACTTGGGTCAGGCCCCAACAAGCCAACGAATGGTTCCATTGCTATGAATGAGATCTAAATAAGGGATGTCTGATGTCGTGTCGCTAGAATCTGACAGAGAAAGAAATTGAAGTGTGGTTGGATAAAAAGATTCACGAGTTCATAGCATAGGAAAAAAGGAATTTGCTAGTATCAAAGGAACAGTGGTTAGAGCGTTACTTATATACGGAAATCCATGAAATTTTACTTGCATCCTTTCCCTCTGAGTTGTATGAGTGGATTGCGAAGCTAGTAGACAGCCAGGGAAGGTGTAGGCTCGAAAAACCGATTGTGTGGACTCTAGAATTAGTGCGTAGACTACAAGCATTGGAACATAAGATCATGTGCAACGTGGACCATTGGCTCGATCGAATTATAGGGGGGTTCATCACCGAGTTTACGGTAGACATGACTGTCAGCTACAATGAGGCAGAATGATGCTTCCTCAAGGGATCGCGAGGTAAGTACATCAAATCGTTGAACACTTGGACTAAAATGTTGTTGTGTGAAAAGTGGGTTATGAGAATAAATTAATGTTTGGGACTATGTGAAGAGGGAGGATCTATAGAAACAAATGTAGCGCAGAGATAGAAAATAGTCCCCTGATTTTTCCGCGATGGAAAAGTGAAGAAGAGCTAGCAAAAGTTTCTTCGAGAAGTGCGATCAGTCTAATAAGGCAACGAATTCTGCACATACCACCCCCACCTACACCACCACCAGTCTCACCACCATCACCTCCATCTCTGCCCACACCACCTCTACCACCACCACAGTTCAATATGGTGAGCGCGATAAATTTGCTAGTATTTAGAGGAGTAGGGAATGAAGATTTGAACCAATTTTGGTTCGTGGTAAAGGCCATATGGGAAGCACAAGGAGTGGTGGATGATAATATAAAGAATGAAACACTGGTATGCATGTTTCATGATCGCGCGCTAACGTGGTATGTTAAGCATTCTAATAACCATCCAAACATAGGGATTGCAGATATCCAGGCTGCACTGAAAAAAGAATTTAGCAGGCCAGAGTCGGATACACAATCGATTATCAGGTTTGAGGAAATTGTGATGCTTCTAGGGGAGGTCCCATGGGATCTAGATTAGAGACTGAAGAGTATGATCTGCGAAGGAAACATGACCTTGACAAACGGATAGCACTGTGCATGGTTTATAGCATCACTAACGTTGGATTTGAGGAAGGCAATGTTGCAGCAGAAGTTATCCACCCAGGTCGATGCTTTGGAGATTGCAATGAGACTGGACGAGACTCCAATATAGAATCCTGGCCTCGGAGTTCAACAAATCCACACACAACTGCAAAATTTTGTTTAGAAACGCAGAGTTTGAAACAAGATAGGATAACTCACCCAGAAGCGCAAGAGGAGGTATGGTGCATAAAATGCAAAGGCCAGGGGCATGAAAAGGATCATTGTCCAGTTTTTGTGAATTACTTGGTGGGAGGAGGGTCGATGCCCTTAATACCGGATGCACAAGAAGGACCGAGCGCGGCGCCTACATTATGGTGTGTGATGGACCGAATGATGGTTAGTAGGATGAAAGGCCTTGGCCTTAATATATCTACCCTTTCCTGGGAAATTCTCTATCGGCTACAGGATGGAATAATAGCAGAGCTGGGTGCTAGGGCTAACCACATAATCCAAGTTCTTAGTGAAGAGAGGACCAATATGGAGCAGCTCATCTTACTGCATGATGAGTTGGTGTCACAGAACCAAAGGTTGGTGAAGATGGTAGATGATGCTTGTCGACACATCCCAAAGTTGGCTATCGCAGTAGATCTACCAGTGGAAGTATGGATCGACAGTTTGGCCAGTGGAGTCCATGATGCAAGAGAAGAGACAACATGGGTGCAGCTAGAGCTGAATCTCCAGATCATTGAGCTGCGGTTGAAGCTGCAACCTTCCACTCCCCCGCAAATCAAGGAATACTGCACCAATGCTATTACAACAGGGTTGGAAGAGATTGGAGGTGTAGTGCACGACTATACCAACATATTTGAACAAGCGTTTGAGGTCCTCAGGACGTTACAAGAGGACCCCAACATCGAGCGGCTTGAGAAAGAAACACGTGAACTCCAACAATAGTATGACAACATTAGAGGAACTGCATAGACAGTAGTCCTCACCCAGTGGCTTGCGAGGATGTAGCAAGCCAAGGAATTAAAGGAGCAAGTGGACACAACACACCATAAGGAAGCAGTTCTTAAAGCACGTGTCCAACCATGGATTGATGAGGCCTTCACAATCATGGCATATATTGAAGGAAAGCTCATGCAGATTCAAGGGATGCATGCACATATGCAATGCAACATGAAGGAAATAGAGGGCTTAGAAGAGAGAATACAGCAGGTACAAGAAGAAGCGACTCAGTGCGCTGCAGAAATCACAACAGTTCAGGACTACTTGGAGGGACTCAACGCCAAGATCATCGCACTGACCTAGTGACTCGAGGGCGAGTCATGATGTTTGTTTTGGGGGCTAGTTGGGCATGGAATCCCCATGCAGCATGGTTTAGAGCTCAAAGCCCAAGTTTTGAATAATATTATTGTAAAAACTACGCGAATTGCGGGTACGGAGCATGAATTGTATGTTTGAGTCATAGGGCTATCTGCCCTAAGTTTTGAATGCAGTGTCAGCCTACCCATGGTCCGCAGACCATGGGATTGTATAAACAGAGCAAGGCTCTAAGTTGTAGTGAAGGGAAGTCAAGTGAATTAACAAATAGATGGAGTAAAAAGGATAATGAGCATAGAGAAAGAGTCTAGTATCTTGGGTCGTAGTAGTAGGAAGAGGCTCTGGAGCTGAGTACGTAGATACCTGGTAGAGTCTGCAGCTGAGTGCGTGGACCCCTCCAGCTGAGTACATAGGGTGTAGTCGAGTTTGTAACAAAGGAAGAAGAATAATAAAGAGAAGTTTATCTTATTTCTGTGTATATGTTCTTATGTTATTACATGTTTGATATCAATTGTAATTATACTATTTATTTACTGTGCATTGTTATATGAATGGTGAATATTGGTAAATATAAATGAAAGCATACAGATAAGCTAAGTTAATCAACTAATATCGTGTTACTAGCAAGGATTTAGGTAATAAAACTATTCGGGCCCCGAGTAGGGCTGCGAGAAGGCAGCATCACCAACTACGAAGTACTGATAAGTCCGCAAAGGAGTCATGTTGGGTTAGGGAAATTATGTTTTTAAAATAATAATTTAAGTAAATAATTTCATAGATCCTTAGTGAGAGGGTAACACATGGATGGATAAATAATCAAATTTTTAAATAAATAAAAATAATTATTTTTGCATTAAGTGAAAGTGTCACCGATGAAACCTCTTATAATATGAGAAAGTTATGTTAGAGGGAGAAAATTTTTCTCTACTAATGGATGAATTGCATAATGCTAGTATGACAATGACTATTGAGGTTATAGTTATTTTTGATAGATTGGCTGTCTATAAAATTCTTTCACGTGGTTTAAAAACTTAAGAAAATCCATTACCCATAGTATATTTCAATGGTATTTTTTATGGAACTTAAGAAAATCCATTATAAAATATAATAAGTACCAACATTAGATAAACTTACGACAAGTGTGGCACTGAAGATAAACTTTGTGATGATAAAGCCGATGGTTGTGTAATAGTGCGTGAAACTTTGGAAATAAGTGAAAAAATGTCTATATGATGAGAACAACTCATTTTCACAAATATTTACCCTTGAAGTAAACCAAAACTCCCCTTTGCATGATAAGCGATAATTCCCATGCCTGAAGATGACACTTGCTATATAAAGATAAAAGTGTGAATGACACTTGAGATCTAAGCAGGGAGCTTGAAATCATGAGCTAAACAAGAAGTGACTAAGGAACGATCAATCACAGGATCCACAATAGGCTCCAAAATTTAAGTGTAGGCCAAAATTTTGGGGGTGTTGCAGCTGCTACAACAAGGTGCCATCTAAAGTAACATTTACGGATTTTGCGAGGGGATTTCCTCAAAAATGTCTACTCCCTATGTTACCCTTCTGACAAACAGTAATATTGAGCATCGATCCATGGCTAATGACCAGAGACTTGTGAGAAACATCCTCCTTATAGATGGAGAACGCTTGGAGATCCATGACAAGATTTCTCATGAGGAGATCCATATCGTTTTCCACCAAGTTATGAGGGGATGAATCAATAAAATATGAATCCATCTGACGAGAAATATGAGAAGGACAAGGCCTAGGTGCATCCAACGAGGTGGATTTTGAGGGAAGGGAAACACCCCAAATCTAAGGAGATGAGGAGGCACCTCGGGGACACCATGCACTAAAATATGAGGGCTCATGAGGTAGAGGAGAACTCGAGGGAAAATATGATGGATTGGATGAAAAATTGAGTAAAGAAGACAAGGGATATGTTGTGGGCTTGGTAATCAAGAGAGAGGTAGGAGTACAATGTTGAAATAGCGGGGATGTCATGTGAAACCATCAAAGTAAAAGAGTTTGATTATTGTGGGGGAAGACGTACCATTGACCACCATAGTAGGGGGAGTCAAGTCAACTAGAGGAGAAGGGAGCATAGAAAAAGAGGACAACGAGTGATCCAAGGAACCACCATCTAAATTAGAATCAAAAGAAATATTGGTACATGCATGTGTCGCAGTTGAATGATGCACACAATCCTTGTCCACACGATGACCATGAGCCAAATTCCACTGCAGACCACCTAGCTGAAGCCTATTCCGACGAGGACATCGAGTCATGAGATGACAAGTGTGGTGACATAGGAGGAATTGAAAAGGATTCCCCTAGTAGTCAATTCTCTGCCTAATTCTAGTAGCACCTGATTCCAAATCAATGCACATAGGAAGCCTCCCCCCCGAGAAATTCACTTCCACCAGTATCCAGGTAATGTGCTTGTCCCTCTCCCCCAAGATATTGGCACCCAAATACATGAAGGAACCTATAGAATTTCCAATATCCACCAGAACTCTTTTCATCCAAAATTCCATCGGCAGTCTTAGGAGCTTGACCCAAACGTACTTCACACTCAGGGTCTTTGAGAGAGGATTAAAGCTGATATACCATTTGTGAAGTTGTAAAAAACTTTGCATGCGAACCCATGGAGCCTTTAGAATGCACTATGGGTCATCCTCATGTAGGAAGTGAAACCCAAACCATGAGTTCATCAAGAGGCTAACCTTTGGGGAATACTTCAAAATGGGAAGCCATTTGAACTGAATCCATGCCTGCATCTCAGCCTTTGACATCTCTAGGAAGATCCACCACCCCACCAATGCGCGCTTTTGTAAGCTCAACACTCCATACAACAGGACATCATGCCAAAAACTAAGCTTAGGCTCCTAAATATATTTTACCACCTTCGTAAGCCACTTGGGGTGATGTCTGGCCAAAGGAAACAAATGATGTTACTGTAGAGTTCTTGTAGAAACTCTGATAGATCTAGAATTCTAGTTAAATTAAACACAAGTAATTTGATGATATTCAAGAGAGGAGAGAGAGAATTTTCTCCATAAAAAAAATTATTAAATTAATGAACAATAGTAATACATGATCAACTAAACCTCTAATCCCAAAGGGAGGTGGTTATATAGAAATTTCTAAATCTAGAAAACTAGGAAAAAAGTAGTAAAAATCTAGAAAAGGCTAAGAAAAGCTAAAGGGAGGCCTAAAATAGCAAAAATGACTCAAGAAAGCCTATGCCAACTCAATGAGGAGGGGCACATTTCCCAAGGAAGGAAAAGTTAAAACATGCTAAAATGGTCCAGGGGACCAAATCCCTCGATTTAAGGGGGAATCTTCATGTGGGGTGTCAATCCTCAAATAACTCAAGTGGATGAGGTGTAGTTAGGTGTGAACATGCACTTAGATGTCTAAATGGTTTAGGAAAGTTTTTGGACCAATATTTCCTTAATATTTATCCTTTAAAGGAAAAAAACAAGGGAAAGTTGGTCCACCGAGCTAGTTTACCAAAAACCAAGTGTGAACATGATTTTTAGTGAATGTGGCTAAGTCAAGCATACTTAGGCTAAAAAATAAATGTAGATGTTAGGATTATCTTCCAATACCCTGCCTTCATCCTAACTCACTTATCTAAACTAAGTCCTGGCCAAGATGCCATGTTAGGTACTCAAGTACAAGAAATAAAACATCCTCATAAAATGAAGAAAGAGGGAAAACCTCGTGGGACTCCCCCCCTCCCCAAAAAAAAAGAAAAAGAGGAAAAGAGGGCTAAGTGGCCAAAAGGGCCTACTCAACTATCTCCTTCACTCCAAGCATGACTCTTATTTCTGAAAATTTATTTTTAGTGAAAGACTTGGTGAAGATGTTTGCAACTTGCTACTCAGTGGGGCAGTACTGCAGTGATATGACTCGGTCACGGATCAACTTGCAGATGTAATGCATGTGAATCTCTATGTGCTTGGTCCTCTGCCTCTAAACTAGATCAATCGATATCTGAATGGACCCATGATTGTCACAAAATATGACAGTCGGAAGTGGATATTGAATACCAAACTTGGAGAGAAGCCCCTGCAACCAAACAACCTGTGTAGTTGCATTCATTTCACCTCTATACTCTGCCTCGGTTGTAGATCAAAAAATCATGGATTGCTTCTTACTAGACCAAGAAAAAGGCCCTGAACCAAAGCTGAAAACATAACCAGAGGTGGACTTGCAGTCTGTACCATCGCCAACCCAATCAGAATCTGTGTACCTAATTAGTGAAAGTGGTCAATCTGCATCATAAAAGATACTAAAACTGGAAGTACCTTTAACACATCTAAGGATTCTCCTTGCAGCTTTCTGGTGAAGCTCATGGGGCTCCTGCATATATCTAGAACAAACTCCTACTGCAAAATATATATCAGGTTAGGTGTGAGTAAGATACAACAAACTCCCAACCAACTGTCGATATAATGTACAGTCCACCAAAGGTGTAGTACTTGCATCCTCAAATTTGATCCTCAAATGAAAGGGAAATGTTGTTGGCTTGCATTCTATCATTTGAAAGAAAAAAAGTAGATCTAATGCATACTTATAATGTACCATCTTGATCCCAGAAGTAGACTGAGAAACTTGAAGACCAAGAAGGTAGTGCAACAATCCCAAATCTGTCATGGAAAATTGATCGTGCAACGCTGATTTTTCTAAATCAATAGCTGAGTTAAGGTTCCCTGTTATTAGTAAGTCATCTACATAAAGTGCTATCAGAAAAATGGAATCATCAAGTTGCAGCAAATAAACATTCAGATCAGATTTGCATCGAATGAATCCAATGGAAAGCAGGAAAGAATCCATCTTTGCATACTAGGCTCTAGGAGCTTGTTTTAGGCCATACAAAGACTTATTTAATAAAAAAACAAGGGAAGAGTTATAAATGTATCCCTATGGATACTCCATATATATCTCCTCCTTGGGATCTCCATGAGGAAATGCACTCTTCACATCCATGTGATGAACTTCCCATCTGCGAGAAGCAACAATGGCTAAAACTAGTCGAATGGAGTCCATTTTTACAACAAGTGGAAATGTCTCTATGTAGTCTATGCCATGTACCTTTGAGTATCATTTTTTAATAAGTTGAGCTTTGTACTTGTTGATCTCACCATCTACAAAAGTCTTTGTTTGATAGATGCATCGACATCGAAAAATCTTTCTTCCTTTCGGAAGTGGAACCAAGTCCCATGTGTTGTTTTCCTTGAGAGTAGAGTACTCTTCATCCATGGAAGCCTCCCAAAGTGGGTTTCCAGCAGCCTCAAAGTGTGACTATGGATCAAAACCAAGTGTCATATAGGAATGTATGGGAAACAATGGTTCGGTGGTAGCCAGGGCTTGAGGAGCCCCAAAAAACTGTGATCTACTCCTTCTCGCGTCCGCAGGATCACCGACTAATTCACTCACATCTTGCAAGGTTTTCTCTGCTCGAGTTGGTAGCTGAGTTGGAGTAGCCATGACCTAATCCTGATCCTATAAATCAAACCCAAGAGGCTTCTCTGATGGCTACTTTTAAGTTCTCAAAGAAGTTTCAGACTCCTCCTCGTCAGTGGCAACAAGCTGTTCCTTGGCATGGTCTGCTAAAAAATCATGGAGTGATTCTTCTTCAAACTTCACACTTTGAGCTACAAGGAAATTTTCAATGTGAGAGTCTAGTATTCTATATCCTTTGACACTATCAGGATATCCAAAAAAGGTACACTCAACACTTTGAGGCTCCAAATCCTTCCTCTTATCTGTCGGAATGTGAGCCCATGCTCGTGAACCAAAAATGCGAAAGTGTGACACTTTCGATTTCTTACCAGTCCAACATTCAAATGGAGTGGTGCCTTTGTGTGCTTTGTGAGGAATGTCATTCTGAATGTATGCTACAAAATTAATAGCTTCATCCCATAGCTTAGGAGCTAATGATTTGGATTGTAGCACACAATTGGCCATCTCTTTTAACGATTGATTTTTCCTCTCTGTGACACCATTCTGCTGTGTTGTATATGGAACTGTGTGTTGTAGCTGTATACCTGCATCAATACAAAGTTGTTGCACATATTTGTTGACATACTCCCCCCTATTATCAATACAGAGTATCTTAGCCTAACACCTAGACTCATTCTCTACAAGTGCTTTAAATTCTATAAGGCATTCAAATACTTCCAATTTTAATTTCAAAAACAATACCCAAGTAAAGCGAGAGAAATCATCTATGAAGGTGAGTACATATCGAGCCTTACTGATTGAAGGCTATAGGAATGGGCCCGTGATGTCACTGTGAATCAGCCCAAGAGGTGAAGAAGCTCTATGTGCCTTCCCTTTGTCAAACTTTTTCTCTGGATGCTTGCTAAGAATGCATCCTTAACATACACTGCCTCTGAATTTAATAGCAGGAAATCCTTCTACCATGTTTTCCTTGCTGAGTTGATGCAAGTACTTATAGCTTAGATGGCCAAACTTTTGATGCCATAACTTGCTGATATCATTATATTGTGACAAAAATACAATGCTAATATATTTATGAACAAAGTGGGAGAAGAAATGCAAACGAGAACAATGATGTGCAATTCCATGTGCAAGCTGTGAGCCCGTGGAAATGTTGGTAATCATTGCAGAGTCTGGAGTGAATTCCAACTTCCTTTCAGAGCTGGAATGAGTGATCTGATATACTGAGAGAAGATTTGTAGATAGCGAGGGAACATGAAGCACATTTGTGAAGCAGCCCCCTTCAAGGTCTACAATTACTTCTTCGTAAACCTTTGCGGGTGTGGCATCTCCCAAGTAAATTAGGCATCTAGTGCTTTCTTCAATGGAGGAAAATTCAGCTTTTGATGGAGCCATATGGTTCAATACACCTGAATCAAGGATCCAAGCTGATGGAATGGATGTGACACCATTAAAGCATGACCATCTCATGCTCTCTCTCTCCCATCTCCTGTTCTGTTATCACCCTTCTTCTTTGACTTTTCAGGCACGGTGAGATTGTGCTACTGCAATTGCTTAGCCATCTCATTGATTGCTTTCAGGATGAAAACCTTTGGAACAGTAGATGAAAATTTCTCTTTCCTTCCTCTTCTTACCCTTAGGAAAAGAGGAGATCTCTGAAGATTGTACGAGTCTCTCCTTCTTTTATTCATTAAATTTACCCTTCCCTTTTTGCTTGTCTTTTCCATTGCTCTTTGGAGCATCCGTAGCCGCAAGTACTTGGTTCTTTGAATGCTTGATGGCACCCATTTGGGCTAACTTAGCTTGATCTTGAGTCAATGCTGCAATGAAGTCATTCAATGTAGGAATTTTCCATTTTTCCTGAGTCAATTTAGATGCTTGAAAAGTATACAAATACGGAATACTCAGGGCCTAATTTCGAGAGAATCAAAAGCATGAGTTGATCTTCCTATTTCTTGACTCCACATGCATCAAGTTCAACAAGGAGGGATTTAAACTTGCTGAAGTTTTCTTGCAGGTTGTTGAAATGAGTTAGACTAAGGGATATGATTTCATTCTAGAGTTGATGCACTCTCATCTAATCCTTCTTGTCGAATAGTCATTCCCATGTGGTCCAGACTGCATCGGGAGTAGTGGCTCTGCTAACATGAAAGAGGATTTCTCTGGAAATTGATAGGCATATCAGCCATTTTTCTTCATATAATTTGTTGAAATACTTGATCTTCTCTACTGCAGAAGTCGATTTAGTCTTTGTTCCCATTGTTACCCTGTAAAGCCCTTTGCTTTAGAGGAGCAGAGTGATCTCTGTCTTCCACTCGAAGTAATTGAAAGGATTTAGAACAAGTTTTGTGGGCCGAGAGAGATGATCCATTATTGCTTGTTGAACCTATTGATGATCTATACCCTCAAATAAAACCATATAGAATCCACTAGATTCGAACTAGCTTTGATACCATGTAGAATTCTCGTAGAGACTCAAATAGATCTAGAATTCTAGTTAAATTTAACACAAGTAATTTGTTGATATTCAAGAGAGGAGAGAAATAATTTTCTCCACAAAATCAATGTATTAAATTAATGAACAATAGTAATACATGATCAACCAAACCTCTAATCCCAAAGGGAGGTGGTTATACAGAAGTTGCGGAATCTACAAAACTAGGAAAAAACTAGTAAAAAACTAGAAAAGGCTAAGAAAAGTGAAAGGGAGCCCTAAAATAGCAAAAATGACTTAAGAAAACCTATGCCAACTATCAGCCATGAGGAAATCATGAGGAGGGGTGCATTTCCTAAGGAAGGCAACTTTAAAACATGCTAAAATGGCACAGCGGACCAAATCCCTTGATTTAAGGGGGAATCTTCATGCGGGGCACGAATCGTCAAATAACTCAAGTGGAAGAGGTGTGGTTAGGTGTGAACATGCACTTAGATGTCTATATGATTTAGGAAAGTGTTTGGACCAATATTTCCATAATATTAAGCCTTTAAAGGCAAAAAACAAGGGAAAGTTGGTCCACCGAGCTAGTTTACCAAAAACCAAGTGTGAACATGATTTCTAGTGCATGTGGCTAAGTCAAGAATAATTAGGCTAAAAAATAAATGTAGATGTTGGGATTATATTCCAACAGTTACCCCATGTCCTACCCATGCACTGGATGTGTTTCCAAAAGAGTAGTTTTACCATACTAGTCCCCATTCCCATCCTTCCTAAAAATAAAGGATTGTATGTATACCACCTCAATAGCCATCATGGCTTGGATTAAGGCCCCTCGTGCGATAGAGTTAGCACGTGACGATGCCATCTCGAAAAAAATGATCCAAAGTCAATCCAAATGTGGAAAAAAACGAGGGGTAATAAAAGTCCAAATCTGGCCAAGATCCGAAGTAGAATGAACAAGTAAAGGACAAACCCCTTCCCAATATATATATATATATATATATATATATATATATATATATATATATATATATATATATATACATATATACATACATATATATAATGGATCAAGGACGCCGACAAAAAGGATGTCAAACCACTAAAAAATGTTACACTGCAACGTCAAGCATTGAGAGAAAAAATCCCAAGGGTAGGAGAATATATAAAAATTTACCCCCCAGGGGAGAAATAAATGATCCCCACAATACCCAAAAAATATGAAACCCAATGTCACCCAGATGAATCAAAACAAACACGCAATGCAATAAAAATCAACTATCTCACATATGGGCCAACATTAATTCCCCCACCAACCTAATGACCCAAAACCACTCCTAAATAAAATTGCTCATTCAACAACCAGGAAACCACCCCAAAAGAGAATTGAAAAAAATACCTACGTCAAAATCTCCTGTAAAAAAAGTGAGAGCACCAAATCCAGGGCAGCATGAACAATTTCCATTAACAACACCAACAACTAGGAATGCACCACCAAACGTTCCCAGACTGCCAATCAACCACCTTGAAGGGTCTAGTACAAATCAAAGAGTAGGAATGAGCCTTCCAACTTTTTGAGACTATTGAATTATCATATTTCGCCACCTTAGGAGGAACCAATGATGACATGGGAAAGAAAACACCCCGAAAGATATTGAAAACCACCACCCCGCCTTTCCAGTCCACAAAACAATAGTCCCAAAATCCCCAGAGGATTAGTCTCATAGGCCACACTAGGAATAATAAACACAACCCAAACTTAATGCCTCGTGGCCTTGTATGTATCTAGAATAAAGAGATATATGATATAAAGAGCACATAGGGGAAAAAGTAACAATTGTATAAGCTCCCAATCAAAGACTAAAGTCATATTATTAAAAAACCAGTCCCAATACGATATTAAAACTAAAATGATCCACTTGCACACCAGACTCAATTAGGAACTCAGAAAAAACTGGAAATCACTTCAACCTTGTTGATGAGAGTGAGACAATTTAGACTAATATAAAATTGGATAAAAGAAACCAAATACAACACATGAACAACCCACGACGTTACATTATAGCCATGAGTGTGGAAGTGAGCGAAAATTTATAACCAAAACACCTTTCAAAACCCAAAGGTTGTAAAAATTAATAGGAGACCAAAGTCCAACACAATTCCAACCACTACACCACATTGGAGCACCTCAACACCCTACACCCTCTACCTCAACACTCTTTTGGTGTTTTGTACCATTAATCTGGATGGTTGTTTGTCACTACAATCATGTTCACATGTTCTATTCTCTTATTGATTGCACCAAGGAAACTCTCAAAACCAAGGTAGGAATGTGAAACACATGTTGGTTTTCGTTTGCAACTCTAATGTCTAATTCAATTATTTTAACACAAAAATATAGTGGATAATGTGGAGCATAGTTTAAGTAATCGGAAATCAACATAGAATTTCTAGTTGTTTAGTTCTTTAATGAATGTTTCACTAATTGTGTAGGGGAAGAAATTAGAGGACAAATCATAATGCAACACTCCGCTATGTGGTTGGAGGCTACATCAACACTGTGGAGCATAATTTGAGTAATAGGAAATCAAGATAAAATATCTAGTTGATTAGTTTCTTAATGAATGTTTCACTAAATTTCTAGAGGAAGAAAGTAGAGCACAAATCATAAGGAAACACTCCACATTGTAGTTAGAGGCTACTAAACAAGCTATTGAAAATTCCTACCCAAAAAACTCTATTTTCCATCTTCTTTTAAATCTATTTAAAAAAGTACATTTTCCCAATATAAAATAGCATACATTAATATAAACTCATTTTATTTTAACAATTTTTATTTTGAATAAAATAATATGTATATATATATATATATATATATATATTGATATATTGTTGACACCTAATCATCAGGATTAGGTGAATAAATATAATTGATGTAAATAAATGATAAGAAATATGAACAGTCATTGGGAGATGAAGTGAACAGTCTCCCTCATGTATATAATAAAGACCAACCTAAAGGAATAATATGAATTGAGTTTGTGGAGTTACTGCCTGGCCTGACATGGTATCAGAGCCCTCTGTGTTCCCTGGGTTGTGCATAATTATCTTTTCTGCGCCCTCTGGGCTCTCTGCAATAATCATGGTTTACGCCATCTTAATAGTTGGAAAATCTTTCTATATGGTCGTAATAGCCCTCTGTCGTAATGTTTTCTTTACCCTCTCGGTTTTCCAGAAGAGGAGCAGGTTGGGGTCTGTGTTTACATTTTTTTCGATTGCAGTCAAAGGGATTCCTTGTATTTTTGTCTAGGAGTCGCCCATTTGACTCTGAGAATGCAATAGCCCTCTATGCATTCTCCCTGTTGGAGAAATTGAAAATGCATTTGTATTTCGGGGTTGCCAAATTTCCCATCATTACGTCAGTGTAGCCTGTTGTGGGTGCTGAGAAGTGTTGCTGCTGAGGACTATTGAGAGTGTCGTTATGAGTGTGTTGTTGAAGTGTGAGGGAGTGCTGCAGGAGTGGAAATGTATCAGAACCTTGATGATATACACCTCTGTTGGAGCGTTGTATAGTATCAGAATGCTGATCGAAGTGTTTCCCATATCCCTCAAGAATGCGCGCTTGAGTGTGATGTTGAAGAGTACTGTATAGTACCACCTTTATTTTCTCTCTACTTCTCGTACTTGGAGCCAGTTGGTAGTGATCCAGATTTAAATAGGAAAGCAACAAATTATAGATATAACCATAAAAATAGATATACAACGGACATAATACGTCATTTCATTAATGTAAAATACTGAAATATGCTTACAAACAAAGTTGGAAATAAACCAGCTAGGGTCTGAGAAGAGATGTGGCGGCTACATGCCTCTGAACTGTGTTACAATGAGGCTTGAAGGCTTATTTATCGTTGAGAAACAATGGAAAACCCTTAACATCCCAAAACCTAACCCTAGAAGATGAAATGCCAAATTGTGGGCCCCATTTGGGTAAATTGGTACATCGAATTCCCGGGGTCATAACTTTGGCATATGATCTCCATTTGACGCGTACAATAGCTCGTTAGAAAGATCAATCTGAGCACTAACACTCTGGGAAGGGAAACATGGGTCCATGGACCCATGACCCATGTTGACCCCAAATTTCCCAAAGAACGTCATTTAGGGATTCAAAACGGCTCCGGAAGTTCAAGACCCGAGAAACTGTTAAAAATAGTAAATTGTGTTACAATTATGAAAACTGAAAAACTAAAGGAGACAGTTGTGGGGGTCCAAATGGTATAGGTGGGTGCCCACCAACATCCACCTAGATCATTCCTCCCCCTTAGGAAGCAATGGTCCCCATTGCATTGAGTTCCTCCTTGAGATGAGGAAGCTTCTGCTGAGCTGGGTTTCTGGTGAGCTGTTCTACAATCTTTGATGTGTCCAGTAATGGTGGGAAGCATGGTCAACGATGGTCCATATTGAACACTTGGTGCAGCTGAAAGAATGGAGGAATGTTGTTCCCCAAAGCATTGTTTCCCATAGCTTTGGTAATGGTGTAAGGACCATGTCGGAGTGGTCTAAGCTTCTGATGGGATCTTATAAGGCGTTCTTTCTTTAGATGTAACCAAACTTTGTCACCGACCTAAAACTTGTGTGGTACCCCTGTGGGTGAGGAGAAGTTATTCATGTGTTTTTTCATGACTGTATCCCTCTGTTACTGCTGCTACGTGAAGGAACCCTTCGCGGGGATCATGGATGTAGCAACGATCTTCCCCTTACTTTGGGAGTGAACCAGATAGATGAATTTCCTGGTCTGGGAGATGAGCTTGCTGCCTTTCTTAGAAAAGATCAAAGAGGTCGTGTTAGGTGTTAGGTTCCTATACCAATAGGTTTCATTTTTCATGATTAACTATGGAAGTGCCAAATATGTTCATCTTTTCACGCTGCAAAGGTTCCATATTTTGTAAACAAATGAAGAAAATTAAAAAGCAAAAAGAGGGTGTGCCCTAAAAGAATAATCAAAGGGAAAGAAAAAGAGTAAATTGGTCAGAAAAAATAATAAAAGTGGACCCAAAACCAAAAGACCAGGAAAGTGGCCAGTCAAAATTCCACTGCTATCTTATTTGCAAAATCACAATGTGCAAATACTGTTGCTTATCACACTTGATGGATGGCCCAACAGTTTGATCTGGACCATTCCATATTTAAATTTGCTATTGTAGAATAGAGAAAGAATATCTGTCCAAACAGTTCAAGCTTGGCATATAAGTAGACAGATAGAGAAAATAAGGAGCCCAACTGCTTAATCTGGGCCCTTGGAAGAGATAAGGGTAGACCTAGATAGGAGGGCAGTCAAAAGAAAAGAGGAACTTCAGGGTTTTCTAGTTCAAGTGCACTCAATCAAAAGGAAGAAAAAATGCTAGGTGTAGGCTAGGTAGGCAGTTTGAGGTTGCAGAAACAAGGTTGTGATCTTTTGCCTTATCAAAGGATTAATCTCATCAATGATACAAGGACCATGGCAGTTGTTTGGTTGCACAGCAATGGAAGCATGACTAATTCCCCCATCATTCCCCCAGAAATATTTTACCAACATCCCCTCAAGGACATTGGGATCTGCCCAATAAGTCCTGTTTCACTTCACTATATGAGAAATACTAAGTTAAAGTCTGAGTTTACTTAGTGGAAAGAAGCCACATTTCTTGTGTAAAAATCATCATTCCATAGTCCTTCCATTTTTCTTATGCCTAAGTTTTCACTTTATAAACTTAGCATCTGTTCTTATAGTTTCATTCCATAAAGTCACATTAACATTTAACTTTATTATTTAGCTCCCTAAATCATTTTCCCACCCCTATTCTTACAAAAACTATATAAAAACCCAAAAAATATAAATATCCTTTTCCATTGGCAATTATAGCCATATAATACAAAGTTTGGGGATTATTAAGTCCACTTGGGACTTTAATAATAACCCTTCTGCATGCAAACCATCGGGTTTATTTAACCTCCCGTTAAATAAATAACCACAGTTCACCCCCCCACACATAAACCATACATAAGAACCCCGCGCATATACCTTTACTCGGGATTAATTTAACCTGTGGTTGAATTAATAACCATGCTTATCCGTGTAACCACAAAACCCATTAACCCAAAGTTTTTACCCCTGCGGCATTTTATAATATTAAAATACAGGTGGGTCCACGTGCTGTATCGTACCAGCAGCTACGCATCCCGTCATCCCTCCAATCCGACCTTGCAGATCCGATGGCTCACACTGATATCGGAGCTGCCCCGCTGTACGAGGCTTAGCTCCCGATAGAAAGTGATTTTTCCGTTGTACGCAAGGACGCGTGGCCCATTTCGATTGCATCGGGCCCGTGCTAAGACAAACCATCCCCGTAACAAAAGCAGTTCGATGGAAACCACTTACCGCTCGTCCTCCCCGCCGCGCACGTCACCCCCACGTCATCTTTTGCGTCAGTTCCGTCGCTACTGTACAATCCACTGTGGCCGCCCCGTCACCCATCCACACCAGCTGCCATGCTATCCGTCGTACCTTGCTACAGGACTAGGTGAAATCATGCTGACATCAGCACAAAAGCACCAAAAAGCTTGAAAAACCACAAATTTTCGTTAAAAACTCACGAAAGTGATGTTTGCGTTTATTTTTATGTGACCAATAGTCAAAATATCTGCATGAAAAATACGTCCAATCCCCCATTGACCTCCCAGTCTGCCACTCAAGCATTTCAACCTGCAACCAGACCTCCTCGGCTCTACCTGCAATTCCATTCCACAATAGAGACTTCAATAAAACAGGTATTTACTCAGCAACACCCATAAACCCTATTTTTTATGAATTCTCTATAAAGGATCACCAATACACCTAAATTCAACTCAAAAACATTATTGCCCGCAAGATCCTGTGCTCTGCATCACTTAGTAACCATACGTTTGAGCAAAAACCTACCAATTTCTGTGACTCTGATAAACTGTCCACTAAAGCTCGAAATCCAGCTCATGTTCACCTGCAAAACCACTGAAAAACCTGCAAAATCCCTGTTATCTACACTCCTTTAAAGCTTCCTTATTGCAGAGCCCTGCATACTCCTTATTACCATTGAGCTCCACTCATCAGGTGCATTTTCACACAAAACTCAAACTGTGAATTCCCTGTCAAAAAAATCCATTGTCAGGACTCTGTTTCTTGTTCAAATATAGGCCAAATCAAACTATAATCCCAGTAAATCATGGAGACTCCAGTAGCCTTAAATATTTCACCATTAAATGCACCTCATAAGGAGTTAGAGTGGATACCTCTTGCTGACAGAGACTATCAAATTGATGACATGGAGGGAATCAAGCCTCACCTTTAGGCTTTCTATGAAATAGGAAATAACTTCAGAAACAAAGCTGACCTGTTTGGAATATGGGAATCTAACATGCCTATATATTACCTGCCCTCAGTGAATGTTTTACCTAACCTCATCCATTAATGTTGTGCTAACTATGAGCCTTCTCAAAGGGTAGTGATGGACCCTACTGGAAATTTCCTCTTTTACATTACCCCTCAGTCCATAAATGAGATGCTGCAGTTCAAGCCAACTCAGCCTTTGGTCCCCCATTCCATGAGACAATTGCTAGATCAAGCCTCAAAATTGTCCTCTGTAGAAGTTGACCGAATTGCCAATCTATTTATACCACCAGAGTGTTACTCCAGATTCACAATCCCCTATCACCATGCTTGGTTTATTGAGGATGGATAAATGCTCATAGATATGATCTCCTACATCCTGGGGTTCAGAAGAAGTGAAATTGTGGATGAGACTATCTTTGCTTTGATGTCCATGTTTACTCCAGGACAACCCCTTGCTGTCAAGTATGACTATGCCACCTTCATAGCCAACAAGATTCATGAGCAGTGCATGAACTTAGAGAGGGAAAGGGTGTTCAAATATACTTCATATATATATCATTTGCTGTTGTACTATCAGTCTAATAATTTCCCGATCTTCCTTAAAAAATTGGATGCTAGGGAAGAGCGAAGGTTTGGGATATTTTGGTCATCGGTGTTCCATCATGTTAATTACTCCCCATACACATACTATGAGTTCATTGACCTTTTTGTCTATCCATCCACTTGCTTGTTGTCAACAGATCCTCCTCCCAGGCTCACTGCTGAAATGCAGAGAATCCTACATCTCTCAAAAGGATACAACATTGGTGACTAGTACTTATACTAAAACCACACTGTAATCAGGATTTATGGCTATGAATTAGCCCCCTTCAGACTGCCAAAATATGTCCCCATGAGACTCTTTGCCTTGGAGTACTATCGGCAGTTCAACAGTGCAAATTTAACTCATTTCTATGGTGCTAGGAAAAAAGCATAGCTCAAGATAAGACACCAACTGGGCCCTTTTATCTTTAATAAAAGGGAAGAAGCATGGAAGGATGCTGACACTATTCTGAGAGAGAAACTTAAGCTCAAACTAAGTTTCCATTGGGCACCTTATGACCCTGAACATTTCATAAGTTGTAGAAGAGTTAAAAACAAGCTCACAGGATATCTACACCATAGAATCCATGAAATTGGACAATATGCCAATCAAGAAGAATGGGTAGAGGTCACACTAGTGGAAGAGCTTACTGAAGAATAGATAACAGAAAAAGAAATCAAAAACCTTGAAAACTCAGTTGACCTGGAATCTTTTGGACAGGTGTTTTTCACATGTCCTCGACAATTTGGAGAAGGCACCTCATCAACTACGGTTTCCCAACAACTTGCCCAAGAAAGTGCTCAACCAGCAGAGACATCTAAAGGAAAAGAAGTGCAGCATTCAGAGCAGCAAGTGCAGCATTCTGAGCAGCAAGAGACAATGGCAGATTGACCGGTCTCAACAGATGAACAAAGTCAAGGGTAAGACCCTTCAACACAACCAAAGGCAACTGAAATCCCTGTGTTACAGACTCCTCTTAATGAGGAAAGGGTTGAGAAAAGGGATAGACAGGAAGAAACACCCACAGGGACATCTACAAACCAACAAGGAGAAAAGAGACAAAGATTGAATCCTTATTCAGAAGAAGAATTGCCAGAGGGGCCAACTGAATAGCAAGTTCCCCCAAGTATGGAGACATCAGCTAGCTCCTTTTAGCCAGAGCAAGAAAGACAACAAGGTGTGGAGGTTACATCCACTAGGCAACAGAGCAGATAGGGTTCTGATATCAAGAAGGCATTCACTAATATCAAGGCTAGAAATGAGCCAGTGAGGTTCCAGCTTTACAACCAACTGCTAAGAATGGCTCCCACTAATCAGCAAAGGCTAATGGCAGCCTATGACATCCAAGAAGGGAAAATGACCCTCAGTCATTTCAGACCTACAATGCAGCAACCACAATCAACTACTGACTATATCAGAACCAATCTGGAAGTTCTCTCCAAGGATATCCATCTAATGGACCAGATTGAATTGCACAAACAAACCAGTGAAATGGTATATTCTACCTTGGTATACAAAACATTGTTGGCCCATAGATTGCAAAACTCATTGCACAATACTTCTGCCCAACTGGAATTAGAGAAGGCCTCCTCAATGGCTAAGGATAATAGAATCAAGTCCTTGGAAGAGATTATTATAGAGTTAGGACATGATCCCAAGGATCCTAAGGGCATTTAGGCCTTGATCAAAAAGAAAGAGGAAGACATATCAGCCCTCAGAAGACAGCTCAGACTGCCAGCTACAATACATCCTCAAACTACAGAGGTGGCACAACAAAAAGAAGAAGAGGATGTGGTTACTTTGCTTATGAGGATGCATAAAAGACTCATAGAAACAGAGAGTGCCTTGGAAGCATCACTACAAGGGAGACTGGGAGAGTTGGCCTCTTAGCCAACACAAACATTTATAACTATTGAGACTGCACCTCCTGCAGTCACCATAGCAGTCCCTCCTGCTGATCCAACATCAGTAGCAGGTACCTCAACTTCAGCAGTAGTCCCAGCAACAACTACAACAACAGCAGAGCAAGAGGCCAGTCTGAGTATGGAGGAAATGATGAAAGAAATAAAGGCTTTGGAAGTACAGATGATAGAATTGAAAGAGGCCAAAGGAAAGGTAGCCAAAATTGAGGTAAGATATGATAAATCAAAGATCGATGTAGCCGAGAAGACAAGGGAAGTAAAAACCATAGAGAAAAGGATAAAAGAGCTAGAAAAGGAGCTTACTCTTGACAAGACTCTAGCTGAAGTCAAGAAAATTTTGTGGGCTAAAATTAGCCAATCCATTACTGACCAATGGCAATCCATTGAAACTATACATGAGCAATTGGAATTGATAGGATTAGCTTAATTTGAAAATCAAAAGGCTAGAGAATCTTTAAGAAATATGCCTGAGCAAGCCAATAGAATGATCCAATTTCTCAACACTCATACCAAAGAGCAGTTGGCAGCAATAGGTATCAGGAACAGGATAGATACCATCTTACTTGTAAAAAGGGTGCTCACCCTAAGGAATTTTGTGCAAACTCTGGAAAAAAAATGCCAAGAAATGCAAGCAGAGGTAAATGAATTTAGAATAAAGTTTGCAGCATTACAGAGCAGAGGGCTCCCTAGTTTATTAACCAGCGTTGGGACACTTCTGTCACATGAGAAATATGCCAACAGGGTAAACAACTATGCCTCTAATCAAATCACAACATCCTCAAGCACCCCAGAAGAAACAAGGCCTTCCTCTGGACAGAGTCTTTATGACAAACTAGAAAATCTGTTCTATATTAAACATGAAATTAACCATCTTTTTGAATTCCAGCCCAGCTTTTATAAATACACTGAAGCTAATGAGACACTGATAAAGTTACAAAGACATCAGTTGCCTACAGAGGATTGGTGGAAAGGAATGATGGAGACATTACTCAGGTAATTTTGTTTATTTTTTCTTTTGGTCAGCTAGAGGTTGACAATTACGGAGGCATGGTCCACCTATCAAAGGATAAAAAATAGCACAAAGCATAAATGGAATGGTCACTACAGCTCGTCAATGCAAAAAATCAAACATTGATGACAAAGCCAAGACAATGACAAGCAACATAGCAACATCATTGCAGCAAACGCAGAATGAATGCGCAGCAACCAGCCAACTCGCTCAGCCCAGAAAGTCAAAATACCTCTGACAACTTGGACAGCTAGCACATTCATATTTATTGCAGCATTTATTCCCTCATTTACTACTTCTTGAGAGTTGGTAAAGGAAGTTATGAGTTCAAGACTTATCTTCATGATATTTTGTATCTCCCTTTTTGGTATAAATACCCCCCCATAATATGTATTTGGGGTTGGTGATTTTCTCTCTGGTGTTATAGACATTTTTGTGCCTTACAGCTATAAGCATGAAATGTCCATAATTCAAGGGATCCAAAGTCCTTAAAGATGTTGTTACAGCTCCTAAAGGGACAAGGTGAACCAATGACAGCTTCTCCCAGAAGTTCTCCACCAAAAACCACTCAGAAATAGTCAATTCATGATCAATTCAGAGGCTCCACTAGCTGCCTGCGTTGAAATGCAGAGACTACACTGGCTAGGTGCACTGCAACGCAGGTGGAAGCACTACCAGGGTGCGCTGAGCGGGAAATGACAAATGGCAAGCTCATTCAACGAGGTGGAAAGACCCTGGAAGCTTCCAGAATCTTCTCCAATGACACTTGCCTCAATGAATTCGACTAGTGATGAGTAAGAGGCTCTCAACCTCCAAGTGGAAGCAAGAACTGACAGAGAGAAGCCACAAGTCAAAACATAAGCTGACTCATCCTCTCTGCTTACATCTATATATGGATCTCTCACCCAGAGGTTCAGGAGGCTGGAATTTTTTACTTTGCAGAGAATTGCTGTTGGTTTGAGATTGAGATTAGTACATTGGGTGATTTATGCTTTGTTGGAGGAGAGGAAGGGATTCCTTTGCTGGGAGGTAGATGCTGGATCAAGACTCATTTGGTTGTATCTCCTCTTGAACCTTGTTATCATATCAATAAAGCTACTTGAGTTTCTCTTATATGCTTGTATTTCAATGATGTTTTGTTATATTTGCATATTTAGTTTATATCTGATCCTAAACTAGTTATGAATGTGAATCTATATCTTTTGTGTAGTTTTCCTCTCTTGTGATCTTGCAGGAACAGGGTGACACTGGACCGGTGAAAGAGCAGGCAACGGGAAGCAAACAAAGGATTAAGTGACTGGATCGACAGACTAGCGGAAGACACCGGTTAGTTACATCCTTCTTTCTCTATTTACATCTCATAAAGAAGAATACTTAGATAGTTTTCCTTGTTTGTTGCTAAGGCACTATCACCTCTTAGAGTGGGATAGGGGCATTCCGAATTGGATACTTTTCCCAACAACAAATTGGCGACTCCGCTAAGGAGAGTATCTTGTTAGTTTATTTGTGTTTCTAATATTGTTCTTCTCATAAACTCAGG
The DNA here is from genome assembly GCA_031772625.1 of Pinus tabuliformis. Taxonomy (NCBI): domain Eukaryota; kingdom Viridiplantae; phylum Streptophyta; class Pinopsida; order Pinales; family Pinaceae; genus Pinus; species Pinus tabuliformis. The sequence continues at coordinate 1,312,308,882 of CM062804.1, forward strand.
AGTGCCGAATCGAAATGAATTTGCCATTTTCAAATGCAAAGTAGAGATCTGCCACTCTAGTCGACTCACTGGGCCTGTTTTTATGATCTGAACAGCTGATCCACAAGTGCTCTAACAGCCCTTTGTGATAGATCTTAGTCCTCCTTTAAATCATCCTCCTAATTGTACCTAATTGATAGCTTTGATCCGGCCAAAAACTGTAGATTAAACTGCAAACCGTAACCCAGAACCCAGAAACAACTCTCGTTTCTACTTCAGCGCAGACTTTGTGAAGAGGTTCTGCATTTCAACGTAGGTCCCGTGAAGGCTACCTGCGCTGAATTTCAGTTTCTCTGTGTTGAGGGTGCGCTGATCAACCCTTGCCTTGTGCAACTGTGGTTCCCTGCTTCCTTTTGCTCAGTTTCATCTCTGATTTTTGCAGCCTGTTATCAGTCAGTGTACCTATCTGAAACCCCTTTTCTTTGCCTCAATTCTGCGTCAGTTGTATAAAGAAACTGTATTTGTTCTTTGTGTATTTGTTACATCATTTGCAGTTTCCCATTACAAAATTAAACTAGTCATACTGTCGCCCTTAGATCTAGACCTGTCGTAAGTGTCATTTTGATCTTAGGAGTGAGTTTGTTTGCTGTTCACAGTTGATTGAGCTTTTACTTTTGTCGTTTGGTTTGAATTTATGCTTTTCTAGTGTCAAAACAAGTAAATCATAAAGTTTCGTAATCGTCTTTTGATTTCGAAAAAGGAACTTGTTTGCGTTTTCACTTGAAATCAAATTCAAATTTGTACAACAGCTTTCTTTTTAGGCATCAATATTAAGGAAGCAAAAACAAATACATGCATTTGTGCGTTTGCATTTTGATAGTTTGCATGCTTTGATTTAGGGAAAAGTGCATTACAGTGTGTTCTATGCTCTTTGAGAAAAGATTGTGTCTTTCTTTTCACCTTGTAGCTAGGATTTTCATTGTTGAAAAGATATAAAAGCTTGCTTATCATCTTTAGACTGTTTTTAGGAATGGTATCATACATCTCGTGGTGATCCAAAAAGGCAAACTTATAAGAAAGATCAACCTAAAATAAATTGAATGAACTTAACAACGCTTTGTAATTTAACGCACAACATAGAGGTCTAGGCTAGAGATGTGTTCCAGCGTCGTAAAACCTGGTGACTGTCGATCTCGCTGATGGTTGGGTGATTCCTCCTGAGAGACGATAGCACCAGTACGGATTGTGCTCCCGCGTGCCGTCGAGTATATATTGGGAGACCCCTATAGGAATAAAACCTTTATCCTTAGGAAGCCGTGTCGGTCGCCCTACTGATCGCAATGCACTGAACACAGCATTCAGGAAGATTGACCGCCCGTACCTTAAAAGGTATTCTGCGGTTTTGCGAAAATTTTGGCACACCCTCTACCTAGAACTCCAGAGCAGTTCCTTTTGGCCTTTTTCAGACTCTATAACGGAAAAATTCCATCCGAGCATTTGTCACTTCGTGCTCGTTAAAACATCGAAGGAGACTAGAGTCATCTTTAGCTTTTTCTCGACTCTTTAAAATTGAAAAAGCAAGTTGTGTCTAAAGCATCTAAAAAATCCATTTAATTCAGAAACACACTTTCCCCTTTTGTATTTTGGTTGATCGAGTAATCCGCAATCGTGGAAGAAAGTCAATTGAAACCCCGTCGTTCGCGGAGGCTTATGAGTCAACCGTCTTTGTCTCCAGAATCAAAAACAGTACGGACAAAGCAAACTCGTTTAACCGGTTCGAAATCGCCTATCAAAGTTAGAACAAGTGTTCCAACAACATCCGAGATTCCGGTTACTCCAAACATTTCTGGAAACCCTGCCTCTATAGAAGAAGTTCAACAGCCACAGAGGGACAGTGATACTGATCCTAGTCTGAGAGCAAACACTTGCATTATTGAACCAGTTCCATCTGCAACCAGTTTAGAGAGTCTTGTTGCTCAAACATCTGTCGATGTCGATTCAACCCCTTCTTCGGCACCGGAAATATTTTACGGACCTGACGGTCTTCCCCTTCCACCTGGTTTGATTGCGATAGAGGAAATTGTAGAAGATCCGCAAGCAAGTACTCCAACACATTTTGGAGTCGGGGTCACTCTATTTCCTTCAACATCAGAAGTTAGTCTACCACCAGTGGAAGTTCCTGTATTATCGCTAGGTGATCTTTTGGATAGACTCAAAATGTCTGAACAACCGTCAACACCTAGGACTGTGTCAAATGACACAGCGACTACAGAACTCCCTGCCGTCACTCCAACAATGTTTGCCGGCGTACCATCTGTCCCGACTAGCTCACAACTGCTAGAAGGAGTCCATCTAGGGACTATTTCGACAGTGTGGTCCGTTCCTGTTTGTTCCTCTGGAATAATATCCGGCAACTCTTATGTTGAGACTCGACAAATTGATCCATTTGGAGATCAATTTGGGCAATCCAGTCCCCAGGGGCAAACAATCCCCTTGAGTTCCGGATTACCACCGTATGGGGGGCAGTACGCCCTTTCATTACCCCCTCCGGGAGGATATCCATACGGGAGTTCTCAACAATATTCAAGTTATACTGGAGTTACGGCAAGTGGTTGGGTACCTATACTACCCAAACAACCAAGAGTTGTGTATTCTATGCAACAATGTGTACCTATGTCGAACATCCCGACAACACCAGCTATTGTAACAGTGTCACAAGTTCAAACGATGCCTGTTGTATGTCAACCTCAGATTTCTCAGGTTGTAATGCAACAGCCCCTTGACCCTGTGACTCAACCACAATCGCCAACTGGTGGGGCGACACAGGTCCAAATGGGTACAATTACCCCACATCTTGGTCCGACGGTTAGTATAGCACAACAGAGCATGGCTTCACAACCGTGGCTAGTGCAATACCAACAACCGCAATTCCAACAAGTGTACAAAGGTTCTGAACAGTAGATCTTTTCGAACAGTGGACAACCGTACATTCAAAACGGTCAAAATCAACCACTTTACAGTGGTCAAGTCCACCAACCGTATCAATCATACCAGCATCAACTACATTATGCTGGTATGCAAAGGCCAACTGCTCAGGCAATTCCATCGTACCCTGGGTATGCTTCACCTAACCTGAATCAACAGTTACCATTCGTGGCAACTTTAGAGTTACCCGATTTACACCGGTTAACAAACGATCCAATTGCTTACGCCCCTTGGTGGCCAGCGATTCCTCACAAACTTCCTTCAGATATTCCTAAATTCAATGGAAATCCAGGAGAGGACCCATCGAATCACGTGATGACATTTCATCTATGGTGTTCATCAAACACCCTAAACGATGATTCGATAAGGCTTCGCCTTTTTTAGAGGACGTTAACGGGTCCAACGGCAAAATGGTATATTGAATTGCCTAGAGCTTCGTTCAACAATTTCAACACCTTAGCCATGACTTTCTTAACCCATTTTCAATTACCGATAAGGTATGAAACGGGAATGGAAATCTTAACCAACTTCAAATAGACAACGGCCACTCACATATCTGATCATATACATGAGTGGCGATGTCGTCGTAGGATGGTAAAAACATACGTTCCCGATCAGCTATTAGTTGAATGATTTATCAAGTCGTTACTTCCTGCCATAACAGAAGATGTGGCGAAGGGGGGAGTCGTAACGGAAGAGCAAGTTATCGCTCGTGCGCAATATCTAGACTTGGTCTATACTCAATCTGGCATGCCCCTAGACTGGAATTCTCAATTCCTCCTCCTCCTAAATCAAACAATGACTCTCATGCCGGTGATGGCGTGATTGGCACGACAAACGCGAAATCGACAAAGGCCAACTCCAAGAATGCAAAAGACGAAATTCTTGCTTCGCAAGTAAATGCCGTATCAGAAGATAAAGGCAAAGAAACCAAACAACCAGGAAGCAAGAAGAAACAAAGCAAAGGGAAGAAGAAGAAACAAGATGAACCATCTCCTGAAAAAACTTCTTCAAACCCTCCTGGAAATAGGAAACCACCCTCAACGGGATGTCACATATGTGATGAGGATCATTGGACCTCACAATGTCCATACAAAGCTGAGCTAAAAAGATTCTTTAAGAGTTCGCAAACATTAGCCGTGTTAATTGATCTGTTTCCAAATCCAGGCGCAAATTTGGTTGAGAGTGGAAATGCTTCCCCGTCGCAAGTGCTAATGTTGTCAATTTCGAAGCAGCAAAATGATGCTTTGATTTCGAAAAGGAACAAAAATTACGGGAATCCGCAGCTGTCGAACGGCAAGGAAAAAGATCAACCAGGCAGTTCGACAAAAACTTCGACAGAAGTTGTACCACCCATCATTCCTGAATTAACAATAAAACCACCGAAGGGAGTAGTACACAAGTCGACATTTAATCCTCACGCCAGAGCAGCGCAGCATTATAACATAGTGGAAGATTTGGCCCAATCGCCATCCGCTATGTCGACTCTTGAAGTACTACAAAATTGCCCATCCCAAAGGCAGGCTTTGTTATCAGCCATTGGTGGGGTTGATCCTAAGGATTCCAATCTTGTATCCTTCGACCACAAAGGATACGATCCTCAGTTACCAGCTCAACTAGCTTTCCTTATCCAAGTGAAAGCCCTCAACAAAACTGTTCATCGAACAATTATTGATGAGGGGGCATCTACATGTATTATGTCGATGAGTTGCTAGAAAACTTTAGGATCTCCAACCTTGTCGCAATCCTCGACAACATTAAAAGCATTCGACGGAAGGACATATACCCCATATGGTATCCTAAATAACTTGAAGGTTGAACTAGGGGGAAAAATAGTAGAAATAGATGTTGAAGTCATCGATGGGAATCTTGATTACAACATCCTACTAGGAAGACCGTGGATCTATGCCATGGCAGCTATTGTGTCGACGTATTTTAGAAAGATTACATTCCCCTTTCAAGGGGGGATTATGATCGTCGACCAACAAAACTTCCTCCCTAATGGTTCACAAGTTACAGGAAGCATTCCCTTGATCCATGGAAGCCCCCATTCGCTTCAGAATATCAGAGTAGGCTTACTAAAAGATCCTATACTAATGGGAACTTTCGCTTTTCCACCTCCAATTGATTTGGCGGAAGTAGCGTCGATAGGTACCTGCAATATGATATCTTCCACAAAGATCTCAGAAGACGATATCAACATGGATCATGCAATGGTTTTTCCCCCAAGCCCAATAGAAATATTGTAGCAATCAATGTTTCTAGCATGGGAGGCAAACCCAAATCAACGCTCATCAAGCGTTTGGGTAGATAGGTCTAGAGAATATGGTACCCCTTTAGATCCTTGGTCGAGAGTGCATGGAACCGACGAAGGAATTCTACAATCAATGTTGATTGAAGGGACACCATGGAATGATTGCCACCATCGTTCCCTTCTTCCAGAATATGAAGAAGATACTCAAGATGACCTTTATCACCCTTCAGTTTTTGAATTCCTATCAAATACTGTAAATACGGTGGATTCCGAGTGAAACTTATCCAATATTGAAGAGACTATAGCCATAAATATCTCGACTAAAACGAATGTTGTAGGGAATATTTATGTCGGAAAAGGTTGTTCTCCTTCAGAACTGGAAATATATAACGCTCTTTTTCGCGAGTTCAGAGATGTCTTTGCTTGGTCATATGATGAGATGCCAGGCATTGACTCGAGTATCGTTGAACACGAAATTAAGATGTATCCAGATGTCAAACCGGTACGACAACGGCTCAGGCAGGTGCACCCCAAGAAAGTCGCTGCCATTAAGGTAGAAGTTGAAAAACTCCTCCATGCTGGTTTCATATACCCAGTTCCTCTAACCGATTGGGTATCGAATATTGTCCCTGTTATGAAGAAACAAGGGACAATTAGAGTGTGTGTGGATTATAGGGACGTAAACCAAGCTTGTCCAAAAGACAACTACCCTACACCCTTCATCGACCAGATAATTGATGAATGCGCCGGATGCGAAACCTTTTCATTCATGGATGGATTTTCTGGTTATAATCAAATAAATATCCGCCCACAGGACCAGTCAAAGACTGCATTCATTTTTCCGTGGGGCACATTCGCATATCAAAAATTACCCTTTGGTTTAAAGAACACGGGGGCGACGTTTCAGAGGGCAATGAATTATACCTTCCATGACATCAAGAACATCGTTCAACCATACCTCGACGACCTTCCGACTCATTCGCGAAAGCGGACTGATCATCCACAACATTTAAGAGCGATATTTCTACGTTGCCGACACTACAAGATATGACTCAATCCGCACAAATGTGTATTTTGCGTAAGTTCTGGTCGTTTACTTGGCTTTGTAGTCTCCAAGGATGGGATTTGTCTCGACCCTTACAAGGTCCAGGCAATCATCAATTTGCCTCCACCTTCGAATTTGCTTCAAATTCAGAAACTCCAAGGGAAAGCAAACTTTCTGAGGAGGTTCATTCCAAATTACGCCGAAATTGCTAAAGGTTATACACGTCTTTTGAAAAAGGAGGTACCCTTCGTCTGGGATCAGGCTGCGCAAGCTTCCTTTGATGCTTTAAAGGATTCCTTAATAAAAGCATGATTAATGTATGCACCCGATTATCAAAGAGACTTTAACCTGTATCTGGCTGCAGCAGATACAACCATCGCAATGGTTTTAGTTCAAGAAGTCGATGCAATTGAACACCCTATATATTATTTAAGTAGAAACTTAAATGATACAGAAAGCAAATATTCTTATGTTGAAAAACTAGCGCTTGCAGCTGTTCAAGCGATACAAAGGTTTCGACACTATGTCCTCTTTCGGAAAAATACCATTTCGTCTGATTGCAACCCCATGACTTATATATTGTCGCGACAGTTGCTGGAGGGCAAATATTCAAAATGGATAGCAATCCTTCAAGATTTCAATCTGGAATTTGTAAAATCCAAATCAAAGAAAGCTCTAGTTTTCGCAGAATTATTGTGCGATCTCCCATCGTCGTCCAACGATGAAACATCCGAAGAATCAATCATGGATGAGAATTTGTTTCTGATATCTACAAGCAATGAGTGGTATGGAGATATAATAATTTATCTCCAGACCCAAAAATTCAGGCCAAATACCTCTCACTCTGAACAAAAACGTATACGATACCAAGCAAAAGACTACATGATCGTCGGTGATACGCTTTACCGTCGTGGTATCGATACAGTTCTGAGAAGGTGCCTCACCCATGAGGAGGCCGAAAAAGCCCTGAATGAGTTTCATTCAGGCGCGTGTGGGGGGCATCAATCTGGATATGCTACAGCACAAAAAATCTTACGAGCAGGATACTTCTGGCCAACCATGTTCAAAGATTGCATAACCGCAGTCAGAAGTTGCCATGCTTGTCAAATTTTTGATAGCAAAACCAGAAGGCCACCCGCACCTCTACAGCCGATAGTTGTTGTTGGGCCTTTCGCCAAATGGGGCATCGATTTCATGACATGTAACCCCACCTCGACCGGGGGGCATGGGTATATTATAGTCGCCGTTGACTATTTTACCAAATGGGCCGAGGCGATGCCTACATTAGATAACACTGGTGAAACAACTGCCCTTTTCTTTTTCAATCATGTAGTCGCCAGATTCGGCATACCACAGGCTATAGTTACAGATCATGGATCGCACTTTCGCAATCACATGATGGTTGAATTAGCTGCCAAGCTAGGGCTATCTCACGACAGCTCTACTCCGTATTATCCGCAAGCCAACGGACAAGTTGAAGCGATCAACAAGGTCCTGAAGCGTATGTTTCAAAGGATGATCGGGGTTCACAAAAGAAGGTGGCACCTAATCCTGTACTCAGCCTTGTGGGCTTACCGAACATCGATAAGGAATGTGACCGGGTTCACGCCTTTCCAACTGGTATATGGCCTGGAAGTAGTCTTACTAGTCCAGTGTGAAATCTCGTCTCTTAAACTCGCAATTGATCTCCTCCCCGGAACTTCAGAAGAAGAGGCCCGTTTCTTGGAATTAATCCAATTGGATGAAACCCGTCGTGATGCCGCTTTGGCTAACGAAGCCCATAAGAAACGAGTCAAGGCGCAGTTCGACAAAAATGTCAAACCCCGTGTCTTCTCAGAAGGTGACTTGGTCTTGCTTTACGACCAATAATCCGTTAAATTGGGAGCAGGTAAATTTAATTCTTTATGGATGGGCCCCTATATTGTTAAACGAGTGTTAGCGAAAGGAGCCTACGAGTTAATGGATTATGACGGAATTCCATTGGCACAACCCCATAACGGGTTGTACCTCAAGCGTTACTATGCTTAAATAGTAACCAGTATGCTTTTGTTGTATTTTATTTTCGCTGAAGTGTTTGTTTTGGTTGAGTAATCCACCTTTTTACATTTATCGTAGATGTCAAACCTTTTGGAGACATGTGTTGGATATGCCGACGGAGCGAGTCGTAGTTCGCGGAACCTGTCCTCCGCAGCCTGGGCCATTTTTGATCCAAGCGACGAGTTAGTAAGTTTCAGAGGTGTATGTATTGGGCAATCAACGAATAACATCGCTGAGTATAGCGCGTTGATAGAACTGCTCTCTGATGCCATCACCCATGGTATACGCCGACTAATCGTCAGGCTAGACTCACAACTCGTAATACTACAACTCAATGGTATATATTCCGTCCGAAATCCAGCCATTTATCGCATGTTCCTAAGGGTTAGGATTTTGGAAAGACAATTTGATTTAATTCAATACCAACATATTTCCAGAAACTTAAACACATTAACCGACTCATTAGCAAACTATGTGTTAGATAGACATTTGCGACATTTATAAAAAGAAACACATCATCAATGTTGTACATGTGGATCACATAACCCAACCAGAATAAAACCCCGAAAATCAAAATATATATATATATATATATATATATATATATATATATATATATATATATATATATATATATATATATATATATATATATATATAAGCTGTTTATGGTTTACATATAATGTTCTGTAACCAAGACAAAATCGGTCACATGACCCAAAAACTCAAAATGCTAGGGGGCACCCTAGTCTAGTGATGCTCATGATAGCACGTCACGGCCTGTGCGATCATGTGTAAGAGACGAGTCCATCGTCTAGGCACACCAGTAGTATGCCGCTGCAACTGTAAAGGTAACTCATCGATCCTCACGTCTGGAATGCCGAGAGTAAGGCTCTCAACCTACTCCTGCACAATTGTGAGGGTCTCGGCCACATCAAGGTCACGAAGAATAACCCTCCCAGCAGCCTCTCCTGCTGGGGTAGCGACTGGCGCTCTCGGGCGAACTGCTGGACGAACAGGACCAACATTTGCACGAACACATGAGTTTGATTAAAGTTTTGATAGAATAAAGCACAAGGAAATTATGAATAAAAACAATAAACAGTGATATGGTCGAAGATTTTACCAATAGCGCCCCACTACTCGCTGTCCGGCAGTACTAAATCCGGATCACCCGGGAAGTCCATGCCAACATATGGATACTCGGAATAGACCATCTCCTGACGCTCAAACCACCTGAAGAAGGTATCAGAGAAAGAAATCTGAGATTGACCAGCATGCCTAGACATGTGATCAACCCATCTCTACATGCGTGGTTCAGTAGGAGAAGGCAAGTCGAGTGCGATGTACTGTGGCTGCATCAGTGGTATCTTCTCCAAAGCGAAGGTGGTCAAAATAGAACCAAACCCAAAGTTCATCAACTTCCCGTCCTTTACCTTGGTCAACTGAATTTTCATCTGAAGAAGTACTGCATCACACCAGTTGAATATTTTCGGTTGGAGGCACTCCAAGGCATGCTGCACATAGGATCTGTTGGCTACATGAAGAGACGCACTACCGTCCATCCTACCAATAGTATACAGGATAGACCTAAGGGACCTGTCAGCAACCTCACGGATAATGATCTTGCCGTCTTTACTCGGCTGAGATCCTTCCCTGCAATACTGACGGACATAATCTCTCACAAAGTCACTCCCTCGGGCCGAACCTGACAAAGAGATGGGGGCACCCCGCCTCGACAAGCCAGTCAAGAAGTAAATGTCTACTGCAGTCAAGGGGATGGATTTGCCCCTAATCTAGAATACTTGGTTTATGGGATCCCAAGCATCAAGCAAATATTGCAGTAGGCTGATCTGCTGTCTCATGCTAGAGATACGGAAGAACTTCGGTAGGCCATAGTTCCGCAGTGCATTCACCGTAACTGGATCATGTAGGGCAATCATGTCCTCTTCTTCATGTTCTCGTTCTCACCATGTAAGGGTCATTTTGCTCCAATATATCTAAAAAACAAACATGAGAGGAGTTAGATCCTGGATTTGATGAGAAACTGGCTTCATCAAAAACTGTGCAAAAAAACTCTTTTTCTGCACCCAGTGCACCTACCCAGTGTTCCACCTGCGTTGAAGGTCAAACTGCCTTCATGCTGCTTGACATTCAACACAGGTTTCGAGTGCACTAGGTGCGCTAATGGCAGAGCAACCCAATCAAACCCCAGGGGCTCGGAAAAACAGGAAATCAAGCACAGAATGCAGAAAGGAAACCATGAAATGAAAGAGCTCAAGTTTAGCTCCTACCTGGTCCATACGGTGCCGAGAATCGTCCACAGAATCTCCCAGAATCAGCTGATGAAAATCAAGGGGAAGAGGCACCTCCAAAGCTCCAACAAACCAAGTTCAAATGAAATGGTAAAATGAGAGGTTAAAACACTTTTATTTGCTTTTTACGTAGTTCAAAGCGAAATATTAGGGTTTTAATCTCATTTTCAAACTAATGTTATTCATTTCTAACTAGTTTGGTGCAGCAATTGAGAGTACAATACTATCTTTGAAAAGGGCAAAGCTATTTATGGTTAAAATCAAAACTAGACCATGTTATCGAGCAGTTTTAGCACATAGTTCATGCTCGTTAAAAAATAAACATAAGATCGAGCAGTTTTAGCACATAGTTCAGGCTCGTTAAAAAATAAACATAAGACTGAGTAGTGTTTTTCCGCATTTAAGCTCGTTAAAAAATGAACTATCTTCTGGTAAAAAACCACCATGAATGTAACATTATCAGCCATTAAAGCCTTGGTCGTGTTTGCACCATCACCTCCACTTTTCCATTGGCCGATCATTCACCTCCATATTGATTGTTTACCCATTTTGAGGAACAGCTGCGAAGAGTGATTTCACTAGCCATCCTTGTGACACTGCCGTGATTGGAAAATTCCAACCCTTACCTGGAATCAGCTGCTAACCCGTTTTATCACTCGTTCCTCAAAAGACGAGTCTTCTTTAAGCTCTTTTCATCTGACTCGTAAAATATGAAAAGATTGCCGAGTTTTGGCCTTCCAGCTCGTTAAAGCGACCAGAAGTGCTATCCCTCCTCTAGATTTTAATCTTTTTGGACCTGAGGGATTATTGCACAAAAAGATCGAGCGCTTGTTTTGTTCGGCTCGTAAAAACTATCGAAAATTCATCCCTTCTATATTGTTTTATACCTTTTCGGACTTAAGGGATTAGATGAAGAAAAAGGACTTTCGGAGTTGACTTTCCGTACCTTTTCAGACTCTCTAAAAATGAAAAGGACCGAGTTATCTTTTTCGTTAGACTCGTTAAAAACATTAATAGCGACAAACTTGTCTTTAGACGAGAACGAGTTTCACTATCGCTACGCTCGTTAAAACATAGCGATGGGTTTTCCCGAAGGGCAAATTATAGAACAAGCATATGTTATCCTCCTCAAGCTTGACAAAAATAAAGAGGTACTGGTCAGCAATGACTGGGGAAAATTGGGAAGAAACTCAAAGAACTTTATTGGTAGCAAGTCGCTCTTGAACATGACACTTTCGCTCCATGCCAGAGTCGGGTTGGGTTGTTTCATTCACCGGTCACATCGCCATGGTCTTGCCATACCATCCACCTTTGGGGTAAATGCTACCAATCTATCACATAAGTGTCGCCGATATGTTCAAGAGAAGTCATCCAGAGAAGTCAACCGTGTCCCATCCACTACCATACATTATCCTTCATTCTTTCATGACCACCACCCTGAACCATATATCATCATATCGTTTTCACCTACATCAAAATCGCTTGCTCCATTCCATGTGACTGATGTGGGATACATTAAGGCCCTCCTTTGATGGATCGCTTCTTGTCGACATCGGCTCATTATCCAGGAAGTTGATCTAGGGACACCCCCTTCAGTACTTTGAAGCTTGCGTGCCTCAATGGCAAGTTTCTCACTTCCGGCGATAGGTATACATCAATGACCTTCGACCGAAAGATTTTTCATGGTGTTCGACGCCAAGTCCTTTATTCACACCACGTGAATTTTACTGTAGTACCTTGAGGGTCATTATCATTATCGGTGATTCCTCTCGCGCTTGTTAACAGTTTACATCATTGATTGGTAATCAAGCGATGTCTTTCCATGTTCGACTTCAGAACATTTCTCACGTGGATCGACTTGTACTTAGAGTGAAGATCGGATGAGATTGAAGACCCCAGATCTAGTTTCATCCATCCGGGCTGCGATATATATTCAGGAAAAATAAAGACATTGACATGTACAGCATTGCAGCACAGATAATCATCCTACCAAAAGGATGATGATTTCATCAAAATCATTAGTCTACCATCAGACGATTGTCTATCCTATGTACATCAAAATGATTTTATAAAGCTGAGCATGGGAATGCCCGCCTCAGCTAGATCATGAAAACAGTATGAAAAATAATGTATTGTATTGTATCTTATTATAGGTCTCCTCCCAGCATTGAATGAACTTCGAATCCTCCTAATAAAGAATTTCACCCGATAAACGGCCTCATACTTTAGGGGGCAACTGTGATAGACATTTTTGTGCCTTACAATTATAAGCATGAAATGTCCATAATTCAAGGGATCCAAAGTCCCTAAAGATGTTGTTACAGCTCCTAAAGGGACAAGGCCAACCAATGACAACTTCTCCCAGAAGATCTCCACCAAAAACCAATCAGAAATAGTCAATTCAGGATCAATTCAGAGGCTCCACTAGCTGCCTGCGTTGAAATGCAGAGACTACACTGGCTAGGTGCACTGCAATGCAGGTGGAAGCACTACCAAGGTGCACTGAGTGGGAAATGACAAATGGCAATCTCATTCAACGAGGTGGAAAGACCTTGGAAGCTTCCAGAATCTTCTCCAATGACACTTGCCTCAATGAATTCGACTAGTGATGAGTAAGAGGCTATCAACCTCCAAGTGGAAGCAAGAACTGACAGAGAGAAGCCACAAGTCAAAACGTAAGCTGACTCATCCTCTCTGCTTACATCTATATATGGATCTCTCACCCAGAGGTTCAGGAGGCTGGAATTTTGTACTTTGCAGAGAATTGTTGTTGGTTTGAGATTGAGATTAGTACATTGGGTGATTTATGCTTTGTTGGAGGAGAGGAAGGGATTCCTTTGCTGGGAGGTAGATGCTGGATCGTGACTCATTTGGTTGTATCTCGTCTTGAACCTTGTTATCATATCAATAAAGCTACTTGAGTTTCTCCTATATGCTTGTATTTCAATGATGTTTTGTTATATTTGCATATTTAGTTTATATCTGATCCTAAACTAGTTATGAATGTGAATCTATATCTTTTGTGTAGCTTTCCTCTCTTGTGATCTTGCAGGAATTGGGTGAAACTGGACCAGTGAAAGAGCAGGCAGCGGGAAGCGAACAAAAGAGAGAGTGACTGGATCGACAGACTAGCGGAAGACACCGGTTAGTTACATCCTTCTTTCTCTATTTACATCTCATAAAGAAGAATACTCAGATAGTTTTCCTTGTTTGTTGCTAAGGCACTATCACCTCTTAGAGTGGGATAGGGGCATTCTGAATTGGATACTTTTCCCAACAACATCTGGACTGCGCTGTAATTTTTGAGACTCTCTAATACAAATGGATGTTGAATTTCATGGTTCCTGCATCGTCTGAATGTGGAAATGATGTTCTGGGACCTGCTACAGAATTCCTGTGTCATTCTATGAAACAATAAGTTAGTCTAAACTTTGTTTTATGTTTTCTATGTTTGCAAATTTCATGTATGTTCCACAATCTTGGTAACAGAGAAGAAAGAATAGCCCAAGATTTGTTTAAATGCATCCTGTGTTCAATCTCTGCTATTAATTATGTTTTCTTCAGAATTAGTCATCAATATGAATTCTTAACTGCTCATGTTTGCACTGATTCTTTCACTTTGAAAATTGCCTAGGAATTCTTGATTGCTCCTTGATAATATTCATGTACTTTCCCTCTGCCAGCATAGTGAAAGATTGTCGATTGCCTTTCATTCTCTGACTTCATTCCATCGATTTCTAGATTTAAAAATTCTTCCTAAACCGCCTATCTTGCTCTGTAGCATTACCGTTTACCCAAGAAACACTTTCAGCAATACACCATCATTGACTCCATTGCCCAATAGCATAGACTATTTTGGTAGAGAAAAAATATTTGTCCAAACAGTTCAAGCTTGGTAGATAAGTAGATAGATAGAGAAAATAAGGAGCCCAACTGCTTAATCTGGGCCCTTGGAAGAGATAAGGGTAGACCTAGATAGGAGGGCAGTCAAAAGAAAAGAGGAACTTCAGGGTTTGCTAGGTCAAGTGCACTCAATCAAAAGGAATAAAAAATGCTAGGTGTAGGCTGGGTAGGCAGTTTTAGGTTACAGAGACAAGGTTGTGATCTTTTGCCTTATCAAGAAAGGATTAATCTCATCAATGATACAAGGACCATGGATGTTGTTTGGTTGCAAAGCAATGGAAGCATGACTAATTCCCCCATCATTCCCCCAGAAATATTTTACTAACATCCCCTCAAGGACATTGGGATCTGCCCAATAAGTCTTGTTTCACTTCATTCTATGAGAAATACTAAGTTAAACTCTGAGTTTACTTAGTGGAAAGAAGCCACATTTCTTGTGTAAAAATCATCATTCCATAGTCCTTCCATTTTTCTTATGCCTAAGTTTTCACTTTATAAACTTAACATCTTTTCTTATAGTTTCATTCCGTAAAGTCACATTAACATTTAACTTTATTATTTTAGCTCCCTAAATCATTTTCCCCACCCCTATTCTTACAAAAACTATATAAAAACCCAAAAAATATAAATATCATTTTCCATTGGCAATTATAGCCATATAATACAAAGTTTGGGGATTATTAAGTCCACTTGGCACTTTAATAATAACCCTTCTGCATGCAACCCGTCGGGTTTATTTAACCTCCCATTAAATAAATAACCATAGTTCACCCCCCCACGCATAAATCATACATAAGAACCCCGCGCATATACCTTTAGTCTGGATTAATTTAACCTTTGGTCGAATTAATAGCCATGCTTACCCGTGTAACCACAAAACCCATTAACCCAAAGTTTTTACCCCCACAACATTTTATAGTATTAAAATACGAGCGGGTCCCCGCGCCGTATCGTACCAGCATCTACGGATCCCGTCAACCCTCCGATCCGGCCTTGTAGATCCTACGGCTCACGTTGATATCGGAGCTGCCCCGCTGTATGAGGGTTAGCTCCCGATAGAAAGCGGTTTTTCCGCCGTACGCAGGGACCCGTGACCCATTTCTATTGCATCGGGCCCGCGCTGACACAAACCATCCCCGTACCAAAAGCGGTCTGATGGAAACCGTTTACCGCTCGTCCTCTCCGCCACGCACGTCATCCCCACGTCGGCTTTTGCATCAGCGCCCTCGCTACTATACAATCCGTCGTGGCCGCCTCGTCACCCATCCACACCAGCTGCCATGCTATCCGCCGTACCTTGTTACAGGAATAGGTGATGTCATGCTGACGTCAGCACAAAAAGCGCCAAAAAGTCCGAAAAACCACAAAATTTTGTTAAAAGCTCACGAAATTGATGTTTACGTTTATTTTTATGTGACCAATATTCAAAATATATGCATGAAAAATACGTCCAATCTGCCATTGACATCCCAGTATGCCACCCAGGCGTATTCAACCTGCAACCTGACCTCCTCGGCTCTACTTGCAATTCCATTCCACAACAGAGACTCGAATAAAACAGGTATTTACTCGGCAATGCCCATAAACCCTGTTTTTTACAATTTCTCTATAAAGGATCACCAATACACCTAAATTCAACTCTAAAACATTATTGCCCGCAAGCTCCTGCGCTCTGCCTCACTGAGTAACCATATTTTCGAGCAAAAACCTACCAATTTCTGTGACTCTGATAAACTATCCACTAAATCTCGAAATCCAGCTCCTGTTCACTTGCAAAACCACTGAAAACCTGCAAAATCCCTACTTTCTCCACTCCTTTAAAGCTTCCTTGTTGCAGAGCCTTGCATACTCTTTATTCCCGTTGAGCTCCACTCATTAGGGGCATTTTCGCATAGAACTCAAACTGCGAATTCCCTGTAAAAAAAATGCATTGTTAGGACTCTGTTTCCTGTTCAAATATAGGCCAAATCCAACTATAATCCCAGTAAATCATGGAGGCTCCAGTAACCTTAAATATTGCACCATTAAATGCACCTCATAAGGAGTTAGAGTGGATACCTCTTGCTGACAGAGACTATCAAATTGATGACATGGAGGGAATCAAGCCTCACCTTCAGGCTTTCTGTGAAATAAGAAATAACTTCAGAAACAAAGCTGACCTGTTTGGAATACGGGAATCTAACATGCCTATATATTACCTGCCCTCAGGGAATGTTTTTCCTGACCTCATCCATCAATGTTGTGCTAACTATGAGCCTTCTCAAAAGGCAATGATGGACCCTGCTGGAAATGTCCTCTTTTACATTACAGCTCAGTCTGTAAATTAGATGTTGCAATTCAAGCCAACTCAGCCTTTGGTCTCCCTTTCCATGAGACAATTGCTAGAACAATCCTGAAAATTATCCTCTACAGAAGTTGACCGAATTGCCAAGTTGTTTATGCCACCAGAGTGTTACTCCAGATTCACAATGCCCTATCACCATGCTTGATTTACTGAGGATGGAAAAATGCTCATAGATATGATTTCCTACATCCTGGGATTTAAAACAAGTGAAATTGTGGATGAGACTGTCTTTGCTTTGATGTCCATGTGTACTCCAGGACAGCCCCCTGTTTTCAAGTATGACTATGCCACCTTCATAGCCAACAAGATTCATGAGCAGTTCATGAACTTAGAGAGGGAAAGGGTGTTCAAATATACTTCATATATATATATATATATATATATATATATATATATATATATATATATATATATATCATTTGCTACTGTACTACCAGTCTGATAATTTCCCGGTCTTCCTTAAAAAATTGGATGATAGGGGAGAGCGAAGGTCTGTGATATTTTGGTCATCGGTGTTCCATCATGTTAATTACTCCCCATACACATACTGTGAGTTCATTGACCTTTTTGTCTATCCAGCCACTTGCTTGTTGTCAACAGATCCTCCTCCCAGGCCCACTTCTCAAATGCAGAGAATCCTACATCTCTCAAAAGGATACAACATTGGTGACTGGTACTTCTTCCAAAACCACACTGTAATCAGGATTTATGGCTGTGAATTAGCCCCCTTCAGACTGCCAAAATATGTCCCCATGAGACTCTTTGCCTTGGAGTACTATCGGCAGTTCAACAGTGCAGATTTGACTCATTTCTATGGTGCTAGGAAAAAAGCACAGCTCAAGATAAGACACCAACTAGGCCCTTTTATCTGTAATAAAAGGGAAGAAGCATGGAAGGATGCTAACACTATTCTGAGGGAGAAACTTAAGCTAAAACTAAGTTTCCATTGGGCACTTTATGACTCTGAACATTTCATAAGCTGTAGAAGAGTTAAAAACAAGCTCACAGGATATCTACACCACAGAATCCATGAAATTGAACAATATGCCAATCAAAAAGAATGGGTAGAGGGCACACAAGTGGAAGAGCTTACTGAAGAAGAGATAACAGAAAAATAAATAAAAAACCTTGAAAAATCAGTTGACCTGAAATCTTTTGGATAGGTGTTTTTCACAGGTCCTCGGCACCTTGGAGAAGGCACCTCATCGGCTATGGTTTCCCAACAACCTGCCCAAGAAAGTGCTCAACCAACAGAGACATCTAAAGGAAAAGAAGTACAGCATTCAGAGCAGCAAGTGCACCATTCTGAGCAGCAAGAGACAATGGCAGACCGGCCGGTTTCAACAGATGAACAAAGTCAAGGGAAAGACCCTTCAACACAAGAAAAGGCAACTGAAATCCCTGTGTTACAGAATCCTCTTAATGAGGAAAGGGCTAAGAAAAGGGATAGATAGGAAGAAACACCCACAGGGACATCTATAGATCAGCAAGGAGAAAAGAGACAAAGATTGAATCCTTATTCAAAAGAAGAATTGCCAGAGGGGCCAACTGAACAGCAAGTTCCCCCAAGTATGGAGACATCAGCTAGCTCCTTTCAGCCAGAGCAAGAAAGACAAGAAGGTGTGGAGGTTACATCCACTAGGCAACAGAGCAGACAGGGCTCTGATATCAAGAAGGCATTCATTGATATCAAGGCTAGAAATGAGCTAGTGAGGTTCCAGCTTTACAACCAACTGCTAAGAATGGCTCCCACTAATCAACAAAGGCTAATGGAAGCCTATGACATCCAAGAAGGGAAAATGATCGGTGAAATGGTATATTCTACCTTGGTAGAAAAAACATTGTTGGCCCATAGATTGCAAAACTCATTGCACAATACTTTTGCCCAACTGGAATTAGAGAAGGCCTCCTCAATGGCTAAGGATAATAGAATCAAGTCCTTGGAAGAGATTATTATAGAGTTAGGACATGACCCCAAGGATCCTAAGGGCGTTCAGCCCTTGATCAAAAAGAAAGAGGAAGACATAGCAGCCTTCAGAAGACAACTCAGGCTACCGGCTACAATACATCCTCAAACTACAGAGGTGGCACAACAAAAAGAAATAGAGGATGTGGTTACTTTTCTTATGAGGATGCATAAAATACTCATAAAAATATAGAGCGCTTGGAAGCATCACTA
Organism: Pinus tabuliformis; assembly: GCA_031772625.1. Classification (NCBI taxonomy): domain Eukaryota; kingdom Viridiplantae; phylum Streptophyta; class Pinopsida; order Pinales; family Pinaceae; genus Pinus; species Pinus tabuliformis. The sequence continues at coordinate 1,312,327,923 of CM062804.1, forward strand.
CAAGGGAGATAGGGAGAGTTGGCCTCTCAGCCAGCACAAACAGCTATAACTATTGAGACTGCACCTCCTGCAGTCACCACAGTAGTCCCTCCTTCTGATCCAACATCAATAGCAGGTACCTCAACTTCAGCAGCAGTCCCAGCAACAACTACAACAGTAGCAGAGCAAGAGGCCAGTCTGAGTATGGAGGAAATGATGAAAGAAATAAAGGCTCTGGAAGTACAGATGACAGAATTGAAAGAGGCCAAATAAAAGCTAGCCAAAATTGAGGTAAGATATGATAAATCAAAGATGGATGTAGTTGAGAAGACAAGGGAAGTAAAAACCGTAGAGAAAAGGATAAAAGAGCTGGAAAAGGAACTTACTCTTAACAAGCCTCTAGCTGAAGTCAAGAAAATTTTGTGGGCTAAAATTGGCCAATCCATTACTGACGAATGGAAATCCATTGAAACTATACATGAGCAATTTGAATTGATAGGATTAGCTCAATTTGAAAATCAAAAGGCTATAGCATCTTTAAGAAATATGCCTGATCAAGCCAATAGAATGATCCAATTTCTCAACACTCATACCAAAGAGCAGTTGGCAGCAATAGGTATTAGGAACAGGACAGATACCATCTTACTAGTAAAAAGGGTGCTCACCCTAAGGAATTTTGTGCAAACTATGGAAAAAAAATGCCAAGAAATGCAACCAGAGGTAAATGACTTTAGAATAAAGTTTGCAGCATTACAGAGCAGAGGGCTACCCAATTTATTAACCAGCGCTGGGAGACTGCTGTCACATGAGAAATATGCCAAGAGGGTAAACAACTATGCCTCCAATCAAATCACAGCATCCTCAAGCACCTCAGAAGAAACAGGACCTCCCTCTGGACAGAGTCTTTATGACAAACTAGAAAATTTGTTCTATATTAAACATGAGATTAACCATCTTTTTGAAGTCCAGCCCAACTTTTATAAATACACTGAAGCTGATGAGACACTGATAAAGATACAAAGACATCGGTTAACTATAGAGGATTGGTGGAAAGGAATGATGGAGACATTACTCAGGTAATTTTGTTTATTTTTTCTTTTGGTCAGCTACAGGTCGACAATTATAGAGGCACGGTCGACCTGTCAAAGGATAAAAAATAGCACAAAGCAGAAATGGAATGGTCACTACATCTCGTTAATGAAAAAAATCAAACACTGATGACAAAGCCAAGACAGCGACAAGCAACATAGCAACATCAAGGCAGAAAACACAGAATGAATGCGCAACAACCAACCGACTCGCTCATCCCAGAAAGTCAAAATACGTCTGACAACTTGGACAACTAGCACATTCATATTTATTACAGCATTTATTCCCTCATTTACTACTTCTTAATAGTTGGTAAAGGAAGTTATGAGTTCAAGACTTATCTTCATGATATTTTGTATCTCCCTTTTTTGTATATATACCCCCCCATAATATGTATTTGGGGTTGGTGATTTTCTCTCTGGACTGCGCTGTAATTTTTTAGACTCTCTAATACAAATGGCCATTGAAGTTCACGGTTCCTGCACCGTCTGAATGTGGAAATGATGTTCTGGGACCTGCTACAGAATTCCTGCATCATTCTATGGAACAATAAGTTATTCTAAACTATGTTTTATGTTTTCTGTGTTTGCAAATTTCATGTATGTTCCACAATCTTGGTAACAGAGAAGAAAGAATAGCCCAGGATTTGTTTAAATGCGCCCTGTGTTCAATCTCTGCTATTAATTATGTTTTCTTCAGAATTAGTCATGAATATGAATTATTAACTGCTCATGTTTGCACTGATTCTTTCACTTTGAAAATTACCTAGGAATTCTTGATTGCTCCTTGATAATATTCATGCACTTTCCCTCTACCAGCATAAAGAAAGATTCTTGATTGCCTTTCATTCTCTGACTTCATTCCATTGATTTCCATATTTGAAAATTGTTCCCAGACCGCCTATCTTGCTCTGTAGCATTACCATTTACCCAAGAAACACTTTCAGCAATACACCATCATTGACTCCATTGCCCAATAGCATAGACTATTTTGGACTTGCATCCCAGCTCTGCCTGAAATCACCATCCAACAAACTTAAAACAAAACCCTCTGCATCATAACTAGCCTAAAACATTTCAAAACAAAGCTAAATTACAAAGAGAGAGCCCTCTCTGGTTGCAGGTAGGCTAGGACCTGCAGCTAAAAGATTGGTTAGTGGTTACCTCGACCGTATTCCCTTTAGGAGGAAGGGAACAACCTGAGTGACAACAGTAGGTGGGGCTACCTTCGATATCATGTATAATGAATTATCCAAAGAAATAATGACAACGCGAGGCCTTGACTCATACAAAGCTTGTTGCCTCCACAAGTATGGCTGGCCTAATAGTACATCACAAACATTCAGAGGTGTAACATCACACAATACCTTGTCTGTGAACGGCTTGATGTTGTAGGGAAGGTGGCACTGCTGGAAAACTTTGAGATCTCGTCCTTCATGAAGCCACATAATACTGTATGACTATGGGTGTGGTGTAGTCGGTAGGCCCAACTGCTTCACGACCTCTACTTAAATGAGGTTCTTTTGGCTGCCACTATCGACAATGAATTACAACAGTGAACCCTTCACCCACATTTGTGAGTGGAAAAGACATTCCCCCTCCTCCGGATCTTTGGGCTCATTCTTCTGGATCTTAGCGGTGGCAACAGTGGCACTGGGATCCACATCAATGATCTGCTTCCCTTTTCCATTCCCCTTGTCGGGTTCTGGCTCAAGGTTGGAACATGCATCTAATTCGGAAGCCTTCAAATTGGCCACCAATGACTGCTTGGTCTGACACTCACTTGTGTTGTGAGTGGGGCTCTTATGGAACTCACACCACTTTCCCATGTCCTTTTTCAAATTTGCGGTGTTGTTCTTTTCTTGCAGCTTCAACAAGTTTTCTTGGGTCACCCTGCCTTGGCTTTGTCCTTTGGTCTTCAGATTCGCAGATCCAAAGTCTTGCTTCTTCTGTTCGAACTTTTGCTTGATTTTGACAGTGTGTCGGTATGTCGTACCGAGTGAGGAGATGTTCGGGAACTCCATCTCTTCCTGGATGTATCTGTGTAGGCAATCGTGGTATTTGAGTACCAGATGCAGATCAAAATCTTTGACACCCAACTATGTGCAAAGGGTATGAAAAATGTTGGTGAACTCTGGCACATCTTGGTCCCTTCCCTGTCACAGCGTGGTCCACATTATGTATTTGTCCTCGTAGCTTTTGACAGGGTAGTATTACTCCTTGACGACATCCCAGAATGAATTGCAAGTGGGTGCGACTGAAAGTAGTGAGCCTGTGCTTTCAGCCTTTTGCTCGCAGTAAGTTTCCCACCAGTCCCTGATGTGGGGGGCTACTTTGAGAAGAGCGAAAATAATCTTTTCCCGACTCAAAAATTCATGAACAAAAAAATACCCTTCTGGCAGATTTAACCATTTATCTACGACATCTGCACATATTTGACCCTCGATGATGGGGATCTCAAAATTAACTTGTACCTTAAATGGTGTGGCGTTTCCAGAGTAGTTGTTGGAAGTCGATGTGTCGTCTCTTGGTAGCCGTTGAAGGATCTGCGCAAAGTTATCCATCATCGCGTTCCTTTGCTGCTCGAGAGCTTCTTCAAGCAAGATTTTGATAGGATCTCCTGCCCCCTCATCTTTCTTCTCATCTTCCATGGGAGGTCGTTGAGATTTGTGGGGCTGGTCTTGCAAAGGTTTGACCAGTTCAAGCCCTAACTCCTTATATCCCGACCTCGTTGGGGACATGCAAAGAAAAACAGAGAAAAAGCAGACCTCTCTAATACCACTAATCTAGATTTAAACAGGAACACAAAACATTACAGATATAACCATAAACATAGAGATGCAGTGGAAATAATACTTCATTTCATTAATGTAAAATACTGAAATATTCTTACAAACAGAGTTACAAATAAACCAGCTAGGGCGATGGTAGCTTATCTTTGAGAAGAGATGTGGCAGCTACATGCCTCTGAACTGTGTTACAATGAGGCTCGAAGGCCTATTTATTGTTGAGAAACAATGGAAAACCCTCAACATCCCAAAACCTAACCCTAGAAGATGAAACGCCAAATTGTGGGCCTCGTTTGGGTGAATTGGTACATCAATTTCGTGGGGTTGTAACTTTGGCATACAATCTCCGTTTGATGTGTACGATAGCTTGTTAGAAATATCTGTCCAAGCACTAACACCTTGGGAAGGACAGCATCAGTCCATGGACCCATGTTGGCCCCAGATTTTCCCAAAAAACATCGCTTAGGGCCTCAAAACGGCTCTGGAAGTTCAAGACCTGAAAAATTGCTAAAAATATTAAACTGTGCTACAATTACGGAAACTGAAAAACTAAAAGAGATAGTTGTGGGAGTCCAAATGGGATAGGTGGGTGGCCACCAACATCCACCTGGATCAGGTAGCTAGTCAAAATTCCACCGAATATGGTCCGAGTTCGATTATAAAGGTGGGATACGACCCACCACCATACGCTCGGTGTCAGAACGCTGTGGTATGGAGCATTGTGAATGCTATCTTGCATCAGAACGCTGTATGGTATCACGTTGCTGATATATACCTCTATTGAATGCGTTGTACAATTTTGTTTATTTACGCTAACATATATTTTATGCTGTTCCGAATATATTTAGACTGGTATATTTAGGCTACCATATATATACACAGTTACTCAACATATATTTACACTACCCCACCTATATATATTCTATACTTTAATGTTGTCCAATTGAATGCATATTGACATTTGAATTTGCTATCCAGTCATATCAGAATTATAATTTTTTACATTAGGAGTAAAATTTTGCATCAGAAGTTTTTGTTACAGTATGCATTCAATGATATCCATTGTGGGAATAATTCTCACTGGCAAGGAGAACTATCCTGAATGGTCTCAGATGATAAAACACACCCTCATTTTCAATGAGCTGTGGAAAGGAGTATGCATTGGAGATGGAGACAAAGAGCCAGAACAACCTAACTCATACAAAGAGATTGCCATTTGGGAAAATAAGAATAGCAAAGCTTATGCATTAATAGCAGCATCTATAAATGAAGAGGTGAGTCGCCATATTTCACCAATTTCAACTGCTTTCGAAGCCTTACAAAAGCTGAAATAACTCTATGACTCACATTCTGCACTTGAAATTGTTCAACTGATGATTAAACTCTTCACCCTTGAATTGAAAAATAATGATCCTCTTCCTCTTGCATCCAAAGTAAAGTCTATAATGCATGATATCAAAGTCACTAAAATTGAATTGGATATTCCTCTTATCGCTTTTCTCAAGGCGCTTTATCCTACTTACTCCAATTATCTTGAGTCGTTGCAAGCAAATGGAAATATCAAAGATATTACCTTTGACTCTCTTGTGAAAAAATTTGTTGAAAGAGAGAAAGCTTTTGGAATCAAGACAGCCCCTAAATCTTCTGAAGAGGCTATGTACCTTGCTCATAAAGAAAAGAATCATGCTCAAGATTCTTTGAGAGGAAGAGGTGGTCATAGAGGAAGAGGAAGATATTTCAGAGGTAGGGGGGCAGATGCTCTCAAGGAGAAAAGGCAGATTTGCACTGCATACGCTGCAAAAGAAATGGATCACATGATGCCTCTACATGTAAAATACCTTGGGACAAAATTGAGCAGTAAAGAAATCAACCCAAAGGTAAAACTAATGTCATAGAAGAAGGTAAAGCACCTGAATCTGCTCATTATGTGGTGGTACAATGTAATATTGGAGTAAATGAAGATTTATTTAATGCTTCACTTGCCTCTTGGAAAAATGATTGGTTGCTTGATTCAGGAGCAACTTGCCGCATGACTCATAGAAAAGGTTTTTTTGAAGAATTTACTGACAATGTTGATGGAGTAGTATACTTTGCAGACCAATCAAAAATCAAGCCATCAGGGCTTGGCACAATCAGGCTTAAATTGCCTGGTCTTCCAGACTTTCTTCTGCATCATATTCTATATCTCCCACAGCTGGAGAGAAACTTGTTGTCCTTGGTCCACATCCTCCAGCAAGGTCACTCCATTCATATGTTCGATGGCAAGCTTGAGGTGAGAAAAGCATCTGACCATTCACTTGTCATGAGGGGAATAGAAGCAGAAAGACTTCTAAAGCTGCAAGGTAGTTCTACTCGTGCACAACATTTCTCATACAAGTCTCATTATGATGAAGGTACACTTCCATCAAGTTTATTATGGCATGTTAGATTTGGACATTTGAACTATGACAACCTCCACTTGTTGAAGAAAAATGGTGTTGCTGGTTTGCTAACAATTCCTAGGAAATTTAAGCAATGTGATGCTTGCATTCTAGGAAAGCATAGCAAACAGCCTTTTCATGATTCACATTCAAGAGCACATAGAAAACTTGAATTGATTCATTCAGATTTATGTGGTCCAATGCCTGTTCCTTCTGCAAATGGAAATAAATATATGATGACATTTATATATGACTACACCAAAATGTGTTGGTTTATTTATTGAAGAAAAAATCTGATGCTTTTCAACCATTCAAGAACTTTCATAAATGGATTGAAAATGATGCAAAATCTCATATTGGGTCTATTCGCATTTATAATGGAAAAGAATACACATAAAATGAATTTGAAAACTATCTTCGCCAACATGGGATCAAACATCAAACAATTGTACCTTATAATCCCCAACAAAATGGTGTAGCAGAAAGAATGAATAGGACAATCTTAAATATGGTACGCTCCATGGTTTTCTTCAAAAAGGTAAAAATAATGTTTTTGGCTAATGTTGTTCTATGTGCTGCATATATAAAGAATAGGTGTCCATCTAATACTATCAGAAACAAGACTCCCTATGAAATGTGGTATGGACATGTTCCTTCGGTAAAGCATCTCAGGGTCTTTGGTTCCACCTATTATGCCTTGATACCAAAGGTACATAGAAACAAAATTGGTGAAAGAAGTTGTAAGTATATCTTCCTAGGGTATTCAAACAACTCCAAAGCATACCATCTCTATGATGAAGTCAATTAAAACATTGTTGTATCTAGAGATGTATTTTTTCTTGAATCATCCAAAACTTACAATGTTGTTGACCGACAACTTGATCGCTTGGATAGATTCGCAAATGCAAAATCATTTCAAGAATTTGATAATCAGATTCCACATCTTGAAGGGGGGATTCCTATACTAGATCAACATGTGGAATCTTCTTCTGAAGAACTCTCTCCCCTGCATGAAACTCCAACAATGGATGATGCTTTAAGTGATGTGATTGATAGAATTGGGAGACTCAATCTTGATTCAGTCCCAACTCAATCAACGGAGCAGCCTGGACCATCTGAGAAAGGTCCCCCAAAGTGGCTGACAGAGACACTTGAAAGTGTTCATCCTTATGAGGTTGGAAAGTCAGGAACTAGAAATTCAAATTGGCAAAATTGAGGTGATGTAGATGACTCTAATTCACCTATTGATATGGATGTTTCTTATGATTGTGAATTGAACTTGCCTACAGATTTTGAACCAACTTCCTTCAAAGAAGCTGCTTCTCATGATGAATGGAAAAAAACGATGCAAAAGGAGTATGATGCTCTCATAAAGAATGGCACTTGGAAGCTGGTTGATCCTCCATTAGGAGCCAAACCAATTGGCTACAAGTGGGTCTACAAGAACAAGTGTAAAGCTGATGGCTCACTTGAAAAGCACAAAGCCAGGCTTGTGGAAAACGGTTTTGCACAAAAGGAAGGGGTCGATTATGAGGAGACTTTTTCCCCCACATCAAAATGGGCTACCATCCGGATACTCTTTGCCTTAACAGCTCAAAACAATTGAAAAGTCCATCAAATGGATGTAAAAACTACTTTCTTGAATGGAGATATAAAAGAGAATGTTTTTATGTCCTAGCCTAAAGGATTTGTTGTGAAAGGACATGAACATAAAGTATGAAAACTTGTGAAATCCTTGTATGGCCTCAAAGAAGTACCGAGAGCCTAGTATGAAAAACTAACTGAGCATCTTCTGAAACTCAATTTCAAACATTACGATCTCGATGATGCAACTTTATCTGTCAAGAAAGTTGGCAAAATAGTTGTATATCTTGTGGTATATGTAGTGATCTTTTGATGACATGGAACAATGAAAGCTACATTGCATCCATAAAGAAGGAATTGTGGAAAAGTTTTGAAATGACTGACTTGGGCTATGTTCATTACTATCTTGGTATTGAAGTATCTCAACATCTAATGTCCATATTTCTTTCTCAAAATAAATACATTGGAGTTCTGTTGAATAGGTTTGGCATGACAAAATGCAATCCTCTTACTACTCCAATGGAACAAAACTTAAAGCTCACATCTATTGAAGGAAAATAATTTGAGGATGCAACAAAGTATAGATAGCTTGTAGGAAGTCTGAAATACCTAACTATTACCAGACCAGACATTTCATTTGATGTTGGAATCCTCTCCAGGTTTATGTAAAAGCCTTGTGAAGGACATTGGTCTACTGCAAAAAGAGTTTTAAGGTACTTGAAGGGAACTCAAGACTTTGGAATCAAGTATACACAGGTGGACGACTTCAGTTTGATTGGATACTCTGATTTAGCCTTTGATGGAGAAAAAGAAATTGGGGTATCTACTTCAGGATATGCTATGAGTCTCGGAATAGGAGTTGTCTCATGGAGATCATGCAAACAATCAGTTCCAGCAGATTCCACAACAGAAGCAGAATACGTGGCAGCAGCTGAGGCAACAAAAGGAATTGTGTGGCTCAGGAAAATTCTTGAATATTTGTAGGTAAAACAAGTACAATCAACTCCACTCATGATTGACAACACCTCTGCAATAAAGTTGGCCAAGAACCCAAAGTTCTATGATCGAACAAAGCACATCAATACTAAATACCATCTAATTCGACATCATGGTGAGGCCAAAACAATCCATCTTCGTCATTGTTCCACTAAAGAGAAAATTGCAGACATCTTCACCAAAGCGCTTGGAAGAGAAAATCTTGAACGATTCAGAATAATGCTTGGATTCACCAACATCCCTTCAGATTAAGGGGTGGAATGTTGACACCTAATCATCAGGATTGGGTGAATAAATATAATTGATGTAAATAAATAATAAGAAATATGAATAGTTATCGGGAGATGAAGTGAACAGTCTCCCTCATGTATATAGTAAAGACCAACCTGAAGGAATAATATTAATTGAATTTGTGGAGTTACCACCTGGCCTGACATATATATATATATGGCTGAAAGACTCACCCACTAGCACTCCTATCGTGACTAGGGCTATAAGCTTTTGGGATAACTTCATCTTCAATATCACGATGACATGATTGAGAACATTTTTCCCTACTATTGGATGAATTGCATAATGCTATTGTTACAATGACTATTGAGTCTATAGTGATTTTGGATAGATTGGGTCTCTATAAAGTTCTCTCACATGTTTATTTATTCTATATAATTATAAGATTATATGTATAATTGTAATTATCAACTATTGATATATGTTCCTTAAAATTATTATTTGGTTTTCATGTTTGATGTGAATTTAATTATTATGTGATTCTCATATTGGATGTTGCTATTGGATGATTAGTCTTAAAATGAAATTTTATGTTCTTATTATTTTAATTACAATAAATTATACTCCACAACTTATTTGTTATTAAAATATGAGCACGTTTTCATGTCTCTAATAACTTGTTGCTATTATCTTGAATTTGGGTTGTTAAAAAAAATCAATATATACGTAAATGAGTTTATAGGGAAGGTCCCTATAATTTTCACTTATTTGATATAATATATACATAGCTGAAATTAAAATATTTTATTTATATTTCACATTCTCCACATTAGAATGTCAATACATGCCCCCATTTTAAAAAATAGACATTGAATTATTTGAATGTTTGTTCCCAACACATGGCCCACACTACTAATCAATGACATTTGAACATCAAACCACACTTCACAAAGACTTCATATCAATAATGCCAATCAAATTCTTGATATCTAGAATTGGAGAGAACTTATTAATGTAATAAAACCATTATCTGTCTTTATATATAATGTTTTACACATGTATATTGAAATTTTAATTTATAACTCATATTGAACCTTCATATGTTATTTATATTTTTTAAAATTTATATATCACCTCCATATAAATCAATGGAAAGTGAAAATATAAGAAAAATAAGAAAAAAATTAATTATAAATTACATTAATCTTCCCATTGTATAGTTAATAAAAGCTATGTTATTTGATATGAACAATGAAATATTTTATTTCATTTTTAGTTATGATTTTAGAACTTTGTTTGTCTAAATAGTTTGAGTTCTCCACAGATTACATCAAACTTAACCTATGGCTTGAGAAACCATTACCTATGGCTTAAACAACCATGACCCATGGGCATCTAAGCTCTCAAAATAATACGCACAACTTGCCTAGGCCACACCAACTCTTAACATGACTGGATTTTTGAAAAATTTTGAACCAGTGACTATTTATTCCCTATTTTATCTTTTAAATAAATTAATTGCACCAAAAGACACTAGAAAACCTGCTATGATAGTAATGTGATGTAATATTTTGTTGACTCACTTAACATTTATATAAAAATAAAAATAATAATAATTATATAAGTTTACTAATGGTGGTTTAGAAGTCCATAATATTGCATAATCCATCATATTATATAACCCATAGTATATGTCAATAATATTTTTTTAGGGTAAAAACAATTTAGAAACTTTAAAAAATCCATTTTAGAATATAATAAGTAGCAACGTTAGATGAGAAGAAAGATAACAATTCACCCTTTCTTAATAATAATAATGGCACAACTCTCCTAAAATGATTATCAATAATATTAATATGACATCATAATGCAACACTCCATTCAATGAACATAAGATTAATAGAACATCATAATGCAACACTCCAATGTGATTGGAAGTAACTCAATGAACATTTAAAGCACAAATTACTTTCTATATGAAACCTTATTTCCACCTTTCTTTTAAATCTATAAAAAATAAATCATTTTTCAATACAAAATAATGTCATTTTTCTTTAACAAATTTTATTTTTATTTTAATTATATCATTTTATTTAAAACTTTGATTGAGAAACATTAAGTTAGTTTTGCTAATAGTAATGTATAAAAAAAATTGATATCGATACTCTTTATTGGCTATGCCAATAATATTTTCTGTATTAGATTATGAACCTATGAGGACTATTTCAGTTTTTACTATTGAATATTAAGGAGTGTTTCAAAATAGGTGTTTGAAAATTTTACTATTAAATTTAAATTAATTATTAATTTTAATAATATTTTAGAATTTAATAAATAATAATTTTTATTTAACAAAAAAGTTTATTAACCAAAAAAATTTATTATACAACTTAATATGATATGTAAAAATGTCCATTGGTCATTAAATTTTATTCATCTTATCCAAAAAAAAATCTATAAAAACTACGGACACTTTTTACTAATCTAATTCCGACACTGAACGATCGATCGAGACTGACTCGTTTTACTAATCTAATTCCCGGAATTTAACGATCAACTGACTATTTTAATAATCTGATTACAGAATTGAAGATGGTTTAATTTAAAAATATAAAAAGAGCTTCATAACCAGCAATTTCTGCAACACTTCTGGAGATAGCTGTGCAGATATCCAATGCAAGCTGCGCAATTCTAGAGTGAACACATTCAAATATTTTGCATCCTTTCTTGGCGCAGAACAATGGACCAATGCTTTCATCGTCAGTTCCATCTTCACGAGTAAAGTGTTTAAACATGTGAACGATCTCTTTTACTATATTCAAACCTTGTCTTCCCAAATTAGGAGCTGATGGGTCTTCTGTCATCAGTCTTTGACCAGACGAAGGCCCTTTTCTAGGGCTTCAGAATTAAGCCGCGCCTCTGCTTGTTCTTCTTCGAGTTGTGCCTCGCTAAAACCGGTCGTCTCTTCTAATCTATTAATTTCTCTCGCAATGCAGATGATTATCGCATTAACCAGCGATTGTGAGCGATTTGGAGAAGCTAAACATGACGATTTTGTTATCCAAGATATTTGCAGAATAGAAATCCCGTGATACAAGTCTTCACTGCTGATATCTTCGGCATTATTTTCAGACAATTTCTTTGTAACAATGTAAGGAGCTGTAACTGTTATTATCCTTTCGTATGTGTGTTTTCCAAGGATTTGCTCAGATTCATCATTCATGTCACAGAAAATTTTGCGGAAAATTCGCAACATAAGGGATTCGATTTTCACATAACCTTCGGTATTCATATAAGCATATTTTATCATGTCGACATAAGCTTCAATGACAAGAATTTGCTTGGGTTGCATATTAGGACAACTTTTTACATTATGGATGTCCTCTACTTTCAGGCCTATGACATCAATTGCCCTGCTAATTTCCTTACAGACTTCCCATGCAGTTTCTTTAGTGTGTGTCTTTATTTTATTCTTCCACAGAAGCTTCGAAATTTTAATAATGAATTCGTTTAAATATCTGAAACCATTTAAACATCTGAACGTTTGGATGTTCTTAGAATCAAACTGACAGTACAAGCGCAGTAGGTTAATTTGTTTCCAAATCGTCAAACACTCCTTTTGGGTTGTCACCTTTTTTGACAGAGATTTATCCAATATATCCAAATATTGTTTCATCTCTCCCTTTCCCAAAATTTCTGTATATTCTTGAACTACTTCTAGCTTCGCACCTCTGCACGAAGGAAATTTATGAAGTGTAAGGTAGTCTTCCATTTCCTGCCTCAATTCTCTTTGGGAAATGGCACTTTTCGCATTGAACCATTGTTTAGTAAACGGGTTCTTTGCATGGCGTTTGGTTTCCCAGATGGTCTCTAATGTTTTTCTGTTATACAGAGTCTGAGTGGGATCTTGATCGATGGGTAACCGGACGGGATCGTAAGCAAACTCAGAGCTAATAACGTCCATATATTCCGAAGGCACCATTTCCATCTCAATTTCATTGCTGTCCGATGAATGATTGGATCCCATATCAATTTCATTGCTCTCTAGTGACTGACCAGCTTCCATTCTGTTTTCACAGCTAAACAGTTACTGCTTCTTGGTAACGGAAATTAAAATACCTCACAAAAATGGTGCCGAAAATCAAAGACAATTGCTCGTTCAAAGTATTCGATCACGACGAAACGAAAGGCGTGTTGTTTGTAACTGTTGATGTTGTACTAATGAATATTAGTTAAATAACCTTCTTTTTTCTTCTTCTTTTTTTCTAACACTCGTAGGCATGCCCATTCGAAGGGCCCCAGCCGACCCCAAGAACGCACGGTCAAATAGATAGTAATGTGTTTGATTGGTTAATTATCAAGCGTTTATTGAAATAAATATTTTTTTTTATAAAGTAATTAGCTTATATTTATTTTGACTCTGGAAATATGGATAATTTTTTTGATAAAGTAATTAGCTTATATTTATTTTGACTTTGGAAATATGGAGAGATCATATGTCTTTTCATTCCAAAAAAATATTACAACTCAAAATATTTGATCTTCTAGTGAGAAGTTAATTAATATGGATTTACGCAATTTAGTTATTAGTTATCATCCGTTATCATTGTAATTATTAATTTTATTTTATAATTCAAAAAAAATTAATTAATAATTATAATTATTAATTTTATTATTTTATTTCTATATTTTATTTCTTTTAATTTTGATGCAACATGACTAGTAAAATTGTTTACATAACAAGACAAGATAGCAATACAAGATAGCATAAGACATTACAATAATCTCATTCACACGCCCAATGAACCTAGATGCATATTATCACCTAATCTATCAAGTGTGAGGGTGAGGGATCAAATATTTTGAAGCACAAACCTCTTTTAAAGTCCAAAGAGATTTGATCGACTTACTAGATTTGTGCTTAAAATTGATCTAACTGTTTTGTTATTAGTTTTTAATAAAACTGTTATGATATATGTTCATAAATTACTTTCATATTCATATATATATATATATATATATATATATATATATATATTCTTTAAAAATATATATTTTTAAATTTAAAAATGTTTTAACTAGCATTTGCACCAGATGTTGCAAAGGAAACACCGTAAGGCATAAATTGAGGAATAATCTTGACATGTAAATGATCATTTAAAATAAGAATTAATAAAGAAAATTGCATGCAAAAGTGGAAGATAAAGCTAAATTATTTACATTATGTGAAGTTTATAGATAATATAATGGTTGTAACAAAAATTGGCTCTTGATCTTCTAAGATGTGAAAAACATGATGGTTATATTTCCACATTTGAAATTGCATCACAACTTTATGAATGATTCTTTATACATAGATTGGACACTTGCATCTATATCCCATGAGTTCGTGTGAGCATTCTATATATGGTGAGTTCTAGGAAGAGTAGTCCATTAAAATTGACCAATATAGGCCAATCAATACTCATAATACATAATACTCATAAAAAAAACACATATCCCTCTATTATGTATACTTATTTACTATGTGGTTTTGAGTAACGTTGTTGAAAAATATAATCATTAAATTAAACGATATATTCATCTGTTATGTATATTTATTTACACTAAAAGGTGATTAACATTTACCATTATCTATTACTTCCATCTCTTTCTTTAAAAATGCAAGCAACATAATATCAAATCAATGCCATGTGATTGAAACTCAAAATCTTTCATTAGTGGCTAGCCATGGGATTGAAACTCAAAACCTTTCATTTGAATTCTCGTAATTTTTTGTTTGAGCTTTAACTAGAACAACAATTCAAAGTGTTTGACAATTTGAATATGATTATTCATTAATTTTTCAGTTGAAGATGAGTACATTTAGCATTGGCCAGATTTCATGAAGAACAAAATGATAATACAGGATATAATACAAATGTCACAAAAAGCAATGGCAGAATTTTCTGCATCATGAAGAACAAACAAAATGTTGATATAGGATATAATACAAATGTCACAAATGATACAGGATATAATACAAATGTCACAAAAACATCCACAACGATATGCTAATAATCTGCAATTTAGCGAGTTGCGTAATAAAATCTAAAAAATTAACAACTGCATTTATTCTTGCTTAAAAGATGAATTAAAATTGACTATGTTTGGTTAGAAGAGAAGTTAAATTATAACTTTATTTTAAATTATTATTATTAATTTTAAAAAGAAACACACACACACACACATATATAAAAAGTAACAAAATTCTTAATCATGAAAATTCATCACCATTTTACCATGGAGATTCTTAATGTAATGATAGGCTTTGTTACAGTAAGATTTAATCACTCTCCTCTTTGGTTTCCTCTTGTTGAACAAACAAATGGTATAAAAAACACCAACAAAACTACCCAAATTTTGTAAGCAAGAATAAATGGAAAGTTCAAAGTAGTCAAAGCAGTGCCAAGGCCAAGTCTCAAGGAAAATTATAATTATATATTTTATAACCAAAAATTGAACTCTTTCTCTTCAACTGCAAGGGCAAGAGTGGTAGAGGTAGGAGTACCACCACTAGCAGAAGGAAAATGTAGAGGCACCACCACCTCCTGCATCGCAACCATCAAAATTCATGTTTACTAAAATAAACTACCAACTAATGTACATCCATACATGCATCAAACTGTGCATTAAATTATACTGGGAATTGATGTAGAGATAGGCATACCAGAGCCCACACTCATAAGGACATCTTCAATGTTTCTCTTTTCTAAAATCTTGGGCAAAATACGAGGTCGGTAGGATTCTATTCGCCCCCCCATGTCTTCCCACATAATTACTAGATGTCACTGGATACCGAGGAGGTCAATTTAGATCTGGCCTTAGTGGAAGATGGCATTGTCTACCAGTTTATATAGGAGGTAGTCTAACATCATATTGTGGAGGATGTTGTGAATTTTCTGTCTCTTGCTCATTTCGACATGTTTCCTCAGTTGTTGTCGTTTCCTCTTTGTTCGAAAATCATGTGATGGATCATACCTCGGTAAGTTGCAACATAAAAATAAGTCATCAAAAAATCAATGTTTTCTTTCTATCTTATGGGGTGAAATATTTAGCTGTCCACTAAAATAAACTACCCACTAATGTACATCCATACATGCATGAAACTATGCATTCAATTATAGCGGGAATTGATGTAGAGCTAGGCATACCAGAGCCCACACTCATAAAGACATCTTCAATGTTTCTCTTTTCTAAAAGCTTGGGAAAAATACGAGGTCGGTAGGATTCTATTCGCCCCCCCATGTCTTCCCACAAAATTACTAGGTGTCACTGGATACCAAGGAGGCTGATTTAGATCTGGCCTTAGTGGAAGATGGCATTGTCTACCAGTTTATATAGGAGGTAGTCTAACATCTTATTGTTGAGGATGTTGTGAATTTTTTGTCTCTTGCTCATTTCAACATGTTTCCTCAGTTGTTGTCTTTTCCTCTTTGTTCGAAAATCATGTGATGGATCATACCTCAGTAAGTTGCAACATAAAAATAAGGCATCAAAAAATCAATATTTGCTTTCTATCTTATGGGGCGAAATATTTGGCCGTCCAAAACTAGAATTAAACTTGAATGGAAATTTAATTCTAACAGAACAACTATTAATGCATATATACTTAAATAAAACCAACCTACTAGATGCAAGGGACAAGATCTATCCAAAATTATTTAACATCAAGTAGATCCTTTGCACTTATTCTCTATGAATTATAAGACCAATCAGAACATTCCAACACCAAACAATGATATTTTAGGGGAAAAACATGAAAAAAACATATGATCGAAAGTTCCATGGATGCATCTTTCATAAACCGGAATAAATACAAAATAAAATATTCACACTGCACAAAGATTTCTTCATGCTTGAATTAAAACTTCTACATTGTGAAAAATGGAACAGATACCACCAAATATGGAATGAAGTTCAACAAAAGAAGTAATGCTGTATTTGTTGATGATTTAGGAAAAGAATGAGTAGGTAAATGGAAGTGACAATATATTTGACTAGGGTCTAAAGTGGGCATTTTTTCCAAAATATCCATAGCATACCCAATAGAGAACTTTGTAAACTTTTCCTTGTTATAATGTCATACCAGCTTAGCAACTCCCAATATGTGTCCTTCCATTGCTTCAAGAAGCTTTTCTTTTGTCGCCTGCAATGTATTTTCATTGCAGATATTAATTATGTTTAATATTTTATAGGCCTTTCAAGCCTTGGATATTATTATTTGCAGTTGTTCCTCATGAATGTATAAGCATGAATAGTCACATGAGAGCTGATAGTATAATTCATTATATTGAGACCAAGTTTTGAGTACCATATTAATGTATAAGAAGGAATAGTCACATGACAGCTTATAGTTTAATTCATTATATTGAGACCAAGTTTTGAGTACCAACCTTATTTACAATATTTATGAAATCATCCAGCAGATAAAGAGTAGTGAATTCATAGTGAATTCATATCGATGATCCCCCACAGGTGGATTGGGTTATTGTAACCCTCTTTAATCAATGAATACTTACTATCTTCACCAACGTCTTTAGGAGAGAGAAATTTAAAGTAAGACTTGGAAATCCAAATTATATTAAACATCATGAATGAATGAATGAGAGACTAACTTGGAATTTTTCAAAAAACCCATATACATCCCAAACAACTCTCAAAAAAGAGTAAAATTTCCAGTAAGACTTGGAAAACCAAATTATATTAAACATCATGAATGAATGGATGAGAGACTAACTTGTAATTTTTCCAAAAACCCACATACATCCCAAACAACTCTAAAAAAAAGAGTAACTATATTAAACATCATGAATGAATGAATGAGAGACTAATTTGGAATTTTTCAAAAAACCCATAGACATCCCAAACAACTCTAAAAAAAGAGTAAAATTTCCAATAAGACTTGGAAAGAAAAATTATATTAAACATCATGAATGAATGGATGAAAGAATAACTTGGAATTTTTCAAAAAATCCATATACATCCCAAACAACTCTAAAAAAAGAGTTTATATATTATATTGGAAAGAAAAATTATATTAAACATCATGACTGAATGGATGAAAGACTAACTTGGAATTTTTCAAAAAACCCATATACATCCCAAACAACTCTTAAAAAAGAGTATATATATTATATATACAAACCAAGTTAAGATCAATGACAATGTACATACACAATGGTTGAATGTAGCTAATTAACCCTATACATGCACAATGGCTAAAATAGCTAATTAACTCTCAAGAAAGATTTACAACTACACTAACTCACCAAGCAACCCATCACAAAAAGAGGGTGTAAAATCTTGTATGTACACAATCGCTAAAGGTATCTAACTAACTCTGATGTGAGATTTAAAATTAAATTAAATTCAACAAAAAGATTTACAACTAAACTAAATTCAACAAACAACCTCATATCCAGCGTTAAAGTAGATTTCATAGAAGAGAATAAAAAAAAAAAAACTTACAAAAATACGCTATCAGCTCTAGGTTTCATAGGAGAGAATAAAATAAAAACTTAAAAAAATAAGCTATCCGCTCTTGAAGATTTAACCAGAGGTCTTTGATCCATGAGTTCATCCACTGAAAAAATGGTGAGACTATTCATCCACTACATGGTTTTTATTCAACCAACTTTCCTTAAAACCAACTATAAATTAACGAAAATTCCAACCATTTGTCCATTCTACATAAATGGAGATAGGAATGAAACCAAATTAATAACGAACATTCTAACCATTTTTCCATTGGTCCATTCAGCATGAATGGAGCTTCGAATGAAACCCAATTCTCAACTCTCCTTCGGGCTTGGAAAAACACCTCTCGTTACATTGTTGTCCTATTGTTTTATGCATTAGGGTAATAAAAGATTGCAGTGAAGTAAGGTTAAGGGTTGCTTTTCATGGACTACATGTTTTTAGTTTTCATAATGAACTTGCTCCATAAGTTAATATTTCTTTTTTTTTTATTTCAAACTAATTCATAACTATTTTTGTTTTCACCCATTTCGTTAACCTTGGCAAAAAAAAAATCTTTTACATACTCCCCTAATGTGGGTATTGAAGCAACTAAATTGATAGAAAGTAAATTTATTTATGACCCTAATAATATGGTTATTGAAAGAACTAAATTGAGGGAAAATAAATTTATTTATGACCCCAATAACGTGGATATTGAAGGGACTAAATTGAGGGAAAATAAATTTATAAGTTAATATTCCTTTTTTTTAATTTCAAACTAGTTCATAACTGTTTTTGTTTTCACCCATTTCGTTAACCCTCGCAAAAAAAAATTATTTTACATACTCCCCTAATGTGGGTGTTGAAGCAACTAAAATGATAGAAAGTAAATTGATTTATGACCCTAATAATATGGTTATTGAAAAAACTAAATTGAGGGAAAATAAATTTATATATGACCCTAATAACGTGGGTATTGAAGGGACTAAATTGAGGGAAAATAAATTTATCTCTGCCCCCAATAACGTGGGTATTGAAGGGACTAAATTGAAGGCAAATTGATCTCTTCTCCCAATAATGTGGGTATTTAAGGGACTAAATTGAAGGTAAATTGATCTCTGCTCCCAATAATGTGAGTATTGAAGAGACTAAATTAAGAGAAAGAGAAAGGTAAATAAATATTAATAAATTTACTATTTTAAAGATTTTTTGGTTCTATATTAAATACTTCAATTTTATTTTACACATATATAAAAAACTAATAAAATTTATGTCACAACAAATGTATACTATTTATTATAAAACAAAAAAAACAAAAAAAAAATAAACATTACTAATTATTTCGAAGACTTCATAATTCTAACACTGAAATTCCAGAGCAATAGATATCAGAATTTTAAGTAAATAACTTTTTTTCTTTTAGCTACCTTCAAACAAGCTATGAAAATCTACATAAGGTCTCATGAACATAAATAATTTTCATTTTAATAAATAAATAAATATACCCTACATATCTTTGATTTGCAGGCATAAATGACATATTTGTGCAATTTTACAACCATTGTCTTCCTACTCACTAATATTCCTTTTGTAATTACCCTATTTTGGTTTCAAGCTTCTATGCAAGGCCTTTTTTAACATTCCTCTTAATTGTGTATAGTATTTTGATTTTTTTAATTGAAAAAATTGTTTTTTAACTGTAAACTTTGTGCTAGGCTACAAAATAAATGTGTTTTTCACTTCTTATACTAAAAACAAGAAATTATGTTTTATATTAAAGAATATTAGTAAATTCACTATTAAAAAAAATGTTTTGTATTAAATATTTCAATTTTATTTTACACATCTAAAAAATAAAATTGAATAAAATTTATATATGACAACAAATGTACACTATTTTTTATAAAAAAAAACTGGAAAAAATCATTATTAATTATTTAAAAAACATAAGAGTTCTCAGACTCAAATTCCAATAGATATCCGAACTTTAAGTAGATAACTTTTTTTTCCTCCACTATAAACTTTGTTTCGAGTTTTGAAGTTGATCTTTGAATTTAGAAAACTCCCTCTAGTTTCTGGATTAAGTATTTTTGAATTGGAACTTAGAAAAAGAAGATTTCTACCATCTGAATTTCGAAAAGTCATTCATGCGTTAAATAATAATTAGAATTTTGAGCTACTTTGGAATGAGCTTTGAAAATCTGCATAAATTCTAAGGAACATCAATTAAGGAAGTTTTAAATTACAAACTTCTTACTTCTGAATTTAGAACTTAGCGACACATTCTAATTTCAATCGAATTTTAGATTTATAATATAGAAACCACAGGAAATTCATCTCCTCCATAAACTTCGATTTTTCAACTCAAGTTGAAGTAAAAGTAGTCAAACTGCTGTAACTCTGCATGCTATCATTCAACTCTGGAAAATGCTTAAATTATACTAGAGACAACTAATAGAAAAGCATAGTAAATGCTTAAATTATACTCTAGACAACTAGTAGAACAACATAGTAAAGTGATTTCTGGTATTATTTTTCATTGTAAGACCCGCCTGTGGCACCCTGCAATATTTAGCTTCATTGTAAGACCCACCTGTGGCACCATGCAATATTTAGCTGTTGTATTTGAGTTTGTATGTTAGCATAAAGGTTATAAAGAACAATATTTAACTGTTGTATTCTAGCTTGTATGTGCCCATTATGTTTTTGAAGAACTAAATATTTATAGAAAAAATAATAACGAAGAGTTTTTGGACAGATTCTGCTGTGAAAAAAATGGCTAAAGTTATGTCTAAAATTCCAATAGAGAAAGACACGGAACAATTGAAAAGGAACAATTGAAAAGGCCACTCCATATTACTTTGATCTTATGCTCAAAACAACCAATAAACTCTATTGCGCTTAAAATGACAAACAAAAAGAAGGTGACAGATTAACCAAGGAGCGAATTCTAGTACATCACCCGCTTCATCAAAACCTTTTCAGATCACTGGATTCTCATACCAAGATGCTCATCAAGAAGGTGGGAAACTCTATAACTTCCAAACCAGTTTGCATGAATTGGTTGTTGGTGTAATTTTAGTTATGATTCATTGAACCACTTCCTTTCGTCTTTCCATCAAGCTGCGTAAATCAAGGAGGCGGGATGATTCATTCAACCACTTTTTTTGATCTCTCCTTCAGTGGTGCGAATCAAGGAAGCAATTACTAGGGGTAATCAATCTCTCCTTCAGCAGCGCAAATCAAGGAAGCAATTACTAGCAGTAAGTGGTGAGATCTATGGTCTAAAACCTTTCTATCGTCTAACAATCAATCTAATTGTGCGAAACCATCGAGAGTGGCAGCTGGGAAAGTCTTTCCCAAAAGGAAATGCCTTACGGTGTAAATATTTTTTATTAATTTAAAATGTGGGAACACATTCTCTTATACATGGATAGATATGTAGTTGTGTAGTAATTAAATTTAAATGATTATTTCATTCTTGTACATTTTAATTTTTTTTAGTTTAGTTTGAACTAATTTATTATTATAATAATTGAAAATGTTATAAACACAAACTCTTTTTGTGGTATTTATGATCTAATTTATCAATGTTGTCTCTAGCATGACTAACAACAATAATATGATCGAAATCGATAAACATGGTTGTATTTCCTTATCAAAGCCATCAACAAAGCTTTAATAATCCCTCCACAAGCATGAAAACAAGGTTTTGCACACCATTACAATTAAATACTTGAAACTCTGAAATCAAAATATAAAACCCTCTTCACACAAAGGAGCTATTCCTATCTCCATAGCTAATATCAACGTCCACTAAGGGAAACCTTCGAGGTCCTAGGAAAAAAAATTACCCATTACTTGATAACTATGATCTTGTTTAATGCTGACACGCAATTATGTTAGCTCTCTGTGTTGGGTGAGTTATGTTCTCATGTATATAGAGTCTCTCTAGCACTCGGTCCAACGCAAATCCCCTATAAGTTTACAAACCGTGCACTACAATACATGAATATATAATGAGTATGATGCTCCCTAGAGCTACCCCTCCTGAGCTTATCGAGGCTGCAGTAAGTGAATGTCAACTAGCCTATAATTGTGTGTAAATCCCTCAGTGGTAGTAATGGAAGATTGGATAAATCCTCCAATAGTATTCATTAAGGTGATTCAAGCCAAAATTCAAACATAGGAAAGGAATACTAAATCATCTATTCCTCATATGTGACGTGGAAACCCAAAATTCCTACCTTTATAGAAAATAACCAATTCTAGGAATCTAAAATAACATTTACATAGCACACCACGCATCCATTTAGCAAACTATGGCACACAAGGAATAAGTCCCACTCATTAGGGCATATGAAGAGTTCATTAATAAGAAATCATATAAAATCTACATGCACACAAAGTTACATGAGCATTTATCTAATAATTTAGAATCCTAGAAACTAAGATGGGGACTCTAACTCTCTACCCAACTTTAGACGAATTGCAGCCAAACTTTCTTGCAATTGTCACCTGTGACCTAGATTTCAACGCTTGAGGAAGGGTGCTTCAAAGAGGATTTTCACACTTCAATACCACCAGGAGTCTTGAGACCCCTTTATCCACCCAAAAAATACATAAATAAGTGCTTCGGTGCCTCCAACCTTTGAACATTTCTATGTTCCTTATGATATGTTAAAACAAGCTTTTCCTCTCCTCCTCTTTTGTGTGTTTTATCTAGAAGATTTCTCCTTTCCCCTATGATTTTTCCTGCTCTCTTTTGCAGGCTCTTCAATACCCCATGATGGTTCTCATTTGTCCTCTTTCCCACAGCTCCCTTTTCCTTTCTCTCATGTGTGGGGATTCTTCGTCCTCTCCCCTAATCCTCCCATTATTTATATTGCAATTGTATTTGGTTTGCATGGGAATACACCACTTACTGCACCTATTGATATCATTCATGGTAGTCCTCATTTCATGTGGTCATTAGGATATTGCTAAGCCAACCATAGAAACTTTTAGCGGGGAATCTTAGCCCAAGGGTGAAATTTAAGGGGTTTTATATTTTGGAGGGTATTTTTTTATATTACACCCATTTTCTATAGTTAGCCCAAAATTTATTTAAAAAATAAATATTTATTACATTTTAGCCATAAAAAAAAAAGGATAAATAAACAATATAAAACCCAATTCTCCTTGTTTGGGGGGTTGGATTTTCTTGCAATCAACCAATTTCCTAGATTGGATGTTGGATTTGGTTGCAATTTCCTTGATTTGATGGTTTTCAAATTGAGGGCAGGGTTGAATTGAGGGGATTTTGCTGTATAAATTATACAGTCTCCATTCATGAGTTTTACATAGTTCGTGACTTATTTTCAAGCAATAGACTTAGTCTCCATTCGTGCATGTCATGACTCGTTTACGACCAAGAGACTCAGTCTCCATTCGTGTAGGTCGTGACTCATTTTCGAGCAAGAGACTCAGTCTCCATTCATGCAGGTCGTGATTTATTTTAGAGCAAGAGACGCAATCTCCATTCGTTCAGGTCGTGACTCATTTTCGAGCAAAAGAATTTGGTTCATAGACAATATATCAGAGTAGAGTAGCACATTCATGAGTTTTACACAAGTCGTGACTCGTTTTCAAGCAATAGACTTTGCTTTATAGACAATATATCAGAGAAGAGCAACACCAAGGATAACCTACAAGAAATCCATTCAAGTTGTGTATTTAGTGAGTAGTAAGTTCCATAAAGTAATATCCAGATCTTAGAGTAGAGAGAGGGTAGTTTGTTTCATTCATATCACTAGATCTCTCGGTATATTGTGAAGGGATTAAGAAGGGACAACTGATAAGTCTTTGTATCTTGATGAGATTTTCAGAATATCTACTTTAACCTATTAACATTGTTGACACCTGGAAATAGATTCTGATATATCCTTCTTCATCAATAGAAAAACATAATGCTTTATGGCTACTGTGACAATACTCAAAGCAGAGAAGCACTGAGCAGAGAATCGGTATTTTGTACCTAGGAATATTCAAATTTTTCACCTCAATTCAGGTGGTGGAATATTACAAGTCAGACTGTGGAACAACACAAGTTGTTTTCAAGGAGAGATAAGGATGAATGCTATCTTCTTTGAGGCAAGGTGGTTACTACTACTGGAATTATATTTCCAAGCCCTTGTATTGGGTTAATTTTTTGTGGAAGGCCTTCATTTTGTTAAGTAATTACTATTTAGGTATGACATATTCTAGCGGAATTTTGGTGATGGCAGTTCTCAGTTTTTACCATAAATGATTCGAATTCCAACCACCTTCCACTATGAACCCCTCTCTTAATCACAAAGTGATCAACTCCCACCTTTGCATCGAATTGACTAATAAGGTTAGGAGATGAGCAGGAGTACCCCCGATCAGGGAAGTTGTAATTATTATTTTTAATTCAAGAAAAAATTTATATTTTTCAATAAATAACCCTGCAATTGTAAGCCTATATTATCAGGTGGGCGTATGTTTGTAGTAGAGAACATAAAAGCGTCCCTTGTTCTCTGTAATTTATTCACAAAAATCGATAGGATTTTTCATTTTGTGCTGCCTCACCCATGGTCCTAATCACTTGTTGGCCTTTGATGTTGATGCTAGAACTTGGGATTTCGTTGAGGTTACCATGGCCCCTGTGGTTTTTCCGCATATACTAGAGCATGAGGGGTCCTTGATTCTTTTTGGGATCAAGGAGCTTGGATTTTCGAAGCTTAGAAAGAACTCAGAAAATTAGGTTCCTAAAGATATTAATTCAGGAACTATGGCAGGCATCAATCAATCTATTTTCTGTAGCTGCTTTCTTTGCAAAGATAGAATGGTTCGTTTGGTGGATCACTTTCTTTGGCCAAATGTGAAGCATAATTCAAACCCAAGAAAACCATCCCTTTCCATGGGGAGTCACTTTCTTTGGAAGATCAGTATATGGGAGCTCGATGAGTCTGTCAAGCAATTGAAGAAAGTGTGTAGTATGCCTGACCATCTCTTTAGTAAATTTAGTCATGGTAATCTTTATCACTTTTTCACTGTTGGTCTTTGGGACAAGATTTTATTTTACAGAAACTACTCTTCAGTCATTTTCATGTATGAACTTTTGGATAATATATGATATGGATTTCCACACTGTCCTCTTTACAATCGCTTGTGTAAGCCAAGTTGGCTTTTCCTTACATTGGACCCTCACCTTGACATGATGGTATATTGCAAGTATCTTAGCTAACCTATTCACAATAATGGAATCTCGTAAATTTCATTCAAACTATGGGCTTTCTTACCTTCATTTGTGTCTCTGTGTAATTATGTGACAAAGGTAGGGAATGTTTCTCATTTAGATGGATTTTTGTTGACTGGCCCATGTAGAAGGACATTTCTCCATGGATAGGCTTGAATTTATATTTGATTTTGCAAACTTTCATATCTATAGAAATATCTACAAAAATAGTCAAATAGGAAAACTCAAATAGTTTTTCTAACAAGAATCAAATTTTTTTATTGATAAGCATTGCAGGTGGGATGGGGAAGCCATCAACACTTCCTATTTGTAACAAATGAATTAGTTGGTCCAATTTCATTAAGATTTTCTCCTATCTCTTTGATTCGAATCTCATACAATATTTCCTAGCTATGTAATTGACTAACTAATTCTACTGTTTGATTCACAAATGAACTAAGATACAATATGGAACATTTGGCTCCACAACCACTATAGGATACTAAACAACTAGCTTTGGAACATATGTTTCCACCCTTAATTTTGTAGGTTGTTCTAGACCCATGATGGTTACTTATGTTGTTGGTCCTTATGATATAGGTGTTTCTTACTTTGAATATGGTGCCAGACTGACATTTTCATATTTGTAGTCAAATACATCTTAGAATCACTCTTTCTGGGGTGAATTAAACCTTCTCTCCCATCAATTTCGTGGGGATTTCAGGCATGCCATGTTGCATTCCATATTATCCAAATGTTTTGGATGGTCCTGAATAAATCCATCTCTTCACAAAGCTCTTCGAAGGACAAAGAATATAAGGAAGGGTAAGAAAGGAAGATGAATTAGTTATTTCTGAACTATAACTTACTCTTTCAGGGAAACAAATATGGGGTCCTGGAAAGGCATAGATTTTCGAAGAAAGTAAGGTAAGTATTGAGAGGAAGAAATATAGTTTGTCATGCTCTACTCAAGAGAAAACTTCGGTAGGCTAATTTGTTTGAGGTTTCTTTGATATGTTACTTGATTTGAACCTCAAAGGATTGAGTCAACAACAACGAAAATTTAAACTAACCTATAGCCAGACGTTGAAAAGACCTTCCTACGAAATGGCAATCTTGTTCAAAATACATTGTAAAAGAAAACGGTCTAACCAAAATCCACGATAAAACAAAATCGTCTAACCAGAAAACGAAAACCGCATTCGAAAAGGTATTAAATGTATGTTCTTCATATTAAGGTATTCAGTGAGTGTATGTTCTTGATATTAAGATATTGAGTGTATGTTCTTGAGCACCATATCAGAAAAGGTATTGAATGTATGTTCATATTACCCAAGTCTATTAACCTAAAACCTATGGGAACCCACTCTTAACTGACCCCCTGCCCTAGTCACCTAAATGGCTCCACTTCTAGCTCAT
Source organism: Pinus tabuliformis (assembly GCA_031772625.1). Taxonomy (NCBI): domain Eukaryota; kingdom Viridiplantae; phylum Streptophyta; class Pinopsida; order Pinales; family Pinaceae; genus Pinus; species Pinus tabuliformis. The sequence goes on from CM062804.1 coordinate 1,312,355,170, forward strand.
TTCTCTCTGGGGTATATCTAGAGATGTTCTACTTGAGCCTTGTGCACCGAATCAGGTGTATTTTACAATACTAGAGCTTGACTACATGCAAGGAAGGACATTGACTACAATGCACAAGGATAATATAGATACTACACAAAGAGAACAAGGAGAATATGGAGAAATTTTTGGATATAATAATAGTAATAATGACCTTGTAATAATATTGCAAATATTGATTATTTAAATATAAAAGGTGTCATCTAAACATTCATAAAATATAATGTTTAATGTAGCCAAGATGTTAAAAGTGATTAAAATTGATACACCCTATACTTATTATTTAAATAAAAAAGGTTTCATCCAATCATTCCAAAAATCTATTGTTTAATGTACTCAAGTTGTTAAAAGTGGTTAAAATTGATACATACAATTTAGTCATGGTGGTAGAAATGCAATGGGATTTCTCATTAAAACAAGCACCAAGAGCATCCATTTCCATATTGTCAACTTGTGTGACATGGTTATGTATGGTTAAAAAAATATTTTCCTTTCATATCTACAGAAATAGTCAAAGAGGAAAACTCAAATAGTCTTGCTCACAAGAATCACAAAATTTTATTAATAAGCATTCAAGATGGGATGGGGAAGCCATCAAAACTTGGAATTCTACAAACATTTCTAAAGAACAAGGAGGATGGAGCCTTAAAAATATCATATGGTTGGAAAAAATTTAGTCAAAAGTGGAATCTAGAAGCTTTACGCGAGTGTGAAGCTTGCACTGCTTGGCGTTGGGATTTTCATTTATTTGATGATGCGAAAATTTGGTATTTGGCTAGGGAGTGACCTTAAAATTAGAGGATTATATTTCAAATTAATAGTGTAAATATAGAAACTAAAATTATGAGGGAGAATTTCTTAAGACTCTAGTAATTTATTTTATTTATACAATAGAAAACATCGAACAATGTGAAGTAGCTAGGTAGGAGTTGCCTTGGAGTTTAGTTCTCTGGAGTTTGAGTTCCCCCAGAAACCTCTAGTCTACACAACAAATAATTTAGGAACAATTTTCACACAACCTTTGATAATGACCAGAACTTAGACTCTGAAAACCTAAGTATTGGTGTTATATTTACTATTCTTATGCATAGAATTTGGTGGTCTATAGCAAACCATTTCATCAATTAGGTTGGATTTTCTCATCTCTTTGTTGTATGATGTATCTTGTTGGAGGAAGACCTTTTCCATAGTTTGGTTGACATTACTCAATGCTTGTTTGTATATTGTTGTAGGAATATATATCTACATTGAATATCAATTTCACTGTGGAAGTAGTTGGAGTGCCACGACTCATAAATTTTTGAGGGAGGATGTGGTGAGGAGTCCATGATTGAATGTTGAGCCAGTTCAAACCTCATTCAAATCCATCAACTTAGATGAGCATATACTTATTGGTATGGTCAAGGATGTTCGAATGAAGTTGGGGGAATGGATCAGAAGGAAAAGTGTCGCCATTATTCTATTGGATGACTTTTAGGTGGTGTTTGGATAAGATTTCATGCAAACAAAGAAGACAGTTCCCTTATGCACTTAAATAGCATGTGGATGCAAATTTTAAATCCTAATGATGGCACATGGTAGCCTTATTTCAAATGTGAACACAGAGTATTGTTATGGTTTAAGAAATTTCATGTTCATGGTATACAACAGAGTGTAAGGGTTATGTTGTGCTATTATATATTCTAAAAATAAGTGTGATTGTTGTGCTGATGTATCATTTGTTTTTAATGAGTTAGTAATAGTTTTCCCACATCATCTACCACATTTGCTTCACCAAATTGTTGAATACTCCTAAGCTACTAATGTCAGAAGTGAACACTTATAGGATGTAATAGGATAGTAATCCATTTATAATTGATTTCATAAGACTTTTCTTATACCAAAAAAATTAGAAGCATACAAGAGAAATTTAGTTTTCAAACCATTGTCCCAACTCATAATTCTACAAAATAAAAAAACATTGCCACTTATTGATACTATAAAAATGAAGGAGAATAACTTCACTGATTGGAATCTCAGAGAATGGCATATTAGAGTGTGTCTCCACTTTTCACAGCTATCCCAACTCATAATTCTATAAAACAAAGAAAAGTGTGACATATTTCTAGTATTGAAAGGAAGGAGAGTAACTTCAATAACTTGAATTTTAGATAATAGCATATTGGCCTACGTAATTCATAGTCTATAAGTGAGGATGTTGATAAGGAATGTTGGTTGTAGTTCAATATGTCCATGCATCAAGAGTCAAATTTACTAAAAAATAGAATTATTCTAAAAAATCATCTGAATATACCTTACAAATTCAAGTGAAAGAGGATCTAAAATACCCATAAGAGAGCTTTGATGCCTAAGATAAACTCTTAAGACAAAAACCATTTTGATTTCAAGCATGCAATGTGCAAGCTTTCTGAACTGTGCAAATCCACCAAGGACTATCTTTCATGTACAAATCTGTCTTGGATTTTCCAAGGACTAAAAATACATCATGTACCTGAATTATCATTTTGATAACTTGAAATTTTATGATAAGACAAACATCTAATATGGTGCATATTGGTTTGGAAATAGTTAGGGATTTTATTTCCTATAGGTTATAGCAATTTTATTCTAATTCCATTACACAAAAAAATCCCTTTGAGGTAGCCAATGATTTTGTTTTGTGAAATGTAAGAGTGATTGGCCTAGTTTCCAATGATGGTCCCTCATCCTTACTCTTTATTGATACATTTGAAATTTCAGTGGTGGCCTTTCTTTAATAGAAACAAAAAGTGACTTTGGAGAACTGATAATTCAATATTTTTATAATTTTCATGTTGTATAATAACAAATTAAGTACTTAGTTACCTCTATTATTTTGGTAAAATTATATAGAGAGTAGTAGTAGTATTTTCTAAGGGGTTATGTTGACCTAAACACCTTTATGATTGGCACATGTAGACTGGTTCTAAGTTAGGGGAAAAGTAACTTCTGGTCTCAAATCCTGATTTATCTCGACCACCACCTCAACGGATACCACCTCCACTTGTAGTCAATACACCTATATAAATATATATAGGTCTGGTTGTGTTTAACTCATTGCAAGGAACTTAACGTGGTATTCTTCTTAAAAATTTTCTTTAGATGGATGAAGCTTGTGTATCTAAAATGATACTTCAATTATTTTTCTTATTTTATAAATGTTTAGATATTTGACATTTTTTATGCTTGTTTGAAATTACCTTGATAAGAAATGGCCCACAAAATATTCAAATGATATTCTCTTCGGGGATTTATGATATTTGTTTGTAAGATTCTTCTTGTTGGTCATTTCTTGTAGAACTTGGGATTACTGGTAGAAATTCAAAGGCAGTATATGGAAGAGGTGGCCATCAAGGCATAATAATTGTAAAATTCTCTCCCTCTTATGCTGGTTTACAAGAAGCAGAGCAACTAGTCAAATATTTTGAAAGTAATAATCATGGGTGGAAATATTGGCTACGAGTTCAATCTTCAATTGGGAATCAAGACAATGGCGAAGATATCAAACCTAGTAAACATTGATGAAAAAACTAAGTTGAAAAGGAGGGTATTGTATGGCTACCTTGAAATAGCTGGGGACTTGGATAAACTTGAGGTTGGTACTAGAAAAAGGGTTTTCGTAAAAAACAGGAAAGATATAGATACTACAACAGATAGTCTGGTCTAAGATGGAATTTCTTTGATTTTAACATAAATTATATAATTACCTTCACAATGGTTTACTTATATTTCAATATTAGGTAGAATTTATCATCATGTATGGAATCTTTATCGGTTATGGTTTATAAGGTTTAGTGATTCAAAGTGATAGTCTTGTAGCACAGTGGTGTTTATCTATTTCAAGCTATGGATGTGGCTGAGAACTTATGAATGTTGATTATACAGTTTAGAGCATGAATTCTCTTGATTAGATTGGTATATTTTCAAAATGAGGTTAATCATTTTATGTACTATGAGATATAGTTTTCTTTCTAATGGTCAACATCAGTGATGGTATAATGAGGATTAAATAAAAGATTTATATTCTTAATTTACCTGAAACTAGTCTTCTAATTATTACTATAGTAGATTATGACACCATATTTAACAGACAATGATTACAATTAGTTTGTCCTTGGTAGGTAAAAGGAAGCCTTGATTAAAATTGAAAACATTTGTGAGTGAATTTCATTAGGAGGAGTTATTTCTCTAGAAATAATGTGACCCTATCTGTTTGTCCAGTTTGTACTATTGATATGTGCACTAAGAATATGTTATATCACAACACTTGGATTTTGTAATTATTCATTTAATACTTCACAATTTTGTAGGTTTTTACTTGAAATTTTTTTTTAAAGACAATATTATAATCATATAACAGTGTTGATTGATAAAAATGAATCTTTATTTCCCTAAATTTATTTCTTTTATCTTGCAAGAAAGTGTGTTGGATTCAACTACCCTACTGAAGGATCAAGGCTTATTTATGCAATAATTACATGTTATTAAACTCAGTATAGTGTTCTATATTAAAAAATTCTAGAGTTTTTATTTCTCTTAGAAAGACATGTGAGGAGGTGGACATAAATAGTAGATGTGGCTCAATAGTTTGGCCACATCATATGTTGTGATTTCCTAGCATTTCTTATGATCCACACCAACTTTAGGACTTTCACACACATCTAGTCCACTACCACTCCCTAGTCCCCTTTTGATTTGAAACATGTAGACTATGGAAGAGTCTATAGCCTTCATCATGCATCCTCTCTTCCATAGTTGTCAGGCATCACAAGTAAAATTGATTTAGAACCCAAAATTCATGGAAGATTAGTTTAGGAAATGTATTCATCTTTGAATAGGAAAAAGGATAAACTTTAAAAGGAAAATTCTATTTTCTCCATATTATCTCTGAATGTAAGGTGGATACAAGTAGTTGTAGGGTTTTTATTTCTTTTCCTTTTTTTAAGTGTTGCTTATTTAGGAGTGAGTCATATTCTTACAAAACAAGCTTTCAAAGAGGAGTCATGAAGAAATATTTAACAATAAAATGAATTGGTAGATAAAACATCCATGTTTACAAGATGGCTACTGACAAACATAGCATTTTTCTAAATGTTATACACATCAAGCTGGACATCATCAAAATAGTAGGAAGATTACAAGGAAATATATTTCTGGAACATAGATTGAGTTGGTTGGTGACTCTGACTGGGTAGAATGCCAAGCACTAGCTGAATCCACTGTTAAGGCATTTTTAGGGTCACCTTCATTTGTAGCTACAAATTGTTAGAAATACCCTTGTGCCTTTAAAATCATCATCCATCACCAGATGGGAGTTTTTATGCACTCTCTGGATTCATTTTTTCTACAAATTTTACAATCTTTCTTTTGTTACAACCTATAATGAGATATTAGAGAAAGGTGAGAATTTTTGTTCAAATCCATGGAATTATGCTTAGAAATGTGGCATTCCATAGCCATTAGTAGAAGTGTATTGTTTTCGGGCAGCATATGTAGTGTTTGGATGGGGTACCCCAGGTCTGTTCTGTGGTTAAGATAACCCAAGTTTTGATACATTTTTGTAATTAATGTAAAGTCTCTACGATTTATGGATGCAGAGCGCGTAGATGAGTAGGAGTCAAAGAGGGGTTTTCCCCCATGTCTCATGTAAATATTGAGTCAGTTTTGAGATCCACCCACGGTCCACAAACCGTGGCATTGTATGATAAAGGCTATAAATAGGTGTGTCTTAGAGAGTCTAAGGCATGTTCTGATAGTAATTGATGATGGACGAGTTGTGATAGTGAGAAGAAGTGGGTTAGATAGAAGAGAAGAGGCTCTACAGCTGAGTGTGCAGAGGCCTAGGTAGAGTCGCAACTGAGTGCACGGACCCCTGTAATTGATTGTGCAGGGTAGTTTTGAGTTTGTAACCTTGAATTGAAGATCAGTAAAGATAGTTTCTGAAGAATTCTTATGTATTTATATTTACTACTATTTATGATATATGTTATCAATGAATGATGTGTTTTATGGAATATTGATTGAATAATGTGCAATTCTCTTGAATAACTGTTAATGATGTACGAAATGCATGTTTAAGTAATTTCACGAAGACTTTGATCAATGTTATGATGTTTACTAATAACTTAAGTAAATATGTGTGAACCCTAATTTAGGACTACTCTTTGATGCGCGTAAGTGGACAGGTTGACTTTTAAAGGTCTGTAAAGACTAATCGTAGACCTTCATGAAGGTCTAAAGTCCATTCTGACAGAGTTGCAGCAAGGTGCACTAAGGGTGTAATTATTTGTGCGAAGACAGATCTAGGGCACTAAAAGACATCACACTAGTATAGGGATGTAGAAAATTGGTTCTTGCATCTCCTCATACTACTTCGGGTGAGACTACAGCCTGCACTATGTAGGTTGTTGCTGAAAGGGCTAGTAGTGTAGGGATTTGCTGGTTGGCACAACTAACTCTGAACCTGGGTCAAGATCCCCTACGCCAACAAATGGTTCCACTACCAGGACCAAGATCTTCTTGAAAGAGATGTGTGATGTCGCATCATTGGAATCCGACCAAGAAAGAAATTGAAAAGTGGTCAGATCGGAAGATTCACGAGTCTGCGGCACTTAGTTGCTACCTTGGGGGTACAACAGATCCACTCCCAGTTACAGAGCCTACACCTAGAATTACAGAGTTTGAAGAAAGACAAGGAGACAAAACCAAAAGTGCACACGGAAATCTGGTGTTTGAAGTGCGAGGGCGAAGGGCACAATAAAGATCACTGCCTAGTGTATGTGAACTATATTACAGGAGGGGGACCAATTCCCCTGAAGCTGGAAGGCCCAGCAGGGCTGAGCGTGGGGATTGTAGTATGGTGTTCTATTTGTTAGGTTGTTGGACAACATGTGACGAATAATTGTCATTTACTTCAAAATTTCGTCCAGACATCTCAATAGTGGTTCTATAACTTCTGCAAAGCGGTGGGCCACGATGAGTACCACTATCACAGCTATGAGCTGATGTTGGAAAGAAAACCTACATACCGAATGCAAGCCGAAACTCGGCATCCAGAGCAAGGCGCCGAAGGAGCACGGAGAGGTTGTTAGGGTCGCAGAAGGGGACAAGGAGGAGGAGGGCCTCGTAGGGGCTACGGTCATATCATATACTACAAGTGTGGTACGCCAAGACACTATGCGTGAGAATGTTAGAATTAGACGCACCCGTCATGTCAATACTACAACTAGTTTGAACATACCATAGAAGAGTGCCCAATGCTGATAGCTAAAATGCAAGAGAAGAAAGCGCAACCTCAATGGCCTACACAAAACTTACAGATGATGAGAGATGAGCCCCTTCAGGAGGATCAAAGCGTGAATATAGTGTTGAGAAGTGGAATAACAACTGGTGACGATAAAGGTAAACAACCTGAAGAGGACGGATGGGTCCACAAGGCCCCAGAGAAGGAAGTTGGTTTTGATCTGGAGCGTGTTAAGGAAACTTTTATGGAAGCCAAGAAGAGCTTTGCTGAGGCTTCCACCTTAGGAAGTTAGAACAAGGTGCAAGAAACCAGTGTGCCTGTAGAGGTTGATCCCTTTATCCCTAATACATTTTTGGAAACCTGCATAAAACTGTTGCATAATAGAAAAGTTGTGGAAGGCCTGCAGGAGTTAATAAATCAATGTGCCAGCAAATAAAAGGTCCTTGATACGCGTAGTCAAAAAAATTGGCAAACATAAGGCATGAACAGGACGCGAGATCAGGCTCACTGCACAGATAGGTGATTATGAGATGGATTAGGTCATCTTGGATCTAGGATCTTATGTGAACATTTTTCTAAAGCAAAGAGTGGAAAGGATGGGGAGACCGACACTGCAGTGGTCTCTAATTAATCTCATAATGGAAAACCAACAAAAAAGCATTCCCATGGGACGATTATATGGAGAAACAATCGATATATAAGGTGCGAGCACGATGGTCGTCTTTAAGGGTATAGAGATCGTTGAAAATAGTAATCCATACCCTATGCTCCTAGGAATTTACTGGGCCATTAATATGAATGGTGTCATCAATTTGAAGAAGAGGACAATGTGGTTTGAAAGGAAATCACTTCGGGTTGTAGTACCATTGGACCCTATAGAATGGGTGCGCTATACTGAACAAGTTTGCGATTATGAATAAAGTGAGGATGAACTGGACCAAATTTTCAAAATAACAACACAAGACTAGGACTGGATCAATCCAACAATAGATGGATGGATTGCATGGGACTGGGAGAGTTCTTGCACCTTGGACTCAAACAAAGAGTTGGAGCATTGGCATAATCGCTTGCATGAAGTATCCACACTGTAACGCAATGTGATGACAAAGTCATTGCACTGTGTTTCGTCGAAGGTAAGGAAAATACCCTATTATGATGGTTTAACTAACCTCGATCTAGTTTTAGATGAAGTTGAGTGCAAAGTCCCTTAGGATCACTGCTTCTAAGATTTATAATTGGCACTGCGCGCTACACATAAGGATAGTTTTGATGGGTGGCAAAATTATAGAAGAATGATGAAGCTACGGTTTGGATGTGCTAACACCATAATGATTGAGAAATATAATGGAAGGGGCGATCCACACGATCACCTAGTGAAATGGACTAAAGAAAGAGGAATATAACCGCATCCACAGTGGGTACACATACTCTTCCATACTTTGGACACCATTCCCATGAATTGGTATCTGGAAACAGAGCTCTTCCATGGCATCGTGGGATGGGATATATTGAGGGAAGGGTTCTTATTGACCTTCATCTTTGAAGATGGCTTCTCCAGCATCGATGAAGTGCTGCAAGAAATTAAGGCGATTATCTTCAAAATGCTCATGAAACCTATGGAATGGACCCAACCAGATTGGAGCACCCAGTTGTGCCATGCGCTAGAATGCTATAGTGTGACCACTGAAGAGGAAGATGAAGATCCGAGAATCATTAATATTATAGAGGTAGAAGGGCATCGCGATGTTGATGGCCCACAAATAGACAACCCAGACATCACCGCCCCATTGAAGACAAAGCAAGTAAATATTGGTACTCAAGCAGAACCGAAGTTTTCCAAGATTGGAGATTACTCAGACGATGCTACCGTGGATAAAGTTGTTGAGTTACTCCGTGAATACCAATACCTCTTTCCTACTAAATTTTTTGGATTTGAAGGGCATAATTGGTGATTTGGGCATTATGAAGATCACTCTAAAGCTGGACGCAAAGCCTATCAAACAGAGGTCGTATCGTCTTAATCCTAAATATAAGGAAAAGGTTCACCTAGAGGTGGATAAGATGCTGGAGGTAGGCATCATAGAACCAGTTGAGGAATATGATTTGGTGAGCCTAATGGTGGTTCATAAAAAGAAACAAAAGGGTGAAATAAGGATTTGCGTAGATCTATAGAAGCTTAATCATGTGTGTGTCCATGACCCATTCCCAACACCGTTCACTGATGAAGTGTTAGACAATGCTGGAGGGCAGGAGGCCTATTCCTTCACTAATGGGTTTTCTGGGTATCATCAGATTAAGATCACGCCCAAGGATAGGAGGAAAATGACCTTCATGATAGAATGGGGTTGTTTTCTATACACTGTGATTTCGTTTGTACTCGAGAATGCACTTGCGATATTTTCTCATGTAGTCATTGTAGTGTTCAAGGAGTTCATTCACAAGTTCCTTGAACTGTACTTTGATGTTTGGATGGTGTTCAGATTACTAAAGAACCATGTAGAAAGCATGTACCTAATGTTAGATACCTCTCACAGATACTAGATTGCGCTGAACTTGAAGAAATGTATATTCCATGTTCCCTTTGGAATCTTCCTAGGTCATGTGGTGTGCAAACAAGAGTTGATGGTGGACCCTACAAATATTTCAGTGATAGTAAATGTGGAGGCCCCACGGAATGCTAAACAGTTGTGAGAAACGCTGGGACATATGGGATATTATAGATATTTTATCAAAGCATACGCTCAAATTACTGCGCCCATGGAGAAACTGTTGAAGAAGGAGGCAACATTCTGTTGGGATGAAGAATGTCAGCACAACTTTGATGTATTGAAAGAAAAGATGGTCATCGCACCAATCTTGGTATTCCTTGTCTGGAAAAATGAGTTTCATGTACATGTGGATGCCTCTTGCATTGTGTTGGGTGCAGTGCTAACACAGGCTGGTGAAGGAGAAATGGACCATCCTATAGCCTTCGCGAAAAGAAATTTATCTAAGCCTCAAAAGAATTGTTCAACGACTGAATGAAATGCTAAGATATATGAGTCAAAAGAAATATAGATGATGAAAAATAAATAGATAAATAAATATGAGCTGAAAATTCTTTCTGCAATCTCTAGGGAATTAATATGTAGCTCTAAAGGTGATTTTCACATATTGAACTTGTTTTTCTAATGATACCCTAACACCAATTGCTTCACTTGACCCCTTATTTAAATTGATCGTTAATTTATTCTCTACTGGCAAGCATCCATTTTCCTATGAAACTATGAGAATTACACCCTAGAATCACTTCAACTCTAGTCTCTTCTTTAAACCTTAGTGGAAACATTGAAAGATTACCACAGATTGCTCCCCAGGGGACCCAACAACCTCGGTCGTTCTTAAAGAGACATTTGGAGATAATCTCTCAAAGCGAACATTGCATTTTTTGGCTTCAAGGACAAAAGTGATTTTTCCTTTTACTTACAATCAATTCCTACTTTGAGAATGTACTTATAATTAGCAACCTACAATAATTAGGGTTTTTCTTATGGCTCCTCTATGTCTAGATTTTCTTTTGTACTCTTGGGGGATGAAATTTTATACTTTGTACTCATAAATGGTGCACCCAACTTTTCTCCCATAGTGGTAAATAGATATCTGCATCACCTTATCTCAAGAATTTCCTCAAGATCCAGATCTAGTCAAGATTCCTAGTTATGAACAAATTTGGGGTTTTTAAACAACATTCAATAAAATTCTAATCCAAACTGTAGATGGAATTACAAATGCTCACATAGAATTCCCATTTAACACATGAAAATTCCATTGGCTCACTGTTACACTAAAAAATGTCACGATGACTACTTACAGTTAGTATGGCTCAAATCAACAGTCATGCTACCCTCTTAGGCAAGTCTTATGCCTCTGCTATCCATCTCAAACTCAAAGAAGAGAGAAAGTCTTGTAAAAAATATGTTTATCTCTGGGGTCGCAGGTTCTCTCTAGCCTTAACTGCGGGGACGCTCACCATGTTCACAAAAGCTGCGTCCATGGACGCTCTGTATGTTAAGGGATAGGTGCGTCCTTCTGTAAAAGGAAAAATGCGCGAGTTTCATCTTAAAAAAGTTACTTGTGGTTACTTCTAAAACCTTCTAGAGGTCGGTTTGATGAAATGGATGCGCCTCCAGTTGGTTCATGTATCTCTATTAAGGGGGAACTTATCCCATCAATAAGGGAGCTATCCCACCCAAAGAGGGGGATTATCCCATTGATGGTGGACCTGAATAACCTCTTTACAGCACTATAAATAAAGACATTGAGCCAGAGGGAGGAGAGGCTAGAGCTATACATTTTCTTTGGGTAAACGATGCAGGAATTAGGACTCCCATTTAGAACCTTGTGAGGAGAGATTGTCTTTGCTTGATTCTACTTGGAAGTGGGTGAGCTTTGTCAAAGTAGAGGAAAACCCTTGATGGACCCTGGGAGGAACTTGCACAACACCAAGGCCAGGTTGTAAGAGTTTCTTTGTTTCGTTATTAATACAAACTGGTTTATTTTTCTCAATAGCTTGTGTTAATGAGTTATTTCATGTGTTCCTTGGTCTGCATGTTGAATATATGTTTTATTATATGAAATACAAGTGCTTGGTAATTGTTTGATTGTTTGTGGTTGCAGGAATTGACATGAAGGAGGAGCTCATCCGGATCGCCAAGAACGGACTACAACAACAGCGTTTTGGAATAAGGTAAGCCTAAACACTTGTAGTTTTCATGTTTTAAAAGGTATATTTAGAGAAAGATCACTCCATTTTGTCTTGTTTGTCGCTAGAGAGTCTAGACTCCTAGGGAGGTCAGTTGTGTCCACACAAACGACTTTTTCCTCCACGACAAATTGGCGACTCCACTGGGGAATCCATTAATGAGAGAGTCTTTTCCTTTGTGTGAACTTTGCTCTGAGAAAATCATTTTTATTTTCTGGTTTTTGACTGTGAGAATTAGTATTTGGGTGGCTTAGCTTTAGATTTAGTTAGATTTGGTTTTTCTTCATTTTTCCAGAAGGACGCACCCTCTGAGTACTGCACAGTGCGTCTTTGGACGCACTGTTGCCGTTTGCACAGAGCGGGCCCGCACCTGTTATAACGGGTTGCCTACGTCTTCCTGTAAAATTTAGGAAAATTCCATTTTTGCTTTAATTTCTTTTAGATTTTGATTTTTCTTAGTGTTTTCTGCCCAGATCCTTTAGTACCCTGTCAAAAATTTTCACCTGAACTTGTTTTGTGAGCTTTGAGTGTTTTAGTGGATTTCAACGAAGTTTAGACCTAGGGTTTGATTTTTGGATAGGTTCTGTAGTGACTTTGACAGTAGAAAGTTGTCCAGCCTTAGATCTCTCTGGTTAGTCAGCCTTCTTAGAAGTCGGGCCTGTCGTAAAGTCTCCTTGTGTGAGCAGCTTGCCATTTAAGTTGTTTTGGGTCAAATTTCGAATTACTTGTTCATAAAGTGTTGATTTCCATTTTACAAAAGAACAAAAAGATTAGAGTTTTGTTTTGGCTAGTTTTTGGTTCTGCAATAAGCTAGTCCTTGATTTGATTGTGATCAAGTAAAACACCTTAGAATAATCATTGTTAGTTTTGGCCTCGTTAAGATTGCTTAGAGTAAATTTACTTTTTAGTTTGCTTATGAGTGGATTTTCGTAGATTTTAATAGTCGTTAAGATTGATTTTTGGTTATATTAGATTTATTTGCTTTATTAAAAGAAAAATACAAAAACATCTTCTTTAAAAAGTCTTGTTTCAAGTAGCTTTTTGTTTTTAAAAGAGGAAAAGAGTTTTTTTGTGCATGTAAAGAGCGGTCATGTTTTTATGCTTGGAAAAGACAAACGAATTGTTTCTTTGATTGTCTTCAATTAAGAAGTTGCTTTTATAAAGATTGCATTCTCTCAAATTTTTAGTTAAAGCAATTCATCGAAAAAGTAAAGTAGTGGGTAAATCATCCTAGGTGCATTTTGTAGTGGTTTCGAGTCGAGTCAACACACCACTGGTTTCACTTCCATCACCTTTTGACTTAAGAAACAACCTTAAAAGTAACGCTTAAATTAAAATCAATCTAGTAATTTTTATTTTCTAAGGCTCTAAAGCACCAACATAGCTTAGGCTAGTGTCTTGGAATAGGTGAGTACTTAACTCTCCAAGGCAGTAAAACAAACAAGTAGTCGATCTTGTGATAGAATCAAATCCAATTGTTACATTTACACTCTGGGAAAGCTCCTCTTAAAGGAGAAGCACGAGCTCGTGTCCGAACCAGTGAGGGGATCATTCCTCCCTCGTTGGGAACGCCGCCAGACAGTACGTATTACAAACGGTAAACCTCGGATTAACCATTGTCGAGGAGCCAGGGGTCACTTATCGGTAAACCTTGGATTACTGTCAAGGAGCCGGTAAGGGGATTGAGCTTGTTACTCTGCCCTTGCGTGCTGTCGGAGTTTAGACTGTTCCCCCAGGTGTACTTGTGGCCGTTGGTAACCTTAGTGACCATAATCTCTAGGATTCTACCCAAGGTGACGGTGGAGGGAAGGTCCCACTGTACCTGGAGCAGACGTCGGCTATACTCACTTGGATTTTCTGGGGGGTTCGCTTCACTTCGAGACAGTTAAAGTGGAGGAACTTGGTCCAGTCTATTCATTAAGCAGGTTGTCGGCGTAACTGTTCCACCCACCATTTCTGTACTGAATCCTGCGAGGTTGGACCTAATCACCAACTAGCGCTTTTGGTCCGGAAGATACTGTTTGTGTTTGGTTTGACGCTCTAGATTCTTTAGGCGTGTGCTTCAAATTTGTTTGCTTCTTTAGAAGACTTTAGGTGGTTTGATTTGAAATTTTTACTTTGTTTTCGTGTGTTGTAGTTAAAAATCATTAATTGTGGCGGAATTACCGAGACAGTCCCGTCGACTTCGGGGCAAGTCTCCTGAGATTGTTACCGGAATAGATTTGTTAAGAAAACTCCGTAAATCGCGGGGTGAATCTCCTGAAGACATTCCGGGTCAGTACGAAGGGTTAAAGGTCCTTGTAACTCCTCCTAGTGACAGTAGAGTAGGTTCACCTGAAGAAGGAGAATCTTCCTTGGTAGTCCATCCAGATTACCAAAGTTTAGAAACAGGTTACAATCCCGAAACTGTTACAGTTTCCGAGCTTGCTGGTAGTTTTTCATCTGCCAGTGAAACAGGCGAAGAACCTGAAATTTCCGAACCTGTTACTCCAACTCCTAGTGTTCCTGATTCACCAAGAATAGAAAGAATTATCACCGAAAATCTTCCTATTGGTTTAATTGCTATAGAAGAACTTGTTCCAGAGGAAGAAATAGGCGTCTTTGATCCTGAAGATCAAATTACCCTTGATCTAAGGGAGCGTGAATCCATCTTTTACAGTCCTCCTAGAAGTACTTCTTGGTACCTTGCGTTAACCAATTTTTTAGACAACTCAGTAGGTTTTTCTACACCTCGTACTCCTTTTCCACCTAGAGGAATTCATACTCCTGTAAATATGTCTGGTCAGTCATCTGTGTTTACGCAAAGTCCTGAATCTTTTTTACATGGCGGTCCTTCTGTTCCTACTGGGTATCAATCTCTTTCTGGTACCTTTGCGGGAGCATCTCCTCAACCCATTGATCATGGGTTATTAGTTGGAAACAGTGGTAATGTACCATTGAGTATAGGTGACATTTACATGATGTCAGGTTCAGTTCCCGTTACCCAACCTCAAGGTGGCCAATTACCGCCTGGGGGGCAACCTTCGTTAATGCCTGGGGGGCAACCTCAAGGTACTTCATTCGTGTCTGGGGGGCAACCTCAAGGTCAGTACGCTCCTATGGGGCAATACATACCTCAAGGTCAACCCCAGCCTCAATATGTACCCCAAAGTCAACCTCAGTATCAATATCAACCTCAAGGATGGCAACCTCAAGGATGGCAACCCAAGGGTATCAACCCCAAGGGTATCAACCTCAAGGATACCAACCTCAAGGTCAAGGTCAACCCCAGTACCCGTATTTACCTCAAGGTTATCAACCTACGGGTCAATACTCTGGTCAAAGTTATCAACCACCTCAAGGGCAATCATATGGGACTGCACCTTACAATTATCAACCCTATCCTCAATCCGGCTATGGATCTCAGTATCCTCAACCTGTTACGGGTCAATACCCTGGAATGTTAGTGTGGGATCCGTCACAGGGTCAACAGATGTCGCAACCAAGTATACAGTCGGTACCTCAAGCAGGACAACCTGTAGTTCCTGGTCCACCCCAGCAACCGCAACCTGTCCAGTCAAGTGTTCAGACCCCTGTAACTTCGGTAGTTACTCAGCCGCCAGTTGCACCTGGTACTCCATCTCAAACGGCTGCAGCAACTACCGCCACATCTACCATACTTACTTCTGGAGTATCGGCAGCTCCGGTTTCTACTGTCCCTGTAACCACTCCTCAGACATCTGTACCGTTGTCTGGATCTACGATTCAAACCACAGTCCAGATGCCTGTAGGCCAACCTGGTACAAGTACGGTTGTTACTACTCAACCTCAATTTGTTCAACCTCCGTACCAGGGACAGTATCAACCTGGGCAAGCTGCCCAACAACCGGTTTACCAGTATCAACCGTATCCTGGGTACACTTATCAACAACCTCAGCAACCCCAGTACGGTCCGGTTAATCCTGGTTTTCCAGGAGGATATAATATCCCAAATGCGACTCCTGTTCCTAGTTATCCTGGATATCCTCCTCCTGGGGCTGGTATTGTGACCCAGAGTTTTAGAGATCCTAACCGGCAGTTACCGTTTATTGCAACTTTGGATTTACCCGACTTGACGCGCCTAACGAACGATCCAATTCAATATCTTCAGTTCTGGCCGCCAATGCCAAATAAGTTGCCCAGCGATATACCCAAGTTCGAAGGTAAGTCTGGAGAGGATCCGTCCAATCACGTGATGACTTACCACCTCTGGTGTGCTTCAAATTCCATCTCGATGATTCGATCCGTTTACGTCTTTTTCAGCGTACACTCATTGGTCTCGCGGCCAAGTGGTACATTGAGTTACCACGGGCCTCTTTTTACAACTTTAGCCAGTTAGCTACCTCGTTCTTAACTCATTTTCAGTTACCAGTCAGATACGATAACGGTACAGAGTTATTAACTTCACTAAAACAATCACCTCCACGTATATTTCAGATCACATCCATGAGTGGAGACGTCGAAGAAGATTAGTGAAAGTTTTTATCCCGGACCAAATCTTAGCTGAATGGTTTGTTAAATCACTATTACCAAGAATTACTGAAGATGTAGCTAAGGCCGGAGTAGTTACTGAGGAGCAAGTCATTGCTCAGGCACAATACCTTGACTTAGTTTACACTCAGTCGGGTACATTACACGAGAAGATTCCGGATCTTCCAAAGTCGAACCAAATCGCTGCTGCTCCTTCGGGATCTCATGCTGCTGATGGTATGATTGGTATCGTGACTACAAAGAGCAAGAAGAAGTCTTCCAAGACTTCGACTACTCCAATTATCACTTTGCCCGATTCCCCGACAGGAGAGTCTTCTCCTGAACTTACCGCCGATATTCACGCTGTAGAGTCATCTACGGCCAAATCAAAAAACGGTGGAAGAAGAAAGGAAAGAAGAAGGCTAAAGCAGACAAGGCTCCGAAGGAGAAAACTGAAAAGTCGGAAACCAATGACGAAAAACGCAAACCTCGATATCCTTGTCTCATTTGTGAAGAGGATCATTTTACGAGAGACTGCCCTCATCGGGCCGAGGTAGTGAAAATAGTCAAAGGTTCTCCACACCTGCTGTGTTAAAAAATCCATTTCCGGAGCAGGAAAATAAGATGATAGGTTCTTCTTCGAATGCCAGTGAAGAACCCATTTTGATGATGTCTCATGTGAGGATTGCGACTCGATCGCAAGATTATGGTAGTAAGGCTCCTGTTGATGGCAAGGAAGCAGAATCTTCTCACTCTAACCCATCAACCTCAGCTCCTGGTTCCGATCCACTACAGATCGAAAAACCTAACCCAGACTTAGTGATTAAGCCGCCCGCCAAGGGTGTACTTCGAAGGTCTGCTTTCAATCCACATGCGAGAGCAGCCCAGAATTACAACATTGTTGAGGACTTAGCTGTTTCACCTTCAGCAATGTCGGCACTCGAAGTGCTGCAATCATGTCCAGCACAACGAAAATTGCTTTTGTCGGCTATCGGAGCTGTCGATGTTCAGGACCCGAACCTAATGATCTTTGATCTAGAAAATAGTACGCCACGTCTCCCCCATCAAATGGCTTTCCAAATTCCAGTGATAGTCAAAAACAGGCCTATTCATCGGACTGTGATTGATGAGGGAGCTTCTACGTGTATTATGTCGATTCAATGTTGGAGATCGCTTGGTTCTCCTTCGTTGAACCAATCCCCCACCATCCTTAAGGCCTTTGATGGCCGTGGGTTCCGTCCGTTTGGTATTCTACAAGAATTGCCTATAGGGGTTGAAGGTAAAACCGTTAGTCTGGATGTGGAAGTGGTTGATGCCCCTCTAGACTACAACCTTCTTTTGGGTCGAAGTTGGTCATATGCTATGACAGCGGTCGTTTCATCGGTCTTCAGAGTAATTAAGTTTCCACATAACGGTAAGATCGTGACTATTGATCAGCTGACATACTTTTCATCCGACCCAGCCTCTTCAGAGAGTATCCAACATGTTGGTAAAACGACAATCCCTTATAGGGACGTTGGTGTAGGTTTAGTTAAGGATTCCGGTTTACTGGGAACTTTTCCTCTCCCTCCACTCAGCGTAGACCTTCGTTTGCAACGATTCATATGATCACGTCAGAAAACATTATTTATGATGATCCTTGGTATGTTCCATCTGACTCTGAGATAGACTCATTCGGTGATGTTATGCCGTTGAGTCCGTATGAAATTGCTTATGAAGCTCTTATGTCTTTTACCGACTTTCATTCAACCGAAGTCGACCAAATGAATGTGGTCAGTGAAGAATCACTTTTCACCTCACCCTTAGAACGGATAGCGTTTCCCGAAGTCGTGTCATCTGACGAACAACTTCGCGAAATCCTAAGTGTAGACAATCTACCATGGGAGGATCTCCATCACAGATCTTCGTTTTTACCTAAGGATGATGCATTTGAAAATGATTTTTCATCTATCTTTACCGCTGAATATGTCAAAGACGCTCAGGATCCAACGAAACATTCTGATTCAGAGTTGAATTTAGGGAATATTTCTCGTACTATTCCCATTGATATTTCAGTGAAGCCCGGAATCGAGGAAAACATTCATATAGGTGCCGCATGTACTGAAGAAGAAATCAAAACTTACAAGGCCCTATTCCAAGAATTCCGCGACGTGTTTGCCTGGTCTTACGAGGAAATGCCAGGAATCGATCCTGCCATTGTTGTTCATGAAATCAAAACCTACCCGGATGCTAAACCCATTCGGCAACGGTTGCGTCAGATTCACCCTCGAAAAGCGGCTGCAATTAAAGCAGAAGTCGAAAAGCTGTTGAAAGCAGGTTTCATTTATCCGATCCCGTTAACGGATTGGGTATCAAATATTGTTCCCGTCAATAAAAAACAAGGAACAATAAGAATCTGTATCGACTATAGGGATATCAATCGAGCTTGTCCAAAAGACAACTATCCTACGCCTTATATCGATCAAATTATTGATGATTGTGCCGGAAGTGAAATGTTTTCCTTCATGGATGGTTTCTCGGCTATAATCAAATCAATATTCTACCTGCCGACCAACCAAAAACGGCATTCATTTGTCCATGGGGGACATTTGCTTATTGCAAATTACCTTTTGGGCTTAAGAATGCCGGCGCTACTTTTCAACGGGCAATGTCTTATGCATTTCATGACATCAAGCACATTGTGCAACCCTATCTCGATGATTTGCCTGCTCATTCTTTACATCGAGCTGATCACCTTGTCCACCTACGAGCAATCTTTATGAGGTGTAGGCATTATCGAATTCGGTTGAATCCCCACAAGTGTGTTTTCTGTATAAAAACAGGTCGATTGCTGGGATTTGTTGTTTCAAAAGCCGGCATTCGCGTCGATCCCTCGAAAGTCGAGGCTATCATCAAATTGCCTCCTCCTTCGAGTTTGCGCCAACTCCAAAGTTTGCAAGGGAAAGCAAACTTTTTACGCCGATTCATCCCAAACTACGCCGAGGTCACTAAAGGTTTTACACGGTTGTTGAAACAGAACACACAATTCTTTTGGGACGAGATTGCCCAACAATCTTTTGATGCACTTAAACACGCGTTGACCCATGCACCGTTATTGCATCCTCCCAACTACAACCAGGACTACTTCTTATACCTCGCAGCTTCGCATTCCACCATTGGAATGGTGTTAGTTCAAGAAGATGAATTCGGAGCGGAGCATGTGATATATTATCTTAGTAGAACCTTGAATCCCACTGAGCTAAAATATTCGCATGTGGAGAAATTGGCCCTGGCAGCCGTTCAAGCTGTCCAGCGTTTCCGTCACTACATTCTTCTCCGTAAGACTACAGTTATTTCGGATTGCAACCCTATGATTTATATTTTGACAAAACAACTGCTAGGGGGCAAGTACTCTAAATGGATTGTCATCCTGCAAGAGTTCGACTTGGAGTTCGAGAAGTCCAAGTCTAAGAAATCCTTAGTCTTTGCGGAATTGATGTGTGATTTCCCGAGTGCTGACACAGAGACTGTGGCAGAGAATCCATTGCGGACGAATCTTTGTTTCTTATCAGTACTGTAGATCCGTGGTACGGGGATATAATCATTTATCTCCAAACCCAAACCTTTCGGCCTGAAGCTTCCAAAGCAGAACGTCGAAAAATTCGGTTTCAATCCCAGCCATACAAAATTATTGGAGATACACTTTATCGCCGGGGGCAGACTTAGTTTTTCGACGTTGTTTAACTCACGAAGAGGCTGAGAGGGTTTTGAATGATTTCACTCTGGAGCATGTGGCGGTCATATGTCTGGGTATGCCACAGCTCAGAAGGTGTTGCGCGCTGGCTATTTCTGGCCGTCTATGTTTAAGGATTGTATCATTGCAGTCAGGAAGTGCCACAACTGTCAAGTGTTTGATCGCAAGATGCGCGCTCCACCTGCTCCTCTCCACCCTATAATTGTCGTTGGTGCATTCGCCAAATGGGGTATCGACTTTATTACTTGGAACCCTCACTCGGCCGGGGGGCATGCGTATATCATCCTTGTGGTTGATTATTTTACTAAGTGGGCCGAGGCGATGCCTACATTCGACGCAAGCGGCAAAACAGCTGCAGTTTTCGTATTCAATCATATCATAACTAGGTTTGGTGTCCCACAAGCAATCATTACTGACCATGGGAGCCATTTTCGAAACGTCATGATGACTGAGCTTACAAGCCAGCTTGGTTTGCGCCACGATAGCTCTACTCCTTATTATCCGCAAGCCAACGGTTTGGTTGAGTCTATCAACAAAGTTCTAGTTATCATGATCCGACGAACCATTGGTGTTCATCGGTCGAACTGGCACAACATGTTATTTTCAGCGCTATGGGCATACCGAACCTCAGTGAAAAATTCAACAGGGTTCACTACTTTCAGCTAGTTTATGGCTTAGAAGCTGTGTTACCCATTAAATGCGAAATCCCATCACTTCAAATGGCTGTCGAATTACTTCCAGCTACTTCCAAAGAGGAGAAACGTTTATTATACTTAGCTAAATTAGATGAGACTCGACGTGACGCTACATTGGCAATCGAGACTCACGCAAACGAATGAAAGCTCAGTATGATAGAAATGTAACCCCTCGAAGTTTTTCGGAAGGAGACCTAGTACTATTATATGATCAAGCTAACGATAAGCTAGGTGCCGGAAAGTTCGTTCCCATGTGGCATGGGCCCTACATTGTAAAGCGAAAGCTAGCAAAAGGGGCTTATGAGCTAGTTGATTTTGATGGGGACTCTTTGGGTAAACCCAGAAATGGACTTTACCTAAAGAGGTATTATGCTTAAAATGATGGGTATGGAGAAATTTTTAGATAGGTTAGATTTTCTAGCTAGCAAGTGTGTTAGTTTAGTCAGTGTGCTTAGCTTAGAGAGTGTGGTTTTTCGTCGTTATTCTGGCTTATCTTGGTTTTACTCTTGATATTGTAGATGTCGACGCCTCTCCAAACATACATTGGATTTGCTGATGGTGCTTGTCGTAGTACATGGAATATCTCTTCCGCAGCTTGGGTTATCTATTCGCCCTCTGACGAGTTAGTTTCTATGCATGGGGTAAGCCTCGGTCAAACAACAAATAACATTGCAGAATACAGTGCAGTGGTTGAATTATTATCCGAATCTATTTCATTTGGAATTCGACGTTTGATAGTGAGGTTAGATTCTGAACTTGTTGTATTACAGCTTAATAGAGTTTATGCCATTAGAAATCCTGTGTTATTAAGGTTGTTTTTGAGAGTGCGTCTCTTGGAACGTGAATTTGATTACATTGAATATCAACATATTCCAAGGTCCTTAAATACATTAGCAGATGCAATTGCTTCTCGAGTGTTGGACAGACATTTACGATAATCATGCAAGTAAATTTAAAAACATTTCATCATACATGTTAAACAGATAAGCCGGTAATAATGATATATAGATAGAAGTGTGTCAAAAATATATACATCGTCTTCGATCATAGGTTGAAAACACCTTATGATCGGCAAAATGATAGTACAAAAAGTCAAAAATGTCACATGTGACTACAAAAGTGACTAGTCAATCACTGGTGGTGCTCTCTGTATGACACCACTGCACGGGCTACCTTACGCAAAAATCTCCTAAACGGTCCAGGGACCGCGACTACGAAACGCTGAAGCCTGATAGGAATGTCGTCCATAGTAGTCTCAGGTATATCTGCCGTGAGACGCTCTAGATCATGCTCCAACTCAGCTAGTACTTCTGCTGCCGCATCCTGTGGGGCCGGTACCGGTGCAGCTGGATGTAGTCTATCAAAAGGCCCGAGGTTGGCTGGACGCTGTGGACCAACATCTGCATTTTGAAAGTTTTACTGTTAGTTTTGAGACGATATATATGAAAAATAAAAAATACATAATTAGAAAACTTGTGAAAATAAAAGTACCTCTGTCGTCCCATTGTTCTCCCTGTGGAAGAACCATGTCCGGATCACCTCTGAAATCCATTCCGGCATACGGAAAGTCCTGTATCGAAAAAACCTGGTCCTCTAACCAGTGAAAGTAACTATCTGAGAATTGAACCACTGCCACACCCTCGTCAGGATGCCGGGCCATCACCGCAACCCATCGTATCAGCTTTGGCTCCCGAGGACCCAAGATATCAACAGTGAGTTGCTGAGGGATCAGCATTGGAACTCTCTCCAAGGCAAAGCTCACGACTATAGGCCCATATCCAAAAGTCTTTAGTCGTCCGTTCTTTGCCTTGGTCAGTTGGCTCTTCATATGAGCCGACACAGCTTCACACCAGTTGAAAATGGTGCCTTGGTAACAGTCAATTGCCATCCGCATTTGGGATCCGGAAGCAATGTGTAAAGCGGCCGCGCCGCAAAT
Source organism: Pinus tabuliformis (assembly GCA_031772625.1). Taxonomy (NCBI): domain Eukaryota; kingdom Viridiplantae; phylum Streptophyta; class Pinopsida; order Pinales; family Pinaceae; genus Pinus; species Pinus tabuliformis. The sequence continues at coordinate 1,312,378,063 of CM062804.1, forward strand.
TCTGGTAACCGTGAACGCTATGACTTTGAGTTCAGGCAGAGTGATGTGTTTTATCTCTATGCCTTTTGAATGGTGAGCCCCACGTGTGCACCAATCCTTGCGGAGACTATCAAGGGGTTGGCCACCCGGCCTAGTCCCCGCAAGATTGAGTTGCTCACCTCTGTTTGGCAAGCCAGTGAGAAAGTATACATCCGAGGGCTCTATCTCGAGCTGGTGCCCTCCTATGTAAAAGCATTGTTCTTGAACGTTCCATCGCTCAACCAGCCATTCCAAGAATCTTACCTGGCCCCTCATGCCCAGTATGGTCCAATATTTGTATAATCCGCATGCTCTTAGGGCATCCAGGGAAGGTTGATGATTTATTGCAGCTTCATCTTCCTCTACATGCTCTCTTTCTCTCCAGTCTAACATGATTAATGCCCTGCACATCAAAAATAGCAATTAGAAATTGATTTGGGAATTTTTGGTAGGTTTTTGAGGGAGTTGGGGTTTTGAAATGCGCACTTCTCGGAAGACGCACCCCGGCTTTGTAGCACAGGGCGCCCGGACGCGGCTGGCCTGAAGGCGGGCCGCATCTTCCGACCATTTTCCCGTATGAGAAAAAGTCGGGGGACGCAGGTCACCCGAAGGGCACCTGCGTCCGCCGAGAGGCGCATTCCAAAACCAAAACCCCCCCAAAAAATGAAACTAAGACCTAAAAATTAATTCTAAACAGATAGAAATGCAGAGTAGGATGTGTAAAATACCTGGATGAGACGGCGTTCGATTCCGACGGTCAGATTTTCCGCAGCGACCACGGGAAGTTTCTTGTCAAAAGCTCCTTTTTCAACCTCCAAAGTCAAACGGTAAAAATGACATGGTAAAAGGTCTTTTTATAGGTTTTTTGGATGAATTAGTTCATTCTTTACCATGAAAAGATGTTTTTCGATGTATTTTTGCCTATTTTAAACAGGTATGAGTAATGTGTTGCTTTTGTGCAGGACAAAGGGATTTCGAGGGAAATTGTCATTTTTCACAAATAAAAATATCAGAGTCATCTTTTAAGCCCTTTTCTGACTCCTAAAACATGAAAAGATCGCCGAGCGTTTCTTTTACACTCGTTAAAACGGAATTAAAAGACGGTCCCCTTTTAGCTCTTTTCTGACCGTAAAATCAGGAAAAGATTGCCGGGTTTTTGTCGTTTCAAACTCGATAAGGAAATAAAACGACGTGTCCTTGATCGCTTTTTACTTTTCAGGTCAACGACACTATTATGAAAGTACTCCTTGGTCGCAAGATCAAGCGGTTCCCCCAGGTATTATTTTATACTTTTTCGGGCTTGAGGGACACAAATTTACGAAAAAGTTCAACGTGGAGTTTCCTTAAGTTTTTCAGACTCTCTAAAATTGAAAAACGCCGAGTTTCTCCTATACTGGGCTCGTTAAACTTTTACAGTAAAGGACCTGTTCAATTACAAACAGGAACGAACCACTCCTTCCTAGGGTTCGAATTTAAACTAGGTTGGACTCGTCTGAAGGATGAGCTTATAATCAAGCATATGTTATCCTCCTCAAGCTTGTTAAAAAATAAAGAGGTACTTGCCAGAAATGGTGGGGGAAAAGAGAGAAGAATGAGCCTATTTGTTACCTTTTATCTCAAAAGAAACTTTATTACCGCTCTTGAACACGACATTTTTCATTCACCTGGGTTGGGAAATCTTTTACCTCACAGTTGACCAAACCACTTTGAAAGTCTTTAACCGGGTTCTAGGGATTAACTTTGAGTTATTCGTCACCAAGCCATCTGTCGTTTCGTTATGTGTTCAAGAGGTCTGCAAGCAAAACTTTCATCTGCAAAATACTTGACATCCATTTGACCATCCCTGAGCCAGTCCTTACAGCAACATTTCTTCAACTTGAACAATGATTTCGTGTTGCAGGCTTGCCTGCAACGTGTCGCTTTCTATCGACATCGACACATTATCTAGAAAGATGACTTAGGAATCGACAGTACCTTGAAGTCTGCATGCATCAATGGCAGGTTTCTCGCCTTTGACGTCAGTTTACATCATTGACTTTCGATCAAAGGATTCCGTGAAGTGTTCGACATCAAAACATCTATTCACATTTCACAGGTTGTGCTCGGTACTTTGAGAACCATTGACATTACTGGTGGTCTCTCTCACGCTTGTTAACAGTTTACATCATCGACTGGTAATCAAGTGGTTTCTAACATGTTCGACATCAAATCATTTAATCACATGGTTAGAATCGTACCAATTCGGGAAGTAGAAGTGAAGACCCTGGATCTAGTTTCTACCATCCAGGCTGCAAGGAGTTTTGTATTCATTATCTATGTAGACTAATCATAAATAGATGGCTGCGTCCATACTGTGTCTACGAAAGTCTATAAAAAATGATGTACTGCAAGATCATTCCTGTATCAGAATAGTTAGTCCATTAGTTAAAGTTTTGAATCTGAGTATGGGAATGCCTACCTCAGTGATGATATAATCTTATACATGTATTTTGTGTTGAAAATTGCAGGTTCCAACCAGGTCATCCACAAGACAATCCTTGAAATGATAAAGCGCTTCACCCTTCCTAGAATTACAAAACCCTAATCAATTCCAGGCTTCGCACTTTAGGGGGCAATCTGTTACACTAAAAAATGTCACCATGACTACTTACAGTTAGTATGGCTCAAATCAACAGTCATGCTACCCTCTTAGGCAATTCTTATGCCTCTGCTATCCATCTCAAACTCAAAGAAGAGAGAAAGTCTTGTAAAAAATATGTTTATCTCTGGGGTCGCAGGTTCTCTCTAGCCTTGACTGCGGGGACGCTCACCATGTTCACAAAAGCTGCGTCCATGGACGCTCTGTATGTTAAGGGACAGGTGCGTCCTTCTGTAAAAGGAAAAATGCGCAAGTTTCATCTTAAAAAAGTTACTTGTGGTTACTTCTAGAAACTTCTAGAGGTCGGTTTGATGAAATGGATGCGCCTCCAGTTGGTTCATGTATCTCTATTAAGGGGGAACTTATCCCATCAATAAGGGAGCTATCCCACCCAAAGAGGGGGATTATCCCATTGATGGTGGACCTGAATAACCTCTTTACAGCACTATAAATAAAGACATTGAGCCAGAGGGAGGAGAGGCTAGAGCTATACATTTTCTTTGGGTAAACGCTGCAGGAATTAGGACTCCCATTTAGAACCTTGTGAGGAGAGATTGTCTTTGCTTGATTCTACTTGGAAGTGGGTGAGCTTTGTCAAAGTAGAGGAAAACCCTTGATGGACCCTGGGAGGAACTTGCACAACACCAAGGCCAGGTTGTAAGAGTTTCTTTGTTTCGTTATTAATACAAACTGGTTTATTTTTCTCAATAGCTTGTGTTAATGAGTTATTTCATGTGTTCCTTGGTCTGCATGTTGAATATATTTTTTATTATATGAAATACAAGTGCTTGGTAATTGTTTGATTGTTTGTGGTTGCAGGAATTGACATGAAGGAGGAGCTCATCCGGATCACCAAGAACGGACTACAACAACAGCGTTTTGGAATAAGGTAAGCCTAAACACTTGTAGTTTTCATGTTTTAAAAGGTATATTTAGAGAAAGATCACTCCATTTTGTCTTGTTTGTCGCTAGAGAGTCTAGACTCCTAGGGAGGTCAGTTGTGTCCGCACAAACGACTTTTTCCGCCACGACACTCACCCACTTATTAGCATGCTAGATGGATACAAAAATGTAAAACAACAAGGGAATTCTACAACAAATCCATATGAAATTTACCCATTTAACAATGGATTTCATGATATATCATGGATTAATATTCTATTTTCTGCATAGAATTCAAAGAGTCATTAATCTTTCTAATAGAGTTTGTCCAAAAAAATGATTACATGCGAATGGAAATGATTCAAATCCCTTCCAAACATGAAAAAGTGAATTTATATGAAGGATATATCATTGAAGAAATTTCGGTAAAAATGGGTACACATAATTATGAAAGGAAAATGTAGATATTTTTTTCTAAAATATTTGAGATAGTAAAAACTTGTTGTACCCTAAGTGAGATCATGACAAAGAAGAGAAAAGGGCATATAATGTATATTTCATCTTTAATTGATGTTTATTTTTGTTGGGTATGATGAAATCTTTTTTTATTCATATTTACTTTTGAACTATTCCATATAGTATACTTTGAATACTACCCAAAAATCTAGTAATTCTCAACTCTTGGAAACTATTGATGCAAGTTTGTAGATAGGTTTGAAATTTTACTTGTGGAATATTAAGTGACATGTCAAATGATAATCGTAGGAGCAAACCATCAAGGAAAATGGATGTATTATCATACTTTCAAAATACACATTTTCTTCATGGTTCAATCTCCTTTGAACAATCTATTACTAAGAGAGATGATAAATCTTGTGGAAATGAAATTGATATCCATATGATCGATGAAAGAATAGGCTTATCAAGTGATTACGTTGAGATAATTGCAGTTTCAACGGAAATTGGTGATGAAAATGTTAAATATTTTTTCTTGGAAGGTGACACAATCCATTCATAGAAAAGGAAAAAAGGCCAATGGACCATACGAAGATGATTCCAAGAATTCGGTTGCCAGTTTTCCATTTACTGAAGCAATACCTCCTACAAATGAGAATGATGTTTCCCAAGAAGTTAGATGCAATGCATGTAGTTCGAAAACTTGAAAGGCAGTGAAATTTCAGATGAAGCTAGATACAATACAAAAGCATGCAGGAAAGGTGTATGAAAAGAGAATTGTAAATGGTAAAGATAAATCTACTATCAGATGGAAATATTTTGAGGAATGCTGACATATCAAATATGAATAATAATTCAAAAAATATTTAATAAGTAAGAGGAAACTTGAGGCAAGTGGAGGAACCATCATATCTCTATTTGAAAAGACGATGGAAAGAAGTTTCTTATCCAAGGCGATATAATTAAGCACTGTATTTCACGTCTTATCTAAAGTTAATCCTATGACATATTATTCAAATAACATGAAATTTCTATCTTTTCATCAACTGTCAAAATTTCCATCTTCTCACTGGTCTGTAACTAGTGGTTGGGAATGGGAGAATTCTAACTTTTTGGCATTGTCTTTAGATTAGGTTACAACTATAGATAATACTTCGTGGATCTGCATGAGAATTTATATGGTTAATGACCATATTAGGCATTCCTATCTACTTGGCTTTAAAAATATGGGAGATAATTCTACAACTAAAAATATTTATGAACATGTTCTTAATAGTTTGAAGGAAAGTGGTCTGGATAATTTAATGATTACAAAAAATTTGGTATGTGTTGGATCAGATCGGGAATTGATAATGCAAGGATAGAGGAATGGCCTTTGTGCTAGACTAAAACTATCAACTTCACCGTGTATGCTTAGCATTCAATGTATGGCTCATAGGATGAATCTTGCATATAAAATAATATGCAAGTTTTCATTAGTTTCAAAGTTGAAAATCTTGTACGTGAGACTGATGCATACTTTTCTCATAGTCCTAAATGATATTTAGAGTTGCAACAATTTGTAGATGGTGTTACAGATGGAAAAAAACTACTAAAAGATGTTGATACAGCATTAATCTCATTAAATGGTCAAACTTTAAGGCTATTTAGTGAATTCAATTATTTGGTAGGGTTGATGTATGAAAATCACTACAATGTAGACAATGCTCAAAAACTTGTTTTTTGACTAACTGATATAGAGACATTATTGACATTGGCTAGAATTCTTCTAATGATACAAGAATTGCATAATGTATATTGCAGAATACACAAATGTGATAAAGTCAGCATGCCTTTCATTGGATAATTTGTCTATGATGCCAAACCCTTTTACTGCTGTAAAGTTTACAAGTTCGACTAATATCATCAATGTGGAAAATATTGAATGTATTTTTAATCCTGATGAAAAAGGGATACTATGTATTACAGTGCATGGGTATATGGTTCCTTTTCATTATATTAGTAAGACAGGATGAATCACCAAATATTTCCTCATGTCAAGAGAACAATTTGATAATATTGTGATTTCGGTGAGATAAAATTTGATAGAAATTGCAAGATCACTATCATCAAAGATAAGAGAATTATTTCCTAGAAATGAATTGTTGGATTCCGTTTGTGTGGGATACCCTCAATATTGGAACCATTATCAATGTCCACAAACTTTGAAATTCGATTTCCAAAAGAGATTAAAATTTTTACTAGACCACTTTTGCAAGAAAGTCTCGATACATGGAGAACAAATTGAAGGTATTTTATATTCATCAAAATTGTATCAACAAGGTGATTTCTTTGGTGAAAAAATGTGGAACAAATATCATTTTTTGGAAATTCCTAATGAAAATTGTGCTATAACAAGATTATGGACTACTTTAAGTGCTAGCCAATACCTGCAATAAAACATATCAAAATATTTCAAATTAGCATATTTTTGTCAAACCAAAATTTTAGGATCAGTGGATGATGAGAGAATGTTTAGTGCATTATCATTCTTGAAGTCATAGTTGAAGAAAAATCTTGATAAACATGTTGATACATGTTTAAGATTATATGTAACAAAGTATGGCATTAACACTTTTCCATATGAAAGAGAACTAACTCTTTGGTGATTAGATTGTGATAGATGGGGAGAAAACAATATCACAAATTTCTCTATTGAACTTGATAAAAAACATAATATTTTGGAGGCTTATAACGATAGTTCATTTGGAGAATATCATGTTCACAATGTAGAAAATGACGACAAAGATGAGAACTGGGAAATTGAAATGCCCTAGGACTCTTATTTTGCTATCCATGTTCTGTTGATCATGCAAGATTACTATATGTCAAATTGAGGTAAAAATAGGTTCTATATTTTGTATTTTTCATTGTAACATTGCAAATACATTTCTTTGATGCATGTTATTTTAATATTGATGTTTCATATTAAATCATTAGATTTTTTGTTTCTTATTTGTGATAGGAAATGGAGCCAGATTTGATGAGGTTGAGACCTATTTTTGTTCACATAGATAGTGTCCAACTAGTATTAAATGATAAATAACTAATATAACAAGACTAATGCAAAGCATCAATGTGCACATTCAAGTACATGAAACTACCTTGGTGTCTAGTTCTGATATCCTGGAAAATTTTAATGGTTTATATGTTTCTTTTGTTTGGGCCATTTTGTTGAGTTTTGAGTTTTGTTTTGGTCAAAGATTATGGTAGTCCCTTAAATTATTTTAGTTCTTAATTCATGCTTAGAGTCATAGATCTAGATTTATAATTATTATTGTTTCTTTTAATATATTTGGTGGTTTGAAGAAAGTTGTTTTTATTTCCTTTCACTTTGTGGGATGACTTTAGCATCTTCACTTTTAGAATCTAGTAGACTACAATGTTTATTTTATATTTTCTTGGAAAATAATTATTGATATTTGGAAAGGGAAATGATCCATGGGTAGCTAATCAAAGAGAAAAATGGTTTATGTAGTATGTTCATATGCATTTGTCATAGAAGACCTATTGACATGAGACCGACATTATTTTTTATAGTCTTGTCAGTCATTTGTTAGCCATGTTTTCAAGTCTTTCAGGTACTAAGTTGTTCGGGTCCCCACATGTCCTTAGGACCATTAAGAGATGAGATCACATGATTTAGTCCAACTCATGCCCCGAATCTACTTTCTAGCTATTGACGTAAGTATTTTGTTACCCCTTATTATCACTAACAAAATTCTACCATAACATAACCCAACTTGAGGACAACACTTCTCATCTTTTTTTTACATAAATTCTCTATGAATCTCCCTACTATACTTTTCCAAGACCAACGTCCCTTCTTAGTAGGTATCTCCACCATACCACTAATCTCACAAGAGACACACACTAGTAACTACCACATTCTATAAATCTCTTTAGTCTTAGTTATTGGAGTCCCTGTCACACTCAACCAATACAGTCTTGGAATTTTATTTATTTTTATTGTGTGTCTTTAACATTAGCACCACCATGTATTTCAACATTTGTAGGTAGTGAGAAATGGTTACTTTGACACAACACTAACAACTCAAATGGTATTGATTACAATAATTTGGCATTAAATACCCCAGAAGGAGTTATTGATTTTTCTTCCTTGTGTGAAGGTTGATTAAATTGACATTGAATTGCTTCCTATCGAGTAGTTTTCATATTTAGTATTTAGTGTCTTTCATGATCATGTTATATTTTTTAAAAGTTCAATTTTTGTCCGAGATATATTTTTGTTGGGATATGAAAAGGATTATATTAGGGGTCTAAGTGGTTAGCTGTTAATATTTATAAAGGTTGTGATTTTATATTGGTATTGGAAATGAAGTTGATCTGTGACTTGAGATGAAGTCGGATTTGATGAAGCTAGTACCTATTTATATTCACATAGATAGTGTCCTAGTATTAAATGATAAATAAATAATTTAGGAAGTGTAATGCTAATAAACAATGGGCTTATTCAAGTACATGAAATTGCGTTAATGTCTAGCTTTGATATCTTAGAAAATTTTAGTGGTTTATTTGCTACTTGTTTAGAGTATTTTGTTGGTTTTGAAATTTTTCGTTTGTTTTGGTTTAAGATTTTTTTAGTCCACTGAATGCTTATAGTCTTCATTTCATGCATAGATCGATAGATCGAGTTTTATTTTTATAATTATTATCGTTTTCTTTATATTTTTGGTGGTTTGAGGAAAGATATTTTATTAACTTTCACTTTGTGGCATGCTTTCAACATCTCCACCTATTAGAATGTAGTAAAATATTATTATTATTTTATATTTTCTTGGAAAATAATTACTGATATTTGGAAAGGTAAATAATCCATAGGTAGCTAAGTGAAGATAAAAATGGTCTATGTACTAGGTTCCTGGGCATTCATCATAGGATACCTATTGGAATGAGACCGAAATTCTTTTTATGAAATTGTACTTTTGATGCCAAGGTGGAGATGATTTTGTTGACCTAGAAAGAGTAGTGACAGTTGATCATAATGCTAAGGAGATTAAAATGTTGGTTTCAAAAGAAGGATTGTGAATTTTTTTTAAACTAGTGCTTATTTCAGTCATATTAACTACCAAATTTGTGTCTTGTTGATTTTTTATATTTGTCATTACCTTGTGTAGAGTTGGTTTGAAGAGCCTGATGTTAGAGCGAGAAGACTCTCTACAAACAACAAGGACTAGTTTGGCTCTGATGACCAATGCTTGGAGGGCACTAGATTTTCTTTGTGTTGCAGAGTCTCTTCTCTTGAAGCATCAACATATATAGTGGTATGGCCATAACATCACTTAATTTGATCCTCATTACTCTTTCATAATTTTTCCATGTGTATGAGTGGTTGCATGCTAGTACGAAGGTTCAAGAAAATCTTCTAGTAGTGGTGCACTCAGTATCTAGAGAATCTACTAAAATTTATGGTCATGAGATTGGCCTTGCATAGCTTAGGGTGCAAACTAAACCTAGACTTGATAAAATTGTGTACAATGAATATGTATTGATGGTTTCCATAGAAACTCTTCTGAATTGGGAAGAGAACAATATTCATTTTTATGCACATAGAAAGGTTCCTGTTTTTCTTCTTGCTACAGCTGGCGTCTCCAAACTACCAATTTCTGATGCAAAGGGGATTTTGGACAAGGCATGAGCAATATAGGTGTTATACCCATTTGTGTTAGAGGAGTTGGGTGATGGTTATTAGTGGGTTATAATAGGCCTATTATGTATCACTGACTATTAATTTCAACATGGATAAGAAAGGTAATATACATGGGCACAAAAAAATTGGCATACTCAACTTAGGTGCTTCCTCAATGGAAGTTACTTTTGAGCCTGAGGAAGAGACAAAAGGTGAATATGATGTGAAGTTAAACATTGGGTAAGTGGAGCACCGAATTTATGCATATTCACTTCTAGCTTATGGTTTGAATAATTCCTTTGAGAAGTCAGTGATACTCCTACACAAGAAGCTTTGAGAGAGGAGCCATGAAGAACTGCACTATTTCAAGAATCAAATGAATTGGAATATTAAACAACTTTGTTTGCAAGCTTGTTACAGACAATCGTATCATTTTTGTAAATGTTATCCACATCAATATGGAAGTTTTCTAAATAGTAGGAGGATTACAAGGAAATAAATTTTTGGAACAAAGATTGAGTTGGTTGGTGACTTTAACTAGCCATACTACCAAGCACTAGCTAAATCCACCATTAATGCCTCTTTATGGTCACATTCATTTGTAGCTAGAAATTGTGAGCAGTAACCTTGTTCGCTTAAAAAGAATCATCCACTAGATGGGAGTTTTTATGCACTGTCTGGATTCTTTTTTGTCTACAAATTTTATAATATGTCTTTTGTTGCCACCTATCATGACATATTACAGAAATGTGAGCATTTTTGTTCAAAAACATGGAACTATTCTCAAGCAAGTGTAGTTCCACAAACATTTTGAGAAGAGTATTGTTTTTGTGTAGTATATGTAGTAGCACTCCTTACATATGGTTTGCAACTTGTATTTAAATGATGAGAAAACAATTGTTGGATCTAGGAGCATAACATTGACATTAGGTGTGGCTCTAATAGAAGTTACATAACCTTTGTCAACCGATGAGATTTTGATAATCCAACACCGGCTTATTCCTGACATAAGATATATTGGGAATCTTCTATGATTTTGATGAAAATGCAAAATATAGTTGAAGGTTTCCAGCGTTGTGATGTGAAAAATGTGGGTCTCTCTATGCCTAGCTATTTTAACGCTTCCCAGAGGAGGGCTACAAAATATGTGACAAATTTTGTTGGTCTTAGTGTAATGAAAATTATTAATGAACCCACCACTATAACTATAGGCAATGGATTTCACATAGATGTTTATTCTTCTAATAAAAATAAGAGAAACCTAGCTTTTAACTTAGGTGGAGGAAACTTCAACAACTCCATTATTAAATGTTCATGGTGGTAAATTTGAGATGAATGAAAATATATTCTTCAGTGATTGTGTTCAAAACTTAGAAATAAAAATCAAGAAGTAGTTGAGCATGAGTTCCATAACACTTCAGATACTTCATTCAAAATGTGAGAAGGAAAATACAATTCTATCCTTCGCAGTGGAGAATGATAGATATTGATTGTCTCTACAAAGGATTATATTTTAACATCAATATCACAATGCCCATGTTCGAAGAGATCAACACTAATTTGTTTGGAAATTCCATGCAAATAGTGAAGATATGTCTAGAAGGCGCTAAGATAAACATAGAGAAAATTGACAACGTTGTATTGGAACAGTGAGATATTCTTTTTGGATCTTCTTTGGGCTACCTTCTGTGGTTTTTTCGATAAGGTGGTCATGTTGTGATAGGAAATATAGCTGATGGAAGTGTCCTTACTCTAACATTCGATCCAAACTTACGATCTAGCAGTTCTGTGCTGAGATCTACTTCATTGCTTAATTTGGCATAGGTGAATACTCTACTTTTCCTGTTCTTGTTTCTTGAGTTAATGTATTTTCCAAAGGGATTCGAAATTATTTCACAGACTTATTCATTACAAATATGGAGTGGGAGAATTTGGAAGTGTTGCCCACACTGGTGTGGTGGTGACAAACATTTGCTAGAATGTATTCTGCAGACCATGGCTTCAAGAAGAGTCCCGCTCTTTCCTAAAACCAAGATCTTTTGCTAAGAATTTGTCTCTCTCCTTTGAAGTTTTGAGATAAAATAGAAAGAAATCATCTAGCACATAAATTAATGTAATAATTCTAGCCCACTGTTTGGCTATTTTTTTATTACAATATATCCATTTTTCTATATTTTGTTGACTTTGTAGATGTATATGCATTCTATGTAATGATGGAGCTTGTTTCTAGCTTTGTTCTAAGGTGATCATAATTATTTTTATTTTCCAATTTATCTATACTATATAGTGAGGCATAAATAATGATCACAAAAATGTAGTACACCAACCTCAGATGAAAAATGACATACTTGATATTATTGTAATCTTGCATAGGCAATCTAGACCAAAAGCCGCGGTTTCAGAAATTGGTGCAATCAATGATCTGTGTAGGAATTTAAGGAAAAGTATTTAGGCCGCAATGAAGGTTGTGGGTCCACTGGAGGTTGGTTGGAACATGTCTCTCCAAAATTCCTTAAGGCATGTTGGGCCTTTGGCCTTGAAAAGGGAACATCGTACTCATGCATAATAATGTGGTAGCATGAAAGAATTGAAATTATTTTTAGTGATGATAAGGGAAACAAAACCACTCCTTTCATGTTTTCATTCACGAAATTAGAAATATTAGTTGGAGCTCCCACCAAAAATTAGGTGTCAACTAATCCCCAAAACTCCATCTTCATTACCAAGGGACTCGCCTAAGGGTGATACAATGAACCTAGGGTACAAAGTGACACAATACACTGCCCCTTCACTATTGTTGTAGGAAACAATGGTCAGCCCATCATCCAAGTGAATTAAAAATGTGAGACAAAATAGTTTGTAGTTGAGGAGATATCTTCTAAGATTTTAATGAAAATGAAAAAGATAGTTAAAGGTTTCCTGGGTTGTGACGTGAAAAATTTGGGTCTCACTATGCCTACCTATTTTAACATTTCCCAGAGGATGGCTACCAAATATTCGACAAATATTGTTATTCTTAGTGTAATGAAAATTATTAACGAACCTACCAATACAACTATAGCCTATGGATTTGACACATAAGTTTATTCTTCTAAAAAAAATAAAACAATCCTAGTTTTTAACTTAGGTGGAGGCACCTTCCAGATCTCCATTCTTAAATGTTCATGGTGGTAAATTTGAGGTTAAGGTAAATATATTTTTGAGTCAATGTGTTTGACACTTCGAAAGAAAAATCAATAAACAGCTTAGAAAGATTGCTACAACTCTTCTAAAATTTCATTCCGAATGTGAGAAGGAAAAGATAATTCTATCTTTCACAGTGGAGATTGATATATATTCATTATCTCTACAAAGGACTAGATTTTAACATGAAGATAAAAAAACCCAACTTTGAAGAGCTCAACATTGATTTTTTTGGAAATTCCATGAAAATAGGAAACAATTGTCTAGAAGGCACCACGACAAACATAGAGAAAATTGACAAAGTTCTATTAGAACAGGGGGGTATTCCTTTTGGCTCTTTTTTGGGTTACCTTTTGTAGTTGTCTTCCATACGGTGGTTGTGTGGTGATAGTCACTACAACTGTTGGAAGTGTCCTTACCCCAACATCTGATCTAAAATAATTGGTTGGTAGTTCTTTGCTGAGATGTAGTTCAGTGCTTAATTTGGCATAGGTGAATACTCTAGTTTTCTTGTTCTTGCTGCTCGAGTTAATATATTTTGCAAAGGGATTCACAATTATTTCACTTACTTGTTCTTTTCAAAGATGAAGTGGAAGCTTTTCGAAGCCTCGCCCACACTGGTGTTGTCATGACAAACATTTGCTGGAATGGATTCTGGAGACCATGGCTTCAAGAAGAATCTTTCTCTTTCCCAAAACCAAGGTCTACCAGTTAAGACTCTAACTCTCTCCTTTGAAATTTTTAGATAAAACAAAAAGAAAAAATCTGGCATAAAAATTAATGTAATAATTCTAACCCAACTTTTGGCTTCTTTTTTTATTACAATTTCTCCATTTGCGCAGGTTTTGTTTAATTTGTAGATGTATACGCATTCTATATAATGATGGAGTTTTTTTTTAGCTTTGTTCGAGGGTAATTATAAGGATTGTTATTTTCCAATTTAATTATACTATACAATGAGGCTAAGATATTATAGAGAGTGTTTACTTTCTTTGATGTCTAGTACATGTGTTCTTGCTTTAACTGCTTATAAGGGAAGAAGGGGGTAGTTTCCCATGGAGGCTTGATCCTTCCATGCTTAAAGGATGAATTTATTCACTTTGTTGTTTTCTAGGCATTACTTGAGGTTTGTTGGACAAAATTTGAAGGGTGGAGTGTTTTTCTGTTGGGACCTGGCCTTTGATTAAACAAACAGTATTAGGTGATGTCCTAAATACTTTGACGTGAGAATGTTCCTTTGGTTTCTATCCCTTCAATATATTATGACTTCTAGATTAGTTATACAATGAATGTTTTAGGGGGTAAATTATTAATTTACTTTTAGGTGAAAAATATAGTTCCATCCATGAAAAAAATTTAATTCCTTTTTTCTATGCTTGCTTCTTTATTTCTTCTTGTATGTGTTAAATCTTGCATAAGAATGTAAACACTTATGCAAATGCAGATATACCAATCTGAATGTGAGTTGTCTACTTATTACATTGTCATTGTTCATGCAACATTGAGTACACTAGATATCAATAATGTAAAATTAGTTTTCATTCCTCTGTTTTCTCTTTCAAGGCATATATTTTAGCACTAACTTCCATTTGTATTGGAACATAGTGTGTGCAGGGAAGACATGGGAAAAGTTGAAAGACATTTTGAAGGGCCTAGCTCTATGGTAGCCTTTTCTTCTCTCTATATATATCAATTCCTTTTTTAGCAAATTTTTGAGCCAACTTGATACCTGGAAACTTCTGAAATACATATCATTTTGGAATAAATTCACCATAATTCTTTTTTATAAAAAGAATTAAGAGGACGAGGGAATTTATTTTTTGGTCTAGGTGAAGAACAAGAGTTGCACATACTTGAGTTGAATGCCCTCAATTATACGTTGAGGTTTTCTGTGCCAGGACTAAATTTACATTCCCATATATTTACCAAATTGAATTCCATAGTTTCTACTACTGAGTTCCTCTATGAAGGAATTGGATTGGAGAATTATCACTTTTTAGAGCGAGTTAAGAAGAAACTTTATGATGAAAATCCAAATATATCATGTATCTTAAAACCTGTTCATGAATTACATAAACACTTTTTCCTTGAACCCATACCTCTCATTGAAGAACTTAAAGCAGTCAGAAAAGTTTTTCTTTTTCCATAAAATAGTTATGAGCATCCTCTTAACTTTGTAATAGGAATGCCTATTGGAATTACCTTCAACGTCTCTTTGCACAATGTAAAAGCTGAACACAAAATTTGGTTGTTGATGGTTTTGCAAGACTTTGTACAGTATAACCTAATAAATGTCAATGAATTTGAAGGAAATGGTGGAGTAAAATATGGTTCAGTTACTGTGCTATTTTATGCTGTGAAAAAAGTTGCATCATGTTCTTAGAATTTCTGTTATGATGGAATGCCCCATTGAATTTGGGAGAGTTCTATAAAATTGATTTCGGGATGGTCCAAAAGGGGAACTTGTTTCACTATCCAATGTGGAAAAATTGATCTAGTTGCATGTATCAGGAAGAGATCAAACACATGAATTGGAAATTTTTCCTATCAATGTCATTGTTCTCTCCCTTGTGCAAAGGGAAATCACCTTTATGCTTCACTTATAAGATGCCTTCTCTTTTTTTTTTGTATTACTTGCTTTTATTGGTATATATTTATATTTTTCTGTAACATTTCTCCTATTCCTTTTCAGTTTTCATGAAATTGTAGAGTGCATGTTTTAAAAACCATTCAATATGTAGGATTATAACCCCACACCTTGCTAGAGGTTTGTGAAATCAAGTGATTTCATAGCTTTGCAATTTCTTATGAACCTAATTTCTTCAGAGTAATAAATGTAAAGTCTTCTTTAAAATATCTACTAATCTTCTATACATTTGATCAAATTTCCCTTTAAAGCATCCCAAATACATTGTGTCCAGACAAATCTATTAGTGGAATGATTTTCCTCATACTTGCCATGATCTATGTGCCAATCTAGGGCCATCTAAAAAATGGTCTTGATATTGGTAGTTTTGGTGTCATATACAATTGATACATATTTTGGGACCTTCCCACTCACTCTTTTAGGTTTTGATGCCCAATGATTGAGCATCTCGTTGAATGTGAAATTCCTCTTTCCAACGAGTTAAAGAAGACTTGACATGGAGCAAGAAGAGAAAAGTTACAACCTTGTATTTTTCTTGGATACTTTAGTCACTATTGTGCAAAATATCTTTGTTTTTTCTTCTATAGTTTAGTCACTAGTGTGAAAATCTATCTCAAGATACTTAGTGAAAACAACATATAGAGAACGTGGAAATAAAAGGACATTGGAAAATGTTGCGACACCAATAAAATCCATTACCATAACAATGAAAAAGTTATGCTCAAACATCGTTATTAGATGATCTTAAATCCTCAAACTTGATTTAGTGTGAAGGCTACCATATCCCATGGATGGGGAAATAAAATGGATCATCAACATATAATCCAATAGCACAATCACTATTGCAAACGTAAGTAGAGGATCTTGGGGAATTTTCCTGCCTCTTCCACTTACATATGTAGTCGAAGGCGACATCACTTCATGTCATTATTGGTAGCAATGGTCAAGATAATTTGATCTTAGTTGAGGTTCTGAGAAGATTCCTTCTTTAGTTACATCATGTATTAGCTTAAAGTTCTTATTAGTCCTACCTAAATCATTTTGAGGTGCCTGGGATTTACTTTTTCCATTATATGAATATTCTTGACTCTCTTCAAATTTTCTTCCAACTGAATCACCATTGTTTCTCATGTATTTCTGTCAAATTTATTCCACTTCAGGGTTACTAGGATTTAGTACCCCTCTTATTCTAACAAACCATGATTAGATTTGTAGCAACCTAGATTTATTTTCAATATAGATAATATGGTCAGAGTCGCCTCAATCTCCAACCCATGACTTCAACCCATATGAATCTTCTAGAACTCTTTCTGGAACTAGGAATATGGCCAGTCATTTTGACACTCCATCTAGTCCACTTCTGAAATTTCTCAAAATTGGAACTATCTCATTAGTTTAAGTATTACACAGAATGAGGTCTTCAAACAATTGGATGAGATAACCAGTTAGGGGATCCTGATTCTTGCCTAGCTTCTTCTCCCCAAGTCCCCCCTCCTTTCATTCGAAAGTTAAATTCAAGTCCCAATAGTATATTATGCTCTTTGATCATTTCAATTTTTTTAAATGTTTTACTACCATTATATGGACAATACAAAGCAAATATAAAGAACTCGTCCCCACCTTATATAGAGTTGAGATCTATTCTAGCACCTACAAGAAACAAAGATGCATTAATGAGATCAACTGTATCTTTCTAGCAAGTAATATTATAGATTGATCTTTCCTCATAGTATACTAAACTAAAAGACCAAAATTTAGAATTTTTGATACTAAATCCTTTGCGTTCTTCCCCTTCACACATAGTTTCATGAAGAAAAATGACATCTAGATTGCATTTGGAAAAACATATTTTAAGGGCTAATTTTTTGTGGGTACCGCCCACCCCTCTCAAACTAAATGATATAATTATCATGGTTTCATCCTCTATGAGACCTTTCGTACTCTAAGAGTCTTTTCATCATCATCTACATCCCTTCCTTAATCTCCTTAATGGAATTCTTCTTTACTAGGCTAAGGTAGCATCATTTAGAATTGTTGATAGTAAAGCCTTTGCATTATTCCCTTCCTAGACGTATTCCTAAAATCAAAATGATATTGGATTGTATTTGGAAAATGACATTTATAATGCTAATTTAATGATAGAATTATCATGCTTCAACCTTCTCTGAGATTTCCCCTACTTTGAGGACCCCTTTATGGTCATATTCATTTCTTCTTTAATGAATTTCTTCTTTGCTAGGATAAGATTGGGTTTCCAATCCACTAATGATCCCTAATCAACAGAAATGACATGGTTTAGAAATATCCTAGACGTTGGAAATGTATATGAGGTAAGATATAATGTTTGAGTATGTATGTGTTTATATGTTTATATTTGACAGTGACATTGGAGTGGAATATTGTTAGTATTTTCCCTCTCCTTTTCTTACTAGATCTTACTACAATCTATTGACATTTCTAGTGTATATGGAATGTTATGAAGGGAAATATCA
This sequence comes from Pinus tabuliformis, assembly GCA_031772625.1. Taxonomy (NCBI): domain Eukaryota; kingdom Viridiplantae; phylum Streptophyta; class Pinopsida; order Pinales; family Pinaceae; genus Pinus; species Pinus tabuliformis. The sequence goes on from CM062804.1 coordinate 1,312,396,068, forward strand.
TGCAAATATTTGTGCTTCTCTTTTTCAGTTTGTTTTCTGGGGCCAAAGGTGACATGGAGGGAAATTTTGTGATTTCTTTCTTAGAAACCCTTGATTTTATGGTAAAAAAATATCATTGGATAATTTGTATATGATGCCAAACCCTTTTACTACTCTAAAGTTTACAAGTTCGACTAATATCATCAATATGGAAAATATTGAATGTATTTTTAATCTTGATGAAAAAGGGATACTATGTATTGCAGTGCATGGGTATATGGTTCATTTTCATTATATTAGTAAGACAGGATGAATCACCAAATATTTCCTCATGTCAAGAGAACAATTTGATAATATTGTGATTTCGGTGAGATAAAATTTGATAGAAATTGCAAGATCACTATCATCAAAGATAAGAGAATTATTTCCTAGAGATGAATTGTTGGATTCCGTGTGTGTGGGATACCCTCAATATTGGAACCATTCTCAATGTCCACAAACTTTAAAATTCGATTTCCAAAAGATATTAAAATTTTTACTAGACCACTTTTGCAAGAAAGTCTCGATACATGGAGAACAAATTGAAGGTATTTAATATTCATCAAAATTGTATCAATAAGGTGATTTCTTTGGTGAAAAAATGTGGAACAAATATCATTTTTTGGAAATTCCTAATGAAAATTGTGCTATAACAAGATTATGGACTACTTTAAGTGTTAGCCAATACCTGCGATAAAACATACCAAAATATTTCAAATTAGCATATTTTTGTCAAACCACAATTTTAGGATCAGTGGACGATGAGAGAATGTTTAGTGCATTATCATTCTTGAAGTCATAATTGAAGAAAAATCTTGATAAACATGTTCATACATGTTTAAGATTATATGTAACAAAGTATGGCATTAACACTTTTCCATATGAAAGAGAACTAACTCTTTGGTGATTAGATTGTGATAGATGGGGAGAAAACAATATAACAAATTTCTCTATTGAACTTGATAAAAAACATAATATTTTGGAGGCTTATAATGATAGTTCATTTGGAGAATATCATGTTCACAATGTAGAAAATGACGACAAAGATGAGAACTGGGAAATTGAAATTCCCTACGACTCTTATTTTGGTATACATGTTCTGTTGATCATGCAAGATTACTATATGTCAAATTGAGGTAAAAATAGGTTCTATATTTTGTATTTTTCAATGTAACATTGCAAATACATTTCTTTGATGCATGTTATTTTAATATTGATGTTTCATATTAAATCATTAGATTTTTTGTTCCTTATATGATAGGAAATGGAGCCAGATTTGATGAGGTTGAGACCTATTTTTGTTCACATAGATAGTGTCCAACTAGTATTAAATGATAAATAACTAATTCAAGGTGCGTACTATTACATGCTTCCAAGCGGCGCACTTCCTTTTCCCTTTGTGTGTTGGAACCTTCATGCATCACACATGATCCTCCGCAGGGTTACATACTTGCTCTTACCCAAAATTATCATATTCCCCTATGTACATTTCCACAGTCAAGGCATAAAATTAACACCCACTATTGGGACTCCTACTCCAAACGGTGTGAGGTCTAATAGGGAATTCATATTAGGGAGATTCCCTGAATGTTGGCGTCGAACACCATCAACATTTATGGTGCTAGAAGGAGGGCTGGATGATAAGTTGAGCCATTGAAGTCTATTTTGAATTTATTTACGCATTTAATGACTTCTAATCAAATCATTACACCGATTTTACAGACACGTAAATCTAAAAGTTTCGATGATAATTATTGATCACTTTTCTAATCTAAAATTTAATGGCGAGGGTGAAACAACCATATTTGACCACACCACACAGTTTCTTGACTTCTGCACAAACCACAACATCCAATATGAGGATGTTTGATGTAGGTTGTTCATTCTCATGTTCGAAGGGTTTTTGTGAGAATGGTTTAACACATTGCCTAACGACTCCATTCACTCTTTCGAATAAATTTCATATAGTCATGCAATGCTTTTGATCTCTATGATTTTAAAGCTCTTAATAGCAAAATTTTAAATTTACAAAAAAGCCCCTTTTGAGTTTGTTCGGGATTTTCATGGTCGTTTCATCCTTTACTTATTTTAACTTCATGAAGATGACGTTGACTAGGCTTTCGTGGTAGACAAATTTCTATATCTTGTTCAAATTTTAGAAAATCCACATGAGTTATAATCTTCTGAAACTCTTCCATCATACCTAGGTGTTAGAGCTTCTAAATCTATGATGGAAAAGGTTTTTGTTCCAAACCACCTTTCATCTCCCTATGATGAAACATCTCTAGTTTGATAGGTCCACGCGGGAGAAGTTGAGCATTCATCTGTTGAGCTACCACCACCTTCTCCTACCCCACTTACTTGTAATTTCAGTGCATACTTGGACTATGACTCTGACGGTCGTGATGAAGTATTGTATCCACGTCCTCCATCATTTGGTTCTTCTGTTCCTCCATATTTTGATGTGTTATTTTCACCTATTTCAAATTTCTCTTTTGATGTTCATGAGGATCAAGCTTTGAATGCAATCGGTGTTGAACAATGAACCTGCGGTATCATTTTTTATCAGTATGCATGGGATTCTGAAGAATAATCTGCCATGAAGGATGACCTCCTTTTGTCTACACCTCTTCCACATTATCCTGACATTTACCATGATTTTTTCATTCCTATTCAATCTTGTGAAAATTCAATTTTTGATGATACTACTTTCGATCATTCGTAGACCACATGGAATGCCAATTTTTCATTTGAATGTTCAGAGGACAAATATTTTCTACTTGATCCTCCCAATCTCTCATATTACCTTTCCATGAACATATAGGGTTAAATTTCTTGTTTTCCATCATCCCCTCTTTATGATTCATTAGATCATGAGGATGCCTTTGTTCGTAATCTCACAGTTTCTTATAATGGCTATCGTGATCTCTTCATTGATTCATTTGATCATGATTGATATTCTTCCATTATTGATCTTCCTAACCCACTGATCTTTGATGATCCATCTTTTGATGAATTGGAAACTCCCCAAGTTGTTGAGCCACTTTATCCCAATATGATGGTTATGTCAAGTTATTGTAGACTTGAGGTCAATTCCACTTCTAATCAGAAAAATGTTAAATCTATCTAGGCTCCTCATCACTTAGTTGTAAATGTTGAAAATCAATCTATCTTATAATCTTTGTATGCTCCATCTATATCACACTATCCTATTGCTCAGTAATTAGAGGAGTCATATGTAGCAAGCATTATTGCAAAATGGAAATCTTCCTCTTTCCTCATGTTTTCTCATTTTTCAAGTTTGAAAGTGTGCAACTGCATGTCTTTGACTCTAAATGGGTTTGAACACCATGGTACATCCGCACAGTGCCTTTCATGTGCTTTGCATTTTTACTTTTCTTCGGGTGCATTGAAGCTTCAAACTTTATGGTTTGTATTGGATTACCTTTATTTCTTGTTGGTATGCTTGTACATATTTCTTGACATGCAGTCCCTCACCAACATAGGCCATCTAATGCATCAGTGGTTTCATTGGAAGTATCACTTTACGTAAGTCCAGCCTATACTCTGTTTAGCTTAGGAGTAGGAGTGGTGTTCCCTTTGTTTTTTATTTATTTTATTTTATTCACTTTTCTTCATTTTGTTTGCTTCATTTATTTCCTTAAGTCTTTTTTCTTTTTAGTTGTAAGTTAGCTTCTGCATGAGACCATGTTTGGCTTCTTAGAGAGGAAGGGTGAAGTCCAAGAGTAAGTTGTACTACTTTCAATGATTGGTTATCTATCTGTTTCCTCTCCTTATGTGAATCATGCATTTATTTTAGTTGATGATACTCCGATGGAAAATATGTCGAGTAAGTAAGCACACATATGGAACCTTTCTCACTCACCCTTGGGTGGATTCTAAGTTTGTGCTAGATGGGCCTTCAATAGTTGAACCAATAGATATGATTAGTTGAACAACCTCCCATCATTCATCAATTGGTCCAATAAGACTTCTCACCCTGTAGGAAATGTTTTCGCGCTCTCTTGAGCATGAATTCTAAATGAAAAGATAACCAAGAGATGGTAAGATTTCCTGAGGGACTTTGTCTTGTACACATGGGTGGGTGTCTTTAAAAACTTTGATCAATCTTTGACCCAACGTTTGGAAATGTCCCTTGTGTTAACATAATTGTGGGTGGCATAGAAGAGTGAGTCCATGTGCTCTACTAGTTTGGCAAGTGATACATTTTTTAAAGTCTTTTTCTCAGAAGGTGGCAATATTTTTCTCGCTGGCACTGCTCAATGTCATGGTCTTCTTGTCAACGTTTGAGACAATCTAGTTGTTGATATATGCACACATGAAGGTTAGATACCTACATGCAACCTTCTATAACCTTGACCATTAGATGTTAATATACACACGTCAGTCATCTAAGTTTGCGTCAAATTCCTTTGCAAAATAATCTTTAATATTGTTCCATGACAATGATGATCCCTTTTCTATTAAAACAACTAATTATTCACATACGATAGAAAATCATATGAAATTTTCTCAATTGCTTCCCCAATGCTGCTCTAAGTGGTTTCCTTTGAAGCATCTCTCTTAGATGTCATGTTAACAGTGACTGTTGGAGAGGTTCTCAACAACTGTTGTACATGTAGGACAAAAAGGACACTCATGCAAGGAAAATATCGGTCATCAGTAAATTTACTTACAAGGAAAGTTCACACAACAAACATGGCATCAAATGAGGAGTATTGTACAATTTTCTCTAGAAAGAGGGACTGGCCACCTATGGTAACTATGCACTATGCAGTCCCAGCAACCAAGGTGGAAGCTTAGGGCTTGAAACAGTGTAATGTTCAATTCGCATGGGCAGAGGCCTATGATAGATTGTGAATTACACAGTCTTAGTGGCTAAGAAGACAAACTTAGTCTTGGAACTGTACAATGCATAGTTGGAGCCAGCTTGTACTATGCATTGTGCAATTCCAAAGGAAAATATTGTAGATTGAGCCTAAGGATTGTGTAGTGCCAGTCAGGGAAAGTGAAAACATACAAGATAAAGGAGAATCTTCCCAAAGGAAGTGTGGAAAACAAGAAGATCTAAGAGATAGTGTGAAGCTGAGTGAAAATCTGAAATGTGAATAAATGCATGTGAATCAAGCTAAGCAATTAATCAAATGGAAGGAAAATGAATTAAGTGAGGAGATTCATCGCAATGATGACCATTAGTGCAAAAACATGAGAACTAATGCGACCCTTGGGAAGGAAATATAAAACTTACAAACATACTTCTACAAGTTAAAACAAGTGAAAATTCTAGCAACAATGAAGAGAAACAAGTGAAACAACAGTCACATAACCTAGATGAGAAAAGGCGATAGAAGAAGCAGCAAAAGACGACAAAAGAAAAAATCACCCAGAAAGCGACAATGATCACACCGAAGGTTCGCTAGTAATGATAGAGCTCCAAGATTGAGTGTTAGAGTGAGCTCTAGAAGAATTGATTAAATATATTTTTATAAATTAGAGTTTATGTTGTGCATGCCTAAAATCAAGGAAAAAGTGACAATTGGGCATAGGTTTCTAAAAAATAACGAAAGTTCCTCCTTTGAGATACTAAAAATAGGTCCCTATTTTTTACGACTACTTATTTATTTTTCTTTTTTTTCTTTTTTGGGAAACTTTCCATGCACACTGTCGGGAAAGACTGTGTAGTTCTAAGGAACCAGGCAACTTTCTAGCTCAATACACTGCATAGTTTCTAAGCTCAATGAGGGTTGCATAATTTCTAGGCTCATTGTTGGGCTTCCTCCCATGACTACATATTTCCTCATCTCAACGCTCATGGGAAATTGGGACTACGCAATTCTTATCGTCAAGGTTGCTTGCCCTCAAGGATTGTGCAGTTTCTAGAGCTGAGCCGAGAACTGCTGTGAGACAAAGTTGGGAGATCGGCTTGTGACTTAGAAGTGATCAGCTAAGTGAAAAAACAAAAGAAAAAATGAAAAGGTAAGCCTCATGCAAAGCATGAATACCTAGATCAATGCGAGATGAGTTGTTGTGGATAAGAAGGAAGCTCGAAAATTGAAGCATAGGAGAAAAATTGGAGGGTGGTTGTAGCCACTACAACACTGGCGACACACTGATAGAACTCCAGCTCTCTGTATGGATCTTGTCTCATGCAAAACAGGTCTAACCCTTGCAAAAGTATTTTTCAGCTCTTTGATTATCATATCTTCTTCACTTAGCTTGAGTTAAAGATATAGTCCCTACCATTCTCTTCATCGGCAGCACACATACCAAGCCATGTCAAACTGAGTTGTTTTGATTAGGGATGAGGAGTATATAGTTGCAATAAAAGAAATTGTCAAAGTCTTAGTTTTCATCTTTGGTGTTGCTCCACTACCAGTAGGCCTGAACATTACCTTGACATAGTAACTTCAAGAAAAAAACCATTGCTTCCCTACTAACGAGCCTGGACAGTACCCTAATAGAGTTACAAGATTCACCTCTTTCCACAAAAATCCTTTCTCTTCTTTCACCCTTTATTTCATTTTTCATTTTTTTCATTTTTATTTTTTCAAAGAACTGTGCATAGAAAATTGTTTTTTTCATGGGGCGAAAGAGGGATCTTGAATTATTAAGAGCAGAAGAGGTTGTCCCTTTAGAGAAGGATATTTATATATACCTCTGACATACTTGCTAAGTTTTCCCCCTGTTAGCGCTTGAAATTTCACCTCAGGCTGAAAAAGGTAAACTCCAAGGCAACATCAAACCACTTAGCCTCGTAGCTAGCCCTACGGGGCAGGAGAGGGCTCTCTCCGGTTTATCTTGGTAAAGATCTTCAATGGGCGATATAACCAATAGGGAAACACTGATTTTAGGCTAGAAAATTGATCAAGAGGTTTGATTTGGGATTTTTAGAGTTTTGGTGGAAAATTGGGGAATGGCAATTTTGGGTGCGGGGATTGGACACAGTTTTTGCAGGGGGTTCTTTGGGGCGAGGTAGGAGACTGTATTGATGCCTTTGATAGAGGTGGATGGATGAGAATGACCGGTGAGGAGTTAAGGAGAGAAAGCAATAACCTTGAATTCCCCTTAAACAGTTGAAAACATTGATATTAAGCAAACTTAAAAGCAGAGCATGACAGTCATGAATTCTACTTTAACACTTCATTTGCCTAATTTGCAGAAGGAAAAGTAAGGAAATGATTCACATAACACACTTACAAGTACAAAGAGAAACACACCATCAATACATGTAACCACAAAAATCCCAAAAAGGACTGCAAAACCCTGGTCTTCCTTTGCCAAAAATTGCAGAGATATAGTGAGTAATACAATAAGAGCTTCTCCCTCAAGAGTCCAACCCTCCAACCATGAAAATGACTAAGAAAATACATAATATAGGCAAGCTAACACCTTTCCTTACCTCTAGGGGTCGAGCTCACTATCCTAGGAGCTGTTTCAACCAATTCTAAACTAAGCACTGAAAACTAGGCAATCAAAACAACTTGCCTCTATAAGCTAGGAAACCAATTCATTCATTAAATTTTACCTATCTTATGAATGAATCTTCTAGAAGAGATAAATAAGTGTCTAAACATCATAAAATTACATCATTTACAACAAGCAGGATGAAAATCAACTCCAAAAAGTCAAATCCAGTCAAAACTGCGTTGTGCTGAGCTGTAGGTTGAATTCCTGTGCAAACTGCCTGATGGGTCACGCGCAATTCCTGGATGGGTCGCGCGCCTTTGGAGGCACTTTTGAGGCACGTCCAGGTGTCCAAATGAGAAAAAAGTGGGCTTGTTGGAAAGGTCTAGAGGTCTACTTTCCAACCCAAGTATAATTTCTAAATTTGGTGGTCATTTACCCCTCCAAAATTGCAATCTCCCAAGACTACTTCCTGTGTGACAAAAATGTGGCAGAAAGTCATTTTTTGCTTGTTTTTTGACTTTTTGGAGGCCCAAAACTTGATGAAATCTCTTGGTAATGGCTGAGAAAGTGTAACTTTTCACGACAAATCCAGAAATGCTGAGATTTTCCAAAATGGAGTTGCCAAACGAAAGGGTCACGCGCGGCGCGCGACCCATCCGTGAAGAAAACCTATTTTTTGCTAGAAAAAACACAAATGACCCAAAATGCTCAAAATTTTTTGAAAATTGTGCTGGAGTTGAGTTATTTAGTATCATGCTCCTTCAAAGAAGCCTGAGCCAAGATGTGGAGGGGGTCGGGCCTTTTCCTTTGTTTTTGTGCTTTGGCAAACTGTCTTTGGAGCACTTTCATTCTTTCCTTGCATATGTGCATCCGCGCCCAATAATGATTTTTCATGTTTCTGAGCAAGTCTTTATCTTGGTTGGCCTTGGCCAGCAACCTCTCCAAATGAGCATTGACCTGGAGAAGCATAGCCTCTCGCTCAACGGGTACCAAATCGCTGGGTCTCTTTCGAGCTATGTTGCGGTCCTCATGAATCCTCCGCAACTCATCAAGAGTGTGCTCATCCTCCAACTGCTTGTTGCACTGCTCTAAATATGTGATCGTCCATTGTGCCCCTTCCAATCTTCGCTGCAATGAATCATTTTCAGCTCTTAGGTGCTGAATGATCTCCTTTGACTCTAGGCTAGGAGAACTGATATCAAGATCAACAATCTCTATATCTGGAACACCTAATGGCCCCTCATCAATCCTGGGTTGTTTGCCCCTCTCTGATACCTGTGCTGCTGTCGGAGATGAGGTCCCTTCCACTTGGTGTGTTGATGACGCTCGTGGTGCTGATGAAGAAGGCGAGACCCCTTCCACCTGATGTGGAGAAAATACTCGTCGAGCTGCTGCAAATAAGGCCCTCTGGCCTCTCTGATAAGTGACCAATGGAGGAGAGCTGACATGTCTAGTCTCAGATATATCATGCTATTGTGATGGTCCTCCCTCCTCATGAACAATCTCAGGATGTGGTAGTAGTGCTGTGAAAAACTCACGAGAGATAAACTCCTCCCATGGTATGCCATGCTGAGCCAACTGATGTATGACCACAAGCTGAATCAAACCATAATGATAGAGGCTCCTATATTGTTGTGCTGGGCTCTTCCTCTGCATCAAGGGCACCATCCTCTCAATATTCTGGCATAAGAAAACGGGATTTTCATCATCCGAACCCGTGTGAAATGCATCAACAAGCGAATATGGTATGAATACACACGTGAAAATCTGCCCTCACAGGTGAAATAGCGCATGATAAGCCTCATCAAAGGAGCATACTCATTCCTCAAAAATCTAAAAGGAAATACACCCGTCACTTGTCTCATAAATGCAGGTTTAATGTAAGGCTCATACTGAAAACTGTCCAATATTTTGTGCTTGTTCCACACTTCTCCAATATTTGGTATCCTTGTTGCTTGAGCAATCATCTCAGGTGTCAATGTAAAATCCACCCCTGCAAGGTTCACATGCCCATCATGCAAATGCAAAACAAAAAAGCGAGCCAACTCCCTGTGATGCTCGATTTGAGAGATCCTCTCACAAAATTCATAACATGACAGATAACGGAAACATGTGACTGCAATTGGACAAGCCTGCAAATCGGTCAAAGAGGTGGGCTCCTCTATCTTATGGTGACCGCTCTCACCACCCCTGTGAGGCCTCCTATGTACCTAAAACTTTGAAGCTGACTCATGGTCATCACTTTTCTCATAATCGGTTTGGGTTTCTGACATGGTTTCAGGAGCAAAGTGGTTGAAATGTACTACTGCTTCTGCTTTGAAATCTGCTGTTTTAACTGTTTTGAAATGTTGTTTCAAGGGGAAAAGTAGCACAAGGGAAATTTTAGGGAAGGGAGACTTGGAAGGGAAATTGGGAAAAATATATGAAACAGGGAGTTTAGGGGAATAATTATGACATATACATCATCATACAATTTCATGTGCAAGGATGTTATGGGAGGTAGGGTTTAGGGTTTGATTTTTTATTTCTTAATATTTTTGGTAGGGAAATTAAATAACAGTGATAAGGGAGTAAGAAATGGGAGGTGGGAAAATGTAGGAACAATAGGAATGAAAAGGAATACCTTAAAACAGCAAAACAAACCCTAGCAACTTTGATATTTTCAAGCAAAAGCACATGGAGCCTTTACTTGCAAATGAAGGCTTTTAAAAATATTATCATGATCTTCTGAAGCTTTAGCAAACCCTAATTTATATGATTGAAGGCCTACCTGACAAGCTTGAACAATTTGTGGTCGCTTGGCAGCTTGCTGGTAATTTTCTGTGGAGGAAACCCTGATGGGTCGCGTGCACTGCCCAACAGGTCGCGCGCACTCAACGGGTCGTGCCCGTATAAAATTTACACTGGTGGAGGTGCCCTGATGGGTCGCGCGCACTCAACGGGTCGCGCGCCTTCACACTTCACCAAATTCACCCAAATGCTCTTGAAAACGATTTTCTCTATTGCTTGAAGGCATAATGAAGCTTAATGGAGGGAGAGAGACTTTATAGCCTTGTTTTGAATTAATTTCATGTCAAAACCCTCTTTCTAATGTTTTTCATGACACTTTTTAAACTTTGAATGCTGCTGACTTTTTGGTTTCCTTTTTTCCTGAAATTGGTTGAATTGATGTTTTTCCTTGATAATTTTTGCAGGGATAGCTTCTGAAGAGTCTTGTCAAAGGGGACCAGAGTTCTGTGTTGCCTTTCGAAGAATTTTGAATTTTTACAATTTTTACAAAATTTTGAGAAATGACCTTGGCTTTAAAAACATGGTTTTTAAATCCAAGGTAAAAATTAACTGTACAAGATGAAATCTTTTAAAGAAACACTTTGATAATCATCCCTCTGGCTTGCTGGGCATTTATTGACTTTTAGAGACATGACCTTGAAGACAAACTGGACCTAAACCCTAGACCTAAGACTTTTGACCTCAAGACAAGACAAGCAACTTTGAAATAGTTTATTGACTGAATCAACGTGATCCAGCAGTGCCAAGAGGGGAATAAAGACACCAGCTCCTCCATTAGGGTTATGGCATGCCTAATGGAATGCAATAAGATGACACTGATGAGACACCTACTTATGAAAATGCAAAGAGCTTTGATCGCTGATGGAGGGCTACTAGACCGACTCGAACATTGGCTCCAATGGGGATGGTAGCTCCTTGGAGGTACCAAGAACCTTAGACCTCTGGGAGAGCAGACCAGTGCTTTATAATCATTGGGAAATGGATTAATTATTTACACATGTGACCCAAATTTGGACAACTTTATTGACTTTGACAATTGACTGAAAATCGAACTAACTTTGACACAAACTAACTCAACTTTGTGCAGAAAATGGACTGATTACAACAACCTGAAAAACTCACACCAACTAATCTCCACCTTTAGAATTATAGCCTTCACCACGGGCCCCAGACTAAAGATGAAAGATCAGCTCACACTTGCAGCAGAATGAAAGTAAAACGGTGATTACAATGATAATGACTAGAGCAGAAAATGCTCAAACATGATACCTTTTGAGCAACCGGCCATTTACCGACCCACCGAGACAATCATCACTGTTCATTTCTTTAAGAAGAAAGGCATTTGGACCACGGTATGCTGCAATTTTGTAATGAACTTTCCACAAGTTGTTGAATTTTCCATGTTTCCCTTTGTCTTCATTTCGGGCATCCCATCTCAAAACAACATCATCTATCTAAAAATCATCCGGTTTAGCTTTTCTGTCATAGATTTTCTTTATGCGCTCTTGCAACTTAAGGGAATTTTGAAGAACTTCCTCTCGTGTCTGCTGTAAATGAATCATTTGACTAATCCGCCGTTGCATAGGATCCTCCTCACCATCAGCTTCTTGAAGCAACTTTGCTACCGGAATACTAAGTGAAGTAGGAAACACTGCATCTGTCCCGTAAACCAGTTCAAAGGGTGACATACCAATTGACTTCTTTTGACTTACCCGATCAGCCCATAATGCATTTAATAACTTTTTGTGCCAGCTCTTTGTTATAGACATTTTTGTGCCTTACAGATATAAGCATGAAATTTCCATAATCCAAGGGATCCGAAGTCCCTAAACATGTTGTTCCTACCCCTAGAGGAACAAGGCTAACAAACCAGAACAATTCACAGAAGTTCTCCACGAGAAACTGCTCAAAAAACAAGTCAATTCAGGATCAATTCAGAAGCTCCACTAGCTGCCTGCATTGAAATGCAGAGGCTACACTGGCTAGTTGCATTGCAACACAGGTGGAAGCACTACTAGGGTGCGCTGAGCGGGAAATGACAAATGTCAGGGTCTCTTGTGAGAGGTGTCAAGACTGTGGAAGCTTCCAGAATCTTCCTCCATGACACTTGCCTTGCTGAGTTCGACTAAGTGATGAGTAAGAGGCTCTTAGTCTCCAAGTGGAAGTAACAACTGACAGAGAGAGAGGACACTAGTCAGATCACAAGCTGACTCATCCTCGCTCCAAACATCTATATATGGATCTCTTCTCCATGAGATCTAGAGGCTGGAATTTGGTTCTTGCAAAGAATTGTTGCTGGTTTGAGACTAAGATCATTGGGTGCTTAATGCTTTGAAGGGAGGTGAAGATAGGAATTTCATTTGCTGGGAGGTAGATGCTGGATTGGAACTCTCTTGGTTGTATCTCCTCCTGAACCTTCTTATTTCATCAATAAAGCTATCTTGGTTTCTCCTATATGCTGATGTGTCTTTGATGTATGATTGCATTAGTATATTTGGTTTACTTCTAATCCTGAACTAGTTATGAATATGAATCTATGTCTTTGTGTAGTGTTCCCTTCTTGTGATCTTGCAGGAACCTGTTGAAGTTGGGCGAGTGAGAAGGCAAGTAGCTAGGAACTCCCAAAGAGAAGAGAAACTGGATCGAGGGACAAACAGAAGACACCGGTTAGTCCATCTATCTCTCTTCATTCTCAATTCATAAAGGAAGAATACTAGAATAGTTGTTTCTTTTTGTTGCTAAGGCACTGTCACACCTTAGGTGGATAGGATCGTCCTGCATAGGCATTTTTCCCCACAACAAATTGGCGACCATACTAGGGAGATCTGTTTAGTCATTTTATTTGTGTTTTTATCATTGTTTGTTTCATAGACTCAATAGCAAAAATCGAACTGCATCTGCTATTCTCAGATGCAAAGTAGACAACTGCTGCTTTGATCCAATCACTGGATTTGTCTATGATCTGAACAATGGACTCACAAATGATTTGATGATCCTTTGTGATAGATCTTAGCCCTCCTTCAAAGCATCCCTTTGATTGTACCTTGCTTGTTGCTTTGATTTGGCCTGAAACTGTAGATTAAATAGCAAACTGTGACCCAAAACCAGTGAGGAGCTCTCGTTTCTCCTTCAGCGCAGGCTCTGTGAAGAGACTCTACATTTCAATGCAGTTCCCGTGAAGGCTACCTGCATTGAAATTCAGTTTCCCTATTATACAGGTGCGCTGATCGAGTTAGGCCTTGTGCAGCTGGGGTTCTCTGCTCTGTTTTGCCTTGTTTTGATCTCTGATTTTTGCAGCCTGTAACCAGCATAGGTACCTGTCTGATACCCCTTTTCTCTGCTTAAATTCCACCTCCTTTTGTACAAAAGACTGTGAGTGTTTTTATGTGTTTGTGGCATCATTTACAGTTTCCCTTTGCAAGAGTGAAATAGTCATCCTGTAGCCCTTGATTCAGATCTGTTGATTGTGATCTCAGGAGAGAGTTCATTGGCTGTTTACAGTTGGTTATACATTCATTTTTTCTTTTGGTTTGATTTTGTCTCTTTTGAGTGTCAAAACAAGTATTCATTTCGAAAATCGTTAAGTGTTGTAATCTCTTCTACCCTTTCTGATTTCGAAAAAGTAAACTTGTTTGTATTTGTCATTTAAAAGCAAATTCAAAGTTGTGCAAAAAGCATTCTTTTTAGGCATCAATATTAAGAAAGAGGAAAACAAACACTTGCATTGTGCATTTGCATCTTGATAGTTTGCATGATTGATTTAAGGAAAGTGCATTTAGAGTGTGCTGATTGCTCTCTGAGAAAAGATGGTGTCTTTATTTTCCCTTTGTAGCTAGGATTTTCATTGTTGAAAAATAGATAAAATTTGCTTATCATCTTTTAGATTGCATTTAGGAAGTTGTCTATACATCTCGTGGTGAACCTCAAAAAGAAACCTTCTAAGAAAGATCAACATAAAATAAACTGAATGAACTTAATAATGCTTTGTAACATAACGCACAACATAGAGGTCTAGGCTAGAGACGTGTTCCGGCATCGTAAAGCCTGGTGACTGTCGATCTCGCTGATGGTGGGTGATTCCTCCTGAGGGACGATAGCGCCAGTATGGATTGTGCTCCCACGTACCGTTGAGTATATATTGGGATACCCCTATAGGCATAAAACCTTTATCGTTAGGAAGGCGTGTCGGCCGCCCTACTAATCGCAATACACTGAACACAGCATTCAGGAAGATTGACCGCTCGTACCTTAAAAAGTATTCTGCGGTTTTGCGAAAAGTTTGGCACACCCTCTACCTAGAACTCCAGAGCAGTTCCTTTTGGCCTTTTTCAGACTCTATAACGAAAAATTCCATCCGAGCATTTGTCACTTCGGGCTCATTAAAACATCGAAGGAGACTAGAGTCATCTTTAGCTTTTTCTCGACTCTTTAAAATTGAAAAAGCAAGTTGTGTCTAAAAGCGTCTAAAATTCATTCAATTCGGAAACATACTTCCCCAGTTTATTTTAGTTGATCGAGTAATCCACAATCGTGGAAGAAATTCAATTGAAACCCCGTCGTTCGCGGAGACTTACGAGTCAACCGTCTTTGTCTCTGGAATCGAAGCCAGTACGGACAAAGCGAACTCGTTTAACCGGTTCCAAATCTCCTCTTAAAGTTAGAACAAGTGTTCCAACAACATCTGAGATTCTGGTTACTCCAAGAATTTCTGGAAACCCTGCCTCTACAAAAGAAGTTCAATAGCCACAGAGGGACAGTGATACTGATCCTAGTCTGAGAACAAACACTTGTGTTACTGAACCAGTTCCATCTGTAACCGGTTCAGAGAGTCTTGTTCTTCAAACATCTGTCGCCGTTGATTCAACCCCTTCTTCAGCACCAGAAATATTTTACGGACCTGACGGTCTTTCCCTTCCACCTGGTTTGATTGTGATAGAGGAAATTGTAGAAGATCCGCAAGCAAGTACTCCAACACATTTTGGAGTCGGGGTCACTCTATTTCCTTCGACATCAGAAGTTAGTTTACCACCAGTGGAACTTCCTATAGAATCGCTAGGTAATCTCTTGGATAGACTCAAAATGTCTGAACAACTATCGACATCTAGGACTGTGTCGAATGACACAGTGACAGCAGAACTCCTTGCCGTCACTCCGACAATGTTTGCCGGCATACAATTTCTCCTGACTAGCTCACAACCGCTAGAAGGATTCCATCCAGGGACTATTTCGACAGTGTGGTCCGTTTCTGTTTGTTCCTCCGGAATAATATCCGACAACTCTTATGTTGAGACTCGCCAAATTGATCCATTTGGAGGTCAATTTGGGCAATCCAGTCCCCAAGGACAGACAATCCCCTTGAGTTCCGGATTGCCACCGTATGGGGGGCAGTATGCCCTTTGATTACCCCCTCCGGGAGGATATCCATACGGGAGTTCACAACAGTATTCAGGTTATACTGGAGTTACATCAAGTGGTTGGGTACCTGTGCTACCTCAACAACCAAGGGTTGTGTATTCTATGCAAAAATGTGTACCTATGTCGAACATCCCTACAACACCAACTATTGTAACAGTGTCACAAGTTCAAACGTTGCCTGTTGTATGTCAACCTCAGATTTCTCAAGTTGTAATGCAACAGGCCCTTAACCCTGTGACTCAACCACAATCACCAACTGGTGGGGCGACATAGGTCCAAACGGGTACAATTACCTCACACCTTGGTCCAACGGTTAGTATAGCGCAACAGAACATGGCTTCGCAACCATGGATGGTGCAATATCAACAACCACAATTCCAACAAGTATACCAAGGTTCTGAGCAGCAGATCTTTGCGAACAGTGGACAACCGTACATCCAAAACGGTCAAAATCAACCACTTTACGGTGGTCATGTCCACCAACCGTATCAATCATACCAGCATCAATTACATTATGCTGGTATGAAAAGGCCAACTGCTCAGGCAATTCCATCATATCCTGGGTATGCTTCACCTAACCTGAATCAACAGTTACCATTCGTGGCAACTTTAGAGTTACCTGATTTACACCGGTTAACAAACGATCCAATTGCTTACGCCCCTTGGTGGCCAGCGATTCCTCACAAACTTCCTTCAGAAATTCCTAAATTTAATGGAAATCCAGGTGAGGACCCATCGAATCACGTGATGACATTTCATCTATGGTGTTCATCAAACACCCTAAACGATGATTCGATAAGGCTTCGCCTTTTTCAGAGGACGTTAACGGGTCCAGCGGCAAAATGGTATATTGAATTCCCTAGAGCTTCGTTTGACAACTTCAGTACCTTAGCCACGACTTTCTTAACCCATTTTCAGTTACCGATAAGGTATGAAATGGGAACAGAACTCCTAACCAACTTCAAACAGACAACGGCCACTAACATATCTGATCATATACATGAGTGGCGACGTCGTCGTAGGATGGTAAAAACATACGTTCCCGATCAGCTATTAGCTGAATGGTTTATCAAGTCCTTACTTCCTGCCATAACGGAAGATGTGGCAAAGGGGGGAGTCGTAACGGAAGAGCAAGTTATCGCTCGTGCGCAATATCTAGACTTGGTCTATACTCAGTCTGGCACGCTCTACGACAAAATACCTGATGCCCCTAGACTGGAATTCTCAATTCCTCCTCCTCCTAAATCAAACAATGACTCTCACGCCGGAAATGGCGTGATTGGCACGACAAACGCGAAATCGACAAAGGCTACGTCCAAGAAAGCTCGTAAGGTTTCAGATCAAAATGCAAGAGACGAACTTCTTGCCTTAGAAGTCAATGCCATGTCGACCGACAAGGGCAAAAAACTGAAGCAACCAGGGGGCAAGAAGAAAAAGAAAGGGAGGAAAAAGAAGCAAGATGAGTCATCTCCTGAAAAAGCTTCTACAAACCCTTCTAGGCAAAGGAAACCCCCTTTCGGGTGTCAAATATGCGATGAGGATCATTGGATGAATGAATTTCCATACAAAGCTGAGCTTAAAATATTCTTTAAGAGTTCGAAAACCTCAGAAGTATTAACTGATCCGTTTCCAAACCTGGGAACCAAACTGGTTGCTAATCAAAATGCTTCTCGATCCCAAGTTCTTATGTTGTCTGTCTCAAAGCAGCAAAATGATGCTTTGACAAGGAATAAAGATTACGGGAATCCACGGCTGTCGAATAACAAGGCTAATGAACAACCTAGTAGTTCGATGACAACTTTGACCGAAGTTGTGCCACCCATCATTCCTGAACAAATGATAAAGTCGCCAAAGGGAAGAGTACACAAATCGACATTTAATCCTCATGCAAAAATAGCACAGAATTATAATATAATAGAGGACCTGGCCCAATCGTCATCCACTATGTCGACACTTGAGGTACCACAAAATTGCCCCTCCCAAGAGCAAGCTTTATTATCAGCAATAGATGGGATTGGCCCAAGGGATTCCAATCTTGTGGCCTTTGATCATAAAGGATATGACCCTCAGTTACCAGCTCAACTAGCTTTCCTTATTCAAGTGAAAGCCCTCAACAAAACTATTCATCGAACAATTATTGATGAGGGGGCATCTACGTGTATTATGTCGATGAGTTGCTGGAAGAATTTAGGCTCACCACCCTTGTCGAGATTGTCAATGATGTTAAAAGCATCTGATGGATGATCATACACTCCATACAGGATTTTAAGTAACTTTCTAGTTGAACTAGGGGGAAAAACAGTAGGAATTGATGTTGAAGTAATTGATGGAAACCTCGATTACAACATCCTACTGGGAAGGCCCTGGATATATGCCATGGCTGCAGTTGTGTCGACCTACTTCAGGAAGATTGCATTTCCCTTTCAAGTAAGAATTACAATCATCGACCAACAAACATTTCTCCCCAACAGTTCACAAGTTACGGGAAGCATTCCAATGATCCATGGAAGCGATCATTCACTTCAAAATATTGGAGTAGGCCTCCTAAAAGACCCTGCCTTAATGGGTACTTTTGCCCTACCGCCTCCAAGTAATCTGGAGGAAGTGGCCACAATGGAGACCTACAATATGAAATATTCTATATCTAATGGATTCAGAATATTCCTAAACATTTTGTCAGCGTGGATCATCGCCCTAATAGAAATATTGTAAATACAGTGGGCTTCGAGGACGGTTCTTATCTCGTGTCAACCTCGTTAAAAAATGAAACAAGGAGTCATGAGGATAGTTCTTTTACTGTGTCAACCTCATTAAAAAATGAAACAAATCCCCTTTCAAAATCTCAAAGGTAAACATTCATTCCAACCACCGAGTTGAATGCAATGAAGCTTGGGGGGCATGCACCTCGATTTGCGTTGTTCTGCTGGGGGCATGCAAACTTATCAAGCAGTTTTAGCACACAATTCATGCTCGTTAAAAAATAAACGCAAGAATCGAGCAGTTTTAGCACACAGTTCATGCTCGTTAAAAAATAAACGCAAGATCCGAGCAGTTTTAGCACATAGTTCATGCTCGTTAAAAAATAAACATAAGATCGAGCAAATGTTTCCACCCGCGTTTAAGCTCGTTAAAAAATGAACTATTCCGGTAAATAACCACCGTGAATGTAGCGACATCAGCCATTAAAGCCTTGGTCGTGATTGCCCACCACCTCCACTTTTCCATTGGCCGATCATTCACCTCCATATGATTGTTTACCCATTTTGAGGAACAGTTGCGAAGAGTGATTTCACTAGCCATCCTTGTGACACTGCTGTGATTTGGAAATTCCAATCCTTCCCTGGAATCAACTGCTACCCTTTTTATCACTCGTTCCTCAAAAGACGAGTCTTCTTTAAGCTCTTTTCATCTGACTCGTAAAATATGAAAAGATTGCCGAGTTTTGGCCTTCCAGCTCGATAAAGTGACCAGAAGAGCTATCCCTCCTCTAGATTTTAATCTTTTTGGACCTGAGGGATTATTGCACAAAATGATCTAGCGCTTGTTTTATTCGGCTCGTTAAAGATATCAAAAATCCATCCCTTCTGTATTGTTTTATACTTTTTCGGACTTAAGGGATTAGATGACGAAAAAGGACTTCTGGAGTTAACTTTATGTACCCTTTCAGACTCGCTAAAAATGAAAAGGACCGAGTTATCCTTGTTGTTAGATTCGTTAAATGCATGAAATAGCGACAAACTTGTCTTTAGACGAGAACGAGTTTCACTATCGCTAGGCTCGTTAAAACATAGTGATGGGCTAGGCTCGTTAAAACATAGCAATGGGCTTGAAAAAAATAAAGAGGTACTGGTCAGCAATGACTGGGGAAAAATTGGGAGAAACTCAAGAAAACTTTGATGGTAGAAAGTCGCTCTTGAACATGACACTTTTCCTCCGTACCACAATCGGGTTGGGTTGTTTCATTCAACGGTCACATCACCATGGTCTCGCCATATCATCCATATTTGGGGTAATGCTACCGATCCATCGCATAATTGTTGCCATATGTTCAAGAGAAGTCGTTCAGAGAAATCACCTGTGTCCCATCCACTACCATACATTATACTCTTGCATGACCGCCACCCTGAATCATATGTCATCAGATCGTTTTCACCTCCATCAAAATCATTAGCTCCGTTCCATGTCATCGATGTGGGATTCATTAAGGCCCTCCTTTGACGGATCGCTTCTTGTCGACATCAGCTCATTATCCAAGAAGTTGATCTAGGAACACCCCCTTCAGTACTTTGAAGCTTGCATGCCTCAATGGCAAGTTTCTCACTTCCGGCGACAGGTATACATCAATGACCTTCGACCGAAAGATTTTGCGTGATGTTCGACGCCAAGTCCTCTATTCACACCACGTGAATTGTACTGCAGTACCTTGAGGGTCATCTTCATTATCGGTGATTCCTCTCGCGCTTGTTAACAGTTTACATCATTGACTGGTAGTCAAGCGATGTATTTCCATGTTCGACTTCAGAACAATTCTCACATGGATCGACTTGTACTTAGAGTGAAGATCGGATGAGATTGAAGACCCCAGATCTAGTTTCATCCATCCGGGCTGTGATATATATTCAGAAAATAAAGACATAGAAATGTACAGCTTTATAGCACAAATAATCATCCTACCAAAAGGATGATGGCTCTATCAGAATCATCAGTCTATCATCAGACGATTGTCTGTTATATGTACATGAAAATGAATTTATAAAGCTGAGCATGGGAATGCCCGCCTCAGCTAGATCATGAAAAAAGTATGAAAATAATGTATTGTATTTTATTGTATTACAGGTCTCCTCCCAGCATTGAAAGAACTTCAGATCCTCCTAATAAGCATTTCACCCGATAAATGGCCTCATACTTTAGGGGGCAACTGTTATAGACATTTTTGTGCCTTACAGCTATAAGCATGAGATGTCCATAATCCAAGGGATCCAAAGTCCCTAAACATGTTGTTCCTACCCCTAGAGGAACAAGGCTAACAAACCACAACAATTCACAGAAGTTCTCCACCAGAAACTGCTCAAAAAACAAGTCAATTCAGGATCAATTCAGAAGCTCCACTAGCTGCCTGTGTTGAAATGCAGAGGCTACACTGGCTAGTTGCATTGCAACGTAGGTGGAAGCACTACCAGGGTGCGCTGAGCGGGAAATGACAAATGTCAGGGTCTCTTGTGAGAGGTGTCAAGACTGTGGAGGCTTCCAGAATCTTCCTCCATGACACTTGCCTTGCTGAGTTCGTCTAAGTGATGAGTAAGAGGCTCTTAGTCTCCAAGTGGAAGTAAGAATTGAAAGAGAGAGAGGACACTAGTCAGATCACAAGCTGATTCATCCTCACTCCAAACATCTATATATGGATCTCTTCTCCATGAGATCTAGAGGCTGGAATTTGGTTATTGCAAAGAATTGCTGCTGGTTTGAGATTGAGATCATTGGGTGCTTAATGCTGAAGGGAGGTGAAGATAGGAATTTCATTTGCTGGGAGGTAGATGCTGGATTGGAACTCTCTTGGTTGTATCTCCTCCTGAACCTTATTATTTCATCAATAAAGCTATCTTGGTTTCTCCTATATGCTGATGTGTCTTTGATGTATGATTGCATTAGTATATTTGGTTTACTTCTAATCCTGAACTAGTTATGAATATGAATTTATGTCTTTGTGTAGTGTTCCCTTCTTGTGATCTTGCAGGAACATGTTGAAGCTGGGCGAGTGAGAAGGCAAGTAGCTGGGAACTCCCAAAGAGAAGAGAAACCGGATTGAGGGACAAACGGAAGACACCGGTTAGTCCATCTATCTCTCTTCATTCTCAATTCATAAAGGAAGAATACTAGAATAGTTGTTTCTGTTTATTGCTAAGGCACTGTCACACCTTAGGTGGATAGGATCGTCCTGCATAGGCATTTTTCCCCACAACACTCTTCTTATTGCTTTCAAGCAATTTCTTTATAATGTTGACTAGAGATTTATTCGAAGATTCGGCCAGCCCATTTCCTTGCGGATGATAGGCGATCGAATGCCCCAAGCTGATGTTATATTTGTAGGAAAAATCAACCATTTTCTTTTATTTAAACGTTGCTGCATTATCTGTAATCAACTTATGTGGACAGCCGAAACGTGACAATATGTTATTCTCAAGGAAAGAAATAATTACCGAGTCCCTGGCCTGTTGGGTGGGAATGGCTTCAATCCACTTCGTGAAATAATCAGTGGCGGTCAATATCCATCTATGCTGCCCGGAAGATGCTGGGTGGATTTTGCCAATAAAATCCAAGCCCCATTGCTGAAATGGTGCACTGATTTCAATGGGCTTGAGAGGTAACGGCTATAATTTCTGCTTTCCTTGAAAAATTTGACATTCATGACAACTCTTAACTACTTTATATACATCAGAAAAAAATGAAGGCCAACAGAAACCTGCCCTTAGGATTTTATTAGCCGTGGTCTTCCAAAACAAGTGACCCCCACAGTCACCTTTATGAAAATCCTCTACAGCTCTCTTAGCTTCTTCCTCGACTAAACAATTCAGCAATATGCCACCAGGGTCTTTCCAATAAAGTGCAGATTTGATGATACAAAATTTGGTAGCTTTTAATTTCAATGTCCTAGCTTTGTTTCGAGGCATCCCAGGGGGTGAAGATAAATTTTGAAGCACATATACAATATCAGCATACCAAGGAGAGGAAACAAAGATATCGGATACCTGTAGAGCTAAATTTTCTTCATCTTCATCAGATAAGGCAGCAATCAAATTGATGTCTAGGACATGGAGATTTGTTTCAGCCATCTTCTTAGCAAGACCTTGACCCTTGATCAACTTGGTAGGCTTAATTTCCACATCATATTCTAATAGTGCAGCGATCCACTTTCCCCTTCTTCCTTCCGGTTCCACTTGTACCAAAACATCCTTAACAGCTGCGTTGGGAACATATGCCAAAATATGAGAATTCAGTATGTACACCCGGAAATCTTTCAGTGCTTTTACCAGTGCCAATGCTTGTTTTTCAATGATATTATATTTCAGCGCTCCATCCCTTATGATACAACTAAAAAAGGCTATGGGCTTCTCAACTCCATCTCTTTTTTTCATCAGCACAGCTGCCAATGTATGCTCTGAAGCAAATGAAAATAAAATAAAATCTTGTGTATAATCTGGGCTGATTAGAGTTGGGGCTGAAGATAAAATTAACTTTACCAAATTGAAAGACTTTACCACCTCTTCGGTCCATTTGAGCTGGCTGTCCTTTTTTAGCATGTTGGTTATTTCTCTGAGATGTTCGGGAAGATTGGGAATAAATCGACGCAGAAAATTCTACTTGCCATTAAAGGACTGAATCTCCTTCTTGTTTCAGGGTTGCTATAACTACTGAATTGCTTCCACACATGCAAGATCTATACGAATGCCATCTTTAGAAATGATATGGCCCAACAACTTGCCTTCGCTCATAGTGAAAAGGCTCTTTTTCGGATTCAATGAGATACCATATTTTTTGCACTTTTGAAACACCATTGTTAAATGATACAAATGCTCTTCATCAGATTTAGAAAACACAGTTAAATCATCAAGATAAACGACCAAAAAGACATCCTTCTCATTAGCAAAGGCCATGTCCATCGCCCGCTGAAAGGTAGCACCTGTGTTTTTCAATCCAAATGGCATCTTGGCATAATGAAATGTCCCCCATGAAGTTGTCAATGCAGTTTTGTCGCGGTCATCCTCATGCACCAAAATCTGATTGTACCCGGAATAACCATCAAGTATAGACATCCTTGATGTGCCAACTACCCACTGCAATATATGATCCATCTTGGGCAGCGAATAATTGTCCTTTAGCGACACCTTATTGAGATTTCTGAAATCTATACACAAGCGAATCTCGCCGGTCTTCTTTCTCACAGGCACCAAGTTGGAAATCCAGTCGGAAAATCTGATTGGCACTATGATTCCAGACTTATACAACCTGTTGACTTCCTTCTCGATCAATGGCAGCAGCTTAGGATTAATTCTTCTCAACTTTTGTCGGAAAGGCTTTTGATTTGGCTTTATGGGAATGGTGTGCTGAATGATACTTGTGTCATAAGTTTTCAAATCTGAATAGTCCCATGCAAAAACATTAGAAAACGAAGACAACAATCTGATATATTCTTTCTTTACCTTGGGCGACAATGCTTTTGATAGCTTCACCATCTTTGGATTCTCAGCTGTCCCGAGATTCACTTCTTCAACACCTCCTTCCATGGGCCTTAAGGTGGTTTTGCGGGGCACGTCATCTTTATCAAACAACTCTTCCAAAGAAATTAAGCCTTTAGGAATGAAATTGTCTTTAAGCTGCAATACATCCATTTGATTTACTTCCTCAGCTTCTGTGTCTATGGAGATGTCTTTGAAATCACCCTCAACTTGCAAAAAATCTTTGATTTCCTCATCATCTTGGAAAACTTGCCAACACCTTTGATTGTCTGGAACTGTAGGACGGTGCTTCACATAAATTTCAAACTTATTGTTGGAATTCATAGGTATTTTCAGATTACTTGCTGCCTTAGCCAATGCATCCGCAACACCATTTTGAATACGGGGCACACATGTCAAAGTATATTCAAAAAACAATTTTAAGATATCTAGGATAGCATTTCGATATGCTTGCATACGAGGATGTTTAGCCTAAAATTCACCTTTCACTTGCTTTATAACCAACTCGGAGTCGCCATATACCGCTATCTTCTTTGCCTTCAACTTCCGAAGGATTTTCAGACCAGCAATGAGAGCCTCATATTCCACCTCATTATTTGAACAATCAAATGCCAATTTGTATGAACATACCCGTACCTTGCTGGGGACTTGGTTTTGGACTGAAAATGGGCTTCGAATCCACACACCTATACCAGCACCATCGCTGCCCACAACGCCATAAAAATCCATGGTCAAAAGATCATCCTCATCATCCCTTAAGTGCTGAAAATGTGATGTCTCTGCATTTTCTGTTTGCTACCCATTGATCTCAGCTGTTGGCTTCATGACAGCGGACCTTTCTTCCCTTTCCTTTCTTAAAATTTCTCTGAAATTTTCTGAAATGTCTGGTATATCTTCTACTTGAACTAACTGACTATCTATCTCATTAAAATTCTCCGTAAACAAAACAAATGACTCTAAATCTGTATGTACATAATTTACAGGATGATTGGTTGTCTTTTCCTTACTAGTGATCATGTATTTCATCTTTTGTTCCCGATATAACTTCCTCATCTGACCAAAGACCGGAATTGTAGAATAGGAAAAATCGAGCTGAAGTGTACCTTTGAGCTTGGCTCCCCGAGATCTAGAAAGCAACATGCCGAATCGTGGATGAATATCCGCCACCACCACATCCATCAAAACAATCTTCGCTGGAATTTGATCTAGGCTCACCACCAAGTCCTTGATCAAACCAATACATTTCACCCGGCTGGAATCAAACGAATACAAATCATGATATTTCCTTGTGATGTCAAGTCCGAGCTTCTCCATAATTGTTTTCGGCATCAAATTATGTGAAGCTCCCAAGTCAAACATGGCATTGTGCAACACATACTCATGCAATCGCAAACTGATATAGAATGGAGGAACATCACTTTCGGGAGACTCACCATTTAAAGCAGGCCCAAAAATCAGCTCCGACTGATCATCTTCTACATTCATCGTGTCTAGCATTGGATCAAAATTCAGCATATTGGAAATTTTGCCTCGGTAAGTGCTGTTCTTCATGATTTCCGTCAAAGGAATGGATACTTTCAACTTTGAAATTTCATTCTCCAAACTGAAAACTGAAACCTTCTCACCTTCTTTAGCCGGATTGTCTCTTTTTTCAACCTTATCTCTTGGTGTGTTTGATGGCTGATTTGTTTTGCTTGCTGATGATGATTGACTTGTTGAAGGATCAATTTTGTCTTTTCCTTTTGTGTGTGGGGAAGCCAAATCATTCTTTGCTGAAGTATCTTTCCTTTTCTGAATGGGATTTATGGGAATAGCTCGGTTTCTTAATTGTCTCTGCTGAGTGGATAAAGCATTTAGGTACCCTCTTTGATACTCTTCTGATTCTTCTTCAAGTGTTGCATCATTTGACAAGATATAATGTTCATCCTGAGGGATAATGGAGTGACTTACCAAATCTTCTTCTTCTGTAACATAAGTGGGAAGATCATCGGGAGTGAAGAAGTGATTTTCCTCTCCCACCGTATCCCCTTCATCCTCTGATTCTTGGCTAACAAAATTCTGCTGAAAAGGAGGTTTAATTTGTTGCTGAACTGCTGCCTCTTGTGCCTTTGTTTCACGCAGCTTGATTCTATATTGTGGCTGCTGTGCACCTCGGAAATTAGGATTACGGATCTGCGGCTCCGACTTATCAATGTGAACATTTTCAAGTGCCCTTTTAATCTTTTCAACTTCACGAAGAAGTTGATCTGATGTGGATGCTTCCTCTTTGATTGTGACTCGCTTTTCCGCCTTCATTCTTGACCTTTTATCATTCAAATTCACTTCAACACTAACAACAATTTTATGCATATCCTCCAAGGTAGGCGGATCTCTATCTCGCAATGAATAAGCCATCTCCGGATCAAAACCATCCGAGAATTTGAGAAGTGTTGATTTTCTAGATGGCCTCAAATCATCTGGAATAGCATTGTAAACTGTATTAAATCTGATAATGTAGTCTTGGACTAACTCACCATGATTATGCTTGAGGTTGTTGTACTCATCATTGATCTGAAGTGGATCCTTTCTGATTTCCCATCGATCTAGAAACTGGTTCTGAAGTGCCTCTAAGGTAGCAATGCTCCGACCTGTCAAACCTCTGAACCACTTTCTTACTTCGCCATCAAACGTTTGTACAAAAAAATGCATAGTTACATTCTCTTCATCTATCTCATATAGATCAAAGAAAGTCGTCATTTTATCTATATGTTGCTGAGCAGAAATAATCTGTGGAGTGCCATCAAACATGGGAATTTTACTTTGATAATCGGCTGGCATATCATGCAGATTTTGGGGAAGAGCAAGAGGAGCAAATCAGGCAGCCATTGCTTTAGGTAGATTGGGTCTAGGAGTAGCGGGTGGAGTAGGTGTAGCTGTAGTATGAGGAGTATGAGGAGGAGAAGTGGTATGGGATGTAGAAGGCGAACCAACTGTAGATGTCAGATAAGTGATTATAGGAGAAACAGAAATAAAAGGAGGATTAGACTGCTCATGCGCCGTGATAGTGGATCCGATATGAACAGATATAGTTTCAACGAACTTAGCAAGATTTGTAGCGTGAATATCTGACTGAAGAGATCTTAGGATGAAATTGTCAACCAATCTATTGTGTCTCTCAATTTCAAGAGCAGCTGCGAAATCAGGGTTAGGAGCTAGAGAATCAAGTGTACTTTCAGATTTGGTTTTGAACAAAGACAACTCAAAACTCTCGTCAAAATCAAGGTCTTCAAGATGCTCAAAAATAGCTGGACATGAATGAGATTTGAATATACGACCAAAATTGGAAGCCAGTTTGGAAATCAAGGAACAAATAACCAATCAGCCTGTGAAAACTCTTAACTAATCATCCAAAAGTTCAGAGTTTACAAATGAACTGGGGTAAAATGCAATTGAAGTGCTGTATTCACATGCTCACGGAGATTGACTGAAGCGGCGTTTATCTACTTCCGCTTATGCAAAGCAAAAGCGTTTCGAAGCCTACCTGGCGTAACTTCAGGCTCCGTCTAAGACTTATGAAGCAAACACATCAATCAATAGACAAGTTTTTCTCCCCAGTATGGTCGCCAATATGTTAGCACTTGAAATTTCACCTCAGGCTGAAAAAGGTAAACTCCAAGGCAACATCAAACCACTTAGCCTCGTAGCTAGCCCTACGGGGCAGGAGAGGGCTCTCTCCGATTTATCTCGGTAAAGATCTTCAATGGGCAAGATAACCAATAGGGAAACACTGATTTTAGGCTAGTAAAATGATCAAGAGGTTTGATTTGGGATTTTAGAGTTTTGGTGGAAAATTGGGGAATGGCAATTTTGGGTGCGGGGATTGGACACAGTTTTTGTAGGGGGTTCTTTGGGGCGAGGCAGGAGACAGTATTGATGCCTTTGATAGAGGTGGATGGATGAGAATGACCAGTGAGGAGTTAAGGAGAGCAAGCAATAACCTTTAATTCCCCTTAAACAGTTGAAAACATTGATATTAAGATAACTTAAAAGCAGAGCATGACAGTCATGAATTCTACTTTAACACTTCATTTGCCTAATTTGCAGAAGGAAAAGTAAGGAAATGATTCACATAACACACTTACAAGTACAAAGAGAAACACACCATCAATACATGTAACCACAAGAATCCCAAAAAGGATTGCAAAACCCCGGTCTTCCTTTGCCAAAAATTGTAGAGATACAGTGAGTAATACAATAAGAGCTTCCCCTCAAGAGTCCAACCCTCCAACGATGAAAATGACTAAGAAAATACATAATATAGGCAAGCTAACACTTTTCCTTGCATCTAGGGTTCGAGCTCACTATCCTAGGAGCTGTTTCAACCAATTCTAAACTAAGCACTGAAAACTAGGTAATAAAAACAACTTGCCTCTATAAGCTAGGAAACCAATTCATTCATTAAATTTTACCTATCTTATGAATGAATCCTCTAGAAGAGATAAATAAGTGTCTAAACATAATAAAATTACATCATTTACAACAAGGAGGATGAAAATCAACTCCAAAAAGTCAAATCCAGTCAAAACTGCGTTTTGCTGAGCTGTAGGTTGAATTCCTGTGCAAACTGCCTGATGGGTCGCGCGCAATTCCTAGATGGGTCGCGCGCCTTTGGAGGAACTTCCAGGTGTCCAAATGAGGAAAAAGTGGGCTTTTTGGAAAGGTCTGTATGTCTACTTTCCAACCCAAGTGGAATTTCTAAATTTGGTGGTCATTTGCCCCTCCAAAATTGTAATCTCCCAAGACTGCTTCCTGTGTGACAAAAATGTGGCAGAAAGTCATTTTTTGCTTGTTTTTTGACTTTCTGGAGGCCCAAAACTTGATGAAAT
Organism: Pinus tabuliformis; assembly: GCA_031772625.1. Classification (NCBI taxonomy): domain Eukaryota; kingdom Viridiplantae; phylum Streptophyta; class Pinopsida; order Pinales; family Pinaceae; genus Pinus; species Pinus tabuliformis. Next base: position 1,312,424,818 of record CM062804.1, read on the forward strand.
CTCTTGGTAATGGCTGAGAAAGTGTAAATTTTCATGAAAAATCCAGGAATGCTTGGAGTTTCCAAACAAAAGGGTCACGCGCGGTGCACAACCCATCGGTGAAGAAAACCTGTTTTTTGCCAGAAAAATCACAAATGACCCAAAATGCTCAAAATTTTTTGAAAATTGTGCTGGAGTTGAGTTATTTAGTATCATGCTCCTTCAAACAAGCCTCAGCCAAGATGTGGAGGGGGTCGGGCCTTTTCCTTTGTTTTTGTGCTTTGGCCAACCGTCTTTGGAGCACTTTCATTCTTGCCTTGCATACGTGCATCCGCGTCCAATAATGATTTTTCATGTTTCTGAGCAATTATTTATCTTGGTTGGCCTTGGCCAGCAACCTCTCCAAATGAGCATTTACCTGGAGAAGCATAGCCTCTTGCTCAACGGGTACCAAATCGCCGGGTCTCTTTCGAACCAAGTTGCGGTCCTCATGAATCCTCCGCAACTCATCAAGAGTGTGCTCATCCTCCAACTGCTTGTTGCACTTCTGTAAATATGTGATCGTCCATTGTGCCCCTTCCAATCTTCACTGCAATGAATCATTTTCAGCTCTTAGGTGCTGAATGATCTCCTTTGACTCTAGGCTAGGAGAACTGATATCATGATCAACAATCTCTATATCTGGAACACCTGATGGCCCCTCATCAATCCTGGGCTGTTTTCCCCTCTCTGATACCTGTGTTGCTATCAAAGACGAGGCCCCTTCCACCTGGTGTGGAGATAACATTCGTGGTGCTGATGAAGAAGGCGAGACCCCTTCCACCTGATGTGGAGAAAATACTCGCCGAGCTGCTGCAAATAAGGCCCTGTGGCCTCTCTGATAAGTGACCAATGGAGGAGAGCTCACATGTCTAGTCTCAGAGATATCATGCTGCTGTGATGGTCCTCCCTCCTCATGAACAATCTCAGGATGTGGTAGTAGTGCTGTGAAAAACTCACGAGAGATAAACTCCTCCCATGGGATGCCATGCTGAGCCAACTGATGTGTGACCACAACCTGAATCAAACCATAATGATAGAGGCTCCTATATTGTTGTGCTAGGCTCTTCCTCTGCATCAAGGGCACCATCCTCTCAATATTCTGGCACAAGAAAACAGGGATGTTCATCATCCGAACCCGTGTGAAATGCATCAACAAGCGAATATGGTATGAATACACACGTGAAAATCTGCCCTCACAGGTGCAATAGCGCATGATAAGCCTCATCAAAGGAGCATATTCATTCCTCAAAAATCTAAAAGGAAATACACTCGTCACTTGTCTCATAAATGCAGGTTTAATGTAAGGCTAATACTGAAAACTGTCCAATATTTTGCGCTTGTTCCACACTTCTCCAATATTTGGTATCCCTGTTGCTTGAGCAATCATCTCGGGTGTCAATGTAAAATCCACCCCTGCAAGGTTCACATGCCCATCATGAAAATGCAAAACAAAAAAGCGAGCCAACTCCCTGTGATGCTGGATTTGAGAGATCCTCTCACAAAATTCATAACATGACAGATAGCGGAAACATGTGACTGCAATTGGACAAGCCTACAAATCGGTCAAAGAGGTGGGCTCCTCTCTCTTATGGTGACCGCTCTTACCACCCCTGTGAGGCCTCCTATGTACCTCAAACTCTGAAGCTGACTCATGGTCATCACTTTGCTCATAATCGGTTTCGGTTTCTGACATGGTTTCAGGAGCAAAGTGGCTGAAATGTACTTCTGCTTCTGCTTTGAAATCTGTTGTTTTAACTGTTTTGAAATGCTGTTTCAAGGGGAAAAGTAGCACAAGTGAAGTGTTAGGGAAGGGAGACTTGGAAGGGAAGTTGGGAAAAATATATGAAATAGGGAGTTTAGGGAAATAATTATGACATATACATCATCATACAATTTCATGTGCAAGGATGTTATGGGAGGTAGGGTTTAGGGTTTGATTTTTGATTTCTTAATATTTTTGGTAGGGAAATTAAATAACAATGGTAAGGGAGTAAGAAATGGGAGGTGGGAAAATGTAGGAACAATAGGAATGAAAAGGAATACCTTAAAACAGCAAAACAAACCCTAGCAACTTTGATATTTTCAAGCAAAAGCACATGGAGTCTTTACTTGCAAATGAAGGCTTTTAAAAATATTATCATGATCTTCTCAAGATTTAGCAAACCATAATTTATATGATTGAAGGCCTACCTGACAAGCTTGAACAATTTGTGGTCGCTTGGAAACTTGCTGGTAATTTTCTGTGGAGGAAACCCTGATGGGTCGCGTGCACTGCCCAACAGGTAGCGCGCACTCAACGGGTCGCGCCCGTATAAAATTTACACTGCCGAGGTGCCCTGATGGGTTGCGCGCACTCAACGGGTCGCGCGCCAGTCTCGACGGGTCGCGCGCCTTCACACTTCACCAAATTCGCCCAAATGCTCTTGAAAACGATTTGCTCTATTGCTTGAAGGCACAATGAAGCTTAATGGAGGGAGAGAGACTTTATAGCCTTGTTTTGAATTAATTTCATGTCAAAACCCTCTTTCTAATGTTTTTCATGACACTTTTTAAACTTTGAATGCTGCTGACTTTTTGGTTTCCTTTTGTCCTGAAATTGGTTGAATTGATGTTTTTCCTTGATAATTTTTGCAGGGATAGCTTCTGAAGAGTCTTGGCAAAGGGGACCAGGGTTGCGTGTTGCCTTTCGAAGAATTTTGAATTTTTACAATTTTTACAAAATTTTGAGAAATGACCTTGGCTTTAAAAACAGGGTTTTTAAATCCAAGGTAAAAATTAATTGTACAAGTTGAAATCTTTTAAAGAAACACTTTGATAATCATCCCTCTGGCCTGCTGGGCATTTATTGACTTTTAGAGACATGACCTTGAAGACAAATTGGACCTAAACCCTAGACCTAAGACTTTTGACCTCAAGACAAAAAAAACAACTTTGAATTAGTTTATTGACTGAAACAACGTGATCCAGCAGTGCCAAGAGGAGAATAAAGACACCAGCTCCTCCATCAGGGTTATGGCATGCCTAATGGAATGCAATAAGATGACACTGATGAGACACCTACTTATGCAAATGCAAAGATCTTTGATCGTTGATGGAGGGCTACTAGACCGACTCTAACACCCCCCTCTCCTTACTCTACTCTAGTTAGCTGACAAGGATTGACTAAAAATAGAAAATTGATTAGAGTAGGAGGTACCAGTTAAAAGTGAAAGCATCGCAATTTCATGATGACTCTATCTGAAAGGGACATATTTTCCATCAGAGTATCATCAACTAAAATAAATGCATGATTCACATAAGGAGAGGAAATAGATAGATAACCAATCATTGAAAGTAGTACAACTTACTCTTAGACTTCACCCTTCCTCTCTAAGAAGCCAAACATGGTCTCATGTAGAAGCTAACTTACAACTAAAAAGACAACAAACTTAAGGAAATAAACGAAGCAAAAAAAAAGAAGAAAAGTGAAGAAAATAAAAGAAATAATAAATAAAAGAAACACTACTCCTACTCCTAACCTAAACATAGCATAGGCTAGACATACGTAAAGTGATACTTCCAATGAAGCCACTGATGCATTAGATGGCCTATGTTGGTGAGGGACTGCATGTCAAGAAATATGTACAAGCATACCAACAAGAAATAAAGGTAATCCAATACAAACCATAAAGTTTGAAGCTTCAATGCACCCAAAGAAAAGTAAAAATGCAAAGCACGTGAAAGGCACTGTGCGGATGTACCATGGTGTTCAAACCCATTGTGAGTCAAAGACATGCAGTTGCACACTTTCAAACTTGAAAAATGAGAAAACATGAGGAAAGAAGAAGATTTCCATTTTGCAATAATGCTTGCTACATATGACTCCTCTAATTACTGAGCGATAGGATAGTGTGATATAGATGGAGGATACAAAGATTATAAGATAGATTGATTTTAAACATGTACAACAAAGTGATGAGGAGCCTAGATAGATTTAACATTTTTCTGATTAGAAGTGGAATTGACCTCAAGTCTACAGTAACTTGACATAACCATCATATTGGGCTAAAGTGGCTCAACAACTTGGGGAGTTTCCAATTCATCAAAAGATGGATCATCAAAGATCAGGGTTTTAGGAAGATCAATAATGGAAGAATCTCAATCATGATCAAATGAGTCAATGAAGAGATCACGATAGCCATTATAAGAAACTGCAAGATTATGAACAAAGGCATTCTCATGATCTGATGAATCATAAAGAGGGGATGATGGAAAACAAGAAATTTAACCCTATATGTTCATGGAAAGGTAAGATGAGAGATTGGGAGGATCAAGTAGAAAATATTTGTCCTCTCAACATTCAAATGAAAAATTGGCATTCCATGTGGTCTACGAATGATCGAAAGTAGTATCATCAAAAATTGAATTTTCACAAGATTGAATAGGAATGAAAAAATCATGGTAAATGTCAGGATAATGTGGAAGAGGTGTAGACAAAAGTAGGTCATCCTTCATGGTAGATTCTCCTTCAGAATCGCACACATACTCATAAAAAATGATACCGCAGCTTCATTGTTCAACACCGATTGCATTCAAAGCTTGATCCTCATGAACATCAAAAGAGAAATTTTAAATAGGTGAAAATAACACATCAAAATATGGAGGAACAGAAGAACCAAACGATGGAGGACATGGAGACAATACTTCATCACAACCGTCACAGTCATAGTCCAAGTATGCGCTGAAATTACAAGTAAGTGGGGTAGGAGAAGGTGGTGGTAGATCAACAGATGAATGCTCAACTTCTCTCACTTGGACCTATGGAACTAGAGATGTTTCATCATAGGGAGATGAAAGGTCATTTGGAGCAAAAACCTTTTCCATCATAGATTTAGAAGCTCTAACAAAAAAGGTATGATGGAAGAGTCTCAGAAGATTATAACTCATGTGGATTTTCTAAAATTTGAACAAGATATAGAAATTTGTCTACCACGAAAGTCTAGTCAACTTCATCTTCATGAAGTTAAAATAAGTAAAGGATGAAACAACCATGAAAATCCCGAACAAACTCAAAAGGGGCTTTTCTGTAAATTTAAAATTTTGCTATTAAGAGCTTTAAAATCATAGAGATCAAAAGCACTGCATGACTATATGAAATTTATTCGAAAGAGTGAATGGAGTATTTAGGCAATGTATTAAACCATTGTCACAAACACCCTTCGAACATGAGAATGAACAACCTACATCAAACATCCTCATAGTGGATGTTTTGGTTTGTGCAGAAGTCAAGAAACTGTGTGGTGTGGTCAAATATGGTTGTTTCACCCTCACTATTAAATTTTATATTAGACAAGTGATCAACAATTATCATCGGAACTTTTAGATTTACGTGTCTGTAAAAACATGTTTGTGTTATGATTTGATGAGAAGTCATTAAATGAGTAAAGAAATTCAAAATAGGCTTCAAGGGCTCAACTTATCATCCGGCCCTCCTTCTAGCACCATAAATGTTGATGGTGTTCGACACGCCAACATTCAGGGAATCTCCCTAATATGAATTCCCTATTAGACCTCACACGGTTTGGAGTAGGAGTCCCAGTAGTGGGTGTTAATTTTATGCCTTGACTGTGGAAATTTGCAGAGGGAAATATGATAATTTTGGGTAAGAGCAAGTATGTAACCCTGCGGAGGATCATGTGTGATGCATGAAGGTTCCAACACACAAAGGGAAAAGGAGGTGTGCCGCTTGGAAGCATGTAATAGTACACACCTTGAATTAGTTATTTATCATTTAATACTAGTTGGACACTATCTATGTGAACAAAAATAGGTCTCAACCTCATCAAATCTGGCTCCATTTCCTATCACAAATAAGGAACAAAAAATCTAATGATTTAATATTGAACATCAATATTAAAATAACATGCATCAAAGAAATGTATTTGCAATGTTACATTGAAAAATAAAAAATATAGAACCTATTTTTACCTCAATTTGACATAAAGTAATCTTGCATGATCAACAGAACATGTATACCAAAACAAGAGTCCTAGGGCATTTCAATTTCCCAGTTCTCATCTTTGTCATCATTTTCTACATTGTGAACATGATATTCTCCAAATGAACTATCGTTATAAGCCTCCGAAATATTGATTTTTTTATCAAGTTGAATAGAGAAATTTGTTATATTGTTTTCTCCCCATCTATCACAATCTAATCACCAAAGAGTTAGTTCTCTTTCATATGGAAAAGTGTTAATGCCATACTTTGTTACATATAATTTTAAACATGTATCAACATGTTTATCAAGATTTTTCTTCAACTATGACTTCAAGAATGATAATGCACTAAACATTCTCTCATCGTCCACTGATCCTAAAATTGTGGTTTGACAAAAATATGCTAATTTGAAATATTTTGATATGCTTTATCGCAGGTATTGGCTATCACTTAAAGTAGTCCATAATCTTGTTATAGCACAATTTTCATTAGGAATTTTCAAAAAATGATATTTGTTCCACATTTTTTCGCCAAAGAAATCACCTTGTTGATACAATTTTGATGAATATAAAATACCTTCAATTTGTTCTCCATGTATCGAGACTTTCTTGCAAAAGTGGTCTAGTAAAAAATTTAATCTCTTTTGGAAATCGAATTTTAAAGTTTGTGGACATTGATAATGGTTCCAATATTGACGGTATCCCACACACATGGAATCCAACAATTCATCTCTAGGAAATAATTCTCTTATCTTTGATGATAGTGATCTTGTAATTTCTATCAAATTTTATCTCACCGAAATCACAATATTATCAAATTGTTCTCTTGACATGAGGAAATATTTGTTGATTCATCCTATCTTACTAATATAATGAAAAGGAACCATATACCCATGGACTGCAATACATAGTATCCCTTTTTCATCAAGATTAAAAATACATTCAATATTTTTCATATTGATGATATTAGTCGAACTTGTAAACTTTAATGCAGTAAAAGGGTTGGCATCATATACAAATTATCCAATGAAAGGCAAGCTTTAGGTAGGGTCGCCATTTCTTAAGTGCATGGAGTATTGCTAACATTTCCTTCTCATAAATAGCTTTGCTTAAAAACTTTCCCTTGATTGGACGACTTTCAAAAGAAATGGGTCTTTCATCTTGCATTAGAACAACACCAATTCCATTTCTTGAAGCATCACATTCCACAATAAAGGTTTTTGTGAAGTCCGATGTAGCTAAGACCGGTGCGTGGCACATTGCCTCTTTAAGATGTTCGAATGCCTTTGTTTCTTTTGGAGTCCATAAAAATGCATCTTTCTTCAATAATGTCGTTAGAGGTGCTGCTATTCTCCCATAATTCTTAACAAACTTGCGATAATGCCCTGTCAACCCGATAAATCCTCACAAATGCTTTATGGATGTGGGAATTTTCCATTCCTTAATGGCTTTAATATTGCTAGGGTCTACCTTAACTCCTTCATGAGATACAATATGACCCAGATATTTCACCTCTTGTACTCCAAAGAAACATTTGGATCTTTTTGCATATAATCGTTTCTCCTCCAATAGTTGTAGCACCCTGTCAACATGTTCAACATGATCCTTCCAAGACTTGCTGTAGTTCAGTATATCATCAAAAAATACTAACAAAAATTTTCTAAGGAATGGTTTGAAAATTGAATTCATCAAACCTTGAAATGTTGAAGGTGCATTGGTAAGGCCAAAATGCATGACCAAAAATTCATAATGACCCTCATGAGTTCTAAATGTTGTTTTCAGAATGTCTTCAATCTTCATTCTAATTTGATGATATCCCGAACGAAGATCCAACTTGGTGAAGTAAATTGATCCATGCAATTCATCCAGTAATTCATCAATGATAGGAATGGGAAACTTATCTTTAATAGTGAGCTTGTTGAGCTCCCTATAATTTGGACACATGCACCATGATCCATCCTTCTTGTGCACCAATACGACTGGAGCAGAGAAAGAACATTGACTTGGTTGAATTACACTAGCCTCTAGCATTTCTGCAACCATTCATTCAATTTCACTCTTTTGGGCATAGGGATATCTGTACGGCCTGATGTTTGGAGGAACACTTCCTGGAATCAGATGAATAGCATGATCATGATCACGAATAGGTGGGAGACCTTTGGGAGTCTCAAATACCTTGGAATGATTGTCCAAGACTTTTTGGAGATCTGGAGAAATAGATGATTCCACCGTGGACACATCTAGCGAACATAATTGTGCAATTACACCTCTTTGTTCCCTTTTTAGAAGCTTTGTCATATCGTTAGAGCTGATTATCATTCCCAGTTTCCCTGCAATACCCCTTAATTCACCTTCCTTTCCTTCCACAGAAAATTTCATGAAAAGTTCTTGAAAATTAAAAGCTATTGTACCCAAGGATTGTAGCCATTGGACTCCTAGTACAACATCAGCACCTCCCATTGGAATGGAAAGCATTGGGCTAGTCAATAAATATTCTCCCATGGATAGCTTGATATTATGGCACTTTCCCGAGCAATTTATTATTCCTCCATTTACAGCAATCACTTGAAACTCCCGTGCTGGATATAAGAAGCAATTCAATTCTCTTGCTACCTTACAATGAATAAAATTGTGGGTACTTCCTGAATCAATCAACACTATTACCTTTTTCTTCTTGATTTGTCCTTCTATCTTGATGGTTTGAGGAGTGGTAATTCCCACCAATGCATTACAAGATATGGTCGGATTCATTTCTTCTTTATCTAGGCTTTGTTCCTCGAGTATATCCTCTTCTTTTGACCTTTCTTGCTCCTTTTCTTCTTCCTCTTCACAATCTATGTAGAATAATTTCTTCTCAGCACACTTATGACCTTTAGTGTATTTGCTATCACAACTGTAACAAAGCCCTTTTGCTATTTTTTCTTCCAATTGTTGTGGTGTCAACCTTATAGGTTGTGGAAGACTAGCGACAACACTTTCGTCTTTATAGTTGTGAGTGGTATGCTTCTTGGTTGCCATAATTTTGCTTTCCATTTTTCTTGCTAACATGAATGCCTTCTCTAATGAATCAGGTTTCCAAAGGTGAACATCATGTTGGATATTATCCTTTAAAGACCCTATGAACACATCAATCCTATTCTCCTCTGGAATATCTTTTACCCTTACGGTCAATTTTTGGAACTCCTCAATGTGCTCCATTATTGAACCCTTTTTTTTGAGACTTATCAATTGGCTAAAAAAAGTGTTGCTTTTTGTATCCTCAGAATGTGCTATCAATTCTTCCGTAAAAATTGCCCAAGTGATAAATTGTTTATGAGAGAAAAGCCATTGATACCATACAAACTAATTTGGTTCCAAATATAAAGTTGCAATACATACCTTTTGTGTGTTTTGCACATTATTGAGATCGAAAAATTGCTCCATCTATAATATCCATGTTGCAGGATCCTTGCCATCAAACTTCCTCATATCGATTTTTGGAATATGGTGGGTCTTTGATCCAACATTAGAGTCTATGGAATCATGATTAACATTTCTTTTGTTCTCATCATGAGTTTCCTTTACTACCCTTTCACCATCAGTGACCCTTTCTTGTAGCAACTTATTCATATTTATCTTCAATTCTTCCATGTATGTCTTCAAATCTATCTTCAAATCATCCATCTTAGCTTCCACGTCATTCATCTTAGCTTCTACACCTTTCTTTAAACAATCAATATTAGCTTCTACACCTTTCTTTAAACCATCCATCTTAGATTCTATTCCTTTTTGTGCAAGGGACAGTTGTTGCACTTGGTCTTGTAATTTCGATACATCATGTTGCATTTCTTCCTCTTCTTCATGATTCATGCTAGAGCTTTCAGGTTCCTTACTAGGTGTTTGCATTTTCTTTCCTCAGGGCATCAGTTACCAATAATAATGCTCTGCTATGCCCTTTGAATTCCTTCAAAATAAATTTTCAAACCAAGCTTAAGCAAAAATTTAAGAAAATCTACACAACTTTTTTCACTTTGTAGGAGCTCTATATTGCCTCTGATGTATCTAGGTACTTTCCAATCATCTAGATCTGAGTTTGTGAACTACAGTAGCCCTTTGTGTCCTCTTTCCAATACCACAAGTCTGACCCAAATTGGATTCTCCAAGGAAGCGTTATGCGAAATCTCCCACAGTGACTTGATTATAGACTAGTTCAGTAGAGCGAACTTGTACGACTTGCCATGAGTCACTATTTCGACCTTTGGATCTGAAAAATGCATACAGGAAACTAAATTCCGTCCTCTTTCTTTACCTTCTTACGAAATTTCAATCCGATCTCTAGAGAGAAAGTTATGATGCTTTTCCCCAAGTCACCTGTTTGGAATGTAATTCAGGAGTCTGCAAAAAGACCAACATCCTGAGATCATATCTCCGCAAATATAGCACGAAAAGCTTTGAAATTTGGACTCGAGGTTTAGCGCGATTTCTTCTGAAATGAGGTTTTCTTTAAACTTCTGAAACGTCGTATAAAAAAAGTTATAGCGAAAATTCCACGATGACCTGTTTGGAGCAGCGAAACCCTAGAATCCAAAGCTCTGATACCAAATGTTATGAAACCAGCTCAAGAAAAAGATAGAAAGGATAGATCAATGCCTTAGAATTTAGCCTCTTCGAGGGGGAAACCTCCTTTACATTACATAAATGAAAAATTCATGGATGATTCAAATGACAAAACCTCCTTTCTATATAGGAGTCTAAGGAGTCATAATATAGCCCAGCCGACCTAACAATGATAATATAAAGCCACAAAAATAATAATAGAGGGATTCTATGGGGCATAATAATAACAATATGGGGATAATAGGGGCACAACAATATTAATAAGGGGTACAACTACAATAGTAATGGGGTAACCAGTAGTATTATAGGGACCCAACATCATTGTTTTCATTTACTCCAAGTAAAGTTGTGTAGAATCACACTTTTCGTTGCTTCTCAAAGTTGTTCTACCTCTTTCTTAGTATCCTACAAGTTCTGTACTAGTCTCTCATTCTCAGCTGTCAAATACTGGACATTTGATCTTGTTGCTTTTGCATAGGCCAAGTTGGCTTCGGCAATGGAATTTGTATGATTCTTGGTGTCTAACACTATCACCCTTTATCTAATGAATGCAGGTGATGCATGATCATCCGGAAGGTGCTTTCTTTTTTATTGTGTAATCCTCCTTTGGTACACATTTGTTACCGGATCATCATCAAGGAGAAAAAATTCCCCTTTCTTACTAGGGGATAGCTCTACTATTACAGGTGGTGGAGACTAGGTGATGAAATGTGGTGCTCTCAAAATCATATCAAAATATTCATTATGCAGTTCCTATTCCATCTCCATGTCTGTCACTTCAATCAGTTACTCAATTTCTTGAGAAAGCTCCCGATCTTGCATCTGTTAACCTTCTTCCTCAGCTGATGGTTGTTCTTGCACTTTCTCTTCAGCTTGTCTCAACATTCTTTCCTCTATAATTATTCCTTGTCTTTGTTCTTCTTCCTTCTTCTGATTGTTTTCTCATTCTTTCCTCCTCAACTCCTCTTCTTCCTTCAAATTCTGCTTTCTCTCCTGCAGTTTCAGTTATTCTTCCTACAACCTCTGCTTCTCCCTCTTCCTCCACTCTTCTCTTTGCATCCTTTCCTTCCTCTTTGCTTCTGTTGCCAAATATTATTCCATAAGAATAGGATCTCCTTTCATTTTGCAGCTTTGTTCTCCCTATGTACTGTCAGCAATCTTCCTCTTTCCCTTATCCTCCAGGGGCTTGTTTCCTTTTGTTGTTGCTACTTTCAGAGTTGCTACCGCCTATGGAGAAAACTCTAAATTCCTTGCTAAACTAACTGGCTCATTGAGTTTTGAGGCATTGTAGAAGTACCTCCAAGGATCCTCCTCTTGCCAATTAAATTCCCCGTCGATACATGCAAAGTAAACTCTCATATAGTGGCCCTTGAAAATATTGCGAGGATTATATGAATTAAAGTTTTGAGTGTCAAATTCAAATCTCATTATCTTGTTGGCCTCGACATCCACAAATTTCATGTTCTTTATGTCATATAATCCAATCTACAAAGGAAGTGTGGGCCACAATTCTTTCTTGTTCTTGTGCAATGCTACTAACAACCATGTGGTGAGATGGTATGATACTTCTTGCATGATCAGTTTTTCAATTGCATACCTCAGTAAGATGTGCAGAGGCTTCTCTCCATTAAACACTCTAATGAAGGTGCCACTTGGTGAGGCATACCAATCTGCAATGTCTGATAATGCCTACGTTTCTTCTCACAACATGCAACGTGGATATTCTTCAAAGATAAGCTTGTATAGTGGGATGATGAAGTGGTTAGTTAGTCGTACCATTAGTCCCTGATAATTGCATTTCGAAAGAAACCTGCAATAGAGGTGCATATCAATTTCTCGTGGTGCCCATGTCTAGTTCATGCCAAGGAATTGTTGTTTTCCATAGATTGCATTGAGTAAGTATGCAGACATATAGAACCTTGCTCACTCACCCTTGGGCGGATACGAGCCTGTGCTAAATGGGCCTTCAATTGTCAAGCTAACATATATGATCAGTAGAATGATCTCCCATCATTCACCAATTGGTCCAATAAGACTTCCCACCATTTAGGAAAGGCTTTTCTACTCCCTTGACCATGAATTCTATAAGAAAAGATAACCAAGTGTTGGTAATATTTCCTGAGGGACTTTGTCTTGTACACATGGGTGGCTATCTATCAAAACATTGATGGATCTTTCGCCTAAAATTTGAAAATGTCTCTTATGTTCACATAGCTATGGGTGGCATAGAAGAGTGATTCAATGCACTCTACTGGCTCTAGAAATTGATACATTTGTTGAAAATATTACGCCTAGAAGGTGGCAAGATTTTTCCCACTGCCACTTCTCAATGTCATGGTCTTCTCATCAATGTGTGAGACAATCCAGCTTATGACATTTTCACATGGGAAGGGGGCATACTTTCATGCAACCTTGTATAGGCCTGACTGCTAGATGTTGTGATATAGCTAAAGATCCTTTAATTTTTCCTCAAAGTACTTTGTAAAACCATCTTTAATCTATTGCCACTACAGTGGTGATACCTTTTCTATAAACAACTGAGTATCCACATCCATTGAAAAATCAACTAATTTTTACTCAACTTCTTCCCCAGTATTACTCTCTGTGATTTCCTTTGAAGAATCTCTCGTAGATACCATGGTAACAATAGGTGTTCAACAATTTATTTACCTGTGGGATAGAAAGGAAACTCATGGAAAGAAAATGTTAATATTAAGTAAATGTACTTACAAGGAAAATTCAAGCAGTAATCCATGCATCGAATGGGGAGGATTACATAATTTTCTATGGCAAGAGGGACTAAGCTCCTATGGGAACCACACAGGCCCAATAGCTAAGGTGGAATCTTGGGGCTTGAAACTACACAATGCATAGTTCATCCTGGGTAGAGGCCTGGGAGAGCGTGTGCATTGCATAGTCCCAATGGCCAACAAGATAGAATGGCTCCTAGAACTACACAGTGCATAGTTGGATCCATTTTGGAGTGTGAACTATGCAATTCTAGAGGCCAATCTGTTGGCATTATGATGCATGTGTCGTACTTGATGGCAACCCACTTGTAGCAGAACAACTCACTTGTATACGTTAACTAGATGAATATATAGAAGAGATATCAGATGTGATAGAATGCATAATAGTAGTGTTTACAGATGTAATGAAATGCAAGAAAATTTCAAGGAATCAGTGCAGAAAGAAACTTACTCAGATGAAAGATCACAAGTACAACATGACAACAGTAAAGAATTACAGTTCAGACTACAAATAATGAAGAAAGAGCGGTATATGCAGGTTCACATTGACCAAGCTACGTATACACATAGGTTAACAGAACAAAAGGAGCGTATAACGTACACACACACACTCACAAAAGGAAAAGTGTGTATGCCTTAGAAAACTAAGTTTTTGGTCCATGGTATTTTGATCCATGGTATTGGTCCATGGTATTTGGTTCGAGGTATTGACCCTAGGTATTTGATCCAAAGTATTGGTCCTAAGTGGTTTTGGTCCATGGTATTGAGAAAGGCCTAAGACTATATAAGGAGGAGAAGATCATTAGGCCAAGGCAGATAAGCATTGAATATTTGATAAAGTGTGAGATCCAGTATGCAAGCTATGGGTTTATGATGCTCTTCTTGATCTGAACCAAGGAGGAACCTTAGCAGTTGATGTAGGATAAGATCTAATGCTGGATCGGGATCTTAAGGCTTGAAATGAACTATCTTTATAAAGTTTGATCATGTATAATCTAGATCTGAACCCTCACGCATGTATTACTCTGTAAATGTTATGATCTGGGTATAACTGAAGTCTTGAATGGTTGAAAAATTATGAATGAATATTTACAGATGTATACGCTGGTTGACTTTGGTAAAAGCATGTATACACACAAGTTAAACACATCAAAGTAGCATATACCTTATGAACTATGATGTTTGAAGTTACAGTTGATTCTAGTTGTTGATGCAGAGTTCTCGGTTTTGCCTTATGTTCTGGTGACTGCATTCTGGTAACAGTGTTTAGATCAATTGTGATTTACTTCAGTGATGATGGATGATGGATCAAGATGATAATGACTTATCATTATGTGATTTTATGGGCTAAATCTAGTTGCTAACATATGTATTATCCTTTATATGTGATGATCTGGGTATGTCTGAAGTCAGGAAGTGTAGCAAAATTATAAGTAAGTATTTGTAGATCTATACGGTGGTTTGGATCTTCCAAGTTGTGTATACACTATGATGCATGGCTTTGAGGTTACAGTTGGTTCCGAATGATGATGCAGTGTTCTGGGTTCAGATCTGTGTACTGGTTATAGTGATCTTTCTGTTCCAGCTGATTGATTGAATTTGATTAAGTTTGAATGAATGCTTGATTTAGTTGTGTCATAGGTTCAGTAAGTGTTTGATTCAGTTGTGTCAGATATTCATGGATTGATTGAATCAGCTGTGGTTGATTCAAAAAGTGATGATTAAGTTTCAGTGATTAGTTGATGGAGATGTATTTGACGGTTGTATTACAGTGCTGACTGATTTTGAGCTTCAATGTTGTTGATGGGTCCAGTATGAAAATTGGATGAAACATGGTATTCAAATTATGGTGTTGTGTTCCAAGAATATCTAATATGAAAATTTATGAAACGTGGTGCCTGGAGGAAGAGAGAAGGTTGTATCCTTCTGTAGGTTGGCACCTACGTGCTAGTAAACATATTGACTAGTACAAGAGCTAGGGGGTTGTAGCTCCCTTCTAGTAGAAGCTAGAGAACGAGAGAAGGTTGTAGCCTCCTGAAGGTAGAAGCCTACGTACTGGTATGAGTATGCAACAGTACAATGTTGTAAACATATTTTCTTGTTATTAAAAGAAGACAAAGATGACAACAGCAAGTGGTTTTCACCCACATTGGTTTTCCACCTTAAATCTTGGTGTTCATGTGTCTTGCTTGTGTGTGATGGTTCACTCCATCATTAACTGCATATGGTTACTATTTAATGTTTAATAAAGTACTGATGCACAGATTAAAGATCAACATATGATGAATTAACTGAATCATTAGTCTGCTGGATATACGCTTGTTTCCTCAAACACAGTTGCGTGTACATGCAGTTTACCCACATGGAAGTAGCGTTTATAAATTTGAGTATGAAAAGAAAAATATTATTTGACTAATATTGATTCTATTATGGGGATTATGTGGAAGAAGCTCATCAGATTGGGGATTATGTGGAAGAAGCTCATCAGATTCAAAATCACCTTAGAGTGAAGATGAACAAGAAAAAGAACTATCAGGTATGAATTTGTTATCCTCTGGTGATACATTTCTCCATCCATTTGAAGATGATGAAAGTGATAGCGAAACAACTGAATTTTCTCTTATGAGTGAGAAATAAAGATATCAATAGAGGCAGAATTTAAAAGGCTTACAGAAAAGATTAGAGATCAACAAGATCTATTGGACAAAAGGGAATGTGCCTTCAAAGAAGAAGCTACCAATCTAAAAGCTCAACCAGAGGAAGGAAACAGGTAAAAGGAAGATCAATGTCAAAAGCTACAGGATGAAGTGAAATCATTAAGAAATGAATTAAATAAAAGGAGCACAATAATCAAGAAACTCAAAGAGAGATCTAGTTACTATGAAAGTCTTGAAGCTAAGATCCTCTCTCTAAAAGAATATCTTGAAAAATCAAATAAGCGAAATGAAGAACTACTCCAAGCTCTTGAAGAACAAGAAAATGAAGTTGTCCAATTAAGGGAAAAGGTGGAAGAAGGAAGAAAAGTTGAAGAAATCCTAAAGAAGCAGTATCTTGAAAAGGAAGAGCAATATTAGGTTGAGGTAAATATACTAAAAGGTAAATTAGAAGAAAAGGATAAGCTTTTACGATTTCAAGATAGTACTAAGATTTTGGATGATATTCTTAGTAGTCAAAGGTCTCCTGCCATCAAATCTAGTCTTGGTTTCCATGAATATATTGAAGGTGAATCTAGCTCACAACCTAAGGCAATGAACTCTAATGTAAAACCTGAAATGTTCAAGAAGGAGATTAGAGGTCAACTCCATCAACAACCAAGGAAAGAAATTCTTCAAAGAAAATCTTTTACTCCTAACCATGGAAATGATAATCAGTTATTTTCTCAAACTAATAATGTTGAATTTTTTATATGTCATAATCGTGGACATGTTGTAGCAAGATGTGGAAGTAGAATGGTTCAAGACCATCACACAAAAAGATCACCAGCTTGCACGCACTTTAAGGGATATTGTTTTTCTTGCAATATGTTGGTCACAAAGCCATTGACTGATATAGGAGAAATATGAAACATGTAAGATGTTATGTATGTAACAAGTTTGGACATATAGCAAAGGAATGCAGGAGAAAATATCGAGCACCATACCAAAAAGAGAAAACATCATCACACTTGAAGATATGGAAGAAGAAGGAAGTACAGTCAGAAAAATGTGGCATGGAATAGCGTACAGAGATGACAGACTCAGGATAAGCCGAATGTATGAAAATTCAATGTTCTAAATCTCATACACAAGTTTCATGAAGACACGTCATGTATATAGACGAGTTCAAAGCTGCACAGTCGTGTATATGTAGTTTGAGAAAAATGTTGTGGGACAGTCTTAGAAAAACTGATGTGATATGATTCAGAAAATTATCAGTTATCTTTTCTGTCATAGATGACTACAGTCTGTGGATATTATTTAGAATTGTTTTGATCCTAACAAGTTATTGATAACTTGATGTATATATTATTGATGATGATACTTCTTACTGACATATGCAATGATCAGATCTAACAGTGAATAGGTAGAAGAAGTTCAGGGGGAGAACATGCTATGCTTCTAATAAAGCATTGTTGGCATTATGTTTAGAAGTCTTTGGTACCTAATCAATATGATAATTATATGGCTAACTGATACATCTTGCTATGTGACGGTTACGAGTTGCCCATGATGAAATCTCAGATGATACTTGTATTAATTGGGGTTACATAGTTGTTATTCAGATCATATTTATGGATGATTGTGGATGACTTTTTGATGATGTATACAGTACATATATTTTTCTTACATGGTAATCTTCATAAGGACAAGGAGAAGTACAAAGTTAGAGTACACAACTTCATTATTTGATGATGAGCCACTCATTTCCTTTATGATGTTGTCATCATGCCTTCAAAGATGCATAAAGTTCATATGGTGTAGTTATGATACAAGATTCCTATAGATCTTTGCTCTCACACGGTTGAGGATTGTTGCTATTGATGTTATCAAGAAATCTTGACAAATGACCATGACCCCATGGTTTTCTAGATACATATTGATATCTCTTTGATGGATACATGGATGATTACTTAAGTTGCATATTGTTGGTTGGCCAAGAGAATGGTGTTATTGCAGGCCGCATGAAGACATAGCTATTGAAGACATGGATATTCAAAGACATGGCTTACTTAATCACACAATGATGATGGGTTCTTATCTTATGATGATAGGTTGATACTCACATATGTTGATTATCATGGTTGATTCTTACCAGATGTGGGATGTTCCCTAGTGATGATATATGGTTGATATATTGAAGGTTCTTGTGGAAAGATCATGCAGTTCTTGATGATGATGTGAAAGATCATAATTTGATGAGTATGGTGTTTTACATATGATATGGTGTGAATGATTTTGCGTTACTACTTGGAGATATGGCATATGCTGAGTTGAATCATGGAAGGTTATGATAAGGCTCTTTCTACTAAGGAAATGAAGAAAGTTGATCTTGATGAGATCAAGAGGTTAAGTCACAGGTTCATGATATTTACACTATCATATCTTAATGAACATATACAGGTTGCTGGTTTGGATGCTGACAAATGCTTATGTTACAGATCATACATGGTGTATGATAGTTTTCGATGACTATCATGGTCTTGTTAAGAAATTTTCTCTCTATTATAAATGTCATGTATACCATTCGATGTAAAGGGCATATAAAGAACCATGACGTAATAATTTGTCTCTATCTATCATAGTCTTTTGATGAGTCCTTTTTGGTCATATGATGTAATTTCTATCATGTATAAACAATTGGTATATCCCTACTTGGTTGGGAGATTGATGTATGTATGAGTCATTGGTGATAGGAAGCTCAAACTCACATAGTCAAGTGATAGAGTCATGTTATTCTTTTGCAAAATATTTGCAGACTCTGCATGTGCTCAAGGGGAGTATGGATGATATAGTGCATCTCAGCATGTACAAAGAGAAAGTTTAATCAGAAAATTCAGCATGTGCTTAGGGGGAGCATGATCAATGTTTATATTCAGCTGCTCAGCATGGAAAATTTTAGGGGCTAATGTTCGCCCAGTGGGCTAATTTTCCATGATTTTTCCACAAAAAAGATTCGCTAATTTCCAATTTTATAAAAGACGATTCGCCCAAATTTTAGAATACAAAATTATTTTACCTTAAAAATCGCCAACATTATATAGAGGTTATATATAAAACCATTATAAATTTGAATAATTTTACATTTATATCAATAAACATTTTATAGTTTGCATATTAGGGATTAGTGAGATTCGCCAATGTTTCTAAACTTCAAGAAAATTTTCTATCCTTAAAATTTTCCTTGCTGCTCAGATATGGAAGTCTTCTTTTTGGTCAGCCCTTTGCCCTTGATATAAAAGGGGGAGAATACCCTGGTCTGCCCTTTGCCCTTGATGTCAAAGGGGAGGAGTATTTTGGTGTTTCTTATTATCTCTAACAGTTTCTATAGCTTACAGTAATCAGCACCAACATGGTTTCCATCAAGTCCAAAGGGGCAGATTGTTGGCATTATGATGCATGTGCTGTACTTGATGGCAACCCAATTGTAGTAGAATAACTCACTTGTACAGGTAACTAGATGAATCTATAGAAGAGATATCAGATGTGACAGAATGCATAACAACAATGTTTACAGATGTGATGAAATGCAGGACAATTTCAAGCAACCAGTTCAGAAAGCAACTTACTCAGATGAAAGATCACAAGTACATCATGACAACAACAAATAATTATAGTTCAAAGTACAAAGAATTAAGAAAGAGAGGTATACGCAGGTTCACCTTGACCAAGCTGCGTATACATGCAAGTTAACAGAACAAAAGAAGCATATAACATACACACGCACACTCACAGAAGGAAAAGAGTGTATACCTTGGAAAACTAAGTTTTTGGTCCGAAGTATTTGGTCCATGGTATTTTGATTCATGGTATTTCTCCATGGTGTTTGGTCTGAGGTATTGACCCTAGGTATTTGATCCAAGGTATTGGTCCTAAGTGGTTTTGGTCCATGTTATTAAGAAAGGCCTAAAACTATATAAGGAGGAGAAGATCATTAGGCTAAGGTAGACAAGCAATGAATATTTGATAAAGTGTGAGATCCAGTATGCAGGCTCTGGGTTTATGATGCTCTGCTTGATCTAAACCAAGGAGGAACCTTAGCGGTTGATGGAGGATAAGATCTAACGATGGATAGGGATATTAAGGCTTGAAATGAACTATATTTATAACGTTTGATCATGTATAATCTAGATCTAAACATTGAAGCATGTATTACTCTATAAATGTTATGATCTAGGTATAACCAAAGTCTCGAATGGTTGCAAAATTATGAATGAATATTTACAGATGTATACACTGGTTGACTTTGGTAAAAGTGCGTATACATGCAGGTTCGACACATCAAAGTAGCGTATACCTTATGAACTATGATGTTTGAAGTTAAAGTTGATTCTGGTTGTTGATGCAGAGTTCTGGTTTCGCTTTATGTTCTGGTGACTACATTTTGGTAACGGTGTTCAGATTGTTTGTGATTTACTTCAGTGATGATGGATGATAGATCAGGATCATAATGAATTATCATTATGTGATATGATGGGCTAAATATGGTTGCTAACACATATATTATCCTTTATATGTGATGATCTGGGTATGTCTGAAGTCGGGAAGTGTAGCGAAGTTATAAGTAAGTATTTGTAGATCTATACACTAGTTCGGCTCTTCCAAGCTGTGTATACACTCTTATGCATGGTTTTGAGGTTACAGCTAGTTCTGAATGATGATGCAGTGTTCTGGGTTCAGATCTGTGTACTGGTTATAGTGATCTATTTGTTCCAGCTGATTGATTGAATTTGATTAAGTTTGAATGAATGCTTGATTCAATTGTGTCAGAGGTTCAATAAGTGTTTGATTCAGTTGTGTCAGAGATTCATGGATTGATTGATTCAACTGTGGTTGATTTAGAAAGTGATGATTGAGTTTCAGTGATTAGTTGATGCATATGTATTTGATGGTTGTATTACAGTGGTGATTGATTTTGAGCTTCAATGTTGTTGATGGGTCTAGTATGAAGATCGGATGAAATGTGGCCTTCAGATTATGGTGTTTTGTTCGAGGAGTATCCAATATGAAAATTTATGAAACGTGGTCCCTGGAGGAAGAGAGAAGGTTGTATCTTTCTACAAGTAGAATCCTATGTACTGGTATGAGTCTGCACCAGTACAATGTTGTAAATAGATTTATTATTATTAAAAGAAGACAGAGATGACAACAGTAGGTGGTTTTCACCCACATTAGGTTTCCACCTTAAATCTTGGTGTTCATGTGTGTTGCTTATGTGTGATGGTTCACTCTGTTTTTAACTGCATATGGTTACTGTATAATTTTTAATTAAGTATTGATGCATAGATTAAAGATCAACATATGATGAATTAACTAAATCATTAGCTTGCTGGATATACGCTTGTTTCCTTAAACACAATTGCATGTACATGCGGGTTACCCACATGGAAGTAGTGTATATAAATTTGAGTATGAAAAGAAAAAGATTATTTGACTAATACTGATTCAACCCCCCCCCCCCCCTCTCAATATTGTTTCCAACACAATCACGCTGCTTGAGCCTTATGATTGCATAGTGTCAGTTGAGAAAAGTGAAAACTGACCAAGGTAAAAGAAGATCTACGCAAGGGAAGTGTGGAAAAAGAGTAGACGTGAGAGATAGTGTGAAGCTATGTGCATATTTGACTAGGTGTGAATAATTAACGTGAATCAAGTGCAATAATTAATCAAATGGAAGGATAATGAAGTAAGTAAGGAGAGCCACCGCAATGGTGACCATTGGTGCAAAAACAACAAAACTAAAGCAACACTTGGGAAAGGCAATCTAAAACTTAAAAAAAACACTTCTAAAAGTTAAAACAAGTCAAAATTTCAGCAATCATGAAGAGAAATAAGTGAAACAACACACACAAAATCCGGATGACAAAAATCGACAAAAAAGTGGCAAAATACAACAAAAGAAAAACTCACCTGGAAAACTGACGACGTTCACACTGAAGGTTCCTTGATCCCCTTAGGAATGCTATAACTCCAAGACCGAGTGTGAAAGTGAGATATAGAAGTGCTGATTAAATAGATTTTGGCAAATTAGGGTTTATGACATGCATGCCTGAAATCAAGGCAAAAGGGGCACCTTGGCAAAGGTTTCTAAAAATAGCGCAACTGTCTCCTTTGAGATACTAAAAATAGATCCCTATTTTTTAGGGTTGATTTTTTCCTTTTAATTTTTTTCCTTTTCAAGGAAACTTTCCATGCACACTTCTAGAAAATACTGTGCAATTATGGGGAACTAGCAAACTTTCAAGCTCAGTGCACTGTGTAGTTTCTAAGCTTAGTGAGAGTTGCACAATTTCTTAGCTCAGTGCTAGGAAATCTTTGATGATAGTGCAGTTCCTCAGCTCGAGAATCACCCGTAGTTAGTACTCAGAAATTCCTATCATCAAGGGTTCTTGCCCTCTTGCCCTCAAAGATTGCGCAGTTTCTAGATGTGAGCCCAAAACTGCTATGAGACCAATTTGAGAGATCGACTTATGACTTAGAAAGAGTCAACTAAGTGAACACATACAAGAAGAAATGAAAAGATAAGTCTCAGTCGAAGCATGAATACCTAGATCAGTGCAAGATGCATTGTTCTAGATAAAGGAAGGTTCCAAAATCCAAGCATAGGAAAAATTTTGGAGGGTGGTTGTAGTCGCTACAACAAACTCTTTAATTTACTTTTTCCTTCAT
The DNA here is from genome assembly GCA_031772625.1 of Pinus tabuliformis. NCBI lineage: Eukaryota > Viridiplantae > Streptophyta > Pinopsida > Pinales > Pinaceae > Pinus > Pinus tabuliformis. Next base: position 1,312,447,528 of record CM062804.1, read on the forward strand.
AGCTTCTACACACATTTTCCTATACTTTGTTAGTAGTAGTGCATTGCATAACTTTGACGAATTTTGATTCAGGAATTCATTTTGTTAGTGTTATAAGTCAATTCAAGCTTATCCTCTCTATCAATCATGATAGCCATTTAGCGCTATGTCCTAGACATGTTCACTACGAAACTACAAGTAAGTCTTCATACTTACCTTCCAAAATGCATAGTTCATTCAAGTAAAGATAAGATCCTTATTTGTGTGACTTCCATCATGGGTAGAAATTACTTTCCCAAAGTAAAAATACTTATCAACATAATTGTAAATAGACAAACTTACAAAGATACTCAACGGAATTGATGTTTAGTAAAAGTCTGAGGCCTTACCAGGACGCTTACAAGAGACTTAGCCCATAATATTCAGGATGATGAGATGATCGCAGTGGTACCATTCACTTGTCAGCTTCAATTATCTAGTGGTCCAAATTTTTTTCAAAGTGACATCAAGTGACCAAGATCTGTGTATGGTAGAAACTAGAACTCAAGTCATGGCCAATGAGAAGATAGAGTTCCTTGAAAAATAGTTGGATTCTATCTAGGAAGATATGCAGAAAATTACACAATTCATTGCACAATTCAAGATGAGCACATCGAGGTTGCATCTGGAGGCACATGGTATTGATGAGAACCTTGAAGGAGAATCTAGCCATCATATTCACTTCCATGGAAATCACCAACATTCCCACCCTCGACCACCCAAGCTGGACATGTACAAATTTTATGGCTCTAATCCGGCTGTATGGGTAGCACAAATGGAACAATATTTCATTCTGAATTATATCCGTGATGATCCAACTAAACTACGTGTGGGAGCCCTTTACTTGGACCAAGAGAGATGGCAGTGGTGGTAGTGGCATTGGAAATTCTATCCTAGGAACATAACTTGGCAGGTGTTCTCGAAATCCCTTTATGACTGCTTTGAAATAGAATCTAATTTTTTGGGTCGTCTTACTAAACTTTGACAGACAGGCACAATGAAAGACTACATTACAGCCTTTGAGACATTTGCCATCCAAACAGAAGGTCTAGAAGATGAATTCTACTTGGAATGTTTTATAAGTGGTCTCAAATAATCCATCCAAGCACATGCTCAGATGCACCACCCACCTACATGGATAGACTCTTGCGCAAAGGCTATCGAAGTGGAATGCAATTTAGCTACCCAATCCACTCGTCCAAATTTCATAGGCAAGGGATGCCGCACCCAGGACTTAAGGTTAAAAAGGTGTCACCAACAGAAATGTTTGAAAGAAGAAAACAAGGATTGTGCTACTACTGTGATGAAAAATACTCCATGGGGCATAAATGTAATGAACCAAAATTCTTTCAAATTGATGTTACTAATCACAGCTCATCGGAGGAAGCCACACCCCTTAGGGGACCAGAGGACAAAGTTGAGGAAACCCAGTAGGATAATGAGCTCACAGCTAGGCGAGAGGAACAAGTTATCTCGCTACATGCTTTGGCAAGCATTTCTGTGCCCCAAACTCTCAAAATCGAAGGATTTATTAAACATCACCCATACTAGTATTTATTGATAGTGGTAGCACTCATACATTTATCCATCAACGAGTTGCCAAAGCCTTTTATTGTTTTGTAAGGGCAATCTCCAATTTCCAAGTCCTTATTTTTTATGGGGGGACAATGAAATGTGAAGGCCATTGCAAAAATATGAAACTTTAGAAGGGAGACTACCAACTAAAGACCCACATGTTTGAAATTAACATGCCTGGTTGTGACATTGTCTTGGGTGCTAAATGGCTTCACACACTAGGACCAATCAAAACGGATTTTTAGGAGTTATATATGAGCTTAAGCACAATGACCACATGGATACACTTCTTGGACTCCAAGCAGGTGCTCCTTCTATCGTCAGCTCACATCGAATGGAAAATTTGTTGAAAAATGGCCATCATGGTGTTATCGCCTAGCTTAATACCATCTAGGCCATAGAACCCATTACTCTTCATATCCATTCTAAGATGCAACAGGTCTTAAACTACCACCAGCAGGTATTTGACAAACCTAAAGAGCTTCCACCCTCTAGAGGGGAACATTATCATATTGTCACTTTGGTCCCAGGAGCACAGCTGTTGAATGTGTGCCCATATCGGTATCCTTTTGCCCAAAAGAATTAAATTGAAAGAATGATCAAAGAACCCCTTGAAGACATTGTTATTCATCCTAGAACCTGTCCTTATTCATCATCAGTGGTCATGGTGCTCAAGAAATATGGGGAATGGCACATGTGTCCAGACTTTCAGGCCCTCAACAAGCTCACTGTCAAAGACAAATTCCCTATCCCAGTTGTTGATGATCTACTTGATGAACTACATGGTGCTCAATTCTTTACTAAGCTAGATATTCGCTCTTGCTATCACCAAATACGCATGAAAGAAGTAGACATTCCCAAGACTACTTTATGAACTGATGAAGGCCATTATGAATTCTTGGTCATGCCATTTGGTCTCTATAATGCCCCTTCCACTTTTCAAAGCCTCATGAATCACCTGTTGAAACCATATCTCCAAAAATTTGTCCTCATTTTCTTTGATGACTTTCTCATCTACAGCTTAACCTGGGAAAAACATCTTCAGCATGTAGACCTGATAGGATCAAGGCTCAAGGCTCAAGGAGGGGACCCATCAAAGCTTCAACCCGTTGGGCACGTTTGCAACTACTCCAGAATCACAAATTATTTGTCAAATTGTCCAAGTGCTCGTTTGGCATGGAAGAAGTCGAGTATTTCAGATACATTGTGGGTCGTGAAAGTGTCACGGTTGATCGCAAAAATATACAGGAAATTCAAGATTGGACCCAACAAAATACCTTGAAGAGTTTGAGGGGATTTTTGGGTCTCACCAACTACTATCTCAAATTTTTCTGCAATTATGTTCACATTTCTAGACCCATCACTAACCTTCTCAAGAAAAATTCATTCCTCTATATTGATGCATAACAACAGACATTTATGGCTCTCAAATAGGCCATGTGTTCCACTCCAGTATTGGCACTACCCAACTTCACCAAATCTTTTGTGATTGAATGGGATGCTTTAGGTACTGGTATTGGTGCTGTCTTAATTTGCGAAGGTTGACCTTTGGCTTTCACTAGCCAACAACTGAGTGAGAAACATCTAGGACAATCTACCTATAAGAAAGAGATGATGGCCATATTACATGCAGTAGATACTTGGCGACCATACTTATTGGGGCAGTGTTTCCAAATCCACACAGATAATCAAATCCTAAAATATTTTTTGGAGCAAAGTCTATCCTTGCCACTTCAAAATAAGTGGCTGGCCAAAATTTTGGGATATGATTATGAGATAATTTAAAAGAAAGGGTGTGACAATGTAGTAGCGGATGATTTATCACACCAATTTGAGGATGAAAGCACCCTGATATCCATCTCTCTTCCCACAATAGATTGGATTGAAGAAGCCAACAAGGAATGGTTTTCACACCCCTCTCTCCCCCAACTCATTAATAACTTGAGAGAAGATCTTAATTCCTCAGTTTGCTACTCTTGGAGGATGAGATTATTTTCTACAAGGAACGAGTAGTTATATCTCCAACATCCACCCTCAAGACATGCATTTTGGCAGATTTACACTCATCTCCCACTTCAGGCCATGCAGGCTTTTAGAAGACTTATGCTCGCACTCGTCATTCTTTCTTTTGGACGAGCATGAAAACTGAAATTCTCACTTTTTTAGCTGAATGTGATGGGTATCAATGCCACAAAGGGGAAATAGTCAAGTTACCAGGAACCTTACAACCATTGCTAATCCCTGCCTCCGTCTGGACGGATGTTTCTATGGATTTCATTATTGATCTCCCGAAGTTAGGCAACAAATTAGTCATCATGGTGGTTTTGGACAGACTTTTTAAATATGCTCATTTTTGCGCTCTACCTCACCCATTTACCTCCACTTTTGTGGCTCAAGCTTTCATGGACCAGATCTTCAAACTGTATGGCATGCCCACTTCCATTGTGTCTGATCATGACCTGAACTTCACCAGTAACTTTTGGGAAGAACGTTTCAAGCTACAAGGTGCCCAACTCCAACTAAGTCCTTCCTGTCATCCCCAAATTGATGGTCAAACTAAAGCAATCAACAATGTTTGGAGACATACCTAAGGTGCTTCACTTCAGAAAAGCAACATCAATGGGTAGAGTGGCTACCTTTAGCTAAATGGTGGTATAATACTAACTATCATGAAGCCACCAAGATGACTCCATATGAAGCAGTGTATGACCAACTCCCACAGTCACCTATTTCTTATATCCCTAGATGCTCTGAGGTGCAAGCAGTTGATCAACTCCTGCAGAACCATGCAACCATGCTAGCTTGTCTCAAATATAATCTCCATGAACAAGGGGATCATGTATTCTTGTGGCTGCAACCATATAAGAAAACATCACTCAAAGAAAAGGGCTTCTAGAAATTAGCTCCAAAATTCTATGGACCTTATCAAATACTTAAGGGCATTGTAATAGTATCCTACAAGTTGGTCTTGCCACAAACTTCAAAAATACATCCATTCTTCCATGTATTATGCCTCAAGGAAGTGGTGGGGAACAATTACTGAATTCAAACCAGTCTACCTGAATTGGATGAAGAAGGTTCGCTCTGGCTCCAACCTGAACAGGTCTTCGATACTCGAGAATGACTTTTGTGTGGTCACACGATCAAGGAAGTCCTCCTCAAGTGGAAATACACCTCTCCATAAGAGACAACCTAGGAGCCAACCACTATTCTTCAATTATCTTCATAGCTTTAGCCTTGAGGACAAGGTTTCTTTTGATGGGGGAAGGTATGTTAGGGTCCAACCATAACCCCTTTATTTATGTAATAAACCCAATAGGGTCAAGTCATAGTCATATTTAGTTAAGGAGTTAATAAAGCCCGAAAACATAATTGTAAGTGGTTGACCCGCATTTAAGAAAGGGACCACAGATAGTTGCAACATGTCATTATTAATAAATAAAGTGGTTAACCCTTGTTATGCAAAGGACGAGTAGTCGTTAGGTTTTTGAAGGTAATTTAGCTATAAATAGTCATAGTTAGAAGGGAGATATAATCATCTTATTTTGTAATCAAGCTCTGCTCTGCTGAAGGTTTCCCCCTTGAAAAGGCAACTGAACATTTCTTTTATCTCTGAATAATAAGATACTTGTTTTTTTTCTCATTTTATTCTATGTTCTGGGTTGTATTTCTTCGCATATTTGGCATTCTGGAATTTCTCACAGGTCAAGAGAATAACATAACATGCTTCAAATGGAGATGTCTGAGTTTATGAATTCTTGGAATGATTCTATTCATGTTGAATGTAGTGAAAGTGCTCATCCCAAAGCTTAGGATGTTTTCCATAGTGTCCTTGCAGTAAATGTGCCATTGTCCTCTTCACTACCTCTTTTAGGCTATCGGTTTGTAGATGAAATGTTGTGATCTTATTCAACTTGGTGTCCATCAATTCCCATAGAGATGGCCAAAATTTCCCGAGAAATCAAGAATATTGATCAGATACAATAGATGTGGGTAATCGAAAGTGAACCCATACATTTTGAAAGAAAAGTTGTGTTGTTTGTTTAGTTGTGACCTGCTTTTTACATGGTATTAAGATACACATATTACTGAACATATCCATTACGACATAAAAATAATCATGACCTTTCCTAGACATACGTAATCCCCCCACAATATCCATGGACACACTTTCCCAAAGACGTGAAGGAATATGAAATGGAGTATACAAACCCAATTTCTTGTTACATGGCTTACTAGTAGCACACATAGAACACCCCTTTACATATATTGGTACAATTTCATTCGTACAAGACCAATAACAATACCTCTATAAGTGACCAACTATTTTGCCTACACCAAAATGACCAACAATAAGATATGTATGTGCTTCCCTTATAATATTAACTCTTTCACTTTGTGGAATGCATAACTTGCCAATATGATATAATAGTTTGTCATGAACATGATAATCTAGTTCTTCAATTTAATTTCCTTTACTCAAAGTTGCATATAGATCTTTGAAATCATCATCTTGAGCATATTGTTTAATGTGGATTTCATGTGTGATTGAATTATGCTTAATAATTGTAGAAGCATTGATTATAGGTCTTGATAAAATATCTGCAACTTTGTTATATATGCGTTTCTTATATCTGATGACCAACTGAAATTGCTGTAAAAATCCCATCCATCTAAATTTCCTTGATTATTGTAGCTTAGTTTGTGATTAAAGATATTTTAATGGTCGATTATCCATATGTATGCTTGTTTCATTACCCATTAAATAGTGCTTCCATTTTTTTCACACTTCGTACTAACACATAAAAATCCTTTTCGTATGTTCGATAGTTAATTAATGCAGTTGTAAAAGTCTCAAAGTGAAAGCATATAGTCTTACCCTGTTGCATCAATATTTCCCCCATGGCATAATCAGTTTCATCTGTTTGGATTTATAATGGCTTCTTGAGATCTAGAAGTGCTAGAACTGGTGTTGTATTGATCTTCTCTTTTAATGTATTGAAGGCTTTCTATTGTTTTTTCCCCACTTAAAAACTTGTTTCACACTTGTCAAGGCATGTAGTAGTGTTTTGATAAATGATAAGTTTGCAATGAACTTCCTCTAGTATTGGGTTTCTCCTAAGAAGTTCCTTACTCTAGTTACATTTTTTGGCTTAGGCCAATATACAATAACCTCAACTTTAGAGGGACCAATTTTCAATTCACCACCCGCTACAGTATGAGCTAAGTACACCAAATATGTCTTGCCGAATTCACATTTGCAAATCTATAAATACAATTTTTCCCTTTCTAAGATATCTGAAACATGTTTTACATGCTTTAGATGCTCTTCATGAATCTTACTAAAGATAAAAATATCATCTAAGTAGACAATGACAAAATTATCAAAGAATGGTCACAATGCATCATTCATCACCCTCATAAATGTTGCAGGCGCATTACAAAGCCCAAAGGGCACCACTAACAATTCAAGCTATCCATGTTTTGTCTTAAACATGGTTTTCCAAATATAAATTTAAGAAATTATAATTTGATGATAATCTCTTCTTAAATCTAACTTAGTGAAATAAAATACATGCTTCCACTGATCTAGAAAATCATCAATGTGAGGAAGAGGATAATGATTCTTTACCATGATTTTGTTCAAAGCTTGAAAATCAACACACATCTACCATGTGCCATCCTTCTTTGGCACCAAAACAATAGGATAACCATAACAATATGTACTTGATATTATGAAACCTTTGTCAAGAAACTCTTTCACCTTCTTATAAATCTCCATGTTTTCCAAAACTGACATTTTGTACATGCCAATATTAGGAACTGGAGCATCTTGTTGCAACTGAATCTCATGTTTAACTCCTCTTTTTGGAGGGAATCCTTCAGGATCCTAAAACATATTCCTATAATTATCAAAAAATTCACTCAATTCATACTTAAGATTAAGATCACATACTGAGAAATCTTTGGATTTATCAAAATCCTTATCTTTTACAACTTCTAATACATAATTCTTGCTAGAGTTAACATGTCTCTTCATTTTTCCTTCAGTAAAAAGACATAAATTTGTGTTTTTATGATTTTCTCTTACAATGTATTCAATCCCTCCTTTGAAGAGATGATATTTGTTCTCATCACGATAGAATATAGCTTTTCCATCATACAGATAGGGAATTCCCAAGGAAATCCCACAAAAGTCAAGATGTACAACATCAAGTACATCCTCATCTACAAAATTAACAGTGATGAAAAACTTAAGTTTACATTGGCTTGTTACTTGTAGCTTGCATCATCATCATCAAAATAGGTGTTTGAAAATTTTACTATTAAATTTAAATTAATAATTAATTATTAGTTTTAATAATATTTTAGAATTTAATAAATAATAATTTTTATTTAACAAAAAAATTATAAACCAAAAAAATTTATTATACAACTTAATATGATAGGTAAAAATGTCCATTCGTCATTAAATTTTATTCATCTTATCCCAAAAAAATCTATTATTCATCTTATCCAAAAACAAATCTATAAGAACTACGGACACATTTTACCAATCTAATTCCGACACTGAACGATCGATCAGACTGTCTCGTTTTACAAATCTAATTCCCGGAATTTAACGATAAACTGACTATTTTAATAATCTGATTACAGAATTGAAGATGGTTTAATTTAAAAATATAAAAAGAACTTCATAACCAGCAATTTCTGCAACACTTCTGGAGATAGCTGTGCAGATATCCAATGCAAGCTGCGCAATTCTAGAGTGAACACATTCAAATATTTTGCATCCTTTCTTGGCGCAGAACAATGGACCAATGCTTTCATCGTCAGTTCCATCTTCACGAGTAAAGTGTTTAAACATGTGAACGATCTCTTTTACTATATTCAAACCGTGTCTTCCGAAATTAGGAGCCCATGGGTCTTCTGTCATCAGTATATCTTTGACCAGACGAAGGCCCTTTTCTAGGGCTTCAGAATTATGCCGCGCCTCTGCTTCTTCTGCTTCCAGTTGTCCCTCGCTAAAACCGGTCGTCTCTTCTAATCTATTAATTTCTCTCGCAATGCAGATAATTATCGCATTAACCAGCAATTGTGAGCGATCTGGAGCATCTAAACAATACGAATTTGTTATCCAAGATATTTGCAGAATAGAAATCCCGTGATACAGGTCTTCACTGCTGATATCTTCGGCATTATTTTCAGACAATTTCTTTGTAACAATGTAAGGACCCGTAACTGTTATTATCCTTTCATATGATTTTTTTCCAAGGATTTGCTTAGATTCATCATTCATGTCACAGAAAATTTTGCAGAAAATTCGCAACATAAGGGATTCGATTTTCACATAACCTACGTTATTCATATAAGCATGTCTTATCATGTCGACATAAGCTTCAATGACAAGAATTTGCTTGGGTTGCATATTACGACAACTTTTTACATCATGGATGTCCTCTACTTTCAGGCCTATGACATCAATTGCCCTGCTAATTTCCTTACAGACTTCCCATGCAGTTTCTTTAGTGTGTGTCTTTATTTTATTCTTCCACAGAAGCTTCGAAATTTTAATAATGAATTCGTTTAAATATCTGAAACCATTTAAACATCTGAACGTTTGGATGTTCTTAGAATCAAACTGACAGTACAAGCGCAGTAGGTTAATTTGTTTCCAAATCGTCAAACACTCCTTTTGGGTTGTCACCTTTTTTGACAGAGATTTATCCAATATATCCAAATATTGCTTCATCTCATCCTTTCCCAAAATTTCTGTATATTCTTGGACTACTTCTAGCTTCGCACCTCTGCACGAAGCAAATTTATGAAGTGTAAGGTAGTCTTCCATTTCCTGCCACAATTCTCTTTGGGAAATGGCACTTTTCGCATTGAACCATTGTTTAGTAAACGGGTTCTTTGCATGGCGTTTGGTTTCCCAGATGGTCTCTAATGTTTTTCTGTTATACAGAGTCTGAGTGGGATCTTGATCGATGGGTAACCGGACGGGATCGTAAGCAAACTCAGAGCTAATAGCGTCCATATATTCCGAAGGCACCATTTCCATCTCAATTTCATTGCTGTCCGATGAATGATTGGATCCCATATCAGTTTCATTGCTCTCTAGTGACTGACCAGCTTCCATTCTGTTTTCACAGCTAAACAGTTGCTGCTTCTTGGTAACGGAAAATAAAATACCTCACAAAAATGGTGCCGAAAATCAAAAGACAATTGCTCGTTCAAAGTATTCGATCACGACGGAACGAAAGGCGTGTTGTTTGTAATTGTTGATGTTGTACTAATGAATATTTCGCCTTCTTTCTTCTTCCTTTTTTCGTTCTAACACCTGTAGGCATGCCCACTCGAAGGGCCCCAGCCGACCCCACGAACGCACGGTCAAATAGATAGTAATGTGTTTGATTGGTTAATTATCAAGCGTTTATTGAAATAAATATTTTTTTTATATAGTTAGCTTATATTTATTTTGACTATGGAAATATGGATAAATATTTTTTATAAAGTAATTAGCTTATATTTATTTTGACTGTGGAAATATGGAGAGATCATAGGTCTTTTCATTCCCAAAAAAATGATTACAGCTCAAAATATTTGATCTTCTAGTGAGAAGTTAATTAATATGGATTTAGGGAATTTGGTTATTAGTTATCATTGTAATTATTAATTATATTTTATAATTTAGAAAAAAAAACTTAATTAATAATTATAATTATTAATTTTATTATTTTATTTTTGAATTTATTTTAATTTTGATGCAATATGACCAGTAAAATTGTTTACATAACAAGACAAGATAGCACAAGACATTACAATAATCTCTTGCATATTGGGTTACAGCCACAGGCCCAATGAACTTAGATGCATCTTATCTCCTGATCTATCAAGTGTGAGGGTGAGGGATCAAATCTTTTGAGGCACAAACCTCTTTTAAAGTCCAAAGAGATTTGATCGATTTACTAGATTTGTGCTAAAAATTGATCTAACAGTTTTGTTATTAGTTTTTAATAAAACTATTATGATATATGTTCATAAATTACTTTCATATATATATATATATATATATATATATATATATATATATATATATTCTTTAAAAATATATATTTTTAAATTTAAAAATGTTTTAACTAGCATTTGCACCAGATGTTGCAAAGGAAACCCGGTAAGTCATAAATTGAGGAACAATGTTGACATGTAAATGGTCATTTAAACTAAGAATTAATAAAAAAAATTGCATGCAAAAGTGGAAGATAAAGCTAAATTATTTACATTATGTGAAGTTTATAGATAATATAATGCTTGTAACAAAGATTGGCTCTTGATCTTCTAAGATGTGAAAAACATGATGGTGATATTTCCACATTTGAAATTGCATCACAACTTTATGAATGATTCTTTATACATAGATTGGACACTTGCATCTATATCCCATGAGTTCATGTGAGCATTCTGTATATGGTGAGTTCTAGGAAGAGTAGTCCATTAAAATTGATCAATATAGGCCAATCAATACTCATAATACATAATACTCATAAAAAAAACATATATTCCTCTATTATGTATACTTATTTACTATGTGGTTTTGAGTAACGTTGTTGAAAAATATAATCATTAAATTAAAGGATATATTCATCTGTTATGTATATTTATTTACACTCAACGGTGATTAACATTTACCATTATCTATTACTTCCATTTCTTTCTTTAAAAATGCAAGCAACATAATATCAAATCAATCCCATGTGATTGAAACTCAAAATCTTTCACTAGTGGCTCGCCATGGGATTGAAACTCAAAACCTTTCATTTGAATTCTCGTAATTTTTTGTTTGATCTTTAACTAGAACAACAATTCAAAGTGTTTGACAATTTGAATATGATTATTCATTAATTTTTCAGTTGAAGATGAGTACATTTAGCGTTGGCCAGATTTCATGAAGAACAAAATGATAATACAGGATATAATACAAATGTCACAAAAAGCAATGGCAGAATTTTGCTGCATCATGAAGAACAAACAAAATGCTGATATAGGATATAATACAAATGTCAAAAATGATACAGGATATAATACAAATGTCACAAAAACATCCACAATGATATGCTAATAATCTGCAATTTAGCGAGTTGCGTAATAAAATCTAAAAAATTAACAACTGCATTTATTCTCGCTTAAAAGATGAATTAAATTGACTATGTTTGATTAGAAGAGAAGTTCAATTATAACTTTATTTTAAATTATTATTATTAATTATAAAAAGAAACACACACACACACATATAACAAGTAACAAAATTCTTAATCATGAAAATTCATCACCATTTTACCATGGAGATTCTTAATGTAATGATAGGCTTTGTTATAGTAAGATTTAATCACTCTCCTCTTTGGGTTCCTCTTGTTGAACAAACAAATGGTATCAAAAACACATTAACCTGATCAACTACCAACAACACTACCCAAATTTTGTAAGCAAGAGTAAATGGAAAGTTCAAAGTAGTCAAAGCAGTGCCAAGGCCAAGTCTCAAGGAAAATTATAATTATATATTTTATAACAAAAAATTGACCTCTTTCTCTTCAACTGCAAGGGCAAGAGTGGTAGTGGTAGGAGTACCACCACCAGGAGAAGGAAAATGTAGAAGCACCACCACCTCCTGCATCACAACCATCAAACTTCATGTTTACTAAAATAAACTACCAACTAATGTACATCCACACATGCATCAAACTGTGCATTAAATTATACCAGGAATTGATGTAGAGATAGGCATACCAGAGCCCACACTCATAAGGACATTTTCAATGTTTCTCTTGTCTAAAAGCTTGGGCAAAATACGAGGTCGGTAGGATTCTATTCACCCCCCCATGTCTTCCCACATAATTACTAGGTGTCACTGGATACCGAGGAGGTCGATTTAGATCTGGCCTTAATGGAAGATGGCATTGTCTACCAGTTTATATAGGAGGCAGTCTAACATCTTATTGTGGAGGATGTTGTGAATTTTTTGTCTCTTGCTCATTTCAACATGTTTCCTCAGTTGTTGTCGTTTCCTCTTTGTTCGAAAATCATGTGATGGATCATACCTCGGTAAGTTGCAACATAAAAATAAGTCATAAAAAAATCAATATTTGCTTTCTATCTTATGGGGCGAAATATTTAGTCGTCCACTAAAATAAACTACCAACTAATGTACATCCATACATGCATCAAACTATGCATTCAAGTATAGCGGGAATTGATGTAGAGATAGGCATACCAGAGCCCACACTCATAAGGACATCTTCAATGTTTCTCTTTTCTAAAAGCTTGGGCAAAATACGAGGTCGGTAGGATTCTATTCGCCCCCCCATGTCTTCCCACAAAATTACTAGGTGTCACTGGATACCAAGGAGGCCAATTTAGATATGGCCTTAGTGGAAGATGGCATTGTCTACCAGTTTATATAGGAGGTAGTCTAACATCTTATTGTGGAGGATGTTGTGAATTTTCTGTCTCTTGCTCATTTCAACATGTTTCCTCAGTTGTTGTCTTTTCCTCTTTGTTTGAAAATCATGTGATGGATCATACCTCGGTAAGTTGCAACATAAAAATAAGGCATCAAAAAATAAATATTTGCTTTCTATCTTATGGGGCGAAATATTTAGCCGTCGAAAACTAGAATTAAACTTGAATGGAAATTTAATTCTAACAGAACAACAATTAATGCATATATACTTAAATAAAACCAACCTGCTAGATGCAAGGGACCCAGATCTATCAAAAATTATTTAACATCAAGTAGATCCTTTGCACTTATTCTCTCTGAATTGGAAGACAAATCAGAACATTCCAACACCAAACGATGATTTTTTAGGGGAAAAAACATGAAAAAAACATATGATAGAAAGTTCCATGGATGCATCTTTCATAAACCGGAATAAATACAAAATAAAATATTCACACTCCACAAAGATTTCTTCATGCTTGAATTAAAACTTCTATATTGTGCAAAATGGAAAAGATACCACCAAATATGGAATGAAGTCCAACAAAAGAAGTAATGGTGTGTTTGTCGATGATTTAGGAAAAAAATGAGTAGGTAAATGGAAGTGACAATATATTTGACTAGGATCCAAAGTGGGCATTTTTTCCACAATATCCATAGCATACCCAATAGAGAACTTTGTAAACTTTTCCTTGTTATAATGTCATACCAGCTCATTAACTCCCAATATGTGTCCTTCCATTGCTTCAAGAAGCTTTTCTTTTGTTGCCTACAATGTATTTTCATTGCAGACATTAATTTAGTTTAATATTTTATAGGCCTTTCAAGCCTTCGATATTATTTTTTGCAGTTGTCCCTCATGAATGTATAAGCATGAATAGTCACATGAGAGCTGATAGTCTAATTCATTATATTGAGACCAAGTTTTGAGTACCACATTAATGTATAAGAAGGAATAGTCACATGACAACTTATAGTCTAATTCATTATATTGAGACCAAGTTTTGAGTACCAACCTTATTTACAATATTTATGAAATCATCCAACAGATAAAGAGTAGTGAATTCGTAGTGAATTCATATCGATGATCCCCCACAGGTGGATTGGGTTATTGTAACCCTCTTTAATCAATGAATACTTACTATCTTCACCAACGTCTTTAGGAGAGAGAAATTTACAGTAAGACTTGGAAAGCCAAATTATATTAAACATCATGAATGAATGAATGAGATACTAACTTGGAATTTTTCAAAAAACCCATATACATCCCAAACAACTCTCAAAAAAGAGTAAAATTTCCTAAGACTTGGAAATCCAAATTATATCAAACATCATGAATGAATGGATGAGAGACTAACTTGTAATTTTTCCAAAAACCCATATACATCCCAAACAACTCTAAAAAAAAAGAGTAACTATATTAAACATCATGAATGAATGAATAAGAGACTAATTTGGAATTTTTCAAAAAACCCATAGACATCCCAAACAACTCTAAAAAAAGAGTATATATATTATATTGGAAAGCAAAAATATATTAAACATCATGACTGAATGGATGAAAGACTAACTTGGAATCTTTCAAAAAACCCATATACATCCCAAACAACTCTTAAAAAAGAGTATATATATTATATATACAAACCAAGTTAAGATCAATGACAATGTACATACACAATGGTTGAACGTAGCTAATTAACCCTGTACATGCACAATGGCTAAAATAGCTAATTAACTCTCAAGAAAGATTTACAACTACACTAACTCACCAAGCAACCCATCACAAAAAGAGGGTGTAAAATCTTGTATGTACACAATGGCTAAAGGTATCTCAAAAAGAGGGTAAAAAATCTTGTATGTACACAATGGCTAAAGGTATCTAACTAAATCTGATGTGAGATTTACAATTAAATTAAATTCAACAAAAAGGTTTACAACTAAACTAAATTCAACAAACAACCTCATATCCAACGTTAAAGTAGATTTCATTGAAGAGAATAAAAAAAAAAAACTTACAAAAATACGCTATCAACTCTAGGTTTCATAAGAGAGAATAAAATAAAAACTTACAAAAATAAGCTATCCGCTCTTGAAGATTTAACCAGAGGTCTTTGATCCATGAGTTCATCCACTAAAAAAATGGTGAGCCTATTCATCCACTACATGGTTTTTATTCAACCAACTTTCCTTAAAACCAACTAGAAATTAACGAAAATTCCAACCATTTGTCCATTCTACATAAATGGAGATAGGAATGAAAGCAAATTAATAACAAAGATTCTAACCATTTTTCCAGTTTTCCATTGGTCCATTCAGCATGAATGGAGCTTGGAATGAAACCCAATTCTCAACGCTCCCTTGGGCTTGGAAAAACACCTCTCGTTACATTGTTGTCCTATTGTTTTATGCATTAGGGTAATAAAAGATTGCAGTGAAGTAAGGTTAAGGGTTGTTTTTCTTGGACTACATGTTTTAAGTTTTCATAATGAACTTGCTCCGTAAGTTAATATTTCTTTTTTTTAATTTCAAACTAATTCATAACTATTTTTGTTTTCACCCATTTCGTTAACCTTGGCAAAAAAAATATCTTTTACATACTCCCCTAATGTGGGTATTGAAGCAACTAAATTGATAGAAAGTAAATTGATTTATGACCCTAATAATACGATTATTGAAAGAACTAAATTGAGGGAAAATAAATTTATTTATGACCCCAATAACGTGGATATTGAAGGGACTAAATTGAGGGAAAATAAATTTATAAGTTAATATTTCTTTTTTTAAATTTCAAACTAATTCATAACTGTTTTTGTTTTCACCCATTTCGTTAACCCTGGCAAAAAAAAATTCTTTTACATACTCCCCTAATGTGGGTATTGAAGCAACTAAAATGATAGAAAGTAAATTGATTTATGACCCTAATAATATGGTTATTGAAAAAACTAAATTGAGGGAAAATAAATTTATCTATGACCCCAATAACGTGGGTATTGAAGGGACTAAATTGAGGGAAAATAAATTTATCTCTGCCCCCAATAACGTGGGTATTGAAGGGACTAAATTGAAGGCAAATTGATCTCTTCTCCCAATAATGTTGGTATTGTGGGTATTGAAGGGACTAAATTGAAGGTAAATTGATCTCTGCTCCGAATAATGTGAGTATTGAAGAGACTAAATTAAGAGAAAGAGAAAGGTAAATAAATATTAATAAATTTACTATTTTAAAGATTTTTTGGTTCTATATTAAATACTTCAATTTGATTTTACACATATCTAAAAAACTAATAAAATTTATGTCACAACAAATGTATACTATTTATTATAAAACAAAAAAACAAAAAAAAAAAAAAAAAACATTACTGATTATTTCATAGACTTCATAATTCTAACACTAAAATTCCAGAGCAATAGATATCGGAATTTTAAGTAAATAACTTTTTTTTCTTTTAGCTACCTTCAAACAAGCTATGAAAATCTACATAAAGTCTCATGAACATAAATAATTTTCATTTTAATAAATAAATAAATATACCCTATATATCTTTGATTTTCATGCATAAATAACATATTTGTGCAATTTTACAACCATTGTCTTTCTACTCACTAATATTCCTTTTGTAATTACCCTATTTTTGTTTCAAGCTTCAATGCAAGGCCTTTTTTAATATTCCTCTTAGTTGTGTATAGTATTTTGATTTTTTTAATTGAAAAAATTGTTTTTTAAGCCTAAACTTTGTGCTACGCTACAAAATAAATGTGTTTTTCACTTCTTATACTAAAAACAAGAAATTATGTTTTATATTAGAGAATGTTAGTAAATTCACTATTAAAAAAAATGTTCTATATTAAATATTTCAATTTTATTTTACACATCTAAAAAATAAAATTGAATAAAATTTATATATGACAACAAATGTACACTATTTTTTATAAAAAAAGCTCGAAAAAATCATTATTAATTATTTCAAAAACATAAGAGTTCTCAGACTCAAATTCCAATAGATATCCGAACTTTAAGTAGATAACTTTTTTTTCCTCCACTATAAACTTTGTTTCGAGTTTTAAAGTTGATCTTTGAATTTAGAAAACTCCCTCCAGTTTCTGGATTAAGTATTTTTGAATTGAAACTTCGAAAAAGAAGATTTCAACTGTCTGAATTTTGAAAAGTCATTCATGCGTTAAATAATAATTAGAATTTTGAGCTACTTTGGAATGAGCTTTGAAAATCTGCAAAAAGTCTAAGGAACATCAATTAAGGAAGGTTTAAATACAAACTTCTTACTTCTAAATTTAGAACTTAGAGACACATTCTAATTTCAATCGATTTTTAGATTTATAATATAGAAACTGCAGGAAATTCATCTCCTCCATAAGCTTCGATTTTTCAACTCTAGTTGAAGTAAAAGTAGTCAAACTGCTGTAACTCTGCAGGCTATCATTCAACTTTGGAAAATGCTTAAATTATACTAGAGACAACTAATAGAAAAACATAGTAAATGCTTAAATTATACTCGAGACAACTAGTAGAACAACATAGTAAAGTGATTTTTGGTATTATTTTTCATTGTAAGACCCGCCTGTGGCACCCTTCAATATTTAGCTTCACTGTAAGACCCACCTGTGGCACCATGCAATATTTAGTTGTTTTATTCGAGTTTGTATGTTAGCATAAAGGTTATAAAGAACAATATTTAACTGTTGTATTCTAGCTTGTATGTGCCCATTATGTTTTTGAATAACTAAATATTTACAGAAAAATAATAACGAAGAGTTTTTGGACAGATTCTGCTTTGAAAAAAATGGCTAAAGTTATGTCTAAAATTCCAATAGAGAAAGATACGGAACAATTGAAAAGGAACAATTGAAAAGGCCACTCCATATTACTTTGATCTTATGCTCAAAACAACCAATAAACTCTATTGCGCTTAAAATGACAAGCAAAAAGAAGGTGACAGATTAACCAAGGAGCGAATTCTAGTACATCACCTGTTTCATCAAAACCTTTTCAGATCATGGATTCTGATACCAAGATGCTCATCAAGAAGGTGGGAAACTACATAACTTCCAAACTAGTTTGCATGAATTGGTTGTTGGTGTAATTTTAGTTACGATTCATTAAACCACTTCCTTTCGTGTTTCCATCAAGCTGCGTAAATCAAGGAGGCGGGATGATTCATTCAACCACTTTTTTCGGTCTCTCCTTCAGCGGCGCTAATCAAGGAAGCAGTTACTAGGGGTAATCAGTCTCTCCTTCAGCAGCGCGAATTAAGGAAGCAGTTACTAGTGGTAAGTGGTGAGATCTATTGTTTAAAGCCTTTCTATCATCTAACAAGTAATCTAATGGTGCGAAACCATCCAGAATGGCCGCTAGGAAAGTCTTTCCCAGAAGGAAACGCCTTACGGTGTAAATATTTTTTTTTAATTTAAAATGTGGGAACACATTCTCTTATACATGGATAGATATTTAATTGTGTAGTAGTTAAATTTAAATGATTATTTCATTCTTGTACATTTTAATTTTTTTTTAGTTTAGTTTGAACTAGTTTATTGTTATAATAATTGAAAATGTTATAAACACAAACTCTTTTTGTGGTATTTATGATCTAAATTATCAATGTTGTCTCTAGCATGACTAACAACAATAATATGATCGAAATCGATAAACATGGTTGTATTTCCTTATCAAAGCCATCAAAAAAGCTTTAATAATCCCTCCACAAGCGTGAAAACAAGGTTTTGCACACCATTACAATTAAATACTTGAAACTCTGAAATCAAAATATAAAACCCTCTTCACACAAAGGGGCTATTCCTATCTCCATAGCTAATATCAACGTCCACTAAGGGAAACCTTCAAGGTTCTAGGAAAAAAATTACCCATTACTTGATAATTATGATCTTCTTTAATGCTGACACGCAATTATGTTAACTCTCTGTGTTGGGTGAGTTATGTTGTCATGTATATAGAGTCTCTCTAGTACTCGTTCCTATGCAAATCCCTTATAAGTTTACAAACCATGCACTACAATACATGAATATATAATGAGTATGATGCTCCCTTGAGCTACCCCTCCTGACCTTATCGAGACTGCAGTAAGTGAATGTCAACTAGACTATAATAGTGTGTAAATCCCTCAACGGTAGTAATGGAAGATTGGATAAATCCTCCAATAGTATTCATTAAGGTGATTCAAGACAAAATTCAAACGTAGGAAAGCAATACTAAATCACCCATTCCTCATATGTGATGTGGAAACCCAAAATTCCTACCTTTATAGAAAATAACCAATTCTAGGAATCTAAAATAACTTTTACATAGCACACCACGCGTCCATTTAGCAAACTATGGCACACAAGGAATAAGTCCCACTCATTATGGCATATGGAGAGTTCATTAATAATAAATCATATAAAATCTACATGCACACAAAGTTACATGAGCACTTATCTAATAATTTAGAATCGTAGCAACTAAGATAGACCCGTGACCCAGATTTCAACGCTTGAGGAAGGGCACTCCAAAGAGGATTTTCACACCTCAATACCACCAAGAGTCTTGAGACCCCTTTCTCCACCCAAAAAATACATAAATAAGTGGCTCGGTGCCTCCAACCTTTGAACATTTCTATGTTCCTTATGATATGTCAAAACAAGGTTTTCCTCTCCTCCTCTTTTGTGTGTTTTATCTAGGAGATTTCTCCTTTCCCCTATGATTTTTCCTGCTCTCTTTTGTAGGCTCTTCAATATCCCACGATGGTTCTCATGTGTCCTCTTTCTCATAGCTCCCTTTTCCTTCCTCTCATGTGTGGGGGTTCTTCGTCCTCTCCTCTAATCCTCCCATTATTTATATTGCAATTGTATTTGGTTTGCATGGGAATACACCACTTACTGCACCTATTGATATCATTCATGGTAGTCCTAATTTCATGTGGTCATTAGGATATTGTTAAGCAAACCATGGAAAATTTTAGCGGGGAATCTTAGCCAAGGGCGAAATTTAAGGGGTTTTATATTCTGGAGGGTGTCTTTTTTATATTACAGCCATTTTCTATAGTTAGCCCAAAATTTATTTAAAAAATAAATATTTATTACATTTTAGCCATAAAAAATAAGGCAAATAAACAATGCAAAACCCAATTCGCCTCGTTTGGGAGGTTGGATTTTCTTGCAATCAACCAATTTCCTAGATTGGAGGTTGGATTTGGTTGCAATCGCCTTGATTTCCTGGTTTTCAAATCGAGGGCAGGGTTGAATTGAGGGGATTTTCCTGTATAAATTATACAGTCTCCATTCATGAGTTTTACATAGGTCGTGACTTATTTTCAAGCAATAGACTTAGTCTCCATTCGTGCATGTCATGACTCGTTTACGAGCAAGAGACTTAGTCTCCATTCGTGTAGGTCGTGACTCATTTTCGAGCAAGAGACTCAATCTCCATTCATGTAGGTTGTGATTTATTTTCGAGCAAGAGACACAATCTCCATTCATTCAGGTCATGACTCATTTTCGAGCAAAAGAATTTGGTTCATAGACAATATATCAAAGTAGAGTAGCACATTCATGAGTTTTACACAAGTCGTGACTCGTTTTCAAGCAATAGACTTTGCTTTATAGACAATATCAGAGAAGAGCAACCAAGGATAACCTACAAGAAATCCATTCAAGTTGTGTATTTAGGGAGTAGTCAGTTCCATAGAGTAATATCCAGATCTTAGAGTAGAGAGAGGGTAGTGTGTTTCATTCATATCACTAGATCTCTCGGTATAGCATGAAGGGATTAAGAAGGGACAGCTGATAAGCCTTTGTATCTTGATGAGATTTTCAGAATATCGACTTTAACCTATTAACATTGTTGACACCTGGAAATAGATTCTGATATATCCTTCTTCATCAATAGAAAAAAACAATGCTTTATGGCTGCTGTGACAATACTCAGAGCAGAGAAGCCCTGAGCAGACCATCGGGATTTTGTGCTCATGAATATTCAAATTTTTCACCTAAATTCAGGTGGTGGAAGAGCACAAGTCAGACTGTGGAACAACACAATTTGTTTTCAAGGAGAGATAAGGATGAATGTTCTCTTGTTTGAGGCAAGGTGGTTACTACTACTGGAAAGATATTTCCGAGCCCTTGTACTGGGTTAATTTTTTGTGGAAGACCTTCATTTTGTTAAGTAATTACTATTTAGGTATCACATATTCTAGTGGAATTTGGATGATGGTAGTTCTCAGTTTTTACCATAAATTATTCGAATTCCAACCACCTTCCACTATGAACCCCTCTCTCAATCACAGAGTGATTAACTCCCACCTTTACATCGAATTGACTAATAAGGTTAGGAGATGAGCAGGAGTACCCCCGATGAGGGAAGTTGTAATTATTATTTTTAATTCAAGAAAAAAATTATATTTTTCAATAAATATGCTTGCAATCGTAAGCCTATATTATCATGTGGGCGTATGTTTGTAGTAGAGAACATAAAGGCGTCCTTTTTTCTCTGTAATTTATTCACAAAAATATATAGGATTTTTCATTTTGTGTTGCCTCACCCATGGTCCTAATCACTTGTTGGCCTTTGATGTTGATGCCAGAACTTGCGATTTCGTTGGGTTTACCATGGCCCCTGTGGTTTGTTCGCATATACTAGAGCATGAGGGGTCCTTGATTCTTTTTGGGATCAAGGAGCTTGGAGTTTCGAAGCTTAGAAAGAACTAGGAAAATTAGGTTCCTAAAGATATTAATTCAGGAACTATGGCAGGCATCAATCAATCTATTTTCTCTAGCCGCTTTCTTTGCAAAGATAGAATGGTTCGTTTGGTGGATCACTTTCTTTGGCCAAATGTGAAGCATAATTCAAACCTAAGAAAACCATCCCTTTCCATGGGGAGTCACTTTCTTTGGAAGGTTAGTATATGTGTAGTATGCTTGACCATCTCTTTAGTAAATTTAGTCATGGTAACCTTTATCACTTTTTCGTTGTTGTTCTTTGGGACAAGATTTTATTTTACAGAAACTACTCTTCAATCATTTTCATGTATGATCTTTTGGAGAATATATGATATGGATTTCCACACTGTCCTCTTTACAATCGCTTGTGTAAGCCAAGCTGGTTTTTCCTTACATTGGACCCTCACCTTGACATGATGGTATATTGCAAGTATCTTAGCTAACCTATTCACAATAATGGAATCTCGTAAATTTCATTCAAACTGTGGGCTTTCTTACCTTCATTTGTGTCTTTGTGTAATTATGTGACAAAGGTAGGGAATCTTTCTCATTTAGATGGATTTCTGTTGACTGGCCCACGTAGAAGGACATTTCTCCATGGATAGGCTTGAATTTATATTTGATTTTGCAAACTTTCATATCTATAGAAATATCTACAAAAATAGTCAAATAGGAAAACTCAAATAGTTTTTCTGACAAGAATCAGATCTTTTTATTGATAAGCATTGCAGGTGGGATGGGGAAGCCATCAACACTTCCTATTTGTAACAAATGAATTAGTTGGTCCAATATCATTAAGATTTTCTCCTATCTCTTTGATTCCAAAGCACATAGCTAAGAAATAATAATGAAATGAGAATGAAATTAAACCCTGATGAATTAAGAAAACACTTTATATAGTGAAAGCTTGAGTGATAGAAGCAAAACTATTACCATGAATAGACAAAGGGAATAGTGTAAAGAGTTACATGCCATCAAATAAGACCCCCAACTTTATTGTCCAATCAAAAATTACATAATAAATTTTATATTATTTTGTAATATGAAAACTTTGGTTAAAGTTGTGATGTACAACAATATTTTCTGGTCAAACAAGAGATTAATAGGCAGTCAACGCACAATCGATTGCTAAGAGTCCCAGGCAAGGACTAATAAGTACCAACATTACATGAAATAAAAGATAACAACATTATATAAGAAAGATAACAATTCACCCTTTCTTAATAATAATGGCACAAATCTCCTAAAATTATTATGAATAGTATTAATATGACATCATAATGCTACACTCCATTCAATGAACATAAATTAATAAAACATCATAATACAACACTCCACTGTGATTGGAGGTAACTCAATGAACATTTAAAGCACAAATTACTTTCTATATGAAACCTTATTTCCACACTTCTTTTAAATCTATAAAAAATAAATCATTTTTCAATACAAAATAATGTCATTTTTCTTTAACAAATTTTATTTTTATTTTAATTATACCATTTTATTAAAACTTTGATTGAGAAACATTAAGTTAGTTTTGCTAATCAGTAATATATAAAAAAAATTGATATCGATATTATTTATTGGCTATGCCAATAATATTTTCTGTATTAGATTATGAACCTATGAGGACTATTTCAGTTTTTACTATTGAATTTAAAGTAGTGTTTCAAAATAGGTGTTTGAAAATTTTACTGTTAAATTTAAATTAATTATTAGTTTTAATAATATTTTAGAATTTAATAAATAATAATTTTTATTTAACAAAAAAATTTATAAACCAAAAAATTATTATACAACTTAATATGATAGGTAAAAATGTCCATTCGTCATTAAATTTTATTCATCTTATCCAAAAAAAATCTATAAGAACTACGGACAATTTTTACTAATCTAATTCCGACACTGAACGATCGATCCAGACTGACTCGTTTTACAAATCTATTTCCCGGAATTTAACGATAAACTGACAATTTTAATATTCTGATTACAGAATTGAAGATGGTTTAATTTAAAAATATAAAAAGAAATTCATAACCAGCAATTTCTGCAACACTTATGGAGATAGCTGTGCAGATATCCAATGCAAGCTGCGCAATTCTAGAGTGAACACATTCAAATATTTTGCATCCTTTCTTGGCGCAGAACAATGGACCAATGCTTTCATCGTCAGTTCCATCTTCACGAGTAAAATGTTTAAACATGTGAACGATCTCTTTTACTATATTCAAACCTTGTCTTCCCAAATTAGGAGCTGATGGGTCTTCTGTCATCAGTATATCTTTGACCAGACGAAGGCCCTTTTCTAGGGCTTCAGAATTAAGCCGCGCCTCTGCTTGTTCTTCTTCCAGTTGCGCCTCGCTAAAACCGGTCGTCTCTTCTAATCTATTAATTTCTCTCGCAATGCAGATGATTATCGCATTAACCAGCGATTGTGAGCGATTTGGAGAAGCTAAACATGACAATTTTGTTATCCAAGATATTTGCAGAATAGAAATCCCGTGATACAAGTCTTCACTGCTGATATCTTCGGCATTATTTGCAGAGAATTTCCTTGTAACAATGTAAGGACCCGTAACTGTTATTATCCTTTCGTATGTGTGTTTTCCAAGGATTTGCTCAGATTCATCATTCATGTCACAGAAAATTTTGCGGAAAATTCGCAACATAAGGGATTCGATTTTCACATAACCTTCGGTATTCATATAAGCATATTTTATCATGTCGACATAAGCTTCAATGACAAGAATTTGCTTGGGTTGCATATTAGGACAACCTTTTACATCATGGATGTCCTCTACTTTCAGGCCTATGACATCAATTGCCCTGCTAATTTCCTTACAGACTTCCCATGCAGTTTCTTTAGTGTGTGTCTTTATTTTATTCTTCCACAGAAGCTTCGAAATTTTAATAATGAATTCGTTTAAATATCTGAAACCATTTAAACATCTGAATGTTTCGATGTTCTTAGAATCAAACTGACAGTACAAGCGCAGTAGGTTAATTTGTTTCCAAATCGTCAAACACTCCTTTTGGGTTGTCACCTTTTTTGGAAGAGATTTATCCAATATATCCAAATATTGCTTCATCTCTCCCTTTCGCAAAATTTCTGTATATTCTTGGACTACTTCTAGCTTCGCACCTCTGTACGAAGGAAATTTATGAAGTGTAAGGTACTCTTCCATTTCCTGCCTCAACTCTCTTTGGGAAAGGGCACTTTTCGCATTGAACCATTGTTTAGTAAACGGGTTCTTTGCATGGCGTTTGGTTTCCCAGATGGTCTCCAATGTTTTTCTGTTATACAGAGTCTGAGTGGGATCTTGATCGATGGGTAACCGGACGGGATCGTAAGCAAACTCAGAGCTAATAAGGTCCATATATTCCGAAGGCACCATTTCCATCTCAATTTCATTGCTGTCCGATGAATGATTGGATCCCATATCAATTTCATTGCTCTCTAGTGACTGACCAGCTTCCATTCTGTTTTCACAGCTAAACAGTTACTGCTTCTTGGTAACGGAAAATAAAATACCTCACAAAAATGGTGCCCAAAATCAAAGACAATTGCTCGTTCAAAGTATTCGATCACGACGAAACGAGAGGCGTGTTGTTTGTAACTGTTGATGTTGTACTAATGAATATTTTGCCTGACTTACCTATATTAGTTAAATAACCTTCTTTTTTCTTCTTCTTTTTTTCTAACACCCGTAGGCATGCCCACTCGAAGGGCCCCAGCCGACCCCAAGAACGCACGGTCAAATAGATAGTAATATGTGTTTGATTGGTTAATTATCAAAGCATTTATTGAAATAAATATTTTTTTATAAAGTAATTAGCTTATATTTATTTTGACTCTGGAAATATGGATAATTTTTTTTATAAAGTAATTAGCTTATATTTATTTTGACTTTGGAAATATGGAGAGATCATATGTCTTTTCATTCCAAAAAAATATTACAACTCAAAATATTTATTTTGAATTTGGAAATATGGAGAGATCATATGTCTTTTCATTCCAAAAAAATATTACAACTCAAAATATTTGATCTTCTAGTGAGAAGTTAATTAATATGGATTTAGGCGATTTAGTTATTAGTTATCATTCATTGTAATTATTAATTTTATTTTATAATTCAAAAAAAATAATTATTAATTTTATTATTTTATTTTTTAATTTATTTTAATTTTGATGCAATATGACTAGTAAAATTGTTTACATAACAAGACAAGATAGCAAGACAAGATAGCATAAGACATTACAATAATCTCATTCACACGCCCAATGAACCTAGATGCATCTTATCTCCAGATCTATCAAGTGTGAGGGTGAGGGATCAAATCTTTTGAGGCACAAACCTCTTTTAAAGTCAAAAGAGATTTGATCGAGATCTGTGCTTAAAATTGATCTAGCTGTTTGGTTATTAGTTTTTAATAAAACTATTATGATATATGTTCATAAATTACTTTCATATATATATATATATATATATATATATATATATATATATATATATATATATATATATATATATATTCTTTAAAAATATATATTTTTAAATTTAAAAATGTTTTAACTAGCATTTGCACCAGATGTTGCAAAGGAAACACCGTAAGGCATAAATTGAGGAACAATCTTGACATGTAAATGATCATTTAAAATAAGAATTAATAAAGAAAATTGCATGCAAAAGTGGAAGATAAAGCTAAATTATTTACATTATGTGAAGTTTATAGATAATATAATGCTTGTAACAAAGATTGGCTCTTGATCTTCTAAGATGTGAAAAACATGATGGTTATATTTCCACATTTGAAATTGCATCACAACTTTATGAATGATTCTTTATGCATAGATTGGACACTTGCATCTATATCCCATGAGTTCGTGTGAGCGTTCTGTATATGGTGAGTTCTAGGAAGAGTAGTCCATTAAAATTGACCAATATAGGCCAATCAATACTCATAATACATAATACTCATAAAAAAACACATATCCCTCTATTATGTATACTTATTTACTATGTGGTTTTGAGTAACGTTGTTGAAAAATATAATCATTAAATTAAATGATATATTCATCTGTTATGTATATTTATTTACACTAAAAGGTGATTACCATTTACCATTATCTATTACTTCCATTTCTTTCTTTAAAAATGCAAGCAACATAATATCAAATCAATGCCATGTGATTGAAACTCAAAACCTTTCATTAGTGGCTAGCCATGGGATTGAAACTCAAAACCTTTCATTTGAATTCTCGTAATTTTTTGTTTGAGCTTTAACTAGAACAACAATTCAAAGTGTTTGACAATTTGAATATGATTATTCATTAATTTTTCAGTTGAAGATGAGTACATTTAGCATTGGCCAGATTTTATGAAGAACAAAATGATAATACAGGATATAATACAAATGTCACAAAAAGCAATGGCAGAATTTTCTGCATCATGAAGAACAAAAAAAATGCTGATATAGGATATAATACAAATGTCACAAATGATACAGGATATAATACAAATGTCACAAAAACATCCACAACGATATGCTAATAATCTGCAATTTAGCGAGTTGCGTAATAAAATCTAAAAAATTAACAACTGCATTTATTCTTGCTTAAAAGATGAATTAAAATTGACTATGTTTGGTTAGAATAGAAGTTAAATTATAACTTTATTTTAAATTATTATTATTAATTATAAAAAGAAACACACACACACACACATATATAAAAAGTAACAAAATTCTTAATCATGAAAATTCATCACCATTTTACCATGGAGATTCTTAATGTAATGATAGGCTTTGTTACAGTAAGATTTAATCACTCTCCTCCTTGGTTTCCTCTTGTTGAACAAACAAATGGTATCAAAAACACCAACAACACTACCCAAATTTTGTAAGCAAGAATAAATGGAAAGTTCAAAGTAGTCAAAGCAGTGCCAAGGCCAAGTCTTAAGGAAAATTATAATTATATATTTTATAACCAAAAATTGAACTCTTTCTCTTCAACTGCAAGGGAAAGAGTGGTAGTGGTAGGAGTACCACCACTAGCAGAAGGAAAATGTAGAAGCACCACCACCTCCTGCATCGCAACCATCAAAATTCATGTTTACTAAAATAAACTACCAACTAATGTACATCCATACATGCATCAAACTGTGCATTCAATTATACCGGGAATTGATGTAGAGATAGGCATACCAGAGCCCACACTCATAAGGACATCTTCAATGTTTCTCTTTTCTAAAAGCTTGGGCAAAATACGAGGTCGGTAGGATTCTATTCGCCCCCCATGTCTTCCCACATAATTACTAGGCGTCACTGGATACCGAGGAGGTCGATTTAGATCTGGCCTTAGTGGAAGATGGCATTGTCTACCAGTTTATATAGGAGGTAGTCTAACATCTTATTGTGGAGGATGTTGTGAATTTTCTGTCTCTTGCTCATTTCAACATGTTCCCTCAGTTGTTTTCATTTCCTCTTTGTTCGAAAATCATGTGATGGATCATACCTCGGTAAGTTGCAACATAAAAATAAGTCATCAAAAAATCAATATTTTCTTTCTATCTTATGGGGCGAAATATTTAGCTGTCCACTAAAATAAACTACCAACTAATGTACATCCATACATGCATGAAACTATGAATTCAATTATAGCGGGAATTGATGTAGAGATAGGCATACTAGAGCCCACACTCATAAGGACATCTTCAATGTTTCTCTTTTCTAAAAGCTTGGGCAAAATACGAGGTCGGTAGGATTCTATTCGCCCCCCCATGTCTTCCCACAAAATTACTAGATGTCACTGGATACCAAGGAGGCCGATTTAGATCTGGCCTTAGTGGAAGATGGCATTGTCTACCAGTTTATATACGAGGTAGTCTAACATCTTATTGTGGAGGATGTTGTGAATTTTCTGTCTCTTGCTCATTTCAACATGTTTCCTCAGTTGTTGTATTTTCCTCTTTGTTCGAAAATCATGTGATGGATCATACCTCAGTAATTTGCAACATAAAAATAAGGCATCAAAAAATCAATATTTGCTTTCTATCTTATGGGGCGAAATATTTAGCCGTCCAAAACTAGAATTAAACTTCAATGGAAATTTAATTCTAACAGAACAACAATTAATGCATATATACTTAAATAAAACTAACCTACTAGATGCAAGGGACAAGATCTATCCAAAATTATTTAACATCAAGTAGATCCTTTGCACTTATTCTCTATGAATTAGAAGACCAATCAAAACATTCCAACACCAAACAATGATTTTTTAAGGGAAAAAACACGAAAAAAACATATGATCGAAAGTTCCATGGATGCATCTTTCATAAAACAGAATAAATACAAAATAAAATATTCACACTCCACAAAGATTTCTTCATGCTTGAATTAAAACTTCTACATTGTGCAAAATGGAAAAGATACCACCAAATATGGAATGAAGTTCAACAAAAGAAGTAATGGTGTGTTTATTGATGATTTAGGAAAAGAATGAGTAGGTAAATGGAAGTGACAATATATTTGACTAGGATCCAAAGTGGGAAATTTTTCCACAATATCCATAGCATACCCAATAGAGAACTTTGTAAACTTTTCCTTGTTATAATGTCATACCAGCTGAGTAACTCCCAATATGTGTCCTTCCATTGCTTCAAGAAGCTTTTCTTTTGTCGCCTGCAATGTATTTTCATTGCAGATATTAATTTAGTTTAATATTTTATAGGCCTTTCAGGCCTTGGATATTATTTTTTGCAGTTGTTCCTCATGAATGTATAAGCGTGAATAGTCACATGAGAGCTGATAGTATAATTCATTATATTGAGACCAAGTTTTGAGTACCATATTAATGTATAAGAAGGAATAGTCACATGACAGCTTATAGTCTAATTCATTATATTGAGACCAAGTTTTGAGTACCAACCTTATTTACAATATTTATGAAATCATCCAGCAGATAAAGAGTAGTGAATTCGTAGTGAATTCATATCGATGATCCCCCACAGGTGGATTGGGTTATTGTAACCCTCTTTAATCAATGAATACTTACTATCTTCACCAACGTCTTTAGGAGAGAGAAATTTACAGTAAGACTTGGAAAGCCAAATTATATTAAACATCATGAATGAATGAATGAATGAGAGACTAACTTGGAATTTTTCAAAAAACCCATATACATCCCAAACAACTCTCAAAAAAGAGTAAAATTTCCAGTAAGACTTGGAAAGCCAAATTATATTAAACATCATGAATGAATGGATGAGAGACTAACTTGTAATTTTTCCAAAAACCCATATACATCCCAAACAACTCTAAAAAAAAGAGTAACTATATTAAACATCATGAATGAATGAATGAGAGACTAATTTGGAATTTTTCAAAAAACCTATAGACATCCCAAACAACTCTAAAAAAAGAGTGAAATTTCCAATAAGACTTGGAAAGCAAAATTATATTAAACATTATGAATGAACGGATGAAAGAATAACTTGGAATTTTTCAAAAAACCCATATACATCCCAAACAACTCTAAAAAAAAGAGTATATATATTATATTGGAAAGCAA
The DNA here is from genome assembly GCA_031772625.1 of Pinus tabuliformis. Lineage (NCBI taxonomy): Eukaryota > Viridiplantae > Streptophyta > Pinopsida > Pinales > Pinaceae > Pinus > Pinus tabuliformis. Next base: position 1,312,477,920 of record CM062804.1, read on the forward strand.
AATTATATTAAACATCATGTCTGAATGGATGAAAGACTAACTTGGAATTTTTCAAAAAACCCATATACATCCCAAACAACTCTTAAAAAAGAGTATATATATTATATATACAAACCAAGTTAAGATCAATGACAATGTACATACACAATGGTTGAACTAATTAACCCTATACATGAACAATGGCTAAAATAGCTAATTAACTCTCAAGAAAGATTTACAACTACACTAACTCACCAAGCAACCCATCACAAAAAGAGGGTGTAAAATCTTGTATGTACACAATGGCTAAAGGTATCTCAAGAAGAGGGTAAAAAATCTTGTATGTACACAATCGCTAAAGGTATCTAACTAACTCTCATGTGAGATTTAAAATTAAATTAAATTCAACAAAAAGATTTACAACTAAACTAAATTCAACAAACAACCTCATATACAGCGTTAAAGTAGATTTCATAGAAGAGAATAAAAAAAAAAACTTACAAAAATACGCTATCAGCTCTAGGTTTCATAGGAGAGAATAAAATAAAAACTTAAAAAAATAAGCTATCAGCTCTTGAAGATTTAACCAGAGGTCTTTGATCCATGAGTTCATCCACTGAAAAAATGGTGAGACTATTCATCCACTACATGGTTTTTATTCAACCAACTTTCCTTAAAACCAACTAGAAATTAACGAAAATTCCAACCATTTGTCCATTCTACATAAATGGAGATAGGAATGAAACCAAATTAATAACGAACATTCTAACCATTTTTCCATTGGTCCATTCAGCATGAATGGAGCTTGGAATGAAACCCAATTCTCAACTCTCCTTCGGGCTTGGAAAAACACCTCTCGTTACATTGTTGTCCTATTGTTTTATGCATTAGGGTAATAAAAGATTGCAGTGAAGTAAGGTTAAGGGTTGTTTTTCTTGGACTACATGTTTTTAGTTTTCATAATGAACTTGCTCCGTAAGTTAATATTTTTTTATTTTTTTTTTATTTCAAACTAATTCATAACTATTTTTGTTTTCACCCATTTCGTTAACCTTGGCAAAAAAAAAATCTTTTACATACTCCCCTAATGTGGGTATTGAAGCAACTAAATTGATAGAAAGTAAATTGATTTATGACCCTAATAATATGGTTATTGAAAGAACTAAATTGAGGGAAAATAAATTTATTTATGACCCCAATAACGTGGATATTGAAGGGACTAAATTGAGGGAAAATAAATTTATAAGTTAATATTCCTTTTTTTTAATTTCAAACTAGTTCATAACTGTTTTTGTTTTCACCCATTTCGTTAACCCTCGCAAAAAAAAATTCTTTTACATACTCCCCTAATGTGGGTATTGAAGCAACTAAAATGATAGAAAGTAAATTGATTTATGACCCTAATAATATGGTTATTGAAAAAACTAAATTGAGGGAAAATAAATTTATATATGACCCGAATAACGTGGGTATTGAAGGGACTAAATTGAGGGAAAATAAATTTATCTCTGCCCCCAATAACGTGGGTATTGAAGGGACTAAATTGAAGGCAAATTGATCTCTTCTCCCAATAACGTGGGTATTGAAGGGACTAAATTGAAGGTAAATTGATCTCTGCTCCCAATAATGTGAGTATTGAAGAGACTAAATTAAGAGAAAGGTAAATAAATATTAATAAATTTACTATTTTTAAGATTTTTTGGTTCTATATTAAATACTTCAATTTGATTTTACACATATCTAAAAAAATAATAAAATTTATGTCACAACAAATGTATACTATTTATTATAAAACAAAAAAACAAAAAAAAAAATAAACATTATTAATTATTTCAAAAACTTCATAATTCTAACACTGAAATTCCAGAGCAATAGATATCAGAATTTTAAGTAAATAACTTTTTTTCTTTTAGCTACCTTCAAACAAGCTATGAAAATCTACATAAGGTCTCATGAACATAAATAATTTTCATTTTAATAAATAAATAAATATACCCTACATATCTTTGATTTGCAGGCATAAATGACATATTTGTGCAATTTTACAACCATTGTCTTCCTACTCACTAATATTCCTTTTGTAATTACCCTATTTTTGTTTCAAGCTTCGATGCAAGGCCTTTTTTAACATTCCTCTTAATTGTGTATAGTATTTTGATTTTTTTAATTGAAAAAATTGTTTTTTAACTGTAAACTTTGTGCTAGGCTACAAAATAAATGTGTTTTTCACTTCTTATACTAAAAACAAGAAATTATGTTTTATATTAAAGAATATTAGTAAATTCACTATTAAAAAAAATGTTTTGTATTAAATATTTCAATTTTATACACATCTAAAAAATAAAATTGAATAAAATTTATATGTGACAACAAATGTACACTATTTTTTATAAAAAAAAACTGGAAAAAATCATTATTAATTATTTCAAAAACATAAGAGTTCTCAGACTCAAATTCCAATAGATATCCGAAGTTTAAGTAGATAACTTTTTTTTCCTCCACTATAAACTTTGTTTCGAGTTTTGAAGTTGATCTTTGAATTTAGAAAACTCCCTCTAGTTTCTGGATTAAGTATTTTTGAATTGGAACTTAGAAAAAGAAGATTTCAACCATTTGAATTTCGAAAAGTCATTCATGCGTTAAATAATAATTAGAATTTTCAGCTACTTTGGAATGAGCTTTAAAAATCTGCATTAATTCTAAGGAACATCAATTAAGGAAGGTTTAAATTACAAACTTCTTACTTCTGAATTTAGAACTTAGAGACACATTCTAATTTCAATCGAATGTTAGATTTATAATATAGAAACTGCAGGAAATTCATCTCCTCCATAAAATTCGATTTTTCAACTCAAGTTGAAGTAAAAGTAGTCAAACTGCTGTAACTCTGCATGCTATCATTCAACTCTGGAAAATGCTTAAATTATACTAGAGACAACTAATAGAAAAGCATAGTAAATGCTTAAATTATACTCTAGACAACTAGTAGAACAACATAGTAAACTGATTTCTGGTATTATTTTTCATTGTAAGACCTGCCTGTGGCACCCTGCAATATTTAGCTTCACTGTAAGACCCACCTGTGGCACCATGCAATATTTAGCTATTGTATTTGAGTTTGTATGTTAGCTTAAAGGTTATAAAGAACAATATTTAACTGTTGTATTCTAGCTTGTATGTGCCCATTATGTTTTTGAAGAACTAAATATTTATAGAAAAAATAATAACGAAGAGTTTTTGGACAGATTCTGCTGTGAAAAAAATGGCTAAAGTTATGTCTAAAATTCCAATAGAGAAAGACACAGAACAATTGAAAAGGAACAATTGAAAAGGCCACTCCATATTACTTTGATCTTATGCTCAAAACAACCAATAAACTCCATTGCGCTTAAAATGACAAACAAAAAGAAGGTGACAGATTAACCAAGGAGCGAATTCCAGTACATCACCTGTTTCATCAAAACCTTTTCAGATCATGGATTCTCATACCAAAATGCTCATCAAGAAGCTGGGAAACTATATAACTTCCAAACCAGTTTGTATGAATTGGTTGTTGGTGTAATTTTAGTTACGATTCATTGAACCACTTCCTTTCGTCTTTCCATCAAGCTGCGTAAATCAAGGAGGCGGGATGATGCATTCAACCACTTTTTTCGATCTCTCCTTCAGTGGTGCGAATCAAGGAAGCAGTTACTAGGGGTAATCAATCTCTCCTTCAGCAGCGCGAATCAAGGAAGCAGTTACTAGTAGTAAGTGGTGAGATCTATGGTCTAAAACCTTTCTATCGTCTAACAAGCAATCTAATGGTGCGAAACCATCGAGAGTGGCAGCTGGGAAAGTCTTTCCCAAAAGGAAATGCCTTACGGTGTAAATATTTTTTATTAATTTAAAATGTGGGAACACATTCTCTTATACATGGATAGATATGTAATTGTGTAGTAGTTAAATTTAAATGATTATTTCATTCTTGTACATTTTAATTTTTTTTAGTTTAGTTTGAACTAATTTATTGTTATAATAATTGAAAATGTTATAAACACAAACTCGTTTTGTGGTATTTATGATCTAATTTTTTAATTTTGTCTATAGCATGACTAACAACAATAATATGATCGAAATTGATAAACATGGTTGTATTTCCTTATCAAAGCCATCAACAAAGCTTTAATAATCTCTCCACAAGCGTGAAAACAAGGTTTTGCACACCATTACAATTAAATACTTGAAACTCTGAAATCAAAATATAAAACCCTCTTCACACAAAGGAGCTATTCCTATCTCCATAGCTAATATCAACGTCCACTAAGGGAAACCTTCAAGGTCCTTGGAAAAAAATTACGCATTACTTGATAACTATGATCTTCTTTAATGCTGACACGCAATTATGTTAGCTCTCTATGTTGGGTGAGTTGTGTTCTCATGTATATAGAGTCTCTCTAGCACTCGGTCCTACGCAAATCCCTTATAAGTTTACAAACCGTGCACTACAATACATGAATATATAATGAGTATGATGCTCCCTTGAGCTACCCCTCCTGAGCTTATCGAGACTGCAGTAAGTGAATGTCAACTAGCCTATAATTGTGTCTAAATCCCTCAATGGTAGTAATGGAAGATTGGATAAATCCTCCTATAGTATTCATTAAGGTGATTCAAGCCAAAATTCAAACATAGGAAAGGAATACTAAATCATCTATTCCTCATATGTGATGTGGAAACCCAAAATTCCTACCTTTATAGAAAATAACCAATTTTAGGAATCTAAAATAACTTTTACATAGCACACCACGCATCCATTTAGCAAACTATGGCACACAAGGAATAAGTCCCACTCATTAGGGCATATGAAGAGTTCATTAATAAGAAATCATATAAAATCTACATGCACACAAAGTTACATGAGCACATATCTAATAATTTAGAATCGTAGCAACTAAGATGGAGACTCTAACTCTCTACCGAACTTTAGACAAACTGCAGCCAAACTTTCTTGCAATTGTCACCCGTGACCCAGATTTCAACGTTTGAGGAAGGGCACTTCAAAGAGGATTTTCACACTTCAATACCACCAAGAGTCTTGAGACCCCTTTCTCCACCCAAAAAATACATAAATAAGTGCCTCGGTGCCTCCAACCTTTGAACATTTCTATGTTCCTTATGATATGTCAAAACAAGGTTTTCCTCTCCTCCTCTTTTGTGTGTTTTATCTAGGAGATTTCTCCTTTCCCCTATGATTTTTCCTGCTCTCTTTTGTAGGATCTTCAATACCCCATGATGGTTCTCATGTGTCCTCTTTCTCATAGCTCCCTTTTCCTTCCTCTCATGTGTGGGGATTCTTCGTCCTCTCCCCTAATCCTCCCATTATTTATATTGCAATTGTATTTGGTTTGCATGGGAATACACCACTTACTGCACCTATTGATATCATTCATGGTAGTCCTCATTTCATGTGGTCATTAGGATATTGTTAAGCCAACCATAGAAACTTTTGGCGGGGAATCTTAGCCCAAGGGTGAAATTTAAGGGGTTTTATATTCTGGAGGGTGTTTTTTTATATTACAACCATTTTCTATAGCTAGCCCAAAATTTATTTAAAAAATAAATATTTATTACATTTTAGCCATAAAAAAAAAGGATAAATAAACAATATAAAACCCAATTCTCCTTGTTTGGGGGGTTGGATTTTCTTACAATCAACCAATTTCCTAGATTGGATGTTGGATTTGGCTACAATTTCCTTGATTTGATGGTTTTCAAATTGAGGGCAGGGTTGAATTGAGGGGATTTTCCTGTATAAATTATACAGTCTCCATTCATGAGTTTTACATAGGTCATGACTTATTTTCAAGCAATAGACTTAGTCTCCATTCGTGCAAGTCATGACTCGTTTACGAGCAAGAGATTCAATCTCCATTCGTGAAGGTCATGACTCATTTTCGAGAAAGAGACTCAGTCTCCATTCATGCAGGTCGTGATTTGTTTTCGAGCAAGAGACATAATCTCCATTCGTTCAGGTTGTGACTCATTTTCGAGCAAAAGACTTTGCTTCATAGACAATATATCAGAGTAGAGTAGCACATTCATGAGTTTTACACTAGTCTTGACTCGTTTTCAAGCAATAGACTTTGCTCTATAGACAATATATCAGAGAAGAGAAACACCAAGGATACCATAAAAGAAATCCATTCAAGTTGTGTATTTAGGGAGTAGTAAGTTCCATAGAGTAATATCCAGATCTTAGAGTAGAGAGAGGGTAGTTTGTTTCATTCATATCAGTAGATCTCTCAGTATAGCGTGAAGGGATTAAGAAGGGACAACTGATAAGTCTTTGTATCTTGATGAGATTTTCAGAATATCTACTTTAACCTATTAACATTGTTGACACCTGGAAATAGATTCTGATATATCCGTCTTCATCAATAGAAAAACATAATGCTTTATGGCTACTGTGACAATACTCAAAGCAGAGAAGCACTGAGCAGAGAATCAGTATTTTGTACCTAGGAATATTCAAATTTTTCACCTCAATTCAGGTGGTGGAATATTACAAGTCAGACTGTGGAACAACACAAGTTGTTTTCAAGGAAAGATAAGGATGAATGTTATCTTGTTTGAGGCAAGGTGGTTACTACTACTGGAATTATATTTCCGAGCCCTTCTACTGGGTTAATTTTTTGTGGAAGGCCTTCATTTTGTTAAGTAATTACTGTTTAGGTATGACATATTCTAGCGGAATTTGGGTGATGGCAGTTCTCAGTTTTTACCATAAATGATTCGAATTCCAACCACCTTCCACTATGAACCCCTCTCTTAATCACAAAGTGATCAACTCCCACCTTTGCGTTGAATTGACTAATAAGGTTAGGAGATGAGCAGGAGTACCCCCGATCAAGGAAGTTGTAATTATTATTTTTAATTCAAGAAAAAATTTATATTTTTCAATAAATAACCCTGCAATTGTAAGCCTATATTATCAGGTGGGCGTATGTTTGTAGTAGAGAACATAAAAGCGTCCCTTGTTCTCTGTAATTTATTCACAAAAATCGATAGGATTTTTCATTTTGTGCTGCCTCACCCATGGTCCTAATCACTTGTTGGCCTTCGATGTTGATGCTAGAACTTGGGATTTCGTTGAGGTTACCATGGCCCCTGTGGTTTTTCCGCATATACTAGAGCATGAGGGGTCCTTGATTCTTTTTGGGATCAAGGAGCTTGGATTTTCAAAGCTTAGAAAGAACTCGGAAAATTAGGTTCCTAAAGATATTAATTCAGGAACTATGGCAGGCATCAATCAATCTATTTTCTCTAGCTGCTTTCTTTGCAAAGATAGAATGGTTCGTTTGGTGGATCACTTTCTTTGGCCAAATGTGAAGCATAATTCTAACCCAAGAAAACCATCCCTTTCCATGGGGGGTCACTTTCTTTGGAAGATTAGTATATGGGAGCTCGATGAGTCTGTCAAGCAATGGAAGAAAGTGTGTAGTATGCCTGATCATCTCTTTAGTAAATTTAGTCATGGTAATCTTAATCACTTTTTCACTGTTGGTCTTTGGGACAAGATTTTATTTTACAGAAACTACTCTTCAGTCATTTTCATGTATGAACTTTTGGAGAATATATGATATGGATTTCCACACTGTCCTCTTTACAATCGCTTGTGTAAGTCAAGTTGGCTTTTCCTTACATTGGACCCTCACCTTGACATGATGGTATATTGCAAGTATCTTAGCTAACCTATTCACAATAATGGAATCTCGTAAATTTCATTCAAACTGTGGGCTTTCTTACCTTCATTTGTGTCTTTGTGTAATTATGTGACAAAGGTAGGGAATCTTTCTCATTTAGATGGATTTCTGTTGACTGGCCCACGTAGAAGGACATTTCTCCATGGATAGGCTTGAATTTATATTTGATTTTGCAAACTTTCATATCTATAGAAATATCTACAAAAATAGTCAAATAGGAAAACTCAAATAGTTTTTCTGACAAGAATCAAATTTTTTTATTGATAAGCATTGCAGGTGGGATGGGGAAGCCATCAACACTTCCTATTTGTAACAAATGAATTAGTTGGTCCAATTTCATTAAGATTTTCTCCTATCTCTTTGATTCCAATCTCATACAATATTTCCTAGCTATGTAATTGACTAACTAATTCTACTGTTTGATTCACAAATGAACTAAGATACAATATGGAACATTTGGCTCCACAACCACTATAGGATACTAAACAACTAGCTTTGGAACATATGTTTCCACCCTTGATTTTGTAGGTTGTTCTAGACCCATGATGGTCACTTATGTTCTTGGTCCTTATGATATAGGTGTTTCTTACTTTGAATATGGTGCCAGACTGACATTTTCATATTTGTAGTCAAATACATCTTAGAATCACTCTTTCTGGGGTGAATTCAACCTTATTTCCCATCAATTTCGTGGGGATTTCAGGCATGCCATGTTGCATTCCATATTATCCAAATGTTTTGGATGGTCCTGAATAAATCCATCTCTTCACAAAGCTCTTTCAAGGACAAAGGATATAAGGAAGGGTAAGAAAGGAAGATGAATTAGTTCTTTCTGAACTATAACTTACTCTTTCATGGAAACAAATATGGGGTCCTGGAAAGGCATAGATTTTTGAAGAAAGTAAGGTAAGTATTGAGAGGAAGAAATATAGTTTGTCATGCTCTACTCAAGAGAAAACTTCGGTAGGCTAATTTTTTTGAGGTTTCTTTGATATGTTACTTGATTTGAACCTCAAAGGATTGAGTCAACAACAACGAAAATTTAAACTAACCTATAGCCAGACGTTGAAAAGACCTTCCTACGAAATGGCAATCTTGTTCAAAATACATTGTAAAAGAAAACGGTCTAACCAAAATCCACGATAAAACAAAATCGTCTAACCAGAAAACGAAAACCGCATTCGAAAAGGTATTAAATGTATTTTCTTCATATTAAGGTACTCCGTGAGTGTATGTTCTTGATATTAAGATATTGAGTGTGTGATCTTGAGCACCATATCAGAAAAGGTATTGAATGTATGTTCTTGATATTACCCAAGTCTATTAGCCTAAAGCCTATGGGAACCCACTCTTAACTGATCCCCTGCCCTAGTCACCTAAATGGCTCCACTTCTAGCTTATTGATCTCTGGGGTATGTCTAGAGATGTTCTACTTGAGCCTTCTGCACCGACTAAGGTGTATTTTACAATACTAGAGCTTGACTGCATGCAAGGAAGGACATTGGCTACAATGCACAAGGATAATATAGATACTACACAAAGAGAACAAGGAGAATATGGAGACATTTTTGGATTTAATAATAGTAATAATGACCTTGTAATAATATTGCAAATATTGATTATTTAAATATAAAAGGTGTCATCTAATCATTCATAAAATATAATGTTTAATGTAGCCAAGATGTTAAAAGTGATTAAAATTGATACACCCTATATTTATTATTTAAATAAAAAAGGTTTCATCCAATCATTCCAAAAATCTATTGTTTAATGTACTCAAGCTGTTAAAAGTGGTTAAAATTGATACATACAATTTAGTCATGGTGGTAGAAATGCAATGGGATTTCTCATTAAAACAAGCACCAAGAGCATCTCTTTCCATATTGTCAACTTGTGTGACATGGTTATGTATGGTTAAAAAAATATTTTCCTTTCATATCTACAGAAATAGTCAAAGAGGAAAACTCAAATATTCTTCCTCACAAGAATCACAAAATTTTATTAATAAGCATTCAAGATGGGATGGGGAAGCCATCAAAACTTGGAATTCTACAAACATTTGTAAAGAACAAGGAGGATGGAGGCTTAAAAATATAATATGGTTGGAAAAAAATTTAGTCAAAAGTGGAATCTAGAAGCTTTAGGCCAGTGTGAAGCCTGCACTACTTGGTGTTGGGATTTTCATTTACTTGATGACGCGAAAATTTGGTATTTGGCTAGGGAGTGACCTTAAAATTAGAGGATTATATTTCAAATTAATAGTGTGAATATAAAAACTAAAATTATGAGGGAGAATTTCTTAGGACTCTAGTAATTTATTTTATTTATACAATAGAAAACATCCAACAATGTGAAGTAGCTAGGCAGGAGTTGCCTTGGAGTTTAGTTCTCTGGAGTTTGAGTTCCCCCAGAAACCTCTAGTCTACACAACAAACAATTTAGGAACAATTTTCACACAACCTTTGATAATGACCAAAACTTAGACTCTACAAACCTAAGTATTGGTGTTATATTTACTATTCTTATGCACAGAATTTGGTGGTCTATAGCAGACTCTTTCATCAATTAGGTTGAATTTTCTCATCTCTTTGTTGTATGATGTATCTTGCTGGAGGAAGACCTTTTCCATAGTTTGGTTGACATTACTCAATGCTTGTTTGTATATTGTTGTAGGAATATATATCTACACTGAATATCAATTTCATTGTGGAAGTAGTTGGAGTGCCACGACTCATAAATTTTTGAGAGAGGATGTGGTGAGGAGTCTATGATTGTATTTTGAGCTAGTTCAAACCTCATTTAAATCCATCAACTCAGATGAGCATATACTTATTGGTATGGTCAAGGATGTTCGAATGAAGTTGGGGGAATGGATCAGAAGGAAAAGTCTCGCCATTATTCTATTGGATGACTATTAGGTGGTGTTTGGAGAAGAGTTCATGCAAACAAAGAAGGCAGTTCCCATTATGCACTTAAATAGAATGTGGATGCAAATTTTAAATCCTAATCATGGCACATGGTAGCCTTATTTCAGATGTGAACACAAAATATTGTTATGGTTTAAGAAATTTCATGTTCATGGTATAAAACAGAGTGTAAGGGTTATGTTGTGTTGTTATATATTCTAAAAATAAGTGTGATTGTTGTGTTGATGTATCATTTGTTGTTAATGAGTTAGTAATAGTTTTCCCACATCATCTGCCACATTTACTTCCCCAAATTGTTGAATAATCCTAAGCTACTAATGTCAGAAGTGAACACTTATAGGATGTAATAGGATACTAATCCATTTATAATTGATTTCATAAGAATTTTCTTATACCAAAAAAATTAGAAGCATACAAGAGAAATTTAGTTTTCAAACAATTGTCCCAACTCATAATTCTACAAAACAAAAAAACATTGCCACTTATTTATACTATAAAAATGAAGGAGAATAACTTCACTGATTGGAATTTCAGAGAATGGCATATTAGAGTGTGTCTCCAATTTTCACAGTTATCCCAACTCATAATTCTATAAAACAAAGAAAAGTGTGACCTATTTCTAGTATTGAAAGGAAGGAGAGTGACTTCAATAACTTGAATTTTAGATAATAGCATATTGGCCTACGTAATTCATAGTCTATAAGTGAGGATGTTGATAAGGAATGTTGGTTGTAGTTAATTATGTCCATGCATCAAGAGTCAAATTTATTAAAAATTAGAATTATTCTAAAAAATCATCTGAATATACCTTACAAATTCAAGTGAAAAAGGATATAAAATACCCATAAGAGAGCTTCGATGCCTAATATAAACTCTTAAGACAAAAACCATTTTGATTTCAAGCATGCAATGTGCAAGATTTCTCAACTGTGAAAATCCACCAAGGACTATCTTTCATGTACAAATCTGTCTTGGATTTTCCAAGGACTAAAAATACATCATGTACCTGAATTCTCATTTTGATAACTTGAAATTTTATGATAAGACAAACATCTAATATGGTGCATATTGGTTTGGAAATAGTTAGGGATTTTATTTCTTATAGGTTATAGCAATTTTATTCTAATTCCATTACACAAAAAAATCCCTTTGAGGTAGCCAACGATTTTGTTTTCTGAAATGTAAGAGTGATTGGCATAGTTTCCAATGATGGTCCCCCATCCTTACTCTTTATTGATACATTTGAAATTTCAGTGGTGACGTTTCTTTAATAGAAACAAAAAGTGACTTTGGAGAACTGATAATTCAATATTTTTATAATTTTCATGTTGTATAATAACAAATTAAGTACTTAGTTACCTCTATTATCCTGGTAAAAATATATAGAGAGTAGTAGTAGTATTTTCTAAGGGGTTATGTTGACCTAAACACCTTTATGATTGGCACATGTAGACTAGTTCTAAGTTAGGGGAAATGTAACTTCTGGTCTCAAATCCTGATTTATCTCGACCACCACCTCAACGGGTACAACCTCCACTTGTAGTCAATACACCTATATAAATATATATAGGTCTGGTTGAGTTTAACTCATTGCAAGGAACTTAACGTGCTATTCTTCTTAAAAAATTTCTTTAGATGGATGAAGCTTGTGTATCTAAAATGATACTTCAATTATTTTTCTTATTTTGTAGATGTTTAGATATTTGAGATTTTTTATGCTTGTTTTAAATTAGCTTGATAAGAAATGGTCCACAAAATATTCCAATGATATTCTCTTCGGGGATTTATGTTATTTGTTTGTATGATTCTTGTTGTTGTTCATTTCTTGTAGAGCTTGGGATTACTGGTAGAAATTCAAAGGAAATATATGGAAGACGTGGCCATCAAGGCATAATAATTGTAAAATTCTCTCCCTCTTATGCTGGTTTACAAGAAGCAGAGCCACTAGTCAAATATTTTGAAAGTAATAATCATGGGTGGAAAGATTGGCTACGAGTTCAATCTTCAACTGTGAATCAAGACAATGGCGAAGATATCCAAACCTGGTAAACATTGATGAAAAAACTAAGTTGAAAAGGACGGTATTGTATGGCTACCTTGAAATAGCTAGGGACTTGGATAAACTTGAGGTTGGTACTAGAAAAAGGGATTTCATAAAAAACAAGAAAGATATAGATACTACAACAGATGGTCTGGTCTAAGATGGCATTTCTTTGATTTTAACATAAATTATATAATTACCTTCACAATGGTTTACTTATATTTCAATATTAGGTAGAATTTATCGTCATGTATGGAATCTTTATCGGTTATGGTTTATAAGGTTTAGTGATTCAAAGTGATCGTCTTGTAGCATAGTGGTGTTTATCTATTTCAAGCTATGGATGTGGCTGATAACTTATGAATGTTGATTATATAGTTTAGACCATGAGTTCTCTTGGTTAGATTGGTATATTTTCAAAATGAGGTTCATCATTTTATGTACTATGAGATATAGTTTTCTTTCTAATGGTCAACGTCAGCGATGGTATAATGAGGATTAAATAAAAGATTTATATTCTTAATTTACCTGAAACTAGTCTTCTAATTGTTACTACACTAGATTATGACACCATATTTAATAGACAATGATTACAATTATTTTGTCCTTGGTAGATAAAAGGAAGCCTTGATTAAAATTGAAAACATTTGTGAGTGAATTTCATTAGGAGTTATTTCTCTAGAAATAATGTGACCCTATCTGTTTGTCCAGTTTGTACTATTGATATGTGCACTAAGAACATGTTATATCACAACACTTGGATTTTGTAATTATTCATTTAATACTTCACAATTTTGTAGTTTTTTACTTGAAATTGTTTTTTAAAGACAATATTATAATCATATACCAGTGTTGACTGATGAAAATGAATCTTTATTTCCCTAAATTTATTTCTTTTATCTTGCAAGAAAGTGTGTTGGATTCAACTACTCTACTGAAGGATCAAGTCTTATTTATGCAATAATTACATGTTATTATACTGAGTATAGTGTTCTATATTAAAAAAATTCTAGAGTTTTTATTTCTCTTAGAAAGACATGTGAGGAGGTGGACATAAATAGTAGATGGGGCTCAATAGTTTGGCCACATCATATGTTGTGATTTCCTATCATTTCTCATCATCCACACCAACTTCAGGACTTTCACACACATCCAGTCCATTACCACTCCCTAGTCCCCCTTTTGATTTGAAACATGTAGACTATAGAAGAGCCTATAGCCTCCATCATGCATCCTCTCTTCCATAGTTGTCAAAAATCATAAGTAAAATTGATTTAGAACCCAAAATTCATGGAAGATTAGTTTAGAAAACGTAGTCATCTTTGAATATGAAAAAGGATAAACATTCAAAGGAAAACGCTATTTTCTCCATATTATCTCTGAATGTAAGGTGGATACAAATAGTTGTAGGGTTTTTATTTCTTTTCCTATTTTTAAGTGTTGCTTATTTAGGAGTCAGTCATACTCCTACAAAAGAAGCTTTCAAAGAGGAGCCATGAAGAAATATTTGAACAATAAAATGAATTGGTAGATAAAACATCCATGTTTACAAGATGGCTACTTACAAACATAGCATTGTTCTAAATGTTATACACATCAAGCTGGACATCTTCAAAATGGTAGGAAGATTACAAGGAAATATATTTCTGGAACATAGATTGAGTTGGTTGGTGACTCTGAATGGGCAGAATACCAAGCACTAGCTAAATCCACTGTTAATGCATTTTTATGTTCACCTTCATTTGTAGCTACAAATTGTTAGAAATACCCTTGTGCCATTAAAATCATCATCCATCACCAGATGGGAGTTTTAATGCACTCTCTGGATTCATTTTTTCTATAAATTTTATAATCTTTCTTTTGTTACAACCTATAATGAGATATTAGAGAAAGGTGAGAATTTTTGTTCAAATCCATGGAATTATGCTTAAAGTGTCATTCCATAGCCATTAGTAGAAGAGTATTGTTTTCGGGCAGCGTATGTAGTGTTGGGATGGGGTCCCCTGGGTCTTTTTTGTGGTTAAGATAACCCAAGTTTTGATACATTTTTGTAATTAATGTAAAGTCTCCGCGATTTATGGATGCAGAGTGCGTAGATGAGTAGGAGTCAAAGAGGGGTTTTCCCCCATGTCTCATGTAAATATTTAGTCAGTTTTGAGACCCACCCACGGTCCACAAACCGTGGCATTGTATGATAAAGGCTATAAATAGGTGTGTCTTTGAGAGTCTAAGGCATGTTCTGATAGTAATTGACGATGGACGAGTTGTAATAGTGAGAAGAAGTGGGTTAGATAGAAGAGAAGAGGCTTTACAGCTGAGTGTGCAGAGGCCTAGGTAGAGTCGCAACTGACTGCACGGACCCCTGTAATTGATTGTGCAGGGTAGTTTTGAGTTTGTAACCTTGAATTGAAGATCAGTAAAGATCTAGCTTCTGAAGAATTCTTACGTATTTATATTTACTACTATTTATGATATATGCTATCAATGAATGATGTGTTTTATGGAATATTGATTGAATAATGTGCAATTCTCTTGAATAACTGTTAATGATGTACGAAATGCATGTTTAAGTAATTTCACGAAGACTTTGATGAATGTTATGATGTTTACTAATAACTTAAGTAAATATGTGTGAACCCTAATTTAGGACTACTCTTTGAAGCACGTAAGTGGATAGGTTGACTTTTAAAGGTCTGTAAAGACCAATCGTAGACCTTCGCAAAGGTCTGAAGGCCATTCTGACAGAGTTGCAGTAGGGTGCACTAAGGGTGTAATGATTTGCGCGAAGACAGATCTAGGGCGCTAAAAGACATCACACTAGTATGTGGATGCAGAAACTTGGTTCTTGCATCCCCTCATACTACTTCGGGTGAGACTACAGCCTGCACTATGTAGGTTGTTGCTGAAAGGGCCAGTAGTGTAGGGATTTGTTGGTTGGCGCAACTAACTCTAAACCTGGGTCAGGACCCCCTACGCCAACAAATGGTTCCACTACCGGGACTGGGATCTTCTTGAAATAGATGTGTGATGTCGCATCATTGGAATCCGACCAAGAAAGAAATTGAAAAGTGGTCGAATTGGAAGATTCACGAGTCTGTGGCACTTAGTTGCTATCTTGGGGGTACAACAGATCCACTCCCAGTTACAAAGCCTACACGTAGAATTACAGAGTTTGAAGAAAGACAAGGAGACAAAACCAAAAGTGCACACGGAAATCTGGTGTTTGAAGTGCAAGGGCGAAGGGCACAATAAAGATCACTGCTTAGTGTATGTGAACTATATTACAGGAGGGGGACCAATTCCCATGAAGCTGGAAGGCCCAGCAGGGTTGAGCGTGGGGATTGTAGTATGGAGTTCTATTTGTTAGGTTGTTGGACAACATGTGACGGATAATTGTCATTTACTTCAAAATTCCATCCAGACATCTCCATAGTGGTTCTATAACTTCTGCAAAGCGGTGGGCCACGATGAGTACCACTATCACAGCTATGAGCTGATGTTGGAAAGAAAACCTACATACCAGATGCAAGCCGAAACTCGGCATCCAGAGCAGGGCGTCGAAGGAGCACGCAGAGGTTGTTAAGGTCGCAGAAGGGGACAAGGAGGAGGAGGGCCTCGTAGGGGCTACGGTCATATCATATACTACAAGTGTGGTATGCCAAGACACTATGCGTGAGAATGTCAGAATTAGACGCACCCGTCATGTCAATACTACAACTAGTTTGAACATACCATAGAAGAGTGCCCAATGCTGATAGCTAAAATGCAAGAGAAGAAAGCACAACCTCAATGGCCTGCACAAAACTTACAGATGATGAGAGATGAGCCCCTTCAGGAGGATCAAAGTGTGAATATAGTGTTGAGAAGTGGAATAACGAATAGTGACGATAAAGGTAAACAACCTGAAGAGGACGGATGGGTCCACAAGGCCCCAGAGAAGGAAGTTGGTTTTGATCTCGAGCGTGTTAAGGAAACCTTTATGGAAGCCAAGAAGAGCTTTGCTGAGGCTTCCACATTAGGAAGTTAGAACAAGGTGCAAGAAACCAGTGTGC
Organism: Pinus tabuliformis; assembly: GCA_031772625.1. Lineage (NCBI taxonomy): Eukaryota > Viridiplantae > Streptophyta > Pinopsida > Pinales > Pinaceae > Pinus > Pinus tabuliformis. The sequence continues at coordinate 1,312,494,664 of CM062804.1, forward strand.
CTGTAGAGGTTGATCCCTTTATCCCTAATACATTTTTGGAAACCTGCATAAAACTGTTGCATAATAGAAAAGTTGTGGAAGGCCTGCAGGAGTTAATAAATCAATGTGCCAGCAAATAAAAGGTCCTTGATACGCGTAGTCAAAAAAATTGGCAAACATAAGGCATGAACAGGACGCGAGATCAGGCTCACTGCACAGATAGGTGATTATGAGATGGATTAGGTCATCTTGGATCTAGGATCTTATGTGAACATTTTTCTAAAGCAAAGAGTGGAAAGGATGGGGAGACCGACACTGCAGTGGTCTCTGATTAATCTCATAATGGAAAACCAACAAAAAATCATTCCCATGGGACGATTATATGGAGAAACAATTGATATAAAAGGTGCGAGCACAATGGTCAACTTTAACGGTATAGAGATTGTTGACAACAGTAATCCATACCCTATGCTCTTGGGAACTGACTGGGCCATTCATATGAATGGTGTCATCAATTTGAAGAAGAGGAGAATGTTGCTTGAAAGGGCATCGCGAAGTTGATGGCCCACAAATAGAAAACCCAGAAATCACCACCCCATTGAAGGCAAAACAAGTAAATATTGGTACTCAAGCAGAACCGAAGTTTTCCAAGATTGGAGATTACTCAGACGACACTACCGTGGATAAAGTTGTTGAGTTACTATGTGAATACCAATACCTCTTTCCTACTAAATTTTTTGGATTTGAAGGGAATAATTGTTGATTTGGGCACTATGAAGATCACTCTAAAGTTGGACGCAAAGCCTATTAAACAAAGGTCATATCGTCTTAATCCTAAATATAAGGAAAAGGTTCACCTAGAGGTGGATAAGATGCTAGAGGCAAGAATCATAGAACAAGTTGAGGAATCTGATTGGGTGAGCCTAATGGTGGTTCATAAAAAAGAAACAAAAGGGTGAAATAAGGATTTGCATAGCTCTATAGAAGCTTAATCATTTGTGTTTCCATGACCCATTCCCAACACCGTTCACTGATGAAGTGTTAGACAATGCTGGAGGGCAGGAGGCCTATTCCTTCACTAATGGGTTTTCTGGGTATCATCAGATTAAGATCACGCCCAAGGATAGGAGGAAAATTACCTTCATGATAGAATGGGGTTGTTTTCTATACACTTTGATTCCGTTTGTACTCAAGAATGCACTTGCGATATTTTCTCATGTAGTCATTGTAGTGTTCAAGGAGTTCATTCATAAGTTCCTTGAACTGTACTTTGATGTCTGGATGGTGTTCAGATTACTAAAGCACCATGTAGAAAGCATGTACCTAATGTTAGATACCTCTCACAGATACTAGATTCCACTGAACTTGAAAAAATGTATATTCCATGTTCCCTTTGGAATCTTCCTAGGTCATGTGGTGTGCAAACAAGAGTTGATGGTGGACCCTACAAATATTTCGGTGATAGTAAATGTGGAGGCCCCACGGAATGCTAAATAGTTGTGAGAAACGTTGGGACATATGGGATATTACAGATATTTTATCAAAGCATACGCTCAAATTACTGTGCCCATGGAGAAACTGTTGAAGAAGGAGGCAACATTCTGTTGGGATGAAGAATGTCAGCACAACTTTGATGTATTGAAAGAAAAGATGGTCATCGCACCAATCTTGGTATTCCTTGTCTGGAAAAATGAGTTTCATGTACATGTGGATTCCTCTCACATTTTGTTTGGTACAGTTCTAACACAGGCTGATGAAGGAGAAATGGACCATCCTATAGCCTTCGCGAGTAGAAATTTATCGAAGCCTCAGAAGAATTGTTCAACGACTGAATGAAATGCTAAGATATATGAGTTAAAAGAAATATAGATCATGAATAATAAATAGATAAATAAATATGAGTTGAAAATTCCTTCTGCAATCTCTAGGGAATTAATATGTAGCTCTAAAGGTGATTTTCACATATTGAACTTGTTTTTCTAATGATATCCTAACACCAAATGCTTCACTTGACCCCTTTTTAAATTGATCGTTAATTTATTCTCTACTGGCAAGCATCCATTTTCCTATGAAACTATGAGAATTACACCATAGAATCACTTCAACTCGAGTCTCTTCTTTAAACCTTAGTGGAAACATTGAAATATAACCACAGATCACTCCCCAGGGTACCCAACAACCTCAGTCATTCTTAAAGAGACATTTGGAGATAATCTCTCAAAGCAAAAATTGCATTTTTTGGCTTCAAGGAAAAAAGTGATTTTTCCTTTTACTTACAATCAATTCCTACTTTTACAATGTACTTATAATTAGAAACCTACAATAATTAGGGTTTTTCTTATGGCTCCTCTATGTCTAGATTTTCTTTTATACTCTTGGGGGATGAATTTTTATACTTTGTACTCATAAATGGTGCACCAAACGTTTCTCCCATAGTGGTAAATAGATATCTGCATCACCTTATCTCATGAATTTCCTCAAGATCCAGATCTAGTCAAGATTCCTAGTTATGAACAAATTTAGGGTTTTTAAACAATATTCAATAAAATTCTAATCCAAACTGTAGATGGAATTACAAATGCTCACATAGAATTCCCATTTAACACATGAAAATTCCATTGGCTCACCCACTTATTAGCATGCTAGATGGATACAAAAATGTAAAACAACGAGGGAATTCTACAACAAATCCATATGAAATTTACCCATTTAACAATGGATTTCATGATATATCATGGATTAATATTCTATTTTCTGCATAGAATTCAAAGAGTCATTAATCTTTCTAATAGAATTTGTCCAAAAAAATGACTACATGCGAATGGAAATGATTCGAAACCCTTCCAAACATGAAAAAGTGAATTTATATGAAGGATATATCATTGAAGCAATTTCGGTAAAAATGGGTACACATAATTATGAAAGGAAAATGTAGATATTTTTTTCTAAAATATTTGAGATAGTAAAAACTTGTTGTACCCTAAGTGAGATCATGACAAAGAAGAAAAAAGGGCATATAATGTATATTTCATCTTTAATTGATGTTTATTTTTATTGGGTATGATGAAATCCTTTTTTATTCATATGTACTTTTGAACTATTCCATATAGTATACTTTGAATACTACCCAAAAATCTAGTAATTCTCAACTCTTGGAAACTATTGATGCAAGTTTGTAGATAGGTTTGAAATTTTACTTGTGGAATATTAAGTGACATGTCAAATGATAATCGTAGGAGCAAACCATCAAGGAAAATGGATGTATTATCATACTTTCAAAAGCCTCTATAAAAAAATACACATTTTCTTCATGGTTCAATCTCCTTTGAACAATCTATTACTAAGAGAGATGATAAATCTTGTGGAAATGCATTTGATATCCATATGATCGATGAAAGAATAGGCTTATCAAGTGATTACGTTGAGATAATTGTATTTTCAACAGAAATTGGTGATGAAAATGTTAAATATTTTTTCTTGGAAGGTGACACAATCCATTCATAGAAAAGGAAAAAAGGCCAATGGACCATACGAAGATGATTCCAAGAATTCGGTTGCCAGTTTTCCATTTACTGAAGCAATACCTCCTACAAATGAGAATGATGTTTCCCAAGAAGTTAGATGCAATGCATGTAGTTCGAAAACTTGAAAGGCAGTGAAATTTCAGATGAAGCTAGATACAATACAAAAGCATGCAGGAAAGGTGTATGAAAAGAGAATTGTAAATGGTAAAGATAAATCTACTATCAGATGGAAATATTTTGAGGAATGCTGACATATCAAATATGAATAATAATTCAAAAAATATTTAATAATTAAGAGGAAACTTGAGGCAAGTGGAGGAACCATCATATCTCTATTTGAAAAGACGATGGAAAGAAGTTTGTTATCCAAGGTGATATAATTAAGCACTGTATTTCACGTCTTATCTAAAGTTAATCCTATGACATATTATTCAAATAACATGAAATTTCTATCTTTTCATCAACTGTCAAAATTTCCATCTTCTCACTGGTCTGTAACTAGTGGTTGGGAATGGGAGAATTCTAACTTTTTGGCATTGTCTTTAGACAAGGTTACAACTATAGCTAATACTTCGTGGATCTGCATGAGAATTTATATGGTTAATGACCATATTAGGCATTCCTATCTACTTGGCTTTAAAAATATGGGAGATAATTCTACAACTAAAAATATTTATGAACATGTTCTTAATAGTTTGAAGGAAAGTGGTCTGGATAATTTAATGATTACAAAAAATTTGGTATGTGTTGGATCAGATCGGGAATTGATAATGCAAGGATAGAGGAATGGCCTTTATGCTAGACTAAAACTATCAACTTCACCGTGTATGCTTAGCATTCAATGTATGGCTCATAGGATGAATCTTGCATATAAAATAATATGCAAGTTTTCATTAGTTTCAAAAGTTGAAAATCTTGTACGTGAGACTGATGCATACTTTTCTCATAGTCCTAAATGATATTTAGAGTTGCAACAATTTGTAGATGGTGTTACAGATGGAAAAAAACTACTAAAAGATGTTGATACAACATTAATCTCATTAAATGGTCAAACTTTAAGGCTATTTAGTGAATTCAATTATTTGGTAGGGTTGATGTATGAAAATCACTACAATGTAGACAATGCTCAAAAACTTGTTTTTTAACTAACTGATATAGAGACATTATTGACATTGGCTAGAATTCTTCTGATGATACAAGAATTGCATAATGTATATTGCAGAATACACAAATGTGATAAAGTCAGCATGCCTTTCATTGGATAATTTGTCTATGATGCCAAACCCTTTTACTGCTCTAAAGTTTACAAGTTCGACTAATATCATCAATGTGGAAAATATTGAATGTATTTTTAATCTTGATGAAAAATGGATACTATGTATTACAGTGCATGGGTATATGGTTCCTTTTCATTATATTAGTAAGACAGGATGAATCACCAAATATTTCCTCATGTCAAGAGAACAATTTGATAATATTGTGATTTCGGTGAGATAAAATTTGATAGAAATTGCAAGATCACTATCATCAAAGATAAGAGAATTATTTCCTAGAAATGAATTGTTGGATTCCGTTTGTGTGGGATACCCTCAATATTGGAACCATTATCAATGTCCACAAACTTTGAAATTCGATTTCCAAAAGAGATTAAAATTTTTACTAGACCACTTTTGCAAGAAAGTCTCGATACATGGAGAACAAATTGAAGGTATTTTATATTCATCAAAATTGTATCAACAAGGTGATTTCTTTGGTGAAAAAATGTGGAGCAAATATCATTTTTTGGAAATTCCTAATGAAAATTGTGCTATAACAAGATTATGGACTACTTTAAGTGCTAGCCAATACCTGCAATAAAACATATCAAAATATTTCAAATTAGCATATTTTTGTCAAACCACAATTTTAGGATCAGTGGATGATGAGAGAATGTTTAGTGCATTATCATTCTTGAAGTCATAGTTGAAGAAAAATCTTGATAAACATGTTGATACATGTTTAAGATTATATGTAACAAAGTATGGCATTAACACTTTTCCATATGAAAGAGCACTAACTCTTTGGTGATTAGATTGAGATAGAAGGGGAGAAAACAATATAACAAATTTCTCTATTGAACTTGATATGAAACATAATATTTTGGAGGCTCATAATGAAAGTTCATTAGGAGAATATCATGTTCACAATGTAGAAAATGAGGACAAAGATGAGAACTGGGAAATTGAAATGCCATAGGACTCTTATTTTGGTATACATGTTCTGTTGATCATGCAAGATTACTATATGTCAAATTGAGGTAAAAATAGGTTCTATATTTTGTATTTTTCAATGTAACATTGCAACTACATTTATTTGATGCATGTTATTTTAATATTGATGTTTCATATTAAATCATTAGATTTTTTGTTCCTTATTTGTGACAGGAAATGGAGCCAGATTTGATGAGGTTGGGACCTATTTTTGTTCATATAGATAGTTTCCGACTAGTATTAAATGATAAATAACTAATTTAACAAGACTAATGCGAAGCATCAATGTGCTCATTCAAGTACATGAAACTACCTTGATGTCTAGTTCTAATATCCTAGAAAATTTCAATGGTTTTTATGTTTCTTTTGTTTGGGCCATTTTGTTGAGTTTTGAGTTTTGTTTTGGTCAAAGATTATGGTAGTCCCTTGAATGATTTTAGTTCTTAATTCATGCTTAGATTCATAGATCTAGTTTTATAATTATTATTGTTTCTTTTAATATATTTGGTGGTTTGAAGAAAGTTGTTTTTATTTCCTTTCACTTTGTGGGATGACTTTAGCATCTTCACTTTTAGAATCTAGTAGACTACAATGTTTATTTTATATTTTCTTGGAAAATAATTATTGATATTTGGAAAGGGAAATGATCCATGGGTAGCTAACCAAAGAGAAAAATGGTTTATGTAGTAGGTTCATATGCATTTGTCATAGAAGACCTATTGACATGAGACCGACATTCTTTTTTATAGTATTGTCAGTCATTTGTCAGCCATGCTTTCAAGTCTTTCAGGTACTACGTTGTTCGGGTCCCCACATGTCCTTAGGACCATTAAGGGATGAGATCACATGATTCAGTCCAACTCATGCCCCGAATCTACTTTTTAGCTATTTATGTAAGTATTTTGTTACCCCTTATTATCACTAACAATATTCTACCATAACATAACCCAACTTGAGGACAACACTTCTCATCTTTATTTTACATAAATGCTATATGGATCTCCCTACTATACTTTCCCAAGACCAACATCTGTTCTTAGTAGGTATCTCCACCATACCACTAATCTCACAATAGACACACACTAGTAACTACCACATTCTATAAATCTCTTTAGTCTTAGTTATTGGAGTCCCTGTCACACTCAACCAATACAGTCTTGGAATTTTTTTTTTTTTTATTGTGTGTCTTTAACATTAGCACCACCTTGTATTTCAACATTTGTAGGTAGTGAGAAATGGTTACTTTGACACAACACTAACAACTCAAATGGTATTGATTACAATAATTTGGCATTAAATACCCCAGAAGGAGTTATTGATTTTTCTTCCTTGTGTGAAGGTTGATTAAATTGACATTGAATTTCTTCCTATCGAGTAGTTTTCATATTTAGTATTTAGTGTCTTTCATGATCATGTTATATTTTTTAAAAGTTCAATTTTTGTCCGAGATATATTTTTGTTGGGATATGAAAAGGATTATATTAGGGGTCTAAGTGGTTAGCTATTAATATTTATAAAGGTTGTGATTTTATATTGGTATTGGAAATGAAGTTGATCTGTGACTTGAGATGAAGTCGGATTTGATGAAGCTAGGACCTATTTATATTCACATAGATAGTGTCCTAGTATTAAATGATAAATAAATAATTTAGGAAGTGTAATGCTAATAAACAATGGGCTTATTCAAGTACATGAAATTGCGTTAATGTCTAGCTTTGATATCTTAGAAAATTTTAGTGGTTTATTTGCTACTTGTTTAGAGTATTTTGTTGGTTTTGAAATTTTTCGTTTGTTTTGGTTTAAGATTTTTTTAGTCCACTGAATGCTTATAGTTTTCATTTCATGCATAGATCGATAGATCGAGTTTTATTTTTATAATTATTATCATTTTCTTTATATTTTTGGTGGTTTGAGGAAAGATATTTTATTTCCTTTCACTTTGTGGCATGCTTTCAACATCTCCACCTATTAGAATATAGTAAAATATTATTATTATTTTATATTTTCTTGGAAAATAATTACTGATATTTGGAAAGGTAAATAATCCATAGGTAGCTAAGTGAAGATAAAAATGGTCTATGTACTAGATTCCTGGGCATTCATCATAGGATACCTATTGGAATGAGACCGAAATTCTTTTTATGAAATTGCACTTTTGATGCCAAGGTGGAGATGATTTTGTTGACCTAGAAAGAGTAGTGATAGTTGATCATAATGCTAAGGAGATTAAAATATTGGTTTCAAAAGAAGGATTGTGAAATTTTTTTAAACTAGTGCTTATTTCGGTCATATTAACTACCAAATTTGTGTCTTGTTGATTTTTTACATTTGTCATTACCTTGTGTAGAGTTGGTTTGAAGAGCCTGATGTTAGAGTGAGAAGACTCTCTACAAACAACAAGGACTAGTTTGGCTTTGATGACCAATGCTTGGAGGGCACTATATTTTCTTTGTGTTGCAGAGTCTCTTCTCTTGAAGCATCAACATATATAGTGGTATGGCCATAACATCACTTAATTTGATCCTCATTACTCTTTCATAATTTTTCCATGTGTATGAGTGGTCGCATGCTAGTACGAAGGTTAAAGAAAATCTTCTAGTAGTGGTGCACTCAGTATCTAGAGAATCTACTAAAATTTATGGTCATGAGATTGGCCTTGCATAGCTTAGGGTGCAAACTAAACCTGGACTTGATAAACTTATGTACAATGAATATGTATTGATGGTTTCCATAGAAACTCTTCTGAATTGGGAAGAGAACAATATTCATTTTTATGCACATAGAAAGGTTCCTATTTTTCTTCTTGCTACAGCTGGCGTCTCCAAACTACCAATTTCTGATGCAAAGGGGATTTTGGACAAGGCATGAGCAATATAGGTGTTATACCCATTTGTGTTAGAGGAGTTGGGTGATGGTTATTAGTGGGTTATAATAGGCCTATTATGGATCACTGACTATTAATTACAACATGGATAAGAAAGGTAATATACATGGGCACAAAAAAATTGGCGTACTCAACTTAGGTGCTTCCTCAATGGAAGTTACTTTTGAGCCTGAGGAATAGACAAAAGGTGAATATGATGTGAAGTTAAACATTGGGTAAGTGGAGCACTGAATTTATGCATATTCACTTCTAGCTTATGGTTTGAATAATTCCTTTGAGAAGTCAGTCATACTCCTACACAAGAAGCTTTCAGAGAGGAGCCATGAAGAACTGCACTATTTCAAGAATCAAATGAATTGGAATATTAAACAACTGTGTTTGCAAGCTTGTTACAGACAATCGTATCATTTTTGTAAATGTTATCCACATCAATATGGAAGTTTTCTAAATAGTAGGAGGATTACAAGGAAAGAAATTTTTGGAACAAAGATTGAGTTGGTTGGTGACTCTAACTAGGCATACTACCAAGCACTAGCTAAATCCACCATTAATGCCTCTTTATGGTCACATTCATTTGTAGCTACAAATTGTGAGCAGTACCCTTGTTCCCTTAAAAAGAATCATCCACCAGATGGGAGTTTTTATGCACAGTCTGGATTCTTTTTTGTCTACAAATTTTATAGTATGTCTTTTGTTGCCAGCTATCATGACATATTACAGAAATGTGAGAATTTTTGTTCAAAAACATGGAAATATTCTCAATAAAGTGTAGTTCCACAACCATTTATAGAAGATTATTGTTTTGTGTAGTATATGTAGTAGCACTCCTTATAGATGGGTTGCAACTTGTATTTAAACGATGAGAAAACAATTGTTGGATCTAGGAGCATAACATTGACATTAGGTGTGGCTCTAATAGAAGTTACATAACCTTTGTCAATCGATGAGATTTTGATAATCCAACACCGGCTTATTCCTGACATAAGATATATTGGGAATCTTCTATGATTTTGATGAAAATGCAAAATATAGTTGAAGGTTTCCAGCGTTGTGATGTGAAAAATGTGGGTCTCTCTATGCCTAGCTATTTTAACGCTTCCCAGAGGAGGGCTACCAAATATGTGACAAATTTTGTTGGTCTTAGTGTAATGAAAATTATTAATGAACCCACCACTATAACTATAGGCAATGGATTTCACATAGATGTTTATTCTTCTAATAAAAATAAGAGAAACCTAGCTTTTAACCTAGGTGGAGGAAACTTCAACAACTCCATTATTAAATGTTCATGGTGGTAAATTTGAGATGAATGAAAATATATTCTTCAGTGATTGTGTTCAAAACTTAGAAGGAAAAATCAAGAAGTAGTTGAGCATGAGTTCCATAACACTTCGGAGACTTCATTCAAAATGTGAGAAGGAAAATACAATTCTATCCTTCGCAGTGGAGAATGATAGATATTGATTGTCTCTACAAAGGATTATATTTTAACATCAACATCACAATGCCCATGTTCGAAGAGATCAACACTAATTTGTTTGGAAATTCCATGCAAATAGTGAATATATGTCTAGAAGGCGCTAAGATAAACATAGAGAAAATTGACAATGTTGTATTGGAACAGTGAGATATTCTTTTTGGATCTTCTTTGGGCTACCTTCTGTGGTTTTTTTCGATAAGGTGGTCATGTTGTGATAGGAAATATAGTTGATGGAAGTGTCCTTACTCTAACATTCGATCCAAACTAACGATCTAGCAGTTCTGTGCTGAGATCTACTTCATTGCTTAATTTGGCATAGGTGAATACTCTACTTTTCCTGTTCTTGTTTCTTGAGTTAATATATTCTCCAAATGGATTCCAAATTATTTCACAGACTTCTTCATTACAAATATGGAGTGGGAGATTTTGGAAGTGTTTCCCACACTGGTGTGGTGGTGACAAACATTTGCTAGAATGGATTCTGGAGACCATGGCTTCAAGAAGAGTCCCGCTCTTTCCTAAAACCAAGATCTTCTACTAAGAATTTTTCTCTCTCCTTTGAAGTTTTGAGATAAAACAGAAAGAAATCATCTAGCACAGAAATTAATGTAATAATTCTAGCCCACTGTTTGGCTATTTTTTTATTACAATTTATCCATTTTTCTATATTTTGTTGACTTTGTAGATGTATATGCATTCTATGTAATGATGGAGCTTGTTTCTAGCCTTGTTCTAAAGTGATTATAATTATTTTTATTTTCCAATTTATCTATACTATATAGTGAGGCATAAATATTGATCACAAAAATGTAGTACACCAACCTCAGATGAAAACTGACATACTTGAAATTATTGTAATCTTGCATAGGCAATCTAGACCAAAAGCCGTGGTTTCAGAAATTGGTGCAATCAATGATCTGTGTAGGAATTTAAGGAAAAGTATTTAGGCCACAATGAAGGTTGTGGGTCCACTGGAGGTTGGTTGGAACATGTCTCTCCAAAATTCCTTAAGGCATGTTGGGCCTTTGGCCTTGAAAAGGGAACATCGTACTCATGCATAATAATGTGGTAGCATGAAAGAATTGAAATTATTTTTAGTGATGATAAGGGAAACAAAACCACTCCTTTCATGTTTTCATTCATGAAATTAGAAATATTAGTTGGAGCTCCCACCAAAAATTAGGTGTCAACTAATCCCCAAAACTCCATCTTCATTACCAAGGGACTCGCCTAAGGGTGATACAATGAACCTAGGGTACAAAGTGACACAATACACTGCCCCTTCACTATTGTTGTAGGAAACAATGGTCAGCCCATCATCCAAGTGAATTAAAAATGTGAGACAAAATAGTTTGTAGTTGAGGAGATATCTTCTATGATTTTAATGAAAATGAAAAAGATAGTTAAAGGTTTCTTGGGTTGTGACGTGAAAAATTTGGGTCTCACTATGCCTACCTATTTTAACATTTCCCAGAGGATGGCTACCAAATATTCGACAAATATTGTTATTCTTAGTGTAATGAAAATTATTAACGAACCTACCAATACAACTATAGCCTATGGATTTGACACATAAGTTTATTCTTCTAAAAAAAATAAAACAATCCTAGTTTTTAACTTAGGTGGAGGCACCTTCGAAATCTCCATTCTTAAATGTTCATGGTGGTAAATTTGAGGTTAAGGTAAATATATTTTTCAGTCAATGTGTTTGACACTTCGAAAGAAAAATCAATAAACAGCTTAGAAAGATTGCTAAAACTCTTCTAAAATTTCATTCAGATTGTGAGAAGGAAAAGATAATTCTATCTTTCACAGTGGAGACTGATATATATTCATTATCTCTACAAAGGAATAGATTTTAACATGAAGATAAAAAAACCCAACTTTGAAGAGATCAACATTGATTTGTTTGGAAATTCCATGAAAATAGGAAAGAATTGTCTAGAAGGCACGACGACAAACATAGAGAAAATTGACAAAGTTCTATTGGAACAGGGGGGTATTCCTTTTGGCTCTTGTTTGGGTTACCTTTTGTAGTTGTCTTCCATACGGTGGTCGTGTTGTGATAGTCACTACAACTGTTGGAAGTGTCCTTACCCCAACATTTGATCTAAAATAATTGGTTGGTAGTTCTTTGCTGAGATGTAGTTCAGTGCTTGATTTGGCATAGGTGAATACTCTAGTTTTCTTGTTCTTGTTGCTCGAGTTAATATATTTTTCAAAGGGATTAACAATTATTTCACAGACTTGTTCTTTTCAAAGATGAAGTGGAAGCTTTTCGAAGCCTCGCCCACACTCGTGTTGTCATGACAAACATTTGCTGGAATGGATTCTGGAGACCATGGCTTCAAGAAGAATCTTTCTCTTTCCCAAAACCAAGGTCTACCAGTTAAGACTCTAACTCTCTCCTTTGAAATTTTTAGATAAAACAAAAAGAAAAAATCTGGCATAAAAATTAATGTAATAATTCTAACCCAACTTTTGGCTTCTTTTTTTATTACAATTTCTCCATTTGCGCAGGTTTTGTTCAATTTGTAGATGTATACGCATTCTATATAATGATGGAGTTTTTTTTAGCTTTGTTCGAAGGTAATTATAAGGATTGTTATTTTCCAATTTAATTATACTATACAATGAGGCTAATATATTATAGAGAGTGTTTACTTTCTTTGATGTCTAGTACATGTGTTCTTGCTTTAACTACTTATAAGGGAAGAAGGGGGTAGTTTCCCATGGAGGCTTGATCCTTCCATGCTTAAAGGATGAATTTATTCACTTTGTTGTTTTCTAGGCATTACTTGAGGTTTGTTGGACAAAATTTGAAGGGTGGAGTGTTTTTCTGTTGGGACCTGGCCTTTGATTAAACAAACGGTATTAGGTGATGTCCTAAATACTTTGACGTGAGAATGTTCCTTTGGTTTCTATCCCTTCAATATATTATGACTTCTAGATTAGTTATACACTGAATGTTTTTAGGGGGTAAATTATAATTTACTTTTAGGTGCAAAATATAGTTCCATCCATGAAATAATTTTAATTCCTTTTTTTCTATGCTCGCTTCTTTATTTCTTCTTGTATGTGTTAAATCTTGCACAAGAATGTAAACATTTATGCAAATGCAGATATACCAATCTGAATGTGAGTTGTCTACTTATTACATTGTCAATGTTCATGCAACATTGAGTACACTAGATATCAATAATGTAAAATTAGTTTTCATTCCTCTGTTTTGTCTTTTCGAGGCATATATTTTAGCACTAACTTCCATTTGTATTGGAACATAGTGTGTGCAAGGAAGACATGGGAAAAGTTGAAAGACATTTTGAAGGGCCTAGCTCTATGGTAGCCTTTTCTTCTCTCTATATATATCAATTCCTTTTTTAGCAAATTTTTGAGCCAACTTGATACCTGGAACCTTCTGAAATACATATCATTTTGGAATAAATTCACCATAATTCTTTTTGCAACAATTATAAAAAGAATTAAGAGGACGAGGGAATTTATTTTTTGGTCTAGGTGAAGAACAAGAGTTGCACATACTTGAGTTGAATGCCCTCAATTATATGTTGAGGTTTTCTGTGCCAGGACTAAATTTACATTCCCATATATTTACCAAATTGAAGTCCATAGTTTCTACTACTGAGTTCCTCTATGAAGGAATTGGATTGGAGAATTATCACTTTTTAGAGCGAGTTAAGAAGAAACTTTATGATGAAAATCCAAATATATCATGTATCTTAAAACCTGTTCATGAATTACATAAACACTTTTTCCTTGAACCCATACCTCTCATTGAAGAACTTAAAGCAGTCATAAAAGTTTTTCTTTTTCCATAAAATAGTTATGAGCATCCTCTTAACTTTGTAATAGGAATGCCTATTGGAATTACCTTCAACGTCTCTTTGCACAATGTAAAAGATGAATACAAAATTTGGTTGTTGATGGTTTTGCAAGACTTTGTACAGTATAACCTAATAAATGTCAATGAATTTGAAGGAAATGGTGGAGTAAAATATGGTTCAGTTACTGTGCTATTTTATGCTGTGAAAAAAGTTGCATCATGTTCTTAGAATTTCTGTTATGATGGAATGCCCCATTGAATTTGGGAGAGTTCTATAAAATTGATTTCGGGATGGTCCAAAAGGGGAACTTGTTTCACTATCCAATGTGGAAAAATTGATGTAGTTGCATGTATCATGAAGAGATGAAACACATGAATTGGAAATTTTTCCTATCAATGCCATTGTTCTCTCCCTTGTGCAAAAGGGAATTCACCTTTATGCTTCACTTACAAGATGCCTTCTCTTTTTTTTTTTGTATTACTCGCTTTTATTGGTATATATTTATATTTTTCTGTAACATTTCTCCTATTCCTTTTCAGTTTTCATGAAATTGTAGAGTGCATGTTTTAAAAACCATTCAATATGTAGGATTATAACCCCACACCTTGCTAGAGGTTTGTGAAATCAAGTGATTTTATACCTTTGCAATTTCTTATGAACCTAATTTATTCGGAGTAATAAATGTAAAGTCTTCATTAAGATATCTACTAATCTTCTATACATTTGATCAAATTTCCCTTTAAAGCATCCCAAATACATTGTGTCCAGACAAATCTATTAGTGGAATGGTTTTCCTCATACTTGCCATGATCTATGTGCCAATCTAGGGCCATCTAAAAAATGGTCTTGATATTGGTAGTTTTGGTGTCATATACAATTGATACATATTTTGGGACCTTCCCACTCACTCTTTTAGGTTTTGATGCCCAATGATTGAGCATCTGGTTGAATGTGAAATTCCTCTTTCCAACGAGTTAAAGAAGACTTGACATGGAGCAAGAAGAGAAAAGTTACAACCTTGTATTTTTCTTGGATACTTTAGTCACTATTGTGCAAAATCTCTTGCTTTTTTCTTCTATAGTTTAGTCACTAGTGTGAAAATCTATCTCAAGATACTTAGTGAAAACAACATATAGAGAACGTGGAAATAAAAAGACATTGGAAAATGTTGCGACACCCATAAAATCCCTTAGCATAACAATGACAAAGTTATATTCAAACATCATTATTAGATGATCTTAAATCCTCAAACTTGATTTAGTGTGAAGGCTACCATATCCCATGGATGGGGAAATAAAATGGATCATCAACATATAATCCAATAGCACAATCACTGTTGCAAACGTAAGTAGAGGATCTTGGGGAATTTTCCTGCCTCTTCCACTTACATATGTAGTCGAAGGCGACATCACTTCATGTCATTATTGGTAGCAATGGTCAAGATAATTTGATCTTAGTTGAGGTTCTGAGAAGATTCCTTCTTTAGTTACATCATGTATTAGCTTAAAGTTCTTATTAGTCCTACCTAAATCATTTTGAGGTGCCTGGGATTTACTTTTTCCATTATATGAATATTCTTGACTCTCTTCAAATTTTCTTCCAATTGAATCACCATTGTTTCTCATGTATTTGTGTCAAATTTATTCCACTTCAGGGTTACTAGGATTTTGTACCCCTCTTATTCTAACAAACCATGATTAGATTTGTAGCAACCTAGATTTATTTTCAATATAGATAATATGGTCAGAGTCGCCTCAATCTCCAACCCATGACTTCAACCCATATGAATCTTCTAGAACTCTTTCTGGAACTAGGAATATGGCCAGTCATTTTGACACTCCATCTAGTCCACTTCTGAAATTTCTCAAAGTTGGAACTAACTCATTAGTTTAAGTATTACACAGAATGAGGTCTTCAAACAATTGGATGAGATAACCAGTTAGGGGATCTTGATTCTTGCCTTGCTTCTTCTCCCCAAGTCCCCCCTCCTTTCATTCGAAAGTTAAATTCAAGTCCCAATAGTATATTATGCTCTTTGATCATTTCAATTTTTTTAAATGTTTTACTACCATTATATGGACAATACAAAGTAAATATAAAGAACTCGTCCCCACCTTATATAGAGTTGAGATCTATTCTAGCACCTACAAGAAACAAAGATGCATTAATGAGATCAACTGTATCTTTCTAGCAAGTAATATTATAGATTGATCTTTCCTCATAGTATACTAAACTAAAAGACCAAAATTTAGAATTTTTGATACTAAATCCTTTGCGTTCTTCCCCTTCACACATAGTTTCATGAAGAAAAAAGACATCTAGATTGCATTTGGAAAAACATATTTTGAGGGCTAATTTTTTGTGGGTACTGCCCGCCCCTCTCAAACTAAATGATATAATTATCATGGTTTCATCCTCTATGAGACCTTTCGTACTCTAAGAGTCTTTTCATCATCATCTACATCCCTTCCTTAATCTCCTTAATGGAATTCTTCTTTACTAGGGTAAGGTAGCATCATTTAGAATTGTTGATAGTAAAGCCTTTGCATTATTCCCTTCCTAGACGTATTCCTAAAATCAAAATGATATTGGATTGTATTTGGAAAATCACATTTATAATGCTAATTTAATGATAGAATTATCATGCTTCAACCTTCTATGAGATTTCCCCTACTTTGAGGACCCCTTTATTGTCATATTCATTTCTTCTTTAATGAATTTCTTCTTTGCTAGGATAAGATTGGGTTTCCAATCCACTAATGATCCCTAATCAACAGAAATGACATGGTTTAGAAATATCCTAGACGTTGGAAATGTATATGAGGTAAGATATAATGTTTGAGTATGTATGTGTTTATATGTTTATATTTGACAGTGACATTGGAGTGGAATATTGTTAGTATTTTCCCTCTCCTTTTCTTACTAGATCTTACTACAATCTATTGACATTTCTAGTGTATATGGAATGTTATGAAGGGAAATATCATGCAAATATTTGTGCTACTCTTTTTCAGTTTGTTTTCTGGGGCCAAAGGTGACATGGAGGGAAATTTTGTGATTTCTTTCTTAGAAACCCTTGATTTATGGTAAAAAAATATCATTGGATAATTTGTATATGATGCCAAACCCTTTTACTACTCTAAAGTTTACAAGTTCGACTAATATCATCAATATGGAAAATATTGAATGTATTTTTAATCTTGATGAAAAAGGGATACTATGTATTGCAGTGCATGGGTATATGGTTCATTTTCATTATATTAGTAAGACAGGATGAATCACCAAATATTTCCTCATGTCAAGAGAACAATTTGATAATATTGTGATTTCGGTGAGATAAAATTTGATAGAAATTGCAAGATCACTATCATCAAAGATAAGAGAATTATTTCCTAGAGATGAATTGTTGGATTCCGTGTGTGTGGGATACCCTCAATATTGGAACCATTATCAATGTCCACAAACTTTAAAATTCGATTTCCAAAAGATATTAAAATTTTTACTAGACCACTTTTGCAAGAAAGTCTCGATACATGGAGAAAAAACTGAAGGTATTTAATATTCATCAAAATTGTATCAATAAGGTGATTTCTTTGGTGAAAAAATGTGGAACAAATATCATTTTTTGGAAATTCCTAATGAAAATTGTGCTATAACAAGATTATGGACTACTTTAAGTGTTAGCCAATACCTGCAATAAAACATATCAAAATATTTCAAATTAGCATATTTTTGTCAAACCACAATTTTAGGATCAGTCGACGATGAGAGAATGTTTAGTGCATTATCATTCTTGAAGTCATAGTTGAAGAAAAATCTTGATAAACATGTTCATACATGTTTAAGATTATATTTAACAAAGTATGGCATTAACACTTTTCCATATGAAAGAGAACTAACTCTTTGGTGATTAGATTGTGATAGATGGGGAGAAAACAATATAACAAATTTCTCTATTGAACTTGATAAAAAACATAATATTTTGGAGGCTTATAACGATAGTTCATTTGGAGAATATCATGTTCACAATGTAGAAAATGACGACAAAGATGAGAACTGGGAAATTGAAATGCCCTAGGACTCCTATTTTGGTATACATGTTCTGTTGATCATGCAAGATTACTATATGTCAAATTGAGGTAAAAATTAAGTTCTATATTTTGTATTTTTCAATGTAACATTGCAAATACATTTCTTTGATGCATGTTATTTTAATATTGATGTTTCATATTAAATCATTAGATTTTTTGTTCCTTATGTGATAGGAAATGGAGCCAGATTTGATGAGGTTGAGACCTATTTTTGTTCACATAGATAGTGTCCAACTAGTATTAAATGATAAATAACTAATTCAAGGTGCGTACTATTACATGCTTCCAAGCGGCACACTTCCTTTTCCCTTTGTGTGTTGGAACCTTCATGCATCACACATGATCCTCTGCAGGGTTACATACTTGCTCTTACCCAAAATTATCATATTCCCCTATGCACATTTCCACAATCAAGGCATAAAATTAACACCCACTACTAGGACTCCTACTCCAAACGGTGTGAGGTCTAATAGGGAATTCATATTAGGGAGATTCCCTGAATGTTGGCGTCGAACACCATCAACATTTATGGTGCTAGAAGGAGGGCCAGATGATAAGTTGAGCCATTGAAGTCTATTTTGAATTTATTTACTCATTTAATGACTTCTCATCAAATCATTACACCGACATGTTTTTACAGACACGTAAATCTAAAAGTTTCGATGATAATTATTGATCACTTGTCTAATCTAAAATTTAATGGTGAGGGTGAAACAACCATATTTGACCACACCACACAGTTTCTTGACTTCTGCACAAACCACAACATCCAATATGAGTATGTTTGATGTAGGTTGTTCATTCTCATGTTCGAAGGGTTTTTGTGAGAATGGTTTAACACATTGCCTAACGACTCCATTCACTCTTTCGAATAAATTTCATATAGTCATGCAATGCTTTTGATCTCTATGATTTTAAAGCTCTTAATAGCAAAATTTAAAATTTACAAAAAAGCCCCTTTTGAGTTTGTTCGGGATTTTCATGGTCGTTTCATACTTTACTTATTTTAACTTCATGAAGATGAAGTTGACTAGGCTTTCGTGGTAGACAAATTTCTATATCTTGTTCAAATTTTAGAAAATCCACATGAGTTATAATCTTCTGAAACTCTTCCATCATACCTAGGTGTTAGAGCTTCTAAATCTATGATGGAAAAGGTTTTTGTTCCAAACGACCTTTCATCTCCCTATGATGAAACATCTCTAGTTCGATAGGTCCACGTGGGAGAAGTTGAGCATTCATCTGTTGATCTACCACCACCTTCTCCTACCCCACTTACTTGTAATTTCAGCGCATACTTGGACTATGACTCTGACGGTCGTGATGAAGTATTGTATCCATGTCCTCCATCATTTGGTTCTTCTGTTCCTCCATATTTTGATGTGTTATTTTCACCTATTTCAAATTTCTCTTTTGATGTTCATGAGGATCAAGCTTTGAATGCAATCGGTGTTGAACAATGAACCTGCGGTATAATTTTTTATCAGTATGCATGGGATTCTGAAGAAGAATCTGCCATGAAGGATGACCTCCTTTTGTCTACACCTCTTCCACATTATCCTGACATTTACCATGATTTTTTCATTCCTATTCAATCTTGTGAAAATTCAATTTTTGATGATACTACTTTCGATCATTCGTAGACCACATGGAATGCCAATTTTTCATTTGAATGTTCAGAGGACAAATATTTTCTACTTGATCCTCCCAATCTCTCATATTACCTTTCCATGAACATATAGGGTTAAATTTCTTGTTTTCCATCATCCCCTCTTTATGATTCATTAGATCATGAGGATGCCTTTGTTCGTAATCTCACAGTTTCTTATAATGGCTATCGTGATCTCTTCATTGATTCATTTGATCATGATTGATATTCTTCCATTATTGATCTTCCTAACCCACTGATCTTTGATGATCCATCTTTTGATGAATTGGAAACTCCCCAAGTTGTTGAGCCACTTTATCCCAATATGATGGTTATGTCAAGTTATTGTAGACTTGAGGTCAATTCCACTTCTAATCAGAAAAATGTTAAATCTATCTAGGCTCCTCATCACTTAGTTGTACATGTTGAAAATCAATCTATCTTATAATCTTTGTATCCTCCATCTATATCACACTATCCTATCGCTCAGTAATTAGAGGAGTCATATGTAGCAAGCATTATTGCAAAATGGAAATCTTCTTCTTTCCTCATGTTTTCTCATTTTTCAAGTTTGAAAGTGTGCAACTGCATGTCTTTGACTCCAAATGGGTTTGAACACCATGGTACATCCGCACAGTGCCTTTCATGTGCTTTGCAGTTTTACTTTTCTTCGGGTGCATTGAAGCTTCAAACTTTATGGTTTGTATTGGATTACCTTTATTTCTTGTTGGTATGCTTGTACATATTTCTTGACATGCAGTCCCTCACCAACATAGGCCATCTAATGCATCAGTGGTTTCATTGGAAGTATCACTTTACGTAAGTCTAGCCTATACTCTGTTTAGCTTAGGAGTAGGAGTGGTGTTCCCTTTGTTTTTTATTTATTTTATTTTCTTCACTTTTCTTCGTTTTGTTTGCTTCGTTTATTTCCTTAAGTCTTTTTTCTTTTTAGTTGTAAGTTAGCTTCTGCATGAGACCATGTTTGGCTTCTTAGAGAGGAAGGGTGAAGTCCAAGAGTAAGTTGTACTACTTTCAATGATTGGTTATCTATCTGTTTCCTCTCCTTATTTGAATCATGCATTTATTTTAGTTGATGATACTCCGATGGAAAATATGTCGAGTAAGTAAGCACACATATGGAACCTTTCTCACTCACCCTTGGGTGGATTCTAAGTCTATGCTAGATGGGCCTTCAATAGTTGAACCAATAGATATGATTAGTTGAACAACCTCCCATCATTCATCAATTGGTCCAATAAGACTTCTCACCCTGTAGGAAATGTTTTCGCGCTCTCTTGAGCATGAATTCTAAATGAAAAGATAACCAAGAGATGGTAAGATTTCTTGAGGGACTTTGTCTTGTACACATGGGTGGGTGTCTTTAAAAACTTTGATCAATCTTTCACCCAACGTTTGGAAATGTCCCTTGTGTTAACATAATTGTGGGTGGCATAGAAGAGTGAGTCCATGTGCTCTACTAGTTTGGCAAGTGATACATTTTTTAAAGTCTTTTTCTCAGAAGGTGGCAATATTTTTCTCGATGGCACTGATCAATGTCATGGTGTTCTCATCAATTTTTGAGACAATCTAGTTGTTGATATATGCACACAGGAAGGTGGGATACCTGAATGCAACCTTCTATAGCCCTGACTATTAGATGTTAAGATATACACGTCGGTCATCTAATTTTGCCTCAAATTCCTTTGAAAAATCATCTTTAATATTCTTCCATGACAATGATGATCCCTTTTCTATTAAAACAACTAATTATTCACATACGATAGAAAATCATATGAAATTTTCTCAATTGCTTCCCCAATACTGCTCTCAGTGGTTTCCTTTGAAGCATCTCTCTTAGATGTCATGTTAACAGTGACTGTTGGAGAGGTGCTCAACAACTATTTTACATGTAGGAAAAAAGGACACTCATGCAAGGAAAATATTGGTCTTCAGTAAATTTACATACAAGGAAAGTTCACACAACAAACATGGCATCAAATGAGGAGTATTGTACAATTTTCTCTAGAAAGAGGGACTGGCCACCTATGGTAACTATGCACTATGTAGTCCCAGCAACCAAGGTGGAAGCTTAGGGCTTGAAACAGTGTAATGTTCAATTCGCATGGGCAGAGGCCTATGATAGATTGTGAATTACACAGTCTTAGTGGCTAAGAAGACAAACTTAGTCTTGGAACTATACAGTGCATAGTTGGAGCCAGCTTGTACTATGCATTGTGCAATTCCAAAGGAAAATCTTGTAGATTGAGCCTAAGGATTGTGTAGTGCCAGTCAGGGAAAGTGAAAACAGACAAGATAAAGGAGAATCTTCCCAAAGGAAGTGTGGATAACAAGAATATCTAAGAGATACTGTGAAGCTGAGTGAAAATCTGAAAGGTGAATAAATGCATGTGAATCAAGCTAAGCAATTAATCAAATGGAAGGAAAATGAATTAAGTGAGGAGATTCATCGCAATGATGACCATTGGTGCAAAAACATGAGAACTAATGCGACCCTTGGGAAGGAAATATAAAACTTACAAACATACTTCTACAAGTTAAAACAAGTGAAAATTCTAGCAACAATGAAGAGAAACAAGTGAAACAACAGTCACATAACCTAGATGAGAAAACGATAGAAAAAGTAGCAAAATACGACAAAAGAAAAAATCACCCAGAAAGCGACAATGATCACACCGAAGGTTCGCTAGTAATGATAGAGCTCCAAGATTGAGTGTTAGAGTGAGCTCTAGAAGCATTGATTAAATATATTTTTATAAATTAGAGTTTATGCTGTGCATGCCTAAAATCAAGGAAAAAGTGACAATTGGGCATAGGTTTCTAAAAAATAACGAAAGTTCCTCCTTTGAGATACTAAAAATAGGTCCCTATTTTTTACGACTGCTTATTTATTTTTCTTTTTTTTCTTTTTTGGGAAACTTTCCATGCACACTGTCGGGAAAGACTGTGTAGTTCTAAGGAACTAGGAAACTTTCTAGCTCAATACACTGCATAGTTTCTAAGCTCAATGAGGGTTGCATAATTTCTAGGCTCATTGTTGGGCTTCCTCCCATGACTACATATTTCCTCATCTCAACGCTCATGGGAAATTGGGAGTACGCAATTCTTATCATCAAGGTTGCTTGCCCTCAAGGATTGTCTAGTTTCTAGAGGTAAGCCCAGAACTGCTGTCAAACAAAGTTGGGAGAACGACTTGTGACTTAGAAATGATCAACTAAGTGAACAAACACAAGAAAAAATGAAAAGATAAGTCTCATGCAAAGAATGAATACCTAGATTAATGTGAGATTAGTTGTTGTGGATAAGAAGGAAGCTCCAAATTTGAAGCATAGGAAATAATTTGGAGGGTGGTTGTAGCCACTACAACACTGGCGACACACTGATAGAACTCCAACTCTCTGTATGGATCTTGTCTCATGAAAAATAGGTCTAACTCTTCCAAAAGTATTTTTCAGCTCTTTTATTATAATATCTTCTTCACTTAGCTTGAGTTAAAGATATAGTCCCTACCATTCTCTTCATCGACAACACACATAACAAGTCATGTCAAACTGAGTTGTTTTGATTAGGGATGAGGAGTATATAGTTGCAATAAAATAAATTGTCAAAGTCTTAGTTTTCATCTTTGGTGTTCCTCCACTACTAGTAGGCCTAAACAGTACCCCGACATAGTAACTTCAAGAAAAAAACCATTGCTTCACTACTATCAAACCTAGACAATACCCCAATAGAGTTACTTTCTTCACCTCTTTACACAGAAAGCCTTTCTCTTCTTTCACCCTTTATTTCATTTTTCATTTTTTTCATTTTTATTTGCTCAAAGAACTATGCATAGGAAATTGTTTATTTCATGGGGTGAAAGAGGGATCCTGAATTATTTAGAGCGAAAGAGGTTGTCCCTTTAGAGAAGGATATTTATATATACCTTTGACATACTTGCTAAGTTTTCCCCTTGTTAGCGCTTGAAATTTCACCTCAGGCTGAAAAAGGTAAACTCCAAGGCAACATCAAACCACTTAGCCTCGTAGCTAGCCCTACGGGGCAGGAGAGGGCTCTCTCCGGTTTATCTCGGTAAAGATCTTCAATGGGTGAGATAACCAATAGGGAAACACTGATTTTAGGCTAGTAAATTGATCAAGAGGTTTGATTTGGGATTTTTAGAGTTTTGGTGGAAAATTGGGGAATGGCAATTTTGGGTGCGGGGATTGGACACAGTTTTTGCAGGGGGTTCTTTGGGGCGAGGTAGGAGACCGTATTGATGCCTTTGATAGAGGTGGATGGATGAGAATGACCGGTGAGGAGCTAAGGAGAGCAAGAAATAACCTTGAATTCCCCTTAAACAGTTGAAAACATTGATATTAAGCAAACTTAAAAGCAGAGCATGACAGTCATGAATTCTACTTTAACACTTCATTTGCCTAATTTGCAGAAGGAAAAGTAAGGAAATGATTCACATAACACACTTACAAGTACAAATAGAAACACACTATCAATACATGTAACCACAAGAATCCCAAGAAGGACTGCAAAACCCTGGTCTTCCTTTGCAAAAAATTGCAGAGATACAGTGAGTAATACAATAAGAGCTTCTCCCTCAAGAGTCCAACCCTCCAACCATGAAAATGACTAAGAAAATACATAATATAGGCAAGCTAACACCTTTCCTTACCTCTAGGGGTCGAGCTCACTATCCTAGGAGCTGTTTCAATCAATTCTAAACTAAGCACTGAAAACTAGGCAATCAAAACAACTTGCCTCTATAAGCTAGGAAACCAATTCATTCATTAAATTTTACCTATCTTATGAATGAATCTTCTAGAAGAGATAAATGAGTGTCTAAACATCATAAAACTACATCATTTACAACAAGCAGGATGAAAATCAACTCCAAAAAGTCAAATCCAGTCAAAACTGCGTTGTGCTGAGCTATAGGTTGAATTCCTGCGCAAACTGCTTGATGGGTCACGCGCAATTCCTAGATGGGTCGCTCGCCTTTGGAGGCACTTTTGAGGCACGTCCAGGTGTCCAAATGAGGCAAAAGTGGGCTTGTTGGAAAGGTCTAGATGTCTACTTTCCAACCCAAGTAGAATTTATGAATTTGGTGGTCATTTACCCCTCCAAAATTGCAATTGCCCAAGACTGCTTCCTGTGTGACAAAAATGTGGTAGAAAGTCATTTTTTGCTTTTTTTTTGACTTTTTGGAGGCCCAAAACTTGATGAAATCTCTTGGTAATGGCTGAGCAAGTGTAACTTTTCATGAAAAATCCAGAAATGCTGAGATTTTCCAAAATGGAGTTGCCAAACGAAAGGGTCGCGCGCGGCGCACTACGCATCGGTGAAGAAAACCTATTTTTTGCTAGAAAAATCACAAATGACCCAAAATGCTCAAAATTTTTTGAAAATTGTGCTGGAGTTGAGTTATTTAGTATTGTGCTCCTTCAAAGAAGCCTCAGCCAAGATGTGGAGGGGGTCGAGCCTTTTCCTTTGTTTTTTTGCTTTGGCAAACCGTCTTTGGAGCACTTTCATTCTTGCCTTGCATATGTGCATCCGCGCCCAATAATGATTTTTCATGTTTCTGAGCAAGTCTATCTTGGTTGGCCTCGGCCAGCAACCTCTCCAAATGAGCATTGACCTGGAGAAGCATAGCCTCTCGCTCAACGGGTACCAAATCGTCGGGTCTCTTTCGAGCTAAGTTGCGGTCCTCATGAATCCTCCGCAACTCATCAAGAGTGTGCTCATCCTCCAACTGCTTGTTGCGCTGCTCTATATATGTGATCTTCCATTGTGCCCCTTCCAATCTTCGCTGCAATGAATCATTTTCAGCTCTTAGGTGCTGAATGATCTCCTTTGACTCTAGGCTAGGAGAACTGATATCAAGATCAACAATCTCTATATCTGGAACACCTAATGGCCCCTCATCAATCCTGGGCTGTTTGCCCCTCTCTGATACCTGTGCTGCTGTCGGAGATGAGGTCCCTTCCACTTGGTGTGGAGATGACGCTCGTGGTGCTGATGAAGAAGGCGAGACCCCTTCCACCTGATGTGGAGAAAATACTCGCCGAGCTGCTGCAAATAAGGTCCTGTGGCCTCTCTGATAAGTGACCAATGGAGGAGAGCTGACATGTCTAGTCTCAGATATATCATGCTGCTGTGATGGTCCTCCCTCCTCATGAACAATCTCAGGATGCGGTAGTAGTGCTGTGAAAAACTCACGAGAGATAAACTCCTCCCATGGGATGCCATGCTGAGCCAACTGATGTATGACCACAAGCTGAATCAAACCATAATGATAGAGGCTCCTATATTGTTGTGCTGGTCTCTTCCTCTGCATCAGGGGCACCATCCTCTCAATATTCTGGCATAAGAAAACGGGATGTTCATCATCCGAACCCGTGTGAAATGCATCAACAAGCGAATATGGTATGAATACACACGTGAAAATCTGCCCTCACAGGTGAAATAGCGCATGATAAGCCTCATCAAAGGAGCATACTCATTCCTCAAAAATCTAAAAGGAAATACACCCGTCACTTGTCTCATAAATGCAAGTTTAATGTAAGGCTCATACTGAAAACTGTCCAATATTTTGTGCTTGTTCCACACTTCTCCAATATTTGGTATCCTTGTTGCTTGAGCAATCATCTCAGGTGTCAATGTAAAATCCACCCCTGCAAGGTTCACATGCCCATCATGCAAATGCAAAACAAACAAGCGAGCCAACTCCCTGTGATGCTGGATTTGAGAGATCCTCTCACAAAATTCATAACATGACAGATAACGGAAACATGTGACTGCAATTGGACAAGCTTGCAAATCGGTCAAAGAGGTGGGCTCCTATCTCTTATGGTGACCGCTCTCACCACCCTTGTGAGGCCTCCTATGTACCTCAAACTCTGAAGCTGACTCATGGTCATCACTTTTCTCATAATCGGTTTCGGTTTCTGACATGGTTTCAGGAGCAAAGTGGCTGAAATGTACTACTACTTCTGCTTTGAAATCTGCTATTTTAACTGTTTTGAAATGTTGTTTCAAGGGGAAAAGTAGCACAAGGGAAATGTTAGGGAAGGGAGACTTGGAAGGGAAATTGGGAAAAATATATGAAACAGGGAGTTTAGGGGAATAATTATGACATATACATCATCATACAATTTCATGTGCAAGGATGTTATGGGAGGTAGGGTTTAGGGTTTGATTTTTGATTTCTTAATATTTTTGGTAGGGAAATTAAATAACAGTGATAAGGGAGTAAGAAATGGGAGGTGGGAAAATGTAGGAACAATAGGAATGAAAAGGAATACCTTAAAACAACAAAACAAACCCTAGCAACTTTGATATTTTCAAGCAAAAGCACATGGAGCCTTTACTTGCAAATGAAGGCTTTTAAAAATATTATCATGATCTTCTGAAGCTTTAGCAAACCATAATTTATATGATTGAAGGCCTACCTGACAAGCTTGAACAATTTGTGGTCGCTTGGCAGCTTGTTGGTAATTTTCTGTGGAGGAAACCCTGATGGGTCGCGTGCACTGCCCAACAGGTTGCGCGCACTCAACGGGTCACGCCCGTATAAAATTTACACTAGCGGAGGTGCCCTGATGGGTCGGGCGCACTCAACGGGTCGCGCGCCTTCACACTTCACCAAATTCACCCAAATGCTCTTGAAAACGATTTGCTCTATTGCTTGAAGGCATAATGAAGCTTAATGGAGGGAGAGAGACTTTATAGCCTTGTTTTGAATTAATTTCATGTCAAAACCCTCTTTCTAATGTTTTTCATGACACTTTTTAAACTTTGAATGCTGCTGACTTTTTGGTTTCCTTTTGTCCTGAAATTGGTTGAATTGATGTTTTTCCTTGATAATTTTTGCAGGGATAGCTTATGAAGATTCTTGGCAAAGGGGACCAGAGTTGCGTGTTGCCTTTCGAAGAATTTTGAATTTTTACAAAATTTTGAGAAATGACCTGGGCTTTAAAAACAGGGTTTTTAAATCCAAGGTAAAAATTAACTGTACAAGATGAAATCTTTTAAAGAAACACTTTGATAATCATCCCTCTGGCTTGCTGGGCATTTATTGACTTTTAGAGACATGACCTTGAAGACAAACTGGACCTAAACCCTAGACCTAAGACTTTTGACCTCAAGACAAGACAAGCAACTTTGAAATAGTTTATTGACTGAAACAACGTGATCCAGCAGTGCCAAGAGGGGAATAAAGACACCAGCTCCTCCATCAGGGTTATGGCATGCCTAATGGAATGCAATAAGATGACACTGATGAGACACCTACTTATGCAAATGCAAAGAGCTTTGATCGCTGATGGAGGGCTACTAGACCGACTCTAACATTGGCTCCAATGGGGATGGTAGCTCCTTGGAGGTACCAAGAACCTTAGACCTCTGGGAGAGCAGACCAGTGCTTTATAATCATTGGGAAATGGAGTCATTATTTACACATGTGACCCAAATTTGGACAACTTTATTGACTTTGACAATTGACTGAAAATCGAACTAACTTTGACACAAACTAACTCAACTTTGTGCAGAAAATGGACTGATTACAACAACCTGAAAAACTCACACCAACTAATCTCCATCTTCAGAATTATAGCCTTCACTGCGGGCCCCAGACTAAAGATGAAAGATCAGTTCACACTTGCAGCAGAATGAAAGTAAAATGGTAATTACAATGATAATGACTAGAGCAGAAAATGCTCAAACATGATACCTTTTGAGCAGCCGGCCATTTACCGACCCATCGAGACAATCATCACTGTTCATTTCTTTAAGAAGAAAGGCATTTGGACCACGGTATGCTGCAATTTTGTAAGGATCTTTCCACAAGTTGTCGAATTTTCCATGTTTCCCTTTGTCTTCATTTCGGACATCCCATCTCAAAACAACATCATCTATCTAAAAATCATCCGGTTTAGCTTTTCTGTCATAGATTTTCTTTATGCGCTCTTGCAACTTAAGGGAATTTGAAGAACTTCCTCTCGTGTCTGCTGTAAATGAATCATTTGACTAATCTGCCGTTGCATAGGATCCTCCTCACCATCAGCTTCTTGAAGCAACTTCGCTACCGGAATACTAAGTGAAGTAGGAAACACTGCATCTGTCCCATAAACCAGTTCAAAGGGTGACATACCAATTGACTTCTTTTGACTTACCCGATCAGCCCATAATGCATTTACTAAATTTTTGTGCCAGCTCTTTGTTATAGACATTTTTGTGCCTTACAGATATAAGCATGAAATGTCCATAATCCAAGGGATCCGAAGTCCCTAAACATGTTGTTCCTACCCCTAGAGGAACAAGGCTAACAAACCACAACAATTCACAGAAGTTCTCCACCAGAAACTGCTCAAAAAACAAGTCAATTCAGGATCAATTCAGAAACTCCACTAGCTGCCTGCATTGAAATGCAGAGGCTACACTGGCTAGTTGCATTGCAACGCAGGTGGAAGCACTACCAGGGTGCGTTGAGCGGGAAATGACAAATGTCAGGGTCTCTTGTGAGAGGTGTCAAGACTGTGGAAGCTTCCAGAATCTTCCTCCATGACACTTGCCTTGCTGAGTTCGACTAAGTGATGAGTAAGAGGCTCTTAGTCTCCAAGTGGAAGTAAGAACTGACAGAGAGAGAGGACACTAGTCAGATCACAAGCTGACTCATCCTCACTCCAAACATCTATATATGGATCTCTTCTCCATGAGATCTAGAGGCTGGAATTTGGTTATTACAAAGAATTGTTGCTGGTTTGAGACTAAGATCATTGGGTGCTTAATGCTTTGAAGGGAGGTGAAGATAGGAATTTCATTTGCTGGGAGGTAGATGCTGGATTGGAACTCTCTTGGTTGTATCTCCTCCTGAACCTTGTTATTTCATCAATAAAGCTATCTTGGTTTCTCCTATATGCTGATGTGTCTTTGATGTATGATTGCATTAGTATATTTGGTTTACTTCTAATCCTGAACTAGTTATGAATATGAATCTATGTCTTTGTGTAGTGTTCCCTTCTTGTGATCTTGCAGGAACCTGTTGAAGCTGGGCGAGTGAGAAGGCAAGTAGCTGGGAACTCCCAAAGAGAAGAGAAACTGGATCGAGGGACAAACGGAAGACACCGGTTAGTCCATCTATCTCTCTTCATTCTCAATTCATAAAGGAAGAATACTAGAATAGCTGTTTCTGTTTGTTGCTAAGGCACTGTCACACCTTAGGTGGATAGGATCGTCCTGCATAGGCATTTTTCCCCACAACAAATTGGCGACCATATTGGGGAGATCTGTTTAGTCATTTTATTTGTGTTTTTATCATTGTTTGTTTCATAGACTCAATAGCAAAAATCGAACTGCATCTGCTATTCTCAGATGCAAAGTAGACAGCTGCTGCTTTGATCCAATCACTGGATTTGTCTATGATCTGAACAATGGACTCACAAATGATTTGATGATCCTTTGTGATAGATCTTAGCCCTCCTTCAAAGCATCCCTTTGATTGTACCTTGCTTGTTGCTTTGATTTGGCCTGAAACTGTAGATTAAATAGCAAACCGTGACCCAGAACCCAGTGAGGAACTCTCGTTTCTCCTTCAACGCAGGCTCTGTGAAGAGACTCTGCATTTCAATGCAGTTCCCGTGAAGGCTACCTACGTTGAAATTCAGTTTCCCTGTTATACAGGTGCGCTGATCCAGTTAGGCCTTGTGCAGCTGGGGTTCTCTGCTCTGTTTTGCCTCGTTTTGATCTCTGATTTTTGCAGCCTGTAACCAGCATAGGTAGCTGTCTGATACCCATTTTCTCTGCTTAAATTCCACCTCCTTTTGTACAAAAGACTGTGAGTGTTTTTATGTGTTTGTGGCATCATTTACAGTTTCCCTTTGCAAGAGTGAAATAGTCATCCTGTAGCCCTTGATTCATATCTGTTGATTGTGATCTTAGGAGAGAGTTCATTGGCTATTTACAGTTGGTTATACATTCATTTTTTCTTTTGGTTTGAGTTTGTCTCTTTTGAGTGTCAAAACAAGTATTCATTTCGAAAATCGTTAAGTGTTGTAATCTATTCTACCCTTTCTGATTTCAAAAAAGTAAACTTGTTTGTATTTGTCATTTAAAAGAAAATTCAAAGTTGTGCAAAAAGCTTTCTTTTTAGGCATCAATATTAAGAAAGCGGAAAACAAACACTTGCATTGTGCATTTGCATCTTGATAGTTTGCATAATTGATTTAAGGAAAGTGCATTTAGAGTGTGCTGATTGCTCTATGAGAAAAGATGGTGTCTTTCTTTTCCCTTTGTAGCTAGGATTGTCATTGTTGAAAAAGAGATAAAATTTGCTTATCATCTTTTAGATTGCATTTAGGAAGTTGTCTATACATCTCGTGGTGAACCTCTAAAGGAAAACTTCTAAGAAAGATAAACATAAAATAAACTGAATGAACTTAATAACGCTTTGTAACATAACGCACAACATAGAGGTCTAGGCTAGAGACGTGTTCCGGCGTCGTAAAGCCTGGTGACTGTCGATCTCGCTGATGGTGGGTGATTCCTCCTGAGGGACGATAGCGCCAGTACGGATTGTGCTCCCACGTACCGTTGAGTATATATTGGGAGACCCCTATAGGCATAAAACCTTTATCCTTAGGAAGGCATGTCGGCCGCCCTACTGATCGCAATGCACTGAACACAGCATTCAGGAAGATTGACCGCCCGTACCTTAAAAAGTATTCTGCGGTTTTGCGAAAAGTTTGGCACACCCTCTACCTAGAACTCCAGAGCAGTTCCTTTTGGCCTTTTTCAGACTCTATAACGAAAAATTCCATCTGAGCATTTGTCACTTCGGGCTCATTAAAACATCGAAGGAGACTAGAGTCATCTTTAGCTTTTTCTCGACTCTTTAAAATTGAAAAAGCAAGTTGTGTCTAAAAGCGTGTAAAATTCATTCAATTCAGAAACATACTTCCCCAGTTTATTTCAGTTGATCGAGTAATCCACAATCGTGGAAGAAATTCAATTGAAACCCCGTCGTTCGCAGAGACTTACGAGTCAACCGTATTTGTCTCCGGAATCGAAGCCAGTACGGACAAAGCGAACTCGTTTAACCGGTTCCAAATCTCCTCTTAAAGTTAGAACAAGCGTTCCAACAACATCTGAGATTCCGGTTACTCCAAGAATTTTTGGAAACCCTTCCTCTACAGAAGAAGTTCAACAGCCACAGAGGGACAGTGATACTGATCCTAGTCTGAGAACAAACACTTGTGCTACTGAACCAGTTCCATCTGTAACCGGTTCAGAGAGTCTTGTTCTTCAAACATCTGTCGCTGTTGATTCAACCCCTTCTTCAGCACCAGAAATATTTTACGGACCTGACAGTCTTTCCCTTCCACCTGGTTTGATTGCGATAGAGGAAATTGTAGAAGATCCGCAAGCAAGTACTCCAACACATTTTGGAGTCAGGGTCACTCTATTTCCTTCGACATTAGAAGTTAGTCTACCACCAGTGGAAGTTCCTATAGAATCGCTAGGTAATCTCTTGGATAAACTCAAAATGTCTGAACAACCGTCGACATCTAGGACTGTTTCGAATGACACAGCGACAACAGAACTCCCTGTCGTCACTCCGACAATGTTTGCCGGCATACCATTTGTCCCGACTAGCTCACAACCGCTAGAAGGAGTCCATCCAGGGACTATTTCGACAGTGTGGTCCGTTTCTGTTTGTTCCTCCGGAATAATATCCGACAACTCTTATGTTGAGACTCGCCAAATTGATCCATTTGGAGGTCAATTTGGGCAATCCAGTCCCCAAGGACAGACAATCCCCTTGAGTTCCGGATTGCCACCGTATGGGGGGCAGTATGCCCTTTCATTACCCCCTCCGGGAGGATATCCATACGGGAGTTCACAACAGTATTCAAGCTATACTAGAGTTACATCAAGTGGTTGGGTACCTATGCTACCTCAACAACCAAGGGTTGTGTATTCTATGCAACAATGTGTACCTATGTCGAACATCCCTACAACACCAACTATTGTAACAGTGTCACAAGTTCAAACGTTGCCTATTGTATGTCAACCTCAGATTTCTCAGGTTGTAATGCAACAGCCCCTTAACCCTGTGACTCAACCACAATCACCAACTGGTGGGGCGACATAGGTCCAAACAGGTACAATTACCTCACACCTTGGTCCAACGGTTAGTATAGCGCAACAGAACATGGCTTCGCAACCATGGCTGGCGCAATATCAACAACCACAATTCCAACAAGTATACCAAGGTTCTGAGCAGCAGATATTTGCGAACAGTGGACAACCGTACATCCAAAACGGTCAAAATCAACCACTTTACGGTGGTCATGTCCACCAACCGTATCAGTCATACCAGCATCAATTACATTATGCTGGTATGAAAAGGCCAACTGCTCAGGCAATTCCATCATATCCTGGGTATGCTTCACCTAACCTGAATCAACAGTTACCATTCGTGGCAACTTTAGAGTTACTCGATTTACACCGGTTAACAAACGATCCAATTGCTTACGCCCCTTGGTGGCCAGCGATTCCTCACAAACTTCCTTCAGACATTCCTAAATTTAATGGAAATCCAGGTGAGGACCCATCGAATCACGTGATGACATTTCATCTATGGTGTTCATCAAACACCCTAAATGATGATTCGATAAGGCTTCGCCTTTTTCAGAGGACGTTAACGGGTCCAGCGGAAAAATGGTATATTGAATTCCCTAGAGCTTCGTTTGACAACTTCAGTACCTTAGCCATGACTTTCTTAACCCATTTTCAGTTACCGATAAGGTATGAAACGGGAATAGAACTCCTAACCAACTTCAAACAGACAACGGCCACTCACATATCTGATCATATACATGAGTTGCGACGTCGTCGTAGGATGGTAAAAACATACGTTCCCGATCAGCTATTAGCTGAATGGTTTATCAAGTCCTTACTTCCTGCCATAACGGAAGATGTGGCAAAGGGGGGAGTCGTAACGAAAGAGCAAGTTATCGCTCATGCGCAATATCTAGACTTGGTCTATACTCAGTCTGGCACGCTCTACGACAAAATACCTGACGCCCCTAGACCAGAATTCTCAATTCCTCCTCCTCCTAAATCAAACAATGACTCTCACGCCGGCAATGGCGTGATTGGCATGACAAACGCGAAATCGACAAAGGCTACGTCTAAGAAAGCCCGTAAGGTTTCAGATCAAAACGCAAAAGACGAACTTCTTGCCTCGGAAGTAAATGCCATGTCGACCGACAAGGGCAAAAAACTGAAGCAACCAGGGGGAAAGAAGAAAAAGAAAGGGAGGAAAAAGAAGCAAGATGAGTCATCTCCTGAAAAAGCTTCTACAAACCCTTCTAGGCAAAGGAAACCCCCTTTCGGGTGTCAAATATGCGATGAGGATCATTGGACGAATGAATGTCCATACAAAGCTGAGCTTAAAAGATTCTTTAAGAGTTCGAAAACCTCAGCAGTATTAACTGATCCGTTTCCAAACCCGGGAACCAAACTGGTTGCTAATCAAAATGCTTCTCGATCCCAAGTTCTTATGTTGTCTGTCTCAAAGCAGCAAAATGATGCTTTGACAAGGAATAAAGATTACGGGAATCCACAGCTGTCGAATAACAAGGCTAATGAACAACCTAGTAGTTCGACGATAACTTTGACCGAAGTTGTGCCACGCATCATTCCTGAACAAATGATAAAGTCGCCAAAGGGAAGAGTACACAAATCGACATTTAATCCTTGTGCAAAAATAGCACAGAATTATAATATAATAGAGGACCTGGCCCAATCGTCATCCGCTATGTCGACACTTGAGGTACCGCAAAATTGCCCCTCCTAAGAGCAAGCTTTATTATCAACAATAGGTGGGATTGGCCCAAGGGATTCCAATCTTGTGGCCTTTGATCATAAAGGATATGACCCTCAGTTACCAGCTCAACTAGCTTTCCTTATTCAAGTGAAAGCCCTCAACAAAACTGTTCATCAAACAATTATTGATGAGGGGGCATCTACGTGTATTATGTCAATGAGTTCCTGGAAGAATTTAGGCTCACCACCCTTGTCGAGATCATCAATGATGTTAAAAGCGTTTGATGGTGATCATACACTCCATACGGGATTTTAAGTAACTTTCAAGTTGAACTAGGGGGCAAAACAGTAGGAATTGATGTTCAAGTAATTGATGGAAACCTCGATTACAACATCCTACTGGGAAGGCCCTGGATATATGCCATGGCTGCAGTTGTTTCGACCTACTTCAGGAAGATTGCATTTCCCTTTCAAGGAAGAATTACAATCATTGACCAACAAACATTTCTCCCCAACAGTTCACAAGTTACGGGAAGCAATCCAATGATCCATGGAAGCGATCATTCACTTCAAAATATTGGAGTAGGCCTCCTAAAAGACCCTCCCTTAATGGGTACTTTTGCTCTACCACCTCCAAGTAATCTGGAGGAAGTGGCCACAATGGAGACCTACAATATGAAATCTTCTATATCTAATGGATTCGGAATATTCCTAAACATTTTGTCAGCGTGGATCATCGCCCTAATAGAAATATTGTAAATACAGTGGGCTTCGAGGACGGTTCTTATCTCGTGTCAACCTCGTTAAAAAATGAAACAAGGAGTCATGAGGATAGTTCTTTTACTGTGTCAACCTCATTAAAAAATGAAACAAATCCCCTTTCAAAATCGCAAAGGTAAACCTTCATTCCAACCACCGAGTTGAATGCAATGAAGCTTGGGGGGCATGCACCTCGATTTGCATTGTTATGCTGGGGGCATGCAAACTTATCAAGCAGTTTTAGCACACAGTTCATGCTCGTTAAAAAATAAACGCAAGAATCGAGCAGTTTTAGCACACAGTTCATGCTCGTTAAAAAATAAACGCAAGATCCGAGCAGTTTTAGCACATAGTTCATGCTCGTTAAAAAATAAACATAAGATCGAGCAAATGTTTCCACCCGCGTTTAAGCTCGTTAAAAAATGAACTATTCCGGTAAATAACCACCGTGAATGTAGCGACATCAGCCATTAAAGCCTTGGTCGTGTTTGCCCACCACCTCCACTTTTCCATTGGCCGATCATTCACCTCCATATGATTGTTTACCCATTTTGAGGAACAGCTGCGAAGAGTGATTTCACTAGCCATCCTTGTGACACTGCCGTGATTTGGAAATTCCAATCCTTCCCTGGAATCAGCTGCTACCCTTTTTATCACTCGTTCCTCAAAAGACGAGTCTTCTTTAAGCTCTTTTCATCTGACTCGTAAAATATGAAAAGATTGCCGAGTTTTGGCCTTCCAGCTCGATAAAGTGACCAGAAGAGCTATCCCTCCTCTAGATTTTAATCTTTTTGGACCTGAGGGATTATTGCACAAAATGATCTAGCGCTTGTTTTATTCGGCTCGTTAAAGATATCAAAAATCCATCCCTTCTGTATTGTTTTATACTTTTTCGGACTTAAAGGATTAGATGACGAAAAAGGACTTCTGGAGTTAACTTTATGTACCCTTTCAGACTCTCTAAAAATGAAAAGGACCGAGTTATCCTTGTTGTTAGACTCGTTAAATGCATGAAATAGCGACAAACTTGTCTTTAGACGAGAATGAGTTTCACTATCGCTAGGCTCGTTAAAACATAGCGATGGGCTAGGCTCGTTAAAACATAGCAATGGGCTTGAAAAAAATAAAGAGGTACTGGTCAGCAATGACTGGGGAAAAATTGGGAGAAACTCAAGAAAACTTTGATGGTAGCAAGTCGCTCTTGAACATGACACTTTTCCTCCGTACCACAATCGGGTTGGGTTGTTTCATTCAACGGTCACATCACCATGGTCTCACCATATCATCCATATTTGGGGTAATGCTACCGATCCATCGCATAAGTGTCGCCATATGTTCAAGAGAAGTCGTTCAGAGAAATCACCTGTGTCCCATCCACTACCATACATTATACTCTTGCATGACTGCCACCCTGAATCATATGTCATCAGATCGTTTTCACCTCCATCAAAATCATTAGCTCCGTTCCGTGTCATCGATGTGGGATTCATTAAGGCCCTCCTTTGACGGATCGCTTCTTGTCGACATCAGCTCATTATCCAAGAAGTTGATCTAGGAACACCCCCTTTAGTACTTTGAAGCTTGCATGCCTCAATGGCAAGTTTCTCACTTCCAGCGACAGGTATACATCAATGACCTTCGACCGAAAGATTTTGCGTGGTGTTCGACGCCAAGTCCTCTATTCACACCACGTGAATTGTACTGCAGTACCTTGAGGGTCATCTTCATTATCGGTGATTCCTCTCGTGCTTGTTAATAGTTTACATCATTGACTGGTAATCAAGCGATGTATTTCCATGTTCGACTTTAGAACAATTCTCACATGGATCGACTTGTAATTAGAGTGAAGATCGGATGAGATTGAAGACCCCAGATCTAGTTTCATCCATCCGGGCTGTGATATATATTCAGAAAATAAAGACATAGAAATGTACAGCTTTACAGCACAAATAATCATCCTACCAAAAGGATGATGGCTCTATTAGAATCATTAGTCTATCATCAGACGATTCTCTGTTATATGTACATGAAAATGAATTTATAAAGCTGAGCATGGGAATGCCCGCCTCAGCTAGATCATGAAAAAAATATGAAAATAATGTATTGTATTGTATTGTATTACAGGTCTCCTCCCAGCATTGAAATAACTTCGGATCCTCCTAATAAAGCATTTCACCCGATAAATGACCTCATACTTTAGGGGGCAACTGTTATAGACATTTTTGTGCCTTACAGCTATAAGCATGAAATGTCCATAATCCAAGGGATCCAAAGTCCCTAAACATGTTGTTCCTACCCCTAGAGGAACAAGGCTAACAAACCACAACAATTCACAGAAGTTCTCCACCAGAAACTGCTCAAAAAACAAGTCAATTCAGGATCAATTCAGAAGCTCCACTAGCTGCCTGTGTTGAAATGCAGAGGCTACACTAGCTAGTTGCATTGCAACGCAGGTGGAAGCACTACCAGGGTGCGCTGAGCGGGAAATGACAAATGTCAGGGTCTCTTGTGAGAGGTGTCAAGACTGTGGAAGCTTCCAGAATCTTCCTCCATGACACTTGCCTTGCTGAGTTCGACTAAGTGATGAGTAAGAGGCTCTTAGTCTCCAAGTGGAAGTAAGAACTAAAAGAGAGAGAGGACACTAGTCAGATCACAAGCTGATTCATCCTCACTCCAAACATCTATATATGGATCTCTTCTCCATGAGATCTAGAGGCTGGAATTTGGTTATTGCAAAGAATTGCTGCTGGTTTGAGATTGAGATCATTGGGTGCTTAATGCTTTGAAGGGAGGTGAAGATAGGAATTTCATTTGCTGGGAGGTAGATGCTGGATTGGAACTCTCTTGGTTGTATCTCCTCCTGAACCTTGTTATTTCATCAATAAAGCTATCTTGGTTTCTCCTATATGCTGATGTGTCTTTGATGTATGATTGCATTAGTATATTTGGTTTACTTCTAATCCTGAACTAGTTATGAATATGAATTTATGTCTTTGTGTAGTGTTCCCTTCTTGTGATCTTGCAGGAACATGTTGAAGTTGGGCGAGTGAGAAGGCAAGTAGCTGGGAACTCCCAAAGAGAAGAGAAACCGGATTGAGGGACAAACAGAAGACACCGGTTAGTCCATCTATCTCTCTTCATTCTCAATTCATAAAGGAAGAATACTAGAATAGTTGTTTCTGTTTATTGCTAAGGCATTGTCACACCTTAGGTGGATAGGATCGTCCTGCATAGGCATTTTTCCCCACAACACTCTTCTTATTGCTTTCCAACAATTTCTTTATAATGTTGACTAGAGATTTATTCGAAGATTCGGCCAGCCCATTTCCTTGCAGATGATAGGCAGTCGAATGCCCAAGCTGATGTTATATTTGTAGCAAAAATCAACCATTTTCTTTGATTTAAACGCTGCTGCATTATCTGTAATCAACTTATGTGGATAGCCGAAACGTGACAATATGTTATTCTCAAGGAAAGAAATAATTACCGAGTCCCTGGCTTGTCAGGTGGGAATGGCTTCAATCCACTTCGTGAAATAATCAGTGGCGGTCAATATCCATCTATGCTGCCCGGAAGATGCTGGGTGGATTTTGCCAATAAAATCCAAGCCCCACTGCTGAAATGGTGCACTGATTTCAATGGGCTTGAGAGGTAACGGCTGTAATTTCTGCTTTCCTTGAAAAATTTGACATTCATGACAACTCTTAACTACTTTATATACATCAGAAAAAAATGAAGGCCAATAGAAACCTGCCCTTAGGATTTTATTAG
Source organism: Pinus tabuliformis (assembly GCA_031772625.1). NCBI lineage: Eukaryota > Viridiplantae > Streptophyta > Pinopsida > Pinales > Pinaceae > Pinus > Pinus tabuliformis. The sequence continues at coordinate 1,312,533,732 of CM062804.1, forward strand.
CCGTGGTCTTCCAAAACAAGTGACCCCCACAGTCACCTTTATGAAAATCCTCTACATCTCTCTTAGCTTCTTCCTCGACTAAACAATTCAGCAATATGCCACCAGGGTCTTTCCAATAAAGTGCAGATTTGATGATACAAAATTTGGTAGCTTTTAATTTCAATGTCCTAGCTTTGTTTCGAGGCATCCCAGGGGGTGAAGATAAATTTTGAAGCACATATACAATATCAACATACCAAGGAGAGGAAACAAAGATATCGGATACCTTAGAGCTAAATTTTCTTCATCTTCATCAGATAAGGCAGCAATCAAATTGATGTCTAGGACATGGAGATTTGTTTCAGCCATCTTCTTAGCAAGACCTTGACCCTTGATCAACTTGGTAGGCTTAATTTCCACATCATATTCTAATAGTGCAGCGATCCACTTTCCCCTTCTTCCTTCCGGTTCCACTTGTACCAAAACATCCTTAACAACTGCGTTGGGAACATATGCCAAAATATGAGAATTCAGTATGTACACCTGGAAATCTTGCAGTGCTTTTACCAGTGCCAATGCTTGTTTTTCAATGATATTATATTTCAGCGCTCCATCCCTTATGATACAACTGAAAAAGGCTATGGGTTTCTCAACTCCATCTCTTTTTTTCATCAGCACAGCTGCCAATGTATGCTCTGAAGCAAATGAAAGTAAAATAAAATCTTGTGTATAATCTGGGCTGATTAGAGTTGGGGCTGAAGATAAAATTAACTTTACCAAATTGAAAGACTTTACCGCCTCTTCGGTCCATTTGAGCTGGCTGTCCTTTTTTAGCATGTTGGTTATTTCTCTGAGATGTTCGGGAAGATTGGGAATAAAGCGACGCAGAAAATTCAACTTGCCATTAAAGGACTGAATCTCCTTCTTGTTTCAGGGCTGCTCTAACTGTTGAATTGCTTCCACACGTGCAAGATCTATATGAATGCCATCTTTAGAAATGATATGGCCCAACAGCTTGCCTTCGCTCATAGTGAAAAGGCTCTTTTTCGGATTCAATGAGATACCATATTTTTTGCACTTTTGAAACACCATTGTTAAATGATACAAATGCTCTTCATCAGATTTAGAAAACATAGTTAAATCATCAAGATAAACGACCAAAAAAACATCCTTCTCATTAGCAAAGGTCATGTCCATCGCCCGCTGAAAGGTAGCACCTGCGTTTTTCAATCCAAATGGCATCTTGGCATAATGAAATGTCCCCCATGGAGTTGTCAATGCAGTTTTGTCGCGGTCATCCTCATGCACCAAAATCTGATTGTACCTGGAATAACCATCAAGTATAGACATCCTTGATGCGCCAACTACCCACTGCAATATATGATCCATCTTGGGCAGCGAATAATTGTCCTTTAGCGACACCTTATTGAGATTTCTGAAATCTATACACAAGCGAATCTCGCCGGTCTTCTTTCTCACAGGCACCAAGTTGGAAATCCAGTCGGAAAATCTGATTGGCACTATGATTCCAGACTTATACAACCTGTTGACTTCCTTCTCGATCAATGGCAGCAGCTTAGGATTAATTCTTCTCAACTTTTGTCGGAAAGGCTTTTGATTTGGCTTTATGGGAATGGTGTGCTGAATGATACTTGTGTCATAAGTTTTCAAATCTGAATAGTCCCATGCAAAAACATTAGAAAACGAAGACAACAATCTGATATATTCTTTCTTTACCTTGGGCGACAATGCTTTTGATAGCTTCACCATCTTTGGATTCTCAGCTGTCCCGAGATTCACTTCTTCAACACCTCCTTCCATGGGCCTTAAGGTGGTTTTGCGGGGCACGTCATCTTGATCAAACAACTCTTCCAAAGAAATTAAGCCTTTAGGAATGAAATTGTCTTTAAGCTGCAATACATCCATTTGATTTACTTCCTCAGCTTCTGTGTCTATGGAGATGTCTTTGAAATCACCCTCAACTTGCAAAAAATCCTTGATTTCCTCATCATCTTGGAAAACTTGCCAACACCTTTGATTGTCTGGAACTGTAGGACGGTGCTTCACATAAATTTCAAACTTATTGCTAGAATTCATAGGTATTTTCATATTACTTGCTGCCTTAGCCAATGCATCCGCAACACCATTTTGAATATGGGGCACACATGTCAAAGTATGTTCAGAAAACAATTTTAAGATATCTAGGATAGCATTTCGATATGCTCGCATACGAGGATGTTTAGCCTGAAATTCACCTTTCACTTTCTTTATAACCAACTCGGAGTCGCCATATACCGCTATCTTCTTTGCCTTCAACTTCCGAAGGATTTTCAGACCAGCAATGAGAGCCTCATATTCCACCTCATTATTTGAACAATCAAATGCCAATTTGTATGAACATACCTGTACCTTGCTGGGGACTTGGTTTTGGACTGAAAATGGGCTTCGAATCCACACACCTATACCAACACCATCGCTGCCCACAGCGCCATCAAAATCCATGGTCAAAAGATCATCCTCATCATCCTCTAAGTGCTGAAAATGTGATGTCTCTGCATTTTTTGTTTGCTGCCCATTGATCTCAGCTGTTGGCTTCATGACAGCGGACCTTTCTTCCGTTTCCTTTCTTAAAATTTCTCTGAAATTTTCTGAAATGTCTGGTATATCTTCTACTTCAACTAACTAACTATCTATCTCATTAAAATTCTCCGCAAACAAAACAAATGACTCTAAATCTGTATGTACATAATTTACAGGATGATTGATTGGCTTTTCCTTACTAGTGATCATGTATTTCATCTTTTGTTCCCGATATAACTTCCTCATCTGACCAAAGACCGGAATTGTAGCATAGGAAAAATCGAGCTGAAGTGTACCTTTGAGCTTGGCTCCCCAAGATCTAGAAAGCAACATGCCGAATCGTGGAGGAATATCTGCCACCACCACATCCATCAAAACATTCTTCGCTGGAATTTGATCTAGGCTCACCACCAAGTCCTTGATCAAACCAATACATTTCACCTGGCTGGAATCAAACGAATACAAATCATGATATTTCCTTGTGATGTCAAGTCCCAGCTTCTCCATAATTGTTTTCGGCATCAAATTATGTGAAGCTCCCGAGTCAAACATGGCATTGTGCAACACATACTCATACAATCGCAAACTGATATAGAATGGAGGAACATCACTTTCGGGAGACTCACCATTTAAAGCAGGCCCAAAAATCAGCTCCGACTGATCATCTTCTACATTCACCGTGTCTAACATTGGATCAAAATTCAGCATATTGGAAATTTTGCCTCGGTAAGTGCTGTTCTTCATGATTTCCGTCAAAGGAATGGACACTTTCAACTTTGAAATTTCATTCTCCAAACTGAAAACTGAAACCTTCTCACCTTCTTTAGCCGGATTGTCTCTTTTTTCAACCTTATCTCTTGGTGTGTTTGATGGCTGATCTGTTTTGCTTGCTGATGATGATTGACTTGTTGAAGGATCAATTTTGTCTTTTCCTTTTGTGTGTGGGGAAGCCAAATCATTCTTTGCTGAAGTATCTTTCCTTTTCTGAATGGGATTTATGGGAATAGCTCGGTTTCTTAATTGTCTCTACTGAGCGGATAAAGCATTTAGGTACCCTCTTTGATACTCTTCCGATTCTTCTTCAAGTGCTGCATCATTTGACAAGATATAATGTTCATCCTGAGGGATGATGGAGTGACTTACCAACTCTTCTTCTTCTGTAACATAAGTGTGCAGATCATCGGGAGTGAAGAAGTGATTTTCCTCTCCCACCGTATCACCTTCATCCTCTGATTCTTGGCTAACAAAATTCTGCTAAAAAGGAGGTTTAATTTGTTGCTGAACTGCTGCCTCTTGTGCCTTTGTTTCACGCAGCTTGATTCTATATTGTGGCTGCTGTGCACCTCGGAAATTAGGATTACGGATCTGCGGCTCTGACTTATCAATACGAACATTTTCAAGTGCCCTTTTAATCTTTTCAACTTCACGAAGAAGCTGATCTGATGTGGATGCTTCCTCTTTGATTGTGACTCGCTTTTCCGCCTTCATTCTTGACCTTTTATCATTCAAATTCACTTCAACACTAACAACAATTTTATGCATATCCTCCAAGGTAGGCGGATCTCTATCTCGCAATGAATAAGCCATCTCTGGATCAAAACCATCCGAGAATTTGAGAAGTGTTGATTTTCTAGATGGCCTCAAATCATCGGGAATAGCATTGTAAATTGTATTAAATCTGATAATGTAGTCTTGGACTAACTCACCATGATTATGCTTGAGGTTGTTGCACTCATCATTGATCTGAAGCGGATCCTTTCTGATTTCCCATCGATCTAGAAACTGGTTCTGAAGTGCCTCCAAGGTAGCAATGCTCCGAGCCGTCAAACCTCTGAACCACTTTCTTACTTCGCCATCAAACGTTTGTACAAACAAATGCATAGTTACATTCTCTTCATCTATCTCATATAGATCAAATAAAGTCGTCATTTTATCTATATGTTGCTGAGCAGAAATACTCTGTGGAGTGCCATCAAACATGGGAATTTTACTTTGATAATCGACTGGCATATCATGCAGATTTTGGGGAAGAGCAAGAGGATAAAATCGGGCAGCCATTGCTTTAGGTAGATTGGGTCTAGGAGTAGCGGGTGGAGTAGGTGTAGCTGTAGTATGAGGAGTATGAGGAGGAGAAGTGGTATGGGATGTAGAAGGCGAACCAACTGTAGATGTCGGATAAGTGATTATAGGAGAAACAGAAATAAAAGGAGGATTAGATTGCTCATGCGCCGTGATAGTGGATCCGATATGAACAGATATAGTTTCAACGAACTCAGCAAGATTTGTAGCGTGAATATCTGACTGAAGAGATCTTAGGATGAAATTGTCAACCAATCTATTGTGTCTCTCAATTTCAAGAGTAGCTGTGAAATCAGGGTTAGGAACTAGAGAATCAAGTGTACTTTCAGATTTGGTTTTGAACAAAGACAACTCAAAACTCTCGTCAAAATCAAGGTCTTCAAGATACTCAAAAATAGCTGGACATGAATGAGATTTGAATATACGACCAAAATTGGAAGCCAGTTTGGAAATCAAGGAACAAATAACCAATCAGCCTGTGAAAACTCTTAACTAATCATCCAAAAGTTCAGAGTTTACAAATGAATTGGGGTAAAATGCAATTGAAGTGCTGTATTCACATGCTCACAGAGATTGACTGAAGCAGCGTTTATCTACTTCCGCTTATGCAAAGAAAAAGCGTTTCGAAGCCTACCTGGCGTAACTTCAGGCTCTGTCTAAGACTTATGAAGCAAACACATCAATCAATAGACAAGTTGTTCTCCCCAGTATGGTCGCCAATATGTTAGCACTTGAAATTTCACCTCAGGCTGAAAAAGGTAAACTCCAAGGCAACATCAAACCACTTAGCCTCGTAGCTAGCCCTATGGGGCAGGAGAGGGCTCTCTCCGGTTTATCTCGGTAAAGATCTTCAATGGGCGAGATAACCAATAGGGAAACACTGATTTTAGGCTAGTAAACTGATCAAGAGGTTTGATTTGGGATTTTAGAGTTTTGGTGGAAAATTGGGGAATGACAATTTTGGGTGCGGGGATTGGACACAGTTTTTGCAGGGGGTTCTTTGTGGCGAGGCAGGAGACAGTATTGATGCCTTTGATAGAGGTGGATGGATGAGAATGACCAGTGAGGATTTAAGGAGAGCAAGAAATAACCTTTAATTCCCCTTAAACAGTTGAAAACATTGATATTAAGATAACTTAAAAGTAGAGCATGACAGTCATGAATTCTACTTTAACACTTCATTTGCCTAATTTGCAGAAGGAAAAGTAAGGAAATGATTCACATAACACACTTACAAGTACAAAGAGAAACACACCATCAATACATGTAACCACAAGAATCCCAAAAAGGATTGCAAAACCCCAGTCTTCCTTTGCCAAAAATTGCAGAGATACAATGAGTAATACAATAAGAGCTTCCCCTCAAGAGTCCAACCCTCCAACGATGAAAATGGCTAAGAAAATACATAATATAGGCAATCTAACACCTTTCCTTGCCTCTAGGGTTCGAGCTCACTATCCTAGGAGCCGTTTCAACCAATTCTAAACTAAGCACTAAAAACTAGGCAATAAAAACAACTTGCCTCTATAAGCTAGGAAACCAATTCATTCATTAAATTTTACCTATCTTATGAATGAATCTTCTAGAAGAGATAAATAAGTGTCTAAACATCATAAAATTACATCATTTACAACAAGGAGGATGAAAATCAACTCCAAAAAGTCAAATCCAGTCAAAACTGCGTTTTGCTGAGCTGTAGGTTGAATTCCTGTGCAAACTGCCTGATGGGTCGCGCGCAATTCCTAGATGGGTCGCATGCCTTTGGAGGAACTTCCAGGTGTCCAAATGAGGCAAACGTGGGCTTGTTGGAAAGGTCTAGATGTCTACTTTCCAACCCAAGTGGAATTTCTAAATTTGGTGGTCATTTTCCCCTCCAAAATTGTAATCTCCCAAGACTGCTTCCTATGTGACAAAAATGTGGCAGAAAGTCATTTTTTGCTTGTTTTTTGACTTTCTGGAGGCCCAAAACTTGATGAAATCTCTTGGTAATGGCTGATCAAGTGTAACTTTTCATGAAAAATCCAGAAATGCTTGGAGTTGCCAAACAAAAGGGTCGCGCGCGGTGCGCGACCCATCGGTGAAGAAAACCTGTTTTTTGCCAGAAAAATCACAAATGACCCAAAATGCTCAAAATTTTTTGAAAATTGTGCTGGAGTTGAGTTATTTAGTATCATGCTCCTTCAAAGAAGCCTCAGCCAAGATGTGGAGGGGGTCGGGCCTTTTCCTTTGTTTTTGTGCTTTGGCCAACCGTCTTTGGAGCACTTTCATTCTTGCCTTGCATACGTGCATCCACGCCCAATAATGATTTTTCATGTTTCTGAGCAAGTCCTTATCTTGGTTGGCCTTGGCCAGCAACCTCTCCAAATGAGCATTGACCTGGAGAAGCATAGCCTCTCGCTCAACGGGTACCAAATCGCCGGGTCTCTTTCGAGCCAAGTTGCGGTCCTCATGAATCCTCCGCAACTCATCAAGAGTGTGCTCATCCTCCAACTGCTTGTTGCGCTGCTCTAAATATGTGATCGTCCATTGTGCCCCTTCCAATCTTCACTGCAATGAATCATTTTCAGCTCTTAGGTGCTGAATGATCTCCTTTGACTCTAGGCTAGGAGAACTGATATCATGATCAACAATCTCTATATCTGGAACACCTGATGGCCCCTCATCAATCCTGGGCTGTTTTCCCCTCTCTAATACCTGTGCTGCTGTCAAAGACGAGGCCCCTTCCACTTGGTGTGGAGATAACATTCGTGGTGCTGATGAAGAAGGCGATACCCCTTCCACCTGATGTGGAGAAAATACTCGCCGAGCTGCTGCATATAAGGCCCTGTGGCCTCTCTGATAAGTGACCAATGGAGGAGAGCTGACATGTCTAGTCTCAGAGATATCATGCTACTATGATGGTCCTCCCTCCTCATGAACAATCTCAGGATGTGGTAGTAGTGCTGTGAAAAACTCACGAGAGATAAACGCCTCCCATGGGATGCCATGCTGAGCTAACTGATGTGTGACCACAAGCTGAATCAAACCATAATGATAGAGGCTCCTATATTGTTGTGCTGGGCTCTTCCTCTGCATCAAGGGCACCATCCTCTCAATATTCTAGCACAAGAAAATAGGGATGTTCATCATCCGAACCCGTGTGAAATGCATCAACAAGCAAATATGGTATGAATACACACGTGAAAATCTACCCTCACAGGTGAAATAGCGCATGATAAGCCTCATCAAAGGAGCATACTCATTCCTCAAAAATCTAAAAGGAAATACACCCGTCACTTGTCTCATAAATGCAGGTTTAATGTAAGGCTCATACTGAAAACTGTCCAATATTTTGCGCTTGTTCCACACTTCTCCAACATTTGGTATCCCTGTTGCTTGAGCAATCATCTCGGGTGTCAATGTAAAATCCACCCCTGCAAGGTTCACATGCCCATCATGCAAATGCAAAACAAACAAGCGAGCCAACTCCCTGTGATGCTGGATTTGAGAGATCCTCTCACAAAATTCATAACATGACAGATAGCGGAAACATGTGACTGCAATTGGACAAGCCTGCAAATCGGTCAAAGAGGTGGGCTCCTCTCTCTTATGGTGACCGCTCTTACCACCCCTGTGAGGCCTCCTATGTACCTCAAACTCTGAAGCTGACTCATGCTCATCACTTTGCTCATAATCGGTTTCGGTTTCTGACATGGTTTCAGGAGCAAAGTGGTTGAAATGTACTGCTGCTTCTGCTTTGAAATCTATTGTTTTAACTGTTTTGAAATGTCGTTTCAAGGGGAAAAGTAGCACAAGGGAAGTGTTAGGGAAGGGAGACTTGGAAGGGAAGTTGGGAAAAATATATGAAACAAGGAGTTTAGGGAAAGAATTATGACATATACATCATCATACAATTTCATGTGCAAGGATGTTATGGGAGGTAGGGTTTAGGGTTTGATTTTTGATTTCTTAATATTTTTGGTAGGGAAATTAAATAACAGTGATAAGGGAGTAAGAAATGGGAGGTGGGAAAATGTAGGAACAATAGGAATGAAAAGGAATACCTTAAAACAGCAAAACAAACCCTAGCAACTTTGATATTTTCAAGCAAAAGCACATGGAGTCTTTACTTGTAAATGAAGGCTTTTAAAAATATTATCATGATCTTCTCAAGCTTTAGCAAACCATAATTTATATGATTGAAGGCCTACCTGACAAGCTTAAACAATTTGTGGTTGCTTGGCAGCTTGCTGGTAGTTTTCTGTGGAGGAAACCCTGATGGGTCGCGTGCACTTCCCAACAGGTCGCGCGCACTCAACGGGTCACGCCCGTATAAAATTTACACTGCGGAGGTTCCCTGATGGGTCGCGCGCACTCAACGGGTCGCGCCCGTATAAAATTTACACTGCGGAGGTGCCCTGATGGGTCGCGCGCACTCAATGGGTCGTGCGCCAGTCTCGACGGGTCGCGCGCCTTCACACTTCACCAAATTCGCCCAAATGCTCTTGAAAACGATTTGCTCTATTTATTGAAGGCACAATGAAGCTTAATGGAGGGAGAGAGACTTTATAGCCTTGTTTTGAATTAATTTCATGTCAAAACCCTCTTTCTAATGTTTTTCATGACACTTTTTAAACTTTGAATGCTACTGACTTTTTGGTTTCCTTTTGTCTTGAAATTGGTTGAATTGATGTTTTTCCTTGATAATTTTTGCAGGGATAGCTTCTGAAGAGTCTTGGCAAGGGGGACCAGGGTTGCATGTTGCCTTTCGAAGAATTTTGAATTTTTACAATTTTTACAAAACTTTGAGAAATGACCTTGGCTTTAAAAACAGGGTTTTTAAATCCAAGATAAAAATTAACTGTACAAGTTGAAATGTTTTAAAGAAACAATTTGATAATCATCCCTCTGGCCTGCTGGGCATTTATTGACTTTTAGAGACATGACCTTGAAGACAAACTGGACCTAAACCCTAGACCTAAGACTTTTGACCTCAAGACAAGACAAGCAACTTTGAAGTAGTTTATTCACTGAAACAACGTGATCCAGCAGTGCCAAGAGGAGAATAAAGACACCAGCTCCTCCATCAGGGTTATGGCATGCCTAATGGAATGCAATAAGATGACACTGATGAGACACCTACTTATGCAAATGCAAAGAGCTTTGATCGCTGATGGAGGGCTACTAGACTGACTCTAACACCCCCCTCTCCTTACTCTACTCTAGTTAGCTGACAAGGATTGACTAAAAATAGAAAATTGATTAGAGTAGGAGGTACCAGTTAAAAGTGAAAGCATCGTGATTTCATGATGACTCTATCTGAAAGGGACATATTTTCCATCAGAGTATCATCAACTAAAATAAATGCATGATTCACATAAGGAGAGGAAATAGATAGATAACCAATCATTGAAAGTAGTACAACTTACTCTTGGACTTCACCCTTCCTCTCTAAGAAGCCAAACATGGTCTCATGTAGAAGCTAACTTACAACTAAAAAGAAAACAAACTTAATGAAATAAACGAAGCAAACAAAACGAAGATAAGTGAAGAAAATAAAATAAATAAAAAATAAAAGAAACACCACTCCTACTCCTAAGATAAACATAGTATAGGCTGGACTTACGTAAAGTGATACTTCCAATGAAACCACTGATGCATTAGATGGCCTATGTTGGTGAGGGAATGCATGTCAAGAAATATATACAAGCATACCAACAAGAAATAAAGATAATCCAATACAAACCATAACATTCGAAGCTTGAATGCACCCACAGAAAAGTAAAAACGTAAAGCACATGAAAGGCACTGTGCGGATGTACCATGTTGTTCAAACCCATTGCGAGTCAAACACATGCAGATGCACAGTTTCAAACTTGAAAAACAAGAAAACATGAAGAAAAAAGAAAATTTCCATTTTGCAACAATGCTTTCTACATATGACTCCTCTAATTACTGAGCGATGGGATAGTGTTAGATAGATGGAGGATGCAAAGATTGTAAGATAGATTGATTTTCAACATGTACAACAAAGTGATGAGGAGCCTAGATAGATTTAACAATTTTCTGATTAGAAGTGGAACTGACCTCAAGGCTACAAGAACTTGACATAACCATCATATTGGGCTAAAGTGCCTCAACAACTTGGGGAGGTTCCAATTCATCAAAAGATGGATCATCAAAGATCAGTGTCTTAGGAAGATCAATAATGGAAGAATCTCAATCATGATCAAATGAGTCAATGAGGAGATCACGATAGCCATTATAAGAAACTGCGAGATTACGAACAAAGGCATCCTCATGATCTGATGAATCATAAAGAGGGGATGATGGAAAACAAGAAATTTAACCCTATATGTTCATGGAAAGGTAAGATGAGAGATTGGGAGGATCAAGTAGAAAATATTTGTCCTCTCAACATTCAAATGAAAAATTGGCATTCCATGTGGTCTACGAATGATCGAAAGTAGTATCATCAAAAATTGAATTTTCACAAGATTGAATAGGAATGAAAAAATCATGGTAAATGTCAGGATAATGTGGAAGAGGTGTAGACAAAAGTAGGTCATCCTTCATGGCAGATTCTCCTTCAGAATCGCACACATACTCATAAAAAATGATACCGCAGGTTCATTGTTCAACACCGATTGCATTCAAAGCTTGATCCTCATGAACATAAAAAGAGAAATTTGAAATAGGTGAAAATAACACATCAAAATATGGAGGAACAGAAGAACCAAACGATGGAGGACATGGAGACAATACTTCATCACAACCGTCACAGTCATAGTCCAAGTATGCGCTGAAATTACAAGTAAGTGGGGTAGGAGAAGGTGGTGGTAGATCAACAGATGAATGCTCAACTTCTCTCACTTGGACCTATGGAACTAGAGATGTTTCATCATAGGGAGATGAAAGGTCATTTGGAGCAAAAACCTTTTCCATCATAGATTTAGAAGCTCTAACAAAAAAGGTATGATGGAAGAGTCTCAGAAGATTATAACTCATGTGGATTTTCTAAAATTTGAACAAGATATAGAAATTTGTCTACCACGAAAGTCTAGTCAACTTCATCTTCATGAAGTTAAAATAAGTAAAGGCTGAAACGACCATGAAAATCCCGAACAAACTCAAAAGGGGCTTTTCTGTAAATTTAAAATTTTGCTATTAAGAGCTTTAAAATCATAGAGATCAAAAGCACTGCATGACTATATGAAATTTATTCGAAAGAGTGAATGGAGTCATTAGGCAATGTGTTAAACCATTGTCACAAACACCCTTCGAACATGAGAATGAACAACCTACATCAAACATCCTCATAGTGGATGTTTTGGTTTGTGCAGAAGTCAAGAAACTGTGTGGTGTGGTCAAATATGGTTGTTTCAACCTCACCATTAAATTTTAGATTAGACAAGTGATCAACAATTATCATCAGAACTTTTAGATTTACGTGTCTGTAAAAACATGTTGGTGTTATGATTTGATGAGAAGTCATTAAATGAGTAAAGAAATTCAAAATAGGCTTCAAGGGCTCAACTTATCATCCGGCCCTCCTTCTAGCACCATAAATGTTGATGGTGTTCGACACGCCAACATTCAGGGAATCTCCCGAATATGAATTCCCTATTAGACCTCACACGGTTTGGAGTAGGAGTCCCAGTAGTGGGTGTTAATCTTATGCCTTGACTGTGGAAATTTGCAGAGGGAAATATGATAATTTTGGGTAAGAGCAAGTATGTAACCCTGCGGAGGATCATGTGTGATGCATGAAGGTTCCAACACACAAAGGGAAAAGGAAGTGTGCCGCTTGGAAGCATGTAATAGTACGCACCTTGAATTAGTTATTTATCATTTAATACTAGTTGGACACTATCTATGTGAACAAAAATAGGTCTCAACCTCATCAAATCTGGCTCCATTTCCTATCACAAATAAGGAACAAAAAATCTAATGATTTAATATGAAACATCAATATTAAAATAACATGCATCAAAGAAATGTATTTGTAATGTTACATTGAAAAATACAAAATATAGAACCTATTTTTACCTCAATTTGACATATAGTAATCTTGCATGATCAACAGAACATGTATACCAAAATAGGAGTCCTAGGGCATTTCAATTTCCCAGTTCTCATCTTTGTCGTCATTTTCTACATTGTGAACATGATATTCTCCAAATGAACTATCGTTATAAGCCTCCAAAATATTATGTTTTTTATCAAGTTCAATAGAGAAATTTGTTATATTGTTTTCTCCCCATCTATCACAATCTAATCACCAAAGAGTTAGTTCTCTTTCATATGGAAAAGTGTTAATGCCATACTTTGTTACATATAATCTTAAACATGTATGAACATGTTTATCAAGATTTTTCTTCAACTATGACTTCAAGAATGATAATGCACTAAACATTCTCTCATTGTCCACTGATCCTAAAATTGTGGTTTGACAAAAATCTGCTAATTTGAAATATTTTGATATGTTTTATTGCAGGTACTGGGTAACACTTAAAGTAGTCCATAATCTTGTTATAACACAATTTTCATTACGATTCTCCAAAAAATGATATTTGTTCCACATTTTTTCACCAAAGAAATCACCTTATTGATACAATTTTGATGAATATTAAATACCTTCAATTTTTTCTCCATGTATCGAGACTTTCTTGCAAAAGTGGTCTAGTCAAAATTTTAATATCTTTTGGAAATCGAATTTTAAAGTTTGTGGACATTGATAATGGTTCCAATATTGAGGGTATCCCACACACACGGAATCCAACAATTCATCTCTAGGAAATAATTCTCTTATCTTTGATGATAGTGATCTTGCAATTTCTATCAAATTTTATCTCACCGAAATCACAATATTATCAAATTGTTCTCTTGACATGAGGAAATATTTGGTGATTCATCCTGTCTTACTAATATAATGAAAATGAACCATATACCCATGCACTGCAATACATAGTATCCCTTTTTCATCAAGATTAAAAATACATTCAATATTTTCCATATTGATGATATTAGTCGAACTTGTAAGCTTTAGAGTAGTAAAAGGGTTTGGCATCATATACAAATTATCCAATGATATTTTTTTACCATAAAATCAAGGGTTTCTAAGAAAGAAATCACAAAATTTCCCTCCATGTCACCTTTGGCCCCAGAAAACAAACTGAAAAAGAGTAGCACAAATATTTGCATGATATTTCCCTTCATAACATTCCATATACACTAGAAATGTCAATAGATTGTAGTAAGATCTAGTAAGAAAAGGAGAGGGAAAATACTAACAATATTCCACTCCAATGTCACTGTCAAATATAAACATATAAACACATACATACTCAAACATTATATCTTACCTCATATACATTTCCAACGTCTAGGATATTTCTAAACCATGTCATTTCTGTTGATTAGGGATCATTAGTGGATTGGAAACCCAATCTTATCCTAGCAAAGAAGAAATGAATATGACCATAAAGGGGTCCTCAAAGTAGGGGAAATCTCATAGAAGGTTGAAGCATGATAATTCTATCATTAAATTAGCATTATAAATGTGATTTTCCAAATACAATCCAATATCATTTTGATTTTAGGAATACGTCTAGGAAGGGAATAATGCAAAGGCTTTACTATCAACAATTCTAAATGATGCTACCTTACCCTAGTAAAGAAGAATTCCATTAAGGAGATTAAGGAAGGGATGTAGATGATGATGAAAAGACTCTTAGAGTACGAAAGGTCTCATAGAGGATGAAACCATGATAATTATATCATTTAGTTTGAGAGGGGCGGGCGGTACCCACAAAAAATTAGCCCTCAAAATATGTTTTTCCAAATGCAATCTAGATGTCATTTTTCTTCATGAAACTATGTGTGAAGGGGAAGAATGCAAAGGATTTAGTATCAAAAATTCTAAATTTTGGTCTTTTAGTTTAGTATACTATGAGGAAAGATCAATCTATAATATTACTTGCTAGAAAGATACAGTTGATCTCATTAATGCATCTTTGTTTCTTTTAGGTGCTAGAATAGATCTCAACTCTATATAGAACAAAATATAGAACCTATTTTTACCTCAATTTGACATATAGTAATCTTGCATGATCAACAGAACATGTATACCAAAACAAGAGTCCTAGGGCATTTCAATTTCCCAGTTCTCATCTTTGTCATCATTTTCTACATTGTGAACATGATATTCTCCAAATGAACTATCGTTATAAGCCTCCAAAATTTTATTTTTTTTATCAAGTTCAATAGAGAAATTTGTTATATTGTTTTCTCCCCATCTATCACAATCTAATCACCAAAGAGTTAGTTCTCTTTCATATGGAAAAGTGTTAATGCCATACTTTGTTACATATAATTTTAAACATGTATCAACATGTTTATCAAGATTTTTCTTCAACTATGACTTCAAGAATGATAATGCACTAAACATTCTCTCATCGTCCACTGATCCTAAAATTGTGGTTTGACAAAAATATGCTAATTTGAAATATTTTGATATGTTTTATCGCAGGTATTGGCTATCACTTAAAGTAGTCCATAATCTTGTTATAGCACAATTTTCATTAGGAATTTTCAAAAAATGATATTTGTTCCACATTTTTTCGCCAAAGAAATCACCTTGTTGATACAATTTTGATGAATATAAAATACCTTCAATTTGTTCTCCATGTATCGAGATTTTCTTGCAAAAGTGGTCTAGTAAAAAATTTAATCTCTTTTGGAAATCGAATTTTAAAGTTTGTGGACATTGATAATGGTTCCAATATTGACGGTATCCCACACACACGGAATCCAACAATTCATCTCTAGGAAATAATTCTCTTATCTTTGATGATAGTGATCTTGTAATTTCTATCAAATTTTATCTCACCGAAATCACAATATTATCAAATTGTTCTCTTGACATGAGGAAATATTTGGTGATTCATCCTATCTTACTAATATAATGAAAAGGAACCATATACCCATGGACTGCAATACATAGTATCCCTTTTTCATCAAGATTAAAAATACATTCAATATTTTTCATATTGATGATATTAGTCGAACTTGTAAACTTTAATGCAGTAAAAGGGTTGGCATCATATACAAATTATCCAATGAAAGGCAAGCTTTAGGTAGGGTCGCCATTTCTTAAGTGCATGGAGTATTGCCAACATTTCCTTCTCATAAATAGCTTTGCTTAAAAACTTTCCCTTGATTGGACGACTTTCAAAAGAAATGGGTCTTTCATCTTGCATTAGAACAACACCAATTCCATTTCTTGAAGCATCACATTCCACAATAAAGGTTTTTGTGAAGTCTGATGTAGCTAAGACCGGTGCGTGGCACATTGCCTCTTTAAGATGTTCGAATGCCTTTGTTTATTTTGGAGTCCATAAAAATGCATCTTTCTTCAATAATGTCGTTAGAGGTGCTGCTATTCTCCCATAATTCTTAACAAACTTGCGATAATGCCCTGTCAACCCGATAAATCCTCACAAATGCTTTATGGATGTGGGAATTTTCCATTCCTTAATGGCTTTAATATTGCTAGGGTCTACCTTAACTCCTTCATGAGATACAATATGACCCAGATATTTCACCTCTTGTACTCCAAAGAAACATTTGGATCTTTTTGCATATAATCGTTTCTCCTCCAATAGTTGTAGCACCCTGTCAACATGTTCAACATGATCCTTCCAAGACTTGCTGTAGTTCAGTATATCATCAAAAAATACTAACAAAAATTTTCTAAGGAATGGTTTGAAAATTGAATTCATCAAACCTTGAAATGTTGAAGGTGCATTGGTAAGGCCAAAATGCATGACCAAAAATTCATAATGACCCTCATGAGTTCTAAATGTTGTTTTCAGAATGTCTTCAATCTTCATTCTGATTTGATGATATCCCGAACGAAGATCCAACTTGGTGAAGTAAATTGATCCATGCAATTCATCCAGTAATTCATCAATGATAGGAATGGGAAACTTATCTTTAATAGTGAGCTTGTTGAGCTCCCTATAATTTGGACACATGCGCCATGATCCATCCTTCTTGTGCACCAATACGACTGGAGCAGAGAAAGAACATTGACTTGGTTGAATTACACTAGCCTCTAGCATTTCTGCAACCATTCATTCAATTTCACTCTTTTGGGCATAGGGATATCTGTACGGCCTGATGTTTGGAGGAACACTTCCTGGAATCAGATGAATAGCATGATCATGATCACGAATAGGTGGGAGACCTTTAGGAGTCTCAAATACCTTGGAATGATTGTCCAAGACTTTTTGGAGATCTGGATAAATAGATGATTCCACCGTGGACACATCTAGCGAACATAATTGTGCAATTACACCTCTTTGTTCCTTTTTTAGAAGCTTTGTCATATCTTTAGAGCTGATTATCATTCCCGGTTTCCCTGCAATACCCCTTAATTCACCTTCCTTTCCTTCCACAGAAAATTTCATGAAAAGTTCTTGAAAATTAAAAGCTATTGTACCCAAGGATTGTAGCCATTGGACTCCTAGTACAACATCAGCACCTCCCATTGGAATGGAAAGCATTGGGCTAATCAATAAATATTCTCCCATGGATAGCTTGATATTATGGTACTTTCCCGAGCAATTTATTATTCCTCCATTTACAACAATCACTTGAAACTCCCGTGCTGGATATAAGAAGCAATTCAATTCTCTTGCTACCTTACAATGAATAAAATTGTGGGTACTTCCTGAATCAATCAATACTATTACCTTTTTCTTCTTGATTTGTCCTTCTATCTTGATGGTTTGAGGAGTGGTAATTCCCACCAATGCATTACAAGATATGGTCAGATTCATTTCTTCTTTATCTGGGCTTTGTTCCTCGAGTATATCCTCTTCTTTTGACCTTTCTTGCTCCTTTTCTTCTTCCTCTTCACAATCTATGTAGAATAATTTCTTCTCAGCACACTTATGACCTTTAGTGTATTTGCTATCACAACTGTAACAAAGCCCTTTTGCTATTTTTTCTTCCAATTGTTGTGGTGTCAACCTTATAGGTTGTGGAAGACTAGCGGCAACAACACTTCCGTCTTTATAGTTGTGAGTGGTATGCTTCTTGGTTGCCATAATTTTGCTTTCCATTTTTCTTGCTAACCTGAATGCCTTCTCTAATGAATCAGGTTTCCAAAGGTGAACATCATGTTGGATATTATCCTTTAAAGACCCTATGAACACATCAATCCTATTCTCCTCTGGAATATCTTTTACCCTTACGTTCAATTTTTGGAACTCCTCAATGTGCTCCATTATTGAACCCTTTTTTTTGAGACTTATCAATTGGCTAAAAAAAGTGTTGCTTTTTGTATCCTCATAATGTGCTATCAATTCTTCCGTAAAAATTGCCCAAGTGATAAATTTTTTATGAGAGAAAAGCCATTGATACCATACAAACTGATTTGGTTCCAAATATAAAGTTGCAATACATACCTTTTGTGTGTTTTGCACATTATTGAGATCGAAAAATTGCTCCATCTATAATATCCATGTTGCAGGATCCTTGCCATCAAACTTCCTCATATCGATTTTTGGAATATGGTGGGTCTTTGATACAACATTAGAGTCTATGGAATCATGATTAACATTTCTTTTGTTCTCATCATGAGTTTCCTTTACTACCCTTTCACCATCAGTGACCCTTTCTTGTAGCAACTTATTCATATTTATCTTCAATTCTTCCATGTATGTCTTCAAATCTATCTTCAAATCATCCATCTTAGCTTCCACGTCATTCATCTTAGCTTATACACCTTTCTTTAAACAATCCATCTTAGCTTCTACGCCTTTCTTTAAACCATCCATCTTAGATTCTATTCCTTTTTGTGCAAGGGACAGTTGTTGCACTTGGTCTTGTAATTTTGATATATCATGTTGCATTTCTTCCTCTTCTTCATGATTCATGCTAGAGCTTTCAGGTTCCTTACTAGGTGTTTGCATTTACTTTCCTCAGGGCATCAGTTACCAATAATAATGCTCTGTTATGCCCTTTGAATTCCTTCAAAATAAATTTTCAAACCAAGCTTAAGCAAAAATTTAAGAAAATCTACACAACTTTTTTCACTTTGTAGGAGCTCTATATTGCCTCTGATGTATCTAGGTACTTTCCAATCATCTAGATCTGAATTTGTGAACTACAATATCCCTTTGTGTCCTCTTTCCAATACCACAAGTTTGACCCAAATTGGATTCTCCAAGGAAGAGTTATGCGAAATCTCCCACAGTGACTTGATTATAGACTAGTTCAGTAGAGCGAACTTGTACGACTTGCCATGAGTCACTATTTCGACCTTTGGATCTGAAAAATGCATACAAGAAACTACAGTCCGTCCTCTTTCTTTACCTTCTTACGAAATTTCAATCCGATCTCTAGAGAGAAAGTTATGATGCTTTTCCCCAAGTCACCTGTTTGGAATGTAATTCAGGAGTCTGCAAAAAGACCAACATCCTGAGATCATATCTCCGCAAATATAGCACGAAAAGCTTTGAAATTTGGACTCGAGGTTTAGCGTGATTTCTTCTCAAATGAGGTTTTTTTTAAACTTCTGAAACGTCGTATAAAAAAAGTTATAGCGAAAATTCCACGATGACCTGTTTGGAGCAGCGAAACCCTAGAATCCAAAGCTCTGATACCAAATGTTATGAAACCAGCTCAAGAAAAAGATAGAAAAGATAGATCAATGCCTTAGAATTCAGCCTCTTCGAGGGGGAAACCTCCTTTAAATTACATAAATGAACAATTCATGGATGATTCAATTGAAAAAACCTCCTTTCTATATAAGAGTCTAAGGAGTCATAATATAACCCAGCCGACCTAACAATAATTATATAAAGCCACAAAAATAATAATAGAGGGATTCTATGGGGCATAATAATAACAATATGGGGATAATAGGGGCACAACAATATTAATAAGGGGTACAACTACAATAGTAATGGGGTAACCAGTAGTATTATAGGGACCCAACATCATTGTTTTCATTTACTCCAAGTAAAGTTGTGTAGAATCACACTTTTTGTTGCTTCTCAGAGTTGTTCTACCTCTTTCCTAGTATCCTAGAAGTTCTGTGCTAGTCTCTCATTCTCAGTTGTCAAATACTGGACATTTGATCTTGTTGCTTTTGCATAGGCCAAGTTGGCTTCGGCAATGGAATTTGTATGATTCTTGGTGTCTGACACTATCACCCTTTATCTAATGAATGCAGGTGATGCATGATCATCCGGAAGGTGCTTTCTTTTTTATTGTGTAATCCTCCTTTGGAACTCATCGAATGATAGATTGTACACATTTGTTACTGGATCATCATCAAGGAGAAAAAATTCCCCTTTCTTACTAGGGGATAGCTCTACTATTACAGGTGGTGGAGAGTAGGCGATGAAATGTGGTGCTCTCAAAATCATATCAAAATATTCATTATGCAGTTCCTATTCCATCTCCATGTATGTCACTTCAATCAGTTACTCAATTTGTTGAGAAAGCTCCCGATCTTGCATCTGTTAACCTTCTTCCTCAGCTGATGGTTGTTCTTGCACTTTCTCTTCAGCTTGTCTCAACATTCTTTCCTCTATAATTATTCCTTGTCTTTGTTCTTCTTCCTTCTTCTGATTGTTTTCTCATTCTTTCCTCCTCAACTCCTCTTCTTCCTTCAAATTCTGCTTTCTCTCCTGCAGTTTCAGTTATTCTTCCTACAACCTCTGCTTCTCCCTCTTCCTCCACTCTTCTCTTTGCATCCTTTCCTTCCTCTTTGCTTCTGTTGCCAAATATTATTCCATAAGAATATGATCTCCTTTCATTTTGCAGCTTTGTTCTCCCTATGTACTGTCAGCAATCTTCCTCTTTCCCTTATCCTCCAGGCGCTTGTTTCCTTTTGTTGTTGCTACTTTCAGAGTTGCTACCGCCTATGGAGAAAACTCTAAAGTCCTTGCTAAACTAACTGGCTCATTGAGTTTTGAGGCATTGTAGAAGTACCTCCAAGGATCCTCCTCTTGCCAATTAAATTCCCCGTCGATACATGCAAAGTAAACTCTCATATAGTGGCCCTTGAAAATATTGCGAGGATTATATGAATTAAAGTTTTGAGTGTCAAATTCAAATCTCATTATCTTGTTGGCCTCGACATCCACAAATTTCATGTTCTTTATGTCATATAATCCAATCTACAAAGGAAGTGTGGGCCACAATTCTTTCTTGTTCTTGTGCAATGCTACGAACAACCATGTGGTGAGATGGTATGATACTTCTTGCATGATCAGTTTTTCAATTGCATATATCAGTAAGATGTGCAGAGGCTTCTCTCCATTAAACACTCTAATGAAGGTGCCACTTGGTGAGGCATACCAATCTGCAATGTCTGATAATGCCTACGTTTCTTCTCACAACATGCAACGTGGATATTCTTCAAATATAAGCTTGTATAGTGGGATGATGAAGTGGTAAGTTAGTCGTACCATTAGTCCCTGATAATTGCATTTCGAAAGAAACCTGCAATAGAGGTGCATATTAATTTCTCGTGGTGTCCATGTCTAGTTCATGCCAAGGAATTGTTGTTTTCCATAGATTGCATTGAGTAAGTATGCAGACATATAGAACCTTGCTCACTCACCCTTGGGCGGATACGAGACTGTGCTAAATGGGCCTTCAGTTGTCAAGCCAACATATATGGTTAGTAGAATGATCTCCCATCATTCACCAATTGGTCCAATAAGACTTCCCACCATTTAGGAAAGGCTTTTCTACTCCCTTGACCATGAATTCTATGAGAAAAGATAACCAAGTGTTGGTAATATTTCCTGAGGGACTTTGTCTTGTACACATGGGTGGCTATCTGTCAAAACATTGATGGATCTTTCACCTAGAATTTGACAATGTCTCTTGTGTTCACATAGCTATGGGTGGCATAGAAGAGTGATTCAATGCACTCTACTGGCTCTAGAAGGTGGCAAGATTTTTCCCACTGCCACTTCTCAATGTCATGGTCTTCTCATCAATGTGTGAGACAATCCAGCTTATGACATTTTCACATGGGAAGGGGGCATACTTTCATGCAACCTTGTATAGGCCTAACTGTTAGATGTTGTGATATAGCTAAAGATCCTTTAATTTTTCCTCAAAGTACTTTGTAAAACCATCTTTAATCTGTTGCCACTACAGTGGTGATACCTTTTCTATAAACAACTGAGTATCCACATACATTGAAAAATCAACTAATTTTTACTCAACTTCTTCCCCAGTATTACTCTCTGTGATTTCCTTTGAAGAATCTCTCGTAGATACCATGGTAACAATAGGTGTTCAACAATTTATTTACCTGTGGGATAGAAAGGAAACTCATGGAAAGAAAATGTTAATATTAAGTAAATGTACTTACAAGGAAAATTCAAGCAGTAATCCATGCATCGAATGGGGAGGATTACATAATTTTCTATGGCAAGAGGGAATAAGCTCCTATGGGAACCACACAGGCCCAATAGCCAAGGTGGAATCTTGGGGCTTGAAACTACACAATGCATAGTTCATCCTGGGTAGAGGCCTGGGAGAGCGTGTGCATTGCATAGTCCCAGTGGCCAACAAGATAGAATGGCTCCTAGAACTGCACAGTGCATAGTTGGATCCATTTTGGAGTGTGCACTATGCAATTCTAGAGGCCAATCTGTTGGCATTATGATGCACGTGTCGTACTTGATGGCAACCCACTTGTAGCAGAACAACTCACTTGTATACGTTAACTAGATGAATATACAGAAGAGATATCAGATGTGATAGAATGCATAATAGTAGTGTTCACAGATGTAATGAAATGCAAGAAAATTTCAAGGAATCAGTGGAGAAAGAAACTTACTCAGATGAAAGATCACAAGTACAACATGACAACAGTAAAGAATTACAGTTCAGACTACAAATAATGAAGAAAGAGGGGTATATGTAGGTTCACATTGACCAAGCTACGTATACACATAGGTTAACAGAACAAAAGGAGCGTATAACGTACACACACACACTCACAAAAGGAAAAGTGTGTATGCCTTAGAAAACTAAGTTTTTGGTCCATGGTATTTTGATCCATGGTATTGGTCCATGGTATTTGGTTCGAGGTATTGACCCTAGGTATTTGATCCAAAGTATTGATCCTAAGTGGTTTTGGTCCATGGTATTGAGAAAGGCCTAAGACTATATAAGGAGGAGAAGATCATTAGGCCAAGGCAGATAAGCATTCAATATTTGATAAAGTGTGAGATCCAGTATGCAAGCTATGGGTTTATGATGCTCTTCTTGATCTGAACCAAGGAGGAACCTTAGCAGTTGATGGAGGATAAGATCTAATGCTGGATCGGGATCTTAAGGCTTGAAATGAACTATCTTTATAAAGTTCGATCATGTATAATCTAGATCTGAACCGTGACGCATGTATTACTCTGTAAATGTTATGATCTGGGTATAACTGAAGTCTTGAATGGTTGCAAAATTATGAATGAATATTTACATATGTATACGCTGGTTGACTTTGGTAAAAGCATGTATACACACAAGTTAAACACATCGAAGTAGCATATACCTTATGAACTATGATGTTTGAAGTTACAGTTGATTCTAGTTGTTGATGCAGAGTTCTCGGTTTTGCCTTATGTTCTGGTGACTGCATTCTGGTAACAGTGTTTAGATCAATTGTGATTTACTTCAGTGATGATGGATGATGGATCAAGATCATAATGACTTATCATTATGTGATTTTATGGGCTAAATCTAGTTGCTAACATATGTATTATCCTTTATATGTGATGATCTGGGTATGTCTGAAGTCAGGAAGTGTAACAAAATTATAAGTAAGTATTTGTAGATCTATACGGTGGTTTGGATCTTCCAAGTTGTGTATACACTATGATGCATGGATTTGAGGTTACAGTTGGTTCTGAATGATGATGCAGTGTTCTGGGTTCAGATCTATGTACTGGTTATAGTGATCTTTCTGTTCCAGCTGATTGATTGAATTTGATTAAGTTTGAATGAATGCTTGATTTAGTTGTGTCATAGGTTCAGTAATTGTTTGATTCAGTTGTGTCAGATATTCATGGATTGATTGAATCAGTTGTGGTTCATTCAAAAAGTGATGATTAAGTTTCAGTGATTAGTTGATGCAGATGTATTTGACGGTTGTATTACAATGCTGATTGATTTTGAGCTTCAATGTTGTTGATGGGTCCAGTATGAAAATTGGATGAAACATGGTCTTCAAATTATGGTGTTGTGTTCCAAGAGTATCTAATATGAAAATTTATGAAACGTGGTCCCTGGAGGAAGAAAGAAGGTTGTATCCTTCTGTAGGTTGGCACCTACGTGCTAGTAAACATATTGGCTAGTACAAGAGCTAGGGGGTTGTAGCTCCCTTCCAGTAGAAGCTAGAGAACGAGAGAAGGTTGTAGCCTCCTGAAGGTAGAAGCCTACGTACTGGTATGAGTATGCAACAGTACAATGTTTTAAACATATTTTCTTGTTATTAAAAGAAGACAGAGATGACAGCAGCAAGTGGTTTTCACCCACATTGGTTTTCCACCTTAAATCTTGGTGTTCATGTGTCTTGCTTGTGTGTGATGGTTCACTCCATCATTAACTGCATATGGTTACTATTTAATGTTTAATAAAGTACTGATGCACAGATTAAAGATCAACATATGATGAATTAACTGAATCATTAGTCTGCTGGATATACGCTTGTTTCCTCAAACACAGTTGCGTGTACATGCAGTTTACCCACATGGAAGTAGCGTTTATAAATTTGAGTATGAAAAGAAAAATATTATTTGACTAATACTGATTCTATTATGGGGATTATGTGGAAGAAGCTCATCAGATTGGGGATTATGTGGAAGAAGCTCATCAGATTCAAAATCACCTTAGAGTGAAGATGAACAAGAAAGAGAACTATCAGGTATGAATTTGTTATCCTCTGGTGATACATTTCTCCATCCATTTGAAGATGATGAAAGTGATAGCGAAACAACTGAATTTTCTCTTATGGGTGAGAAATAAAGATATCAATAGAGGCAGAATTTAAAAGGCTTATAGAAAAGATTAGAGATCAACAAGATCTATTGGACAAAAGGGAATGTGCCTTCAAAGAAGAAGCTACCAATCTAAAAGCTCAACTAGAGGAAGGAAACAGGTAAAAGGAAGATCAATGTCAAAAGCTACAGGATGAAGTGAAATCATTAAGAAATGAATTAAATAAAAGGAGCACAATAATCAAGAAACTCAAAGATAGATCTAGTTACTATGAAAGTCTTGAAGCTAAGATCCTCTCTCTAAAAGAATATCTTGAAAAATCAAATAAGCGAAATGAAGAACTACTCCAAGCTCTTGAAGAACAAGAAAATGAAGTTGTCCAATTAAGGGAAAAAGTGGAAGAAGGAAGAAAAGTTGAAGAAATCCTAAAGAAGCAGTATCTTGAAAAGGAAGAGCAATATTAGGTTGAGGTAAATATACTAAAAGGTAAATTAGAAGAAAAGGATAAGCTTTTACGATTTCAAGATAGTACTAAGATTTTGGATGATATTATTAGTAGTCAAAGGTCTCCTGCCATCAAATCTAGTCTTGGTTTCCATGAATCTATTGAAGGTGAATCTAGCTCACAACCTAAGGCAATGAACTCTAATGTAAAACTTGAAATGTTCAACAAGGAGATTAGAGGTCAACTCCATCAACAACCAAGGAAAGAAATTCTTCAAAGAAAATCTTTTACTCCTAACCATGGAAATGATAATCAGTTATGTTCTCAAACTAATAATGTTGAATTTTTTATATGTCATAATCGTGGACATGTTGTAGCAAGATGTGGAAGTAGAATGGTTCAAGACCATCACACAAAAAGATCACCAACTTGCACGCACTTTAAGGGATATTGTTTTTCTTGCAATATGTTTGGTCACAAAGCCATTGACTGCTATAGGAGAAATATGAAACATGTAAGATGTTATGCATGTAAGAAGTTTGGACATATAGCAAAGGAATGCAGGAGAAAATATCGAGCACCATACCAAAAAGAGAAAACATCATCACACTTGAAGATATGGAAGAAGAAGGAAGTACAGTTAGAAAAATGTGGTATGGAATAGCGTACAGAGATGACAGACTCAGGATAAGCCGAATGTATGAAAATTCGATGTTCTAAATCTCATACACAAGTTTCATGAAGACACGTCATGTATATAGACGTGTTCAAAGCTGCACAGTCGTGTATATGTAGTTTGAGAAAAATGTTGTGGGACAGTCTTAGAAAAACTGATGTGATATGATTCAGAAAATTATCAGTTATCTTTTCTGTCATAGATGACTACAGTCTGTGGATATTATTTAGAATTGTTTTGATCCTAACAAGTTATTGATAACTTGATGTATATATTATTGATGATGATACTTCTTACTGACATATGCAATGATCAGATCTAACAATGAACAGGTAGAAGAAGTTCAGGGGGAGAACATGCTATGCTTCTAATAAAGCATTGTTGGCATTATGTTTAGAAGTCTTTGGTACCTAATCAATATGATAATTATATGGCTAACTGATACATCTTGCTATGTGACGGTTACGAGTTGCCCATGATGAAATCTCAGATGATACTTGTATTAATTGGGGTTACATAGTTGTTATTCAGATCATATTTATGGATGATTGTGGATGACTTTTTGATGATGTATACAGTACATATATTTTTCTTACATGGTAATCTTCATAAGGACAAGGAGAAGTACAAAGTTAGAGTACACAACTTCATTATTTGATGATGAGCCACTCATTTCCTTTATGATGTTGTCATCATGCCTTCAAAGATGCATAAAGTTCATATGGTGCAGTTATGATACAAGATTCCTATAAATCTTCGCTCTCACACGGTTGAGGATTGTTGCTATTGATGTTATCAAGAAATCTTGACAAATGACCATGACCCCATGGTTTTCTAGATACATATTGATATCTCTTTGATGGATACATGGATGATTACTTAAGTTGCATATTGTTGGTTGGCCAAGAGAATGGTGTTATTGCAGGCCGCATGAAGACATAGCTATTGAAGACATGGATATTCAAAGACATGGCTTACTTAATCACACAATGATGATGGGTTCTTATCTTATGATGATAGGTTGATACTCACATATGTTGATTATCATGGTTGATTCTTACCAGATGTGGGATGTTCCCTAGTGATGATATATGGTTGATATATTGAAGGTTCTTGTGGAAAGATCATGCAGTTCTTGATGATGATGTGAAAGATCATAATTTGATGACTATGGTGTTTTACATATGATATGGTGTGAATGATTTTGTGTTACTACTTGGAGATATGGCATATGCTGAGTTGAATCATGGAAGGTTATGATAAGGCTCTTTCTACTAAGGAAATGAAGAAAGTTGATCTTGATGAGATCAAGAGGTTAAGTCACGGGTTGATGATATTTACACTATCATATCTTAATGAACATATACAGGTTGCTGGTTTGGATGCTGACAAATGCTTATGTTACAGATCATACATGGTGTATGATAGTTTTCGATGACTATTATGGTCTTGTTAAGAAATTTTCTCTCTATTATAAATGTCATGTATACCATTCGATGTAAAGGGCATATAAAGAACCATGACGTAATAATTTGTCTCTATCTATCATAGTCTTTTGATGAGTCCTTTTTGGTCATATGATGTAATTTCTATCATGTATAAACAATTGGTATATCCCTACTTGGTTGGGAGATTGATGTATGTATGAGTCATTGGTGATAGGAAGGTCAAACTCACATAGTCAAGTGATAGAGTCATGTTATTATTTTGCAAAATATTTGCAGACTCTGCATGTGCTCAAGGGGAGCATGGATGATATAGTGCATCTCAGCATGTACAAAGCGGAAGTTTAATCAGAAAATTCAGCATGTGCTTAGGGGGAGCATGATCAATGTTTATATTCAGCTGCTCAGATATGGAAGTCTTCTTTTTGGTCAGCCCTTTGCCCTTGATATAAAAGGGGGAGAATACCCTGGTCTGCCCTTTGCCCTTGATGTCAAAGGGGAGGAGTATTTTGGTGTTTCTTATTATCTCTAACAGTTTCTATAGCTTACAGTAATCAACACCAACATGGTTTCCATCAAGTCCAAAGGGGCAGATTGTTGGCATTATGATGCATGTGCTGTACTTGATGGCAACCCACTTGTAGTAGAATAACTCACTTGTATAGGTAACTAGATGAATCTATAGAAGAGATATCAGATGTGACAGAATGCATAACAACAATGTTTACAGATGTGATGAAATGTAGGACAATTTCAAGCAACCAGTTCAGAAAGCAACTTACTCAGATGAAAGATCACAAGTACATCATGACAACAACAAATAATTATAGTTCAAAGTACAAAGAATTAAGAAAGAGAGGTATACACAGGTTCACCTTGACCAAGTTGCGTATACATGCAAGTTAACAGAACAAAAGAAGCATATAACATACACACGCACACTCACAGAAGGAAAAGAGTGTATACCTTGGAAAACTAAGTTTTTGGTCCGAAGTATTTGGTCCATGGTATTTTGATCCATGGTATTTCTCCATGGTGTTTGGTCCGAGGTATTGACCCTAGGTATTTGATCCAAGGTATTGGTCCTAAGTGGTTTTGGTCCATGTTATTGAGAAAGGCCTAAAACTATATAAGGAGGAGAAGGTCATTAGGCTAAGGTAGACAAGCAATGAATATTTGATCAAGTGTGAGATCTAGTATGCAGGCTTTGGGTTTATGATGCTCTGCTTGATCTGAACCAAGGAGGAACCTTAGCGGTTGATGGAGGATAAGATCTAACGATGGATAGGGATATTAAGGCTTGAAATGAACTATCTTTATAACGTTTGATCATGTATAATCCAGATCTAAACATTGAAGCATGTATTACTCTATAAATGTTATGATCTAGGTATAACCAAAGTCTGGAATGGTTGCAAAATTATGAATGAATATTTACAGATGTATACACTGGTTGACTTTGGTAAAAGTGCGTATACATGCAGGTTCAACACATCAAAGTAGCGTATACCTTATGAACTATGATGTTTGAAGTTAAAGTTGATTCTGGTTGTTGATGCAGAGTTCTGGTTTCGCTTTATGTTCTGGTGACTACATTTTGGTAACGGTGTTCAGATTGTTTGTGATTTACTTCAGTGATGATGGATGATAGATCAGGATCATAATGACTTATCATTATGTGATATGATGGGCTAAATATGGTTGCTAACACATATATTATCCTTTATATGTGATGATCTGGGTATGTCTGAAGTCGGGAAGTGTAGCGAAGTTATAAGTAAGTATTTGTAGATCTATACGCTAGTTCAGCTCTTCCAAGCTGTGTATACACTCTTATGCATGGTTTTGAGGTTACAGCTAGTTCTGAATGATGATGCAGTGTTCTGGGTTCGGATCCGTGTACTGGTTACAGTTATCTATTTGTTCCAGCTGATTGATTGAATTTGATTAAGTTTGAATGAGTGCTTGATTCAATTGTGTCAGAGGTTCAATAAGTGTTTGATTCAGTTGTGTCAGAGATTCATGGATTGATTGATTCAACTATGGTTGATTTAGAAAGTGATGATTGAGTTTTAGTGATTAGTTGATGCATATGTATTTGATGGTTGTATTACAGTGGTGATTGATTTTGAGCTTCAATGTTGTTGATGGGTCTAGTATGAAGATCGGATGAAATGTGGCCTTCAGATTATGGTGTTTTGTTCGAGGAGTATCCAATATGAAAATTTATGAAACGTGGTCCCTCGAGGAAGAGAGAAGGTTGTATCTTTCTACAAGTAGAATCCTATGTACTGGTATGAGTCTGCACCAGTACAATGTTGTAAATAGATTTATTATTATTAAAAGAAGACAGAGATGACAACAGTAGGTGGTTTTCACCCACATTAGGTTTCCACCTTAAATCTTGGTGTTCATGTGTGTTGCTTATGTGTGATGGTTCACTCTGTTATTAACTGCATATGGTTACTGTTTAATTTTTAATTAAGTACTGATGCATAGATTAAAGATCAACATATGATGAATTAACTAAATCATTAGTTTGCTGGATATACACTTGTTTCCTTAAACACAATTGCGTGTACACGCGGGTTACCCACATGGAAGTAGCGTATATAAATTTGAGTATGAAAAGAAAAAGATTATTTGACTAATACTGATCCCCCCCCCGCTCTCAGTATTATTTCCAACAGAATCACGCTGCTTGAGCCTTATGATTGCATAGTGTCAGTTGAGAAAAGTGAAAACTGACCAAGGTAAAAGAAGATCTACGCAAGGGAAGTGTGGAAAAAGAGTAAACGTGAGAGATAGTGTGAAGCTATGTGCATATTTGACTAGGTGTGAATAATTAACGTGAGTCAAGTGCAATAATTAATCAAATGGAAGGATAATGCAGTAAGTAAGGAGAGCCACCGCAATGGTGACCATTGGTGCAAAAACAACAAAACTAAAGCAACACTTGGGAAAGGCAATCTAAAACTTAAAAAAACACTTCTAAAAGTTAAAACAAGTCAAAATTTCAGCAATCATGAAGAGAAATAAGTGAAACAACACACACAAAATCCAGATGACAAAAATCAACAAAAAAGTGGCAAAATACAACAAAAGAAAAACTCACCTGGAAAACTGACGATGTTCACACTGAAGGTTCCTTGATACCCTTAGGAATGCTATAACTCCAAGACCGAGTGTGAAAGTGAGATATAGAAGTGCTGATTAAATAGATTTTGGCAAATTAGGGTTTATGACATGCATGCCTGAAATCAAGGCAAAAGCGACACCTTGGCAAAGGTTTCTAAAAATAGCGCAACTGTCTCCTTTGAGATAATAAAAATAGATCCCTATTTTTTAGGGTTGATTTTTTCCTTTTAATTTTTTTCCTTTTCAAGGAAACTTTCCATGCACACTTCTAGAAAATACTGTGCAATTATGGGGAACTAGCAAACTTTCAAGCTCAGTGCACTGTGTAGTTTCTAAGCTTAGTGAGAGTTGCACAATTTCTTAGCTCAGTGCTAGGAAATCTTTGATGATAGTGCAGTTCCTCAGCTCGAGAATCACCCGCAGTTAGTACTCAGAAATTCCTATCATCAAGGGTTCTTTCCCTCTTGCCCTCAAAGATTGCGCAGTTTCTAGATGTGAGCCCAAAACTGCTATGAGACCAATTTGAGATATCGACTTATGACTTAGAAAGAGTCAACTAAGTGAACACATACAAGAAAAAATGAAAAGATAAGTCTCAGTCGAAGCATGAATACCTAGATCAGTGCAAGATGCATTGTTCTAGATAAAGGAAGGCTCCAAAATCCAAGCATAGGAAAAATTTTGGAGGGTGGTTGTAGTCGCTACAACAAACTCTTTAATTTACTTTTTCCTTCATAGCTTCTACACACATTGTCCTATACTTTGTTAGTAGTAGTGCATTGCATAACTTTGACAAATTTTGATTCAGGAAATTTAGTAAGGAGTGAATTCATTTTGTTAGTGTTATAAGTCAATTCAAGCTTATCCTCTCTATCAATCATGATAGGTGGTTTTGTATAGCCATTTAGCACTATGTCCTAGACATGTTCACTACGAAACTACAAGTCTTCATACTTACCTTCCAAAATGCATAGTTCATTCAAGTAAAGATAAGATCCTTATTTGTGTGACTTCCATCATGGGTAGAAATTACTTTCCCAAAGTAAAAATACTTATCAACATAGTAGTAAATAGACAAACTTACAAAGATACTCAACGGAACTGATGTTTAGTAAAAGTCTGAGGCCTTACCAGGACGCTTACAAGAGACTTAGCCCATAATATTCAGGATGATGAGATGATCGCAGTGGTACCATTCACTTGTCAGCTTCAATTATCTAGTGGTCCAAATTTTTTTCAAAGTGACATCAAGTGACCAAGATCTGTGTATGGTAGAAACTAGAACTCAAGTCATGGCCAATGAGAAGATAGAGTTCCTTGAAAAATAGTTGGATTCTATCTAGGAAGATATGCAGAAAATTACACAATTCATTGCACAATTCAAGATGAGCACATCGAGGTTGCATTTGGAGGCACATGGTATTGATGAGAACCTTGAAGGAGAATCTAGCCATCATATTCAATTCCATGGAAATCACCAACATTCCCACCCTCGACCACCCAAGCTGGATATGTACAAATTTTATGGCTCTAATCCGGCTGTATGGGTAGCACAAATGGAACAATATTTCATTCTGAATTATATCCGTGATGATCCAACTAAACTACGTGTGGGAGCCCTTTACTTGGACCAAGAGAGATGGCAGTGGTGGTAGTGGCATTGGAAATTCTATCCTAGGAACATAACTTGGCAGGTGTTCTCGAAATCCCTTTATGACTGCTTTGAAATAGAATCTAATTTTTTGGGTCGTCTTACTAAACTTTGACAGACAGGCACAATGAAAGACTACATTACAGCCTTTGAGACATTTGCCATCCAAACAGAAGGTCTAGAAGATGAATTCTACTTGGAATGTTTTATAAGTGGTCTCAAATAATCCATCCAAGCACATGCTCAGATGCACCACCCACCTACATGGATAGACTCTTGCGCAAAGGCTATCGAAGTGGAATGCACTTTAGCTACCCAATCCACTCGTCCAAATTTCATAAGCAAGGGACGCCGCACCCAGGACTTAAGGTTAAAAAGGTGTCACCAACAGAAATGGTTGAAAGAAGAAAACAAGGATTGTGCTACTACTGTGATGACAAATACTCCATGGGGCATAAATGTAATGAACCAAAATTCTTTCAAATTGATGTTACTAATCACAGCTCATCGGAGGAAGCCACACCCCTTAGGGGACCAGAGGACAAAGTTGAGGAAACCCAGTAGGATAATGAGCTCACAGCTACGCGAGAGGAACAAGTTATCTCGCTACATGCTTTGGCAAGCATTTCTGTGCCCCAAACTCTCAAAATCGAAGGCTTTATTAAACATCACCCATACTAGTATTTATTGATAGTGGTAGCACTCATACATTTATCCATCAACGAGTTGCCAAAGCCCTTTATTGTTTTGTAAGGGCAGTCTCCGATTTCCAAGTCCTTATTTTTTATGGGGGGACAATGAAATGTGAAGGCCATTGCAAAAATATGAAACTTTAGAAGGGAGACTACCACCTAAAGACCCACATGTTTGAAATTAACATGCCTGGTTGTGACATTGTCTTGGGTGCTAAATGGCTTCACACACTAGGACCAATCAAAACGGATTTTTAGGAGTTATATATGAGCTTAAGCACAATGACCACATGGATACACTTTGTGGACTCCAAGCAGGTGCTCCTTCTATCGTCAGCTCACATCGAATGGAAAATTTGTTGAAAAATGGCCATCATGGTGTTATCACCCAGCTTAATACCATTTAGGCCATAGAACCCATTACTCTTCATATCCATTCTAAGATGTAACAGGTCTTAAACTACCACCAGCAGGTATTTGACAAACCTAAAGAGCTTCCACCCTCTAGAGGGGAACATTATCATATCGTCACTTTGGTCCCAGGAGCACAGCTGTTGAATGTGTGCCCATATCGGTATCCTTTTGCCCAAAAGAATTAAATTGAAAGAATGATCAAAGAACTCCTTGAAGACATTGTTATTCATCCTAGAATCAGTCCTTATTCATCATCAGTGGTCATGGTGCTCAAGAAATATGGGGAATGGCACATGTCTCCAGACTTTTAGGCGCTCAACAAGCTCACTGTCAAAGACAAATTCCCTATCCCAGTTGTTGATGATCTACTTGATGAACTACATGGTGCTCAATTCTTTACTAAGCTAGATCTTCGCTCTTGCTATCACCAAATACGCATGAAAGAAGTAGACATTCCCAAGACTACTTTATGAACTGATGAAGGCCATTATGAATTCTTGGTCATGCCATTTGGTCTCTGTAATGCCCCTTCCACTTTTCAAAGCCTCATGAATCACCTGTTGAAACCATATCTCCAAAAATTTGTCCTCATTTTCTTTGATGACTTTCTCATCTACAGCTTAACCTGGGAAAAACATCTTCAGCATGTAGGCCTGATAGGATCAAGGCTCAAGGCTCAAGGAGGGGACCCATCAAAGCTTCAACCCGTTGGGCACGTTTGCAACTACTCCAGAATCACAAATTATTTGTCAAATTGTCCAAGTGCTCGTTTGGCGTGGAAGAAGTCGAGTATTTCAGATACATTGCGGGTCGTGAAAGTGTCACGGTTGATCGCAAAAATATACAGGAAATTCAAGATTGGACCCAACAAAATACCTTGAAGAGTTTGAGGGGATTTTTGGGTCTCACCAACTACTATCTCAAATTTTTCTGCAATTATGGTCACATTTCTAGACCCATCACTAACCTTCTCAAGAAAAATTCATTCCTCTATATTGATGCATAACAACAGACATTTATGGCTCTCAAATAGGCCATGTGTTCCACTCCAGTATTGGCACTACCCAACTTCACCAAATCTTTTGTGATTGAATGGGATGCTTTAGGTACTGGTATTGGTGCTGTCTTAATTTGCGAAGGTTGACCTTTGGCTTTAACTAGCCAACAACTGAGTGAGAAACATCTAGGACAATCTACCTATAAGAAAGAGATGATGGCCATATTACATGCAGTAGATACTTGGAGACCATACTTATTGGGGCAGTGTTTCCAAATCCACACAAATAATCAAATCCTAAAATATTTTTTGGAGCAACGTCTATCCTTGCCACTTCAAAATAAGTGGCTGGCCAAAATTTTGGGATATGATTATGAGATAATTTTGGGTGTGACAATGTAGTAGCAGATGATTTATCACACCAATTTGAGGATGAAAGCACCCTGATATCCATCTCTCTTCCCACAATAGATTGGATTGAAGAAGCCAACAAGGAATGGTTTTCACACCCCTCTCTCCCCCAACTCATTAATACCTTGAGAGAAGATCTTAATTCCTCAGTTTGCTACTCTTGGAGGATGAGATTATTTTCTACAAGGAACGAGTAGTTATATCTCCAACATCCACCCTCAAGACATGCATTTTGGCAGATTTACACTCATCTCCCACTTCAGGCCATGCAGGCTTTTAGAAGACTTATGCTTGCACTCGTCATTCTTTCTTTTGGACGAGCATGAAAACTGAAATTCTCACTTTTTTAGCTGAATGTGATGGGTATCAATGCCACAAAGGGGAAATAGTCAAGTTACCATGAACCTTACAACCATTGCTAATCCCTGCCTCCGTCTGGACGGATTTTTCTATGGATTTCATTATTGGTCTCCCGAAGTTAGGCAACAAATTAGTCATCATGGTGGTTTTGGATAGACTTTTTAAATATGCTCATTTTTGCGCTCTACCTCACCCATTTACCTCCACTTTTGTGGCTCAAGCTTTCATGGACCAGATCTTCAAACTGTATGGCATGCCCACTTCCATTGTGTCTGATCATGACCTGAACTTCACCAGTAACTTTTGGGAAGAACGTTTCAAGCTACAAGGTGCCCAACTCCAATTAAGTCCTTCCTGTCATCCCCAAATTGATGGTCAAACTAAAGCAGTCAACAATGTTTGGAGATATACCTAAGGTGCTTCACTTCAGAAAAGCAACATCAGTGGGTAGAGTGGCTACCTTTAGCTAAATGGTGGTATAATACTAACTATCATGAAGCCACCAAGATGACTCCATATGAAGCAGTGTATGACCAACTCCCACCGTCACCTATTTCTTATATCCCTAGATGCTCTGAGGTGCAAGCAGTTGATCAACTCCTGCAGAACCATGCAACCATGCTAGCTTGTCTCAAATATAATCTCCATGAACAAGGGGATCAGGTATTCTTGTGGCTGCAACCATATAAGAAAACATCACTCAAAGAAAAGGGCTTCTAGAAGTTAGCTCCAAAATTCTATGGACCTTATCAAATACTTAAGGGCATTGTAATAGTATCCTACAAGTTGGCCTTGCCACAAACTTCAAAAATACATCCATTCTTCCATGTATTATGCCTCAAGGAAGTGGTGGGGAACAATTACTGAATTCAAACCAGTCTACCTGAATTGGATGAAGAAGGTTCACTCTGGCTCCAACCTGAACAGGTCTTCGATACTCGAGAATGACTTATGTGTGGTCACACGATCAAGGAAGTCCTCGTCAAGTGGAAAGACACCTCTCCATAAGAGACAACCTAGGAGCCAACCACTATTCTTCAATTATCTTCATAGCTTTAGCCTTGAGGACAAGGTTTCTTTTGATGGGGGAAGGTATGTTAGGGTCCAACCATAACCCCTTTATTTATGTAATAAACCCAATAGGGTCAAGTCATAGTCATATTTAGTTAAGGAGTTAATAAAGCCCGAAAACATAATTGTAAGCGGTTGACCCGCATTTAAGAAAGGGACCACAGATAGTTGCAACATGTCATAATTAATAAATAAAGTGGTTAACCCTTGTTATGCAAAGGGCGAGTAGTCGTTAGGTTGTTGAAGGTAATTTAGCTATAAATAGTCATAGTTAGAAGGGAGATATAATCATCTTATTTTGTAATCAAGCTCTGCTCTGCTGAAGGTTTCCCCCTTGAAGAGGCAACTGAACATTTCTTTTATCTCTGAATAATAAGATACTTGTTTTTTTTCTCATTTTATTCTATGTTCTGGGTTGTATTTCTTCGCATATTTGGTATTCTGGAATTTCTCACAGGTCAAGAGAATAACATAACATGCTTCAAATGGAGATGTCTGAGTTTATGAATTCTTGGAATGATTCTATTCATGTTGAATGTAGTGAAAGTGCTCATCCCAAAGCTTAGGATGTTTTCCATAGTGTCCTTGCAGTAAATGTGCCATTGTCCTCTTCACTACCTCTTTTAGGCTATCGGTTTGTAGATGAAATGTTGTGATCTTATTCAACTTGGTGTCCATCAATTCCCATAGAGATGACCAAAATTTCCCGAGAAATCAAGAATATTGATCAGATACAATAGATGTGGGTAATCGAAAGTGAACCCATACATTTTGAAAGAAAAGCTGTGTTGTTTGTTTAGTTGTGACCTGCTTTTTACATGGTATTAAGATACACATATTACTGAGCATATCCATTACGACATAAAAATAATCATGACCTTTCCTAGACATAGGTAATCCCCCCACAATATCCATGGACACACTTTCCCAAAGACGTGAAGGAATATGAAATGGAGTATACAAACCCAATTTCTTGTTACATGGCTTACTAGTAGCACACATAGAACACCCCTTTACATATATTGGTACAATTTCATTCGTACAAGGCCAATAACAATACCTCTATAAGTGACCAACTATTTTGCCTACACCAGAATGACCAACAATAAGATATGTACGTGCTTCCCTTATAAGATTAACTCTTTCACTTTGGGGAATTCATAACTTGCCAATATGATATAATTGTTTGTCATGAACATGATAATCTAGTTCTTCAATTTAATTTCCTTTACTCAAAGTTGCATATAGATCTTTGAAATCATCATCTTGAGCATATTGTTTAATGTGGATTTCATGTTTGATTGAATTATGCTTAATAATTGTAGAAGCATTGATTATAGGTCTTGATAAAATATCTGCAACTTTGTTATATGTGCCTTTCTTATATCTGATGACCAACTGAAATTGCTGTAAAAATCCCATCCATCTAAATTTCCTTGATTATTTTAGCTTAGTTTGTGATTAAAGATATTTTAATGGTCGATTATCCATATGTATGCTTGTTTCATTACCCATTAAATAGTGCTTCCATTTTTTTCACACTTCGTACTAACACATAAAAATCCTTTTCGTATGTTCGATAGTTAATTAATGCAGTTGTAAAAGTCTCAAAGTGAAAGCATATAGTCTTACCCTGTTGCATCAATATTTCCCCCATGGCATAATCAGTTTCATCTGTTTGGATTTATAATGGCTTCTTGAGATCTAGAAGTGCTAGAACTGGTGTTGTATTGATCTTCTCTTTTAATGTATTGAAGGCTTTCTATTGTTTTTTCCCCACTTAAAAACTTGTTTCACACTTGTCAAGGCATGTAGTAGTGTTTTGATAAATGATAAGTTTGCAATGAACTTCCTCTAGTATTGGGTTTCTCCTAAGAAGTTCCTTACTCTAGTTACATTTTTTGGCTTAGGCCAATATATAATAACCTCAACTTTAGAGGGACCAATTTTCAATTCACCACAAAAGTCAAGATGTACATCCTCATCTACAAAATTAACAGTGATGAAAAACTTAAGTTTACATTGGCTTGTTACTTGTAGATTGCATCATCATCATCAAAATAGATGTTTGAAAATTTTACTATTAAATTTAAATTAATAATTAATTATTAGTTTTAATAATATTTTAGAATTTAATAAATAATAATTTTTATTTAACAAAAAAATTTATAAACCAAAAAAAATTATTATACAACTTAATATGATAAGTAAAAAAGTCCATTCGTCATTAAATTTTATTCATCTTATCCAAAAAAAATCTATAAGAACTACGGACACTTTTTACTAATCTAATTCCGACACTGAACGATCGATCCAGACTGACTCGTTTTACAAATCTATTTCCCGGAATTTAACGATAAACTGACAATTTTAATAATCTGATTACAGAATTGAAGATGGTTTAATTTAAAAATATAAAAAGAAATTCATAACCAGCAATTTCTGCAACACTTATGGAGATAGCTGTGCAGATATCCAATGCAAGCTGCGCAATTCTAGAGTGAACACATTCAAATATTTTGCATCCTTTCTTGGCGCAGAACAATGGACCAATGCTTTCATCGTCAGTTCCATCTTCACGAGTAAAATGTTTAAACATGTGAACGATCTCTTTTACTATATTCAAACCTTGTCTTCCCAAATTAGGAGCTGATGGATCTTCTGTCATCAGTATATCTTTGACCAGACGAAGGTCCTTTTCTAGGGCTTCAGAATTAAGCCGCGCCTCTGCTTGTTCTTCTTCCAGTTGTCCCTCGCTAAAACCGGTCGTCTCTTCTAATCTATTAATTTCTCTCGCAATGCAGATAATTATCGCATTAACCAGCAATTGTGAGCGATTTGGAGAAGCTAAACATGACAATTTTGTTATCCAAGATATTTGCAGAATAGAAATCCCGTGATACAAGTCTTCACTGCTGATATCTTCGGCATTATTTTCAGACAATTTCTTTGTAACAATGTAAGGACCTGTAACTGTTATTATCCTTTCGTATGTGTGTTTTCCAAGGATTTGCTTAGATTCATCATTCATGTCACAGAAAATTTTGCAGAAAATTCGCAACATAAGGGATTCGATTTTCACATAACCTACGTTATTCATATAAGCATGTCTTATCATGTCGACATAAGCTTCAATGACAAGAATTTGCTTGGATTGCATATTAGGACAACTTTTTACATCATGGATGTCCTCTACTTTCAGGCCTATGACATCAATTGCCCTGCTGATTTCCTTACAGACTTCCCATGCAGATTCTTTAGTGTGTGTCGTTATTTTATTGTTCCACAGAAGCTTCGAAATTTTAATAATGAATTCGTTTAAATATCTGAAACCATTTGAACATCTGAACATTTCGATGTTCTTAGAATCAAACTGACAGTACAAGCGCAGTAGGTTAATTTGTTTCCAAATCGTCAAACACTCCTTTTGGGTTGTCACCTTTTTTGGCAGAGATTTATCCAATATATCCAAATATTGCTTCATCTCTCCCTTTCCCAAAATTTCTGTATATTCTTGGACTACTTCTAGCTTCGCACCTCTGCACGAAGGAAATTTATGAAGTGTAAGGTAGTCTTCCATTTCCTGCCTCAATTCTCTTTGGGAAAGGGCACTTTTCGCATTGAACCATTGTTTAGTATACGGGTTCTTTGCATGGCGTTTGGTTTCCCAGATGGTCTCTAATGTTTTTCTGTTATACAGAGTCTGAGTGGGATCTTGATCGACGGGTAACCGTACGGGATCGTAAGCAAACTCAGAGCTAATAGCGTCCATATATTCCGAAGGCACCATTTCCATCTCAATTTCATTGCTGTCCGATGAATGATTGGATCCCATATCAATTTCATTGCTCTCTAGTGACTGACCAGCTTCCATTCTGTTTTCACAGCTAAACCGTTACTGCTTTTCTAAATTTGGTAACGGAAAATAAAATACCTCACAAAAATGGTGCCCAAAATCAAAGACAATTGCTCGTCCAAAGTATTTGATCACGACGAAACGAAAGGCGTGTTGTTTGTAATTGTTGATGTTCTACTAATGAATATTTTGCCTTCATGACTTACCTATATTAGTTAAATAGCCTTCTTTGTTTTTTCTTTTTTTTCCTAATAACACCCGTAGGCAGGCCCACTCGAAGGGGCCCAGCCGACCCCACGAACGCACGGTCAAATAGCTAATAATATGTGTTTGATTGGTTAATTATCAAAGCATTTATTGAAATAAATATTTTTTTATAAAGTAATTAGCTTATATTTATTTTGACTCTGGAAATATGGATAAATAATTTTTTTATAAAGCAATTAGCTTATATTTATTTTGACTTTGGAAATATGGAGATATCCTATGTCTTTTCACTCCAAAAAAAAGATTACACCTCAAAATATTTGATCTTCTAGTGAGAAGTTAATTAATATGGATTTAGGCGATTTAGTTATTAGTTATCATTGTAATTATTAATTTTATTTTATAATTCAAAAGAAATAATTAATAATTATAATGATTAATTTTATTATTTTATTTTTGATTTTTTAATTTTTTTTTTTAATTTTGATGCAATATGACCAATAAAATTGTTTACATAACAAGACAAGATAGCACAAGACATTACAATAATCTCATGCATATTGGCAGTGGCACGCCCAATGAACCTAGTTATCACCTGATCTATCAAGTGTGAGGGTGAGGGATCAAATATTTTGAAGCACAAACCTCTTTTAAAGTCCAAAGAGATTTGATCGAGATCTATGCTTAAAATTGATCTAACAATTTTGTTATTAGTTTTTAATAAAACTGTTATGATATATGTTCATAAATTACTTATATATATATATATATATATATATATATTCTTTAAAAATATATATTTTTAAATTTAAAAATGTTTTAACTAGCAATTGCACCAGATGTTGCAAAGGAAACCCCGTAAGGCATAAATTGAGGAATAATCTTGACATGTAAATGATAATTTAAAATAAGAATTAATAAAGAAAATTGCATGCAAAAGTGGAAGATAAAGCTAAATTATTTACATTATGTGAAGTTTATAGATAATATAATGCTTGTAACAAAGATTGGCTCTTGATCTTCTAAGATGTGAAAAACATGATGGTTATATTTCCACATTTGAAATTGCATCACAACTTTATGAATGAATCTTTATACATAGATTGGACACTTGCATCTATATCCCATGAGTTCGTGTGAGCATTCTGTATATGGTGAGTTCTAGGAAGAGTAGTCCATTAAAATTGACCAATATAGGCCAATCAATACTCATAATACATAATACTCATAAAAAAAACATATATCCCTCTATTATGTATACTTATTTACTATGTGGTTTTGAGTAATGTTGTTGAAAAATATAATCATTAAATTAAAGGATATATTCATCTGTTATGTATATTTATTTACACTAAAAGGTGATTAACATTTACCATTATCTATTACTTCCATTTCTTTCTTTAAAAATGCAAGCAACATAATATCAAATCAATGCCATGTGATTGAAACTCAAAACCTTTCATTAGTGGCTGGCCATGGGATTGAAACTCCAAACCTTTCATTTGAATTCTCGTAATTTTTTGTTTGAGCTTTAACTAGAACAACAATTCAAAGTGTTTGACAATTTGAATATGATTATTCATTAATTTTTCAGTTGAAGATGAGTACATTTAGCATTGGCCAGATTTCATGAAGAACAAAATGATAATACAGGATATAATACAAATGTCACAAAAAGCAATGGCAGAATTTTCTGCATCATGAAGAACAAACAAAATGCTAATATAGGATATAATACAAATGTCACAAAAACATCCACAACGAAATGCTAATAATCTGCAATTTAGCGAGTTGCGTAATAAAATCTAAAAATTAACAACTGCATTTATTCTCGCTTAAAAGATGAATTAAATTGACTATGTTTGATTAGAAGAGAAGTTCAATTATAACTTTATTTTAAATTATTATTATTAATTATAAAAAGAAACACACACACACACATATATGAAAAATAACAAAATTCTTAATCATGAAAATTCATCACCATTTTACCATGGAGATTCTTAATGTAATGATAGGCTTTGTTACAGTAAGATTTAATCACTCTCCTCTTTGGGTTCCTCTTGTTGAACAAACAAATGGTATCAAAAACACATTAATCTGATCAACTAACAACAACACAACCCAAATTTTGTAAGCAAGAATAAATGGAAAGTCCAAAGTAGTCAAAGCACTGCCAAGGCCAAGTCTCAAGGAAAATTATAATTATATATTTTATAACAAAAAATTGAACTCTTTCTCTTCAACTGCAAGGGCAAGAGTGGTAGTGGTAGGAGTACGACCACCAGCAGAAGGAAAATGTAGAAGCACCACCACCTCCTGCATCACAACCATCAAAATTCATGTTTACTAAAATAAACTACCAACTAATGTACATCCATACATGCATCAAACTGTGCATTCAATTATACCGAGAATTGATGTGGAGATAGGCATACCAGAGCCCACACTCATAAGAACATCTTCAATGTTTCTCTTTTCTAAAAGCTTGGGCAAAATACGAGGTCGATAGGATTCTATTCGTCCCCCCATGTCTTCCCACATAATTACTAGGTGTCACTGGATACCGAGGAGGTCGATTTAGATCTGGCCTTAGTGGAAGATGGCATTGTCTACCAGTTTATATAGGAGGTAGTCTAACATCTTATTGTGGAGGATGTTGTGAATTTTCTGTCTCTTGCTCATT
Source organism: Pinus tabuliformis (assembly GCA_031772625.1). Classification (NCBI taxonomy): domain Eukaryota; kingdom Viridiplantae; phylum Streptophyta; class Pinopsida; order Pinales; family Pinaceae; genus Pinus; species Pinus tabuliformis. The sequence continues at coordinate 1,312,576,438 of CM062804.1, forward strand.
TCAACATGTTTCCTCAGTTGTTGTCATTTCCTCTTTGTTCGAAAATCATGTGATGGATCATACCTCGGTAAGTTGCAACATAAAAATAAGTCATCAAAAAATCAATATTTGCTTTCTATCTTATGGGGCGAAATATTTAGCCATCCACTAAAATAAACTACCAACTAATGTACATCCATACATGCATCAAACTATGCATTCAATTATAGCGGGAATTGATGTAGAGATAGGCATACCAGAGCCCACACTCATAAGGACATCTTCAATGTTTCTCTTTTCTAAAAGCTTGGGCAAAATACGAGGTCGGTAGGATTCTATTCGCCCCCCCATGTCTTCCCACAAAATTACTAGGTGTCACTGGATACCAAGGAGGCCGATTTAGATCTGGCCTTAGTGGAAGATGGCATTGTCTACCAGTTTATATAGGAGGTAGTCTAACATCTTATTGTGGAGGATGTTGTGAATTTTCTGTCTCTTGCTCATTTCAACATGTTTCCTCAGTTGTTGTCTTTTCCTCTTTGTTCGAAAATCATGTGGTAGATCATACCTCGGTAAGTTGCAACATAAAAATAAGGCATCAAAAAATAAATATTTTCTTTCTATCTTATGGGGCGAAATATTTAGTCGTCCAAAACTAGAATTAAACCTGAATGGAAATTTAATTCTAACAAAACAACAATTAATGCATATATACTTAAATAAAACCAACCTGCTAGATGCAAGGGACAAGATCTATCCAAAATTATTTAACATCAAGTAGATCCTTTGCACTTATTCTCTATGAATTAAAAGACCAATCAGAACATTCCAACACCAAACAATGATTTTTTAGGGGAAAAAACACGAAAAAAACATACGATCGAAAGTTCCATGGATGCATATTTCATAAACCAGAATAAATACAAAATAAAATATTCACACTCCACAGATTTCTTCATGCTTGAATTAAAACTTCTACATTGTGCAAAATGGAAAAGATACCACCAAATATGGAATGAAGTTCGACAAAAGAAGTAATGGTGTGTTTGTTGATGATTTAGGAAAAGAATGAGTAGGTAAATGGAAGTGACAATATATTTGCTAGGATCCAAAGTGGGCATTTTTTCCACAATATCCATAGCATACCCAATAGAGAACTTTGTAAACTTTTCCTTGTTATAATGTCATACCATCTCAGCAACTCCCAATATGTGTCCTTCCATTGCTTCAAGAAGCTTTTCTTTTGTCGCCTACAATGTATTTTCATTGCAGATATTAATTTAGTTTAATTATTTATAGGCCTTTCAAGCCTTGGATATTATTTTTTGCAGTTGTCCCTCATGAATGTATAAGCATGAATAGTCACATGAGAGCTGATAGTCTAATTCATTATATTGAGACCAAGTTTTGAGTACCACATTAATGTATAAGAAGGAATAGTCACATGACAGCTTATAGTCTAATTCATTATATTGAGACCGAGTTTTGAGTACCAACCTTATTTACAATATTTATGAAATCATCCAGCAGATAAAGAGTAGTGAATTCGTAGTGAATTCATATCGATGATCCCCCATAGCTGGATTGGGTTATTGTAACCCTCTTTAATCAATGAATACTTACTATCTTCACCAACGTCTTTAGGAGAGAGAAATTTACAGTAAGACTTCAAAAGCCAAATTATATTAAACATCATGAATGAATGAATGAGAGACTAACTTGGAATTTTTCAAAAAACCCATATACATCCCAAACAACTCTCAAAAAAGAGTAAAATTTCCAGTAAGACTTGGAAAACCAAATTATATTAAACATCATGAATGAATGGATGAGAGACTAACTTGTAATTTGTCCAAAAACCCATATACATCCCAAACAACTCTAAAAAAAGAGTAACCATATTAAACATCATGACTGAATGAATGAGAGACTAATTTGGAATTTTTCAAAAAACCCATAGACATCCCAAACAACTCTAAAAAAAGAGTAAAATTTCCAATAAGACTTGGAAAGCAAAATTATATTAAACATCATGAATGAATGGATGAAAGAATAACTTGGAATTTTTCAAAAAACCCATATACATCCCAAACAACTCTAAAAAAAGAGTATATATATTATATTGGAAAGCAAAATTATATTAAACATCACGACTGAATCCAGATGAAAGTCTAACTTGGAATTTTTCAAAAAACCCATATACATCCCAAACAACTCTTAAGAAAGAGTATATATATTATATATACAAACCAAGTTAAGATCAATGACAATGTACATACACAATGGTTGAACGTAGCTAATTAACCCTATACATGCACAATGGCTAAAATAGTTAATTAACTGTCAAGAAATATTTACAACTACACTAACTCACCAAGCAACCCATCACAAAAATAGGGTGTAAAATCTTGTATGTACACAATGGCTAAAGGTATCTCAAAAAGAGGGTAAAAACTCTTGTATGTACACAATGGCTAAAGGTATCTAACTAACTCGGATGTGAGATTTACAATTAAATTAAATTCAACAAAAAGATTTACAACTAAACTAAATTCAACAAACAACCTCATATCCAGTGTTAAAGTAGATTTCATAGAAGAGAATAAAAAAAAAAACTTACAAAAATATGCTATCAGCTCTAGGTTTCACAGGAGAGAATAAAATTAACTTACAAAAATTAGCTATCCGCTCTTGAAGATTTAACCAGAGGTCTTTGATCCATGAGTTCATCCACTGAAAAAATGGTGAGCCTATTCATCCACTACATGGTTCTTACTCAACCAACTTTCCTTAAAACCAACTAGAAATTAACCAAAATTCCAACCATTTGTCCATTCTACATAAATGGAGATAGGAATGAAACCAAATTAATAACCAAGATTCTAACCATTTTTCCATTGGTCCATTCAGCATGAATGGAGCTTGGAATGAAACCCAATTCTCAACGCTCCCTTGGGCTTGGAAAAACACCTCTCGTTACATTGTTGTCCTATTGTTTTATGCATTAGGGTAATAAAAGATTGCAGTGAAGTAAGGTTAAGGGTTGTTTTTCTTGGACTACATGCTTTTAGTTTTCATAATGAACTTGCTCCGTAAGTTAATATTTCTTTTCTTTATTTCAAACTAATTCATAACTATTTTTGTTTTCACCCATTTCGTTAACCTTGGCAAAAAAAAAATCTTTTACATACTCCCCAAATGTGGGTATTGAAGCAACTAAATTGATAGAAAGTAAATTGATTTATGACCCTAATAATATGGTTATTGAAAGAATTAAATTGAGGGAAAATAAATTTATTTATGACCCCAATAACGTGGATATTGAAGGGACTAAATTGAGGGAAAATAAATTTATAAGTTAATATTTCTTTATTTTTTTTAATTTCAAACTAATTCATAATTGTTTTTGTTTTCACCCATTTCGTTAACCCTGGCAAAAAAAAATTCTTTTACATACTCCCCTAATGTGGGTATTGAAGCAACTAAAATGATAGAGAGTAATTTGATTTATGACCCTAATAATATGGTTATTGAAAAAACTAAATTGAGGGAAAATAAATTTATCTATGACCCCAATAATGTGGGTATTGAAGGGACTAAATTGAGGGAAAATAAATTTATCTCTCCCCCAATAACGTGGGTATTGAAGGGACTAAATTGAAGGAAAATTGATCTCTTCTCCCAATAATGTTGGTATTGTGGGTATTAAAGGGACTAAATTGAAGGTAAATTGATCTGTGCTCCCAATAATGTGAGTATTGAAGAGACTAAATTAAGAGAAAGAGAAAGGTAAATAAATATTAATAAATTTACTATTTTAAAGATTTTTTGGTTCTATATTAAATACATCAATTTGATTTTACACATATCTAAAAAACTAATAAAATTTATGTCACATGAAATGTATACTATTTATCATAAAAAAAAAAAAAAAAAAAAAAAAAAAAAAAAAAAAAAAAAAAAAAAAAAAACATTACTAATTATTTCAAAGACTTCATAATTCTAACAATGAAATTCCAGAGCAATAGATATCAGAATTTTAAGTAAATAATTTTTTTTCTTTTAGCTACCTTCAAACAAGCTATGAAAATCTACATAAAGTCTCATGAACATAAATAATTTTCATTTTAATAAATAAATAAATATACCCTATATATCTTTGATTTGCAGGCATAAATGACATATTTGTGCAATTTTACAACCATTGTCTTCCTACTCACTAATATTCCTTTTGTAATTACCCTATTTTTGTTTGAAGCTTCTATTCAAGGCCTTTTTTAACATTCCTCTTAATTGTGTATAGTATTTTGATTTTTTTAATTGAAAAACTTGTTTTTTAAGCCTAAACTTTGTGCTAGGCTACAAAATAAATTTGTTTTTCAATTCTTATACTAAAAACAAGAAAGTATGTTTTTATATTAAAGAATATTAGTAAATTCACTATTAAAAAAAATGTTTTGTACTAAATATTTCAATTTTATCCACATCTAAAAAATAAAATTGAATAAAATTTATATATGACAACAAATGTACACTACTTTTTATAAAAAAAACTGGAAAAAATCATTATTAATTATTTCAAAAACATAAGAGTTCTCAGACTCAAATTCCAATAGATATCCGAACTTTAAGTAGATAACTTTTTTTTCCTCCACTATAAACTTTGTTTCGAGTTTTGAAGTTTATCTTTGAATTTAGAAAACTCCCTCTAGTTTCTGGATTAAGTATTTTTGAATTGAAACTTAAAAAAAGAAGATTTCAACCGTCTGAATTTCGAAAAGTCATTCATGCGTTAAATAATTAGAATTTTTAGCTACTTTGGAATGAGCTTTGAAAATCTGCACAAAGTCTAAGGAACGTCAATTAAGGAAGGTTTAAATTACAAACTTCCTACTTCTGAATTTAGAACTTAGAGACACATTCTAATTTCAACCGATTTTTAGATTTATAATATAGAAACTGCAGGAAATTCATCTCCTCCATAAACTTCAATTTTTCAACTCTAGTTGAAGTAAAAGTAGTCAAACTGCTGTAACTCTGCAGGCTATCATTCAACTTTGGAAAATGCTTAAATTATACTAGAGACAACTAATAGAAAAACATAGTAAATGCTTAAATTACACTCGAGACAACTAGTAGAACAACATAGTAAAGTGATTTATGGTATTATTTTTCATTGTAAGACCCGCCTGTGGCACCCTGCAATATTTAGCTTCACTGTAAGACCCACCTGTGGCACCATGCAATATTTAGCTGTTGTATTCGAGTTTGTATGTTAGCATAAAGGTTATAAAGAACAATATTTAACTGTTTTATTCCAGCTTGTATGTGCCCATTATGTTTTTTAAGAACTAAATATTTACAGAAAAATAATAACAAAGAGTTTTTGTACAGATTTTGTTTTGAAAAAAATGGCTAAAGTTATGTCTAAAATTCCAATAGAGAAAGACATGGAACAATTGAAAAGGAACAATTGAAAAGGCCACTCCATATTACTTTGATCTTATGCTCAAAACAACCAATAAACTCTATTACGCTTAAAATGACAAACAAAAAGAAGGTGACAGATTAACGAAGGAGCGAATTCCAGTACATCACCCGTTTCATCAAAACCTTTTCAGATCATGGATTCTCATACCAAGATGTTCATCAAGAAGGTCAGAAACTATATAACTTCCAAACCAGTTTGCATGAATTCGTTGTTGGTGTAATTTTAGTTACGATTCATTGAACCACTTCCTTTCGTCTTTCCATCAAGCTGCGTAAATCAAGGAGGCGGGATGATTCATTCAACCACTTTTTTTGGTCTCTCCTTCAGTGGCACGAATCAAGGAAGCAGTTACTAGGGATAATCAGTCTCTCCTTCAGCAGCGCGAATCAAGGAAGAAGTTTCTAGCAGTAAGTGGTGAGATCTATGGTCTAAAACCTTTCTATCGTCTAACAAGCAATCTAATGGTGCGAAACCATCCAGAGTGGTAGCTAGGAAAGTCTTTCCCAGAAGGAAACGCCTTACGATGTAAATATTTTTTATTAATTTAAAATGTGGGAACACATTCTCTTATACATGGATAGATATGTAATTGTGTAGTAGTTAAATTTAAATGATTATTTCATTCTTGTACATTTTTTTATTTTTTTTAGTTTAGTTTTAACTAATTTATTGTTATAATAATTGGAAATGTTATAAACAAAAACTCTTTTTGTGGTATTTATGATCTAATTTATCAATGTTGTCTCTATCATGACTAACAATAATAATATGATCGAAATCGATAAACATGGTTGTATTTCCTTATCAAAGCCATCAACAAAGCTTTAATAATCCCTCCACAAGCATGAAAACAAGGTTTTGCACACCATTACAATTAAATACTTGAAACTCTGAAATCAAAATATAAAACCCTCTTCACACAAAGGAGCTATTCCTATCTCCATAGCTAATATCAACGTCCACTAAGGGACACCTTCAAGGTCCTCGGAAAAAAATTACCCATTACTTGATAACTATGATCTTCTTTAATGCTGACACGCAATTATTTTATCTCTCTGTGTTGGGTGAGTTATGTTCTCATGTATATAGAGTCTCTCTAGCACTCGGTCCTGCATAAATCCCTTATAAGCTTACAAACCGTGCACTACAATACATGTATATATAATGATTATGATGCTCCCTTGAGCTACCCCTCCTGAGCTTATCGAGACTGCAGTAAGTGAATGTCAACCAGCCTATAATCGTGTGTAAATCCCTCAACGATAGTAATGGAAGATTGGATAAATCGTCCAATAGTATTCATTAAGGTGATTCAAGACAAAATTCAAACGTAGGAAAGAAATACTAAATCATCCATTCCTCATATGTGATGTGGAAACCAAAAATTCCTACCTTTATAGAAAATAACCAATTCTAGGAATCTAAAATAACTTTTACATAGCACACCACGCATCCATTTAGCAAACTATGGCACACAAGGAATAAGTCCCACTCATTATGGCATATGAAGAGTTCATTAATAATAAATCATATAAAATCTACATGCACACAAAGTTACATGAGCACTTATCTAATAATTTTGAATCGTAGCAACTAAGATGGAGACTCTAACTCTCTACCCAACTTTACACAAACTGCAGCCAAACTTTCTTGCAATTGTCACCCGTGACCCAGATTTCAACGCTTGAGGAAGGGCACTTCAAAGAGGATTTTCACACTTCAATACCACCAAGAGTCTTGAGACCCCTTTCTCCACCCAAAAAATACATAAATAAGTGCCTCGGTGCCTCCAACCTTTGAACATTTCTATGTTCCTTATGATATGTCAAAACAAGGTTTTCCTCTCCTCCTCTTTTGTGTGTTTTATCTAGGAGATTTCTCCTTTCCCCTATGATTTTTCCTGCTCTCTTTTGTAGGCTCTTCAATACCCCACGATGGTTCTCATGTGTCCTCTTTCCCACAGCTCCCTTTTCCTTTCTCTCATGTGTGGGGATTCTTCATCCTCTCCCCTAATCCTCCCATTATTTATATTGTAATCGTATTTGGTTTGCGTGGGAATACACCACTTACTGCACCTATTGATACCATTCATGGTAGTCCTCCTTTCATGTGGTCATTGGGATAATGTTAAGCCAACCATAGAAAATTTTAGCGGGGAATCTTAGCCCAAGGGCGAAATTTAAGGGTTTTATATTTTGGAGAGTATTTTTTTATATTACACCCATTTTCTATAGTTAGCCCAAAATTTATTTAAAAAATAAATATTTATTACATTTTAGCCATAAAAAATAAGGCAAATAAACAATGCAAAACCCAATTCGCCTCGTTTGGGAGGTTGGATTTTCTTGCAATCAACCAATTTCCTGGATTGGAGGTTGGATTTGGTTGCAATCGCCTCGATTTCCTTGTTTTCAAATCGAGGGTAGGGTTGAATTGAGGGGATTTTCCTGTATAAATTATACAGTCTCCATTCATGAGTTTTACATAGGTCATGACTTATTTTCAAGCAATAGACTTAGTCTCCATTCGTGCAAGTCATGACTCGTTTACGAGCAAGAGACTTAGTCTCCATTCGTGTAGGTCGTGACTCATTTTCAAGCAAGAGACTCAGTCTCCATTCATGCAGGTCGTGATTTACTTTCGAGCAAGAGACACAATCTCCATTCGTTCAGGTCTTGACTCATTTTTTAGCAAAAGAATTTGGTTCATAGACAATATATCAAAGTAGAGTAGCACATTCATGAATTTTACACAAGTCGTGACTCGTTTTCAAGCAATAGACTTTGCTCTATAGACAATATATCAGAGAAGAGAAACACCAAGGATACCATAAAATAAATCCATTCAAGTTGTGTATTTAGGGAGTAGTAAGTTCCATAGAGTAATATCCAGAGCTTAGAGTAGAGAGAGTGTAGTTTGTTTCATTCATATCAGTAGATCTCTCAGTATAGCGTGAAGGGATTAAGAAGGGACAACTGATAAGTCTTTGTGGCCTGATGAGATTTGCATAATATCTACTTTAACCTACTAACATTGTTGACACCTAGAAATAGATTCTGATATATCCTTCTTCATCAATAGAAAAAAATAATGCTTTATGGCTGTTGTGACAATACTCAGAGCAGAGAAGCACTGAGCAGACCATCGATATTTTGTACCCAGGAATATTCAAAATTTTCACCTCAATTCAGGCGATGGAAGAGCACAAGTCAGACTGTGGAACAACACAAGTTGTTTTCAAGGAGAGATAAGGATGAATGTTCTCTTGTTTGAGGCAAGGTGGTTACTACTACTGGAAAGATATTTCTGAGCCCTTGTACTGGGTTAATTTTTTGTGGAAGACCTTCATTTTGTTAAGTAATTACTATTTAGGTATCACATATTCTAGTGGAATTTGGATGATGGCAGTTCTTAGTTTTTACCATAAATTATTTGAGTTCCAACCACCTTCCAGTATGAACCCCTCTCTCAATCATAGAGTGATCAACTCCCACCTTTGCATCGAATTGACTAATAAGGTTAGGAGATGAGCAGGAGTACCCCCAGTGAGGGAAGTTGTAATTATTATTTTTAATTTAAGAAAAAAATTATATTTTTCAATAAATAAGCCTGCAATGGTAAGCCTATATTATCATGTGGGCTTATGTTTGTAGTAGAGAACAGAAAGGCGTCCCTTGTTGTCTATAATTTATTCACCAAAACCCATAGGATTTTTCATTTTGTGTTGCCTCACCCATGGTCCTAATCACTTGTTGGCCTTTGATGTTGATGCCAGAACTTGGGATTTGGTTGAGGTTACCATGGCCCCTGTGGTTTGTCCGCATATACTAGAGCATGAGGGGTCCTTGATTCTTTTTGGGATCAAGGAGCTTGGAGTTTTGAAGCTTGGAAAGAACTAGGAAAATTAGGTTCCTGAAGATATCAATTCAGGAACTATGGCGGGCATCAATCAATCTAGTTTCTCTAGCCGCTTTCTTTGCAAAGATAGAATGGTTCGTTTGGTGGATCACTTTCTTTGGCCAAATGTGAAGCATAATTCTAACCCAAGAAAACCATCCCTTTCCATGGGGGGTCACTTTATTTGGAAGATTAGTATATGGGAGATCGATGAGTTTGTCAAGAAATGGAAGAATGTGTGCAGTATGCCTGATCATCTCTTTAGTAAATTTAGTCATGGTAATCTTAATCACTTTTTCACTATTGGTCTTTGGGACAAGATTTTATTTTACAGAAACTACTCTTCAGTCATTTTCATGTATGATCTTTTGGAGAATATATGGTGTGGATTTCCACACTGTCCTCTTTACAATCGCTTGTGTAAGCCAAGCTGGTTTTTCCTTACATTGGAGCCTCACCTTGACATGATGGTATAATGCAAATATCTTAGTTAACCTATTCACAATAATGCAATACCGTAAATTTCATTCAAACTGTGGGCTTTCTTACCTTCATTTGTGTCTCTGTGTAATTATGTGACAAAGGTAGGGAATGTTTCTCATTTAGATGGATTTTTGTTGACTAGCCCATGTAGAAGGACATTTCTCCATGGATAGGCTTGAATTTATATTTGATTTTGCAAACTTTCATATCTATAGAAATATCTACAAAAATAGTCAAAGAGGAAAACTCAAATAGTCTTTCTGACAAGAATCAAATTTTTTTATTGATAAGCATTGCAGGTGGGATGGGGAAGCCATCAACACTTCCTATTTGTAACAAATGAATTAGTTGGTCCAATTTCATTAGGATTTTCTCCTATCTCTTTGATTCCAAGCTCATACAATATTCCCTAGCTATGTAATTGACTAACTAATGCTACTGTTTGATTCACAAATGAACTAAGATACAATATGGAACATTTGGCTCCACAACCACTATAGGATACTAAACAACTAGCTTTGGAACATATGTTTCCACCCTTGCTTTTGTAGGTTGTTCTAGACCCATGATGGTTACTAATGTTGTTGGTCCTTATGATATAGGTGTTTCTTACTTTGATTATGGTGCTAGACTGACATTTTCATATTTGAAGTCAAATACATCTTAGAATCACTCTTTCTGGGGTGAATTCAACCTTCTTTCCCATGCATTTCGTGGGGATTTCAGGCATGCCATGTTGCATTCCATATTATCCAAATGTTTTGGTTGGTCCTGAATAAATCCATCTCTTCACAAAGCTCTTTCAAGGGGAAAGGATATAAGGAAGGGTAAGAAAGGAAGATGAATTGGTTCTTTCTGAACTATAACTTACTCTTTCAGGGAAACAAATATGGGGTCCTGGAAAGGCATAGATTTTTGAAGAAAGTAAGGTAAGTATTGAGGGGAAGAAATATAGTTTGTCATGCTCTACTCAAGAGAAAACTTTGGTAGGCTACTTTATTTGAGGTTTCTTTGGTATGTTACTTGATTTGAACCTCAAAATATTGAGTCAACAACAACAACGAAAATGTAAACTAACCTATAGCCACACGTTGAAAAGACCTTCCTACGAAATGGCAATCTTGTTCAAAATACATTGTAAAAGAAAATGGTCTAACCAAAATCCACGATAAAAGAAAATCGTCTAGCCAGAAAACGAAAACCACATTCGAAAAGGTATTAAATGTATGTTCTTCATATTAAGGTATTGAGTGAGTGTATGTTCTTGATATTAAGATATTGAGTGTATGTTCTTGAGCACCAGATCAGAAAAGGTATTGAATGTATGTTCTTCATATTACCCAAGTCTATTAGCCTAAAGCCTATGGGAACCCACTCTTAACTGACCCCCTGCCCTAGTCACCTAAATGGCTCCACTTCTAGCTCATTTCTCTCTGGGGTATATCTAGAGATGTTCTACTTGAGCCTTGTGCACCGAATCAGGTGTATTTTACAATACTAGAGCTTGACTACATGCAAGGAAGGACATTGACTACAATGCACAAGGATAATATAGATACTGCACAAAGAGAACAAGGAGAATATGGAGACATTTTTGGATGTAATAATAGTAATAATGACCTTGTAATAATATTGCAAATATTGATTATTTAAATATAAAAGGTGTCATCTAAACATTCATAAAATATAATGTTTAATGTAGCCAAGATGTTAAAAGTGATTAAAATTGATACACCCTATATTTATTATTTAAATATAAAAGGTTTCATCCAATCATTCCAAAAATCTATTGTTTAATGTACTCAAGATGTTAAAAGTGGTTAAAATTGATACATACAATTTAGACATGGTGGTAGAAATGCAATGGGATTTCTCATTAAAACAAGCACCAAGAGCATCCGTTTCCATATTGTCAACTTGTGTGACATGGTTATGTATGGTTAAAAAAATATTTTCCTTTCATATCTACAGAAATAGTCAAAGAGGAAAACTCAAATAGTCTTGCTCACAAGAATCACAAAATTTTATTAATAAGCATTAAAGGTGGGATGGGGAAGCCATCAACACTTGGAATTCTACAACCATTTCTAAAGAACAAGGAGGATGGAGCCTTAAAAATATAATATGGTTGGAAAAAAATTTAGTCAAAAGTGGAATCTAGAAGCTTTAGGCCAGTGTGAAGCCTGCACTACTTGGTGTTGGGATTTTCATTTATTTGATGATGCAAAATTTTGGTATTTGGCTAGGGAGTGACCTTAAAATTAGAGGATTATATTTCAAATTAATAGTGTGAGTATAGAAACTAAAATTATGAGGGAGAATTTCTTAGGACTCTAGTAATTTATTTTATTTATACAATAGAAAACATCCAACAATGTGAAGTAGCTAGGCAGGAGTTGCCTTGGAGTTCAGTTCTCTGGAGTTTGAGTTCTCCCAGAAACCTCTAGTCTACACAACAAACAATTTAGGAACAATTTTCACACAACCTTTGATAATGACCAAAACTTAGACTCTGAAAACCTAAGTATTGGTGTTATATTTACTATTCTTATGCATAGAATTTTGTGGTCTATAGCAAACCATTTCATCAATTAGGTTGAATTTTCTCATCTCTTTGTTGTATGATGTATCTTGTTGGAGGAAGACCTTTTCCATAGTTTGGTTGACATTACTCAATGCTTGTTTGTATATTTTTGTAGGAATATATATCTGCATTGAATATCAATTTCACTATGGAAGTAGTTGGAGTGCCACGACTCATAAATTTTTGAGAGAGGATGTGGTGAGGAGTCTATGATTTTATTTTGAGCCAGTTCAAACCTCATTCAAATCCATCAACTCAGATGAGCATATACTTATTGGTATGGTCAAGGATGTTCGAATAAAGTTAGGGGAACGGATCAGAAGGAAAAATGTCACCATTATTCTATTGGATGACTTTTAGGTGGTGTTTGGATAAGGGTTCATGCAAACAAAGAAGACAGTTCCCATTATGCACTTAAATAGAATGTGGATGCAAATTTTAAATCCTAATGATGGCACATGGTAGCCTTATTTCAGATGTGAACACAGAATATTGTTATGGTTTAAGAAATTTCATGTTCATGGTATACAACAGAGTGTAAGGGTTATGTTGTGCTATTATATATTCTAAAAATAAGTGTGATTGTTGTGCTGATGTATCATTTGTTGTTAATGAGTTAGTAATAGTTTTCCCACATCATCTGCCACATTTACTTCCCCAAATTGTTGAATAATCCTAAGCTACTAATGTCAGAAGTGAACACTTATAGGATGTAATAGGATACTAATCCATTTATAATTGATTTCATAAGAATTTTCTTATACCGACAAATTAGAAGCATACAAGAGAAATTTAGTTTTCAAACCACTGTCCCAACTCATAATTCTACAAAATAAAAAACCATTGCCACTTATTGATACTATAAAATGAAGGAGAATAACTTCACTGATTGGAATTTCAGAGAATGGCATATTAGAGTGTGTCTCCACTTTTCACAGTTATCCCAACTCATAATTCTATAAAACAAAGAAAAGTGTGACCTATTTCTAGTAGTGAAAGGAAGGAGAGTGACTTCAATAACTTGAATTTTAGATAATAGCATATTGGCCTACGTAATTCATAGTCTATAAGTGAGGATGTTGATAAGGAATGTTGGTTGTAGTTAATTATGTCCATGCATCAAGAGTCAAATTTATTAAAATTAGAATTATTCTAAAAAATCATCTGAATATATATTACAAATTCAAGTGAAAAAGGATCTAAAATACCCATAAGAGAGCTTTGATGCCTAAGATAAACTCTTAAGACAAAAATCATTTTGAGTTCAAGCATGCAATGTGCAAGCTTTCTCAACTGTGCAAATCCACCAAGGACTATCTTTAATGTACAGATCTGTCTTGGATTTTCCAGGGACTAAGACTACATCATGTACCTAAATTCTTATTTTGATAGCTTAAAATTTTATGATAAGAAAAACATCTAATATGGTGCATATTGGTTTGGAAATAGCTAGGGATTTTATTTCTTATAGGTTATAGAAATTTTATTCTAATTCCACTACACAAAAAAATCCCTTTGAGGTAGCCAATGATTTTGTTTTGTGAAATGTAAGAGTGATTGGCATAGTTTCCAATGATGGTCCCCCATCCTTACTCTTTATTGATACATTTGAAATTTCAGTGGTGACGTTTCTTTAATAGAAACAAAAAGTGACTTTGGAGAACTGATAATTCAATATTTTTATAATTTTCATGTTGTATAATAAAAAATTAAGTACTTAGTTACCTCTATTATTCTAGTAAAAATATATAGAGAGTAGTAGTAGTATTTTCTAAGGGGTTATGTTGACCTAAACACCTTTATGATTGGCACATGTAGACTGGTTCTAAGTTAGGGGAAAAGTAACTTTTGGTCTCAAATCCTGATTTATCTCGACCACCACCTCAACGGATACCACCTCCACTTGTAGTCAATACACCTATATAAATATATATAGGTCTAGTTGTGTTTAACTCATTGCAAGGAACTTAACGTGGTATTCTTCTTAAAATTTTTCTTTAGATGGATGAAGCTTGTGTATCTAAAATGATACTTCAATTATTTTTCTTATTTTATAAATTTTTAGATATTTGAGATTTTTTATGCTTGTCTTAAATTACCTTGATAAGAAATGGCCCACAAAATATTCAAATGATATTCTCTTCGAGATTTATGTAATTTGTTTGTATGATTCTTGTTGTTGTTCATTTCTTGTAGAGCTTGGGATTAATGGTAGAAATTCAAAGGAAATATATGGAAGACGTGGCCATCAAGGCATAATAATTGTAAAATTCTCTCCCTCTTATGTTGGTTTACAAGAAGCAGAGCCACTAGTCAAATATTTTGAAAGTAATAATCATGGGTGGAACGATTGGCTACAAGTTCAATCTTCAACTGTGAATCAAGACAATGGAAAAGATATCCAAACTTGGTAAACATTGATGAAAAACTAAGTTGAAAAGGAGAGTATTGTATGGCTACCTTGAAATAGCTAGGGACTTGGATAAACTTGAGGTTGGTACTAGAAAAAGGGATTTCATAAAAAACAGGAAAGATATAGATACTACAACAGATGGTCTGGTCTAAGATGGCATTTCTTTGATTTTAACATAAATTATATAAATACCTTCACAATGGTTTACTTATATTTCAATATTATGTAGAATTTATCGTCATGTATGGAATCTTTATCGGTTATGGTTTATAAGGTTTCGTGATTCAAAGTGATCATCTTGTAGCACAGTGGTGTTTATCTATTTCAAGCTATGGATGTGGTTGAGAACTTATGAATGTTGATTATACAGTTTAGACCATGAGTTCTCTTGGTTAAATTGGTATATTTTCAAAATGTGGTTCATCATTCTATGTACTATGAGATATAGTTTTCTTTCTAATGGTCAACGTCAACGATGGTATAATGAGGATTAAATAAAACATTTATATTCTTAATTTACCTGAAACTAGTCTTCTAATTATTACTATACTAGATTATGACACCATATTTAATAGACAATGATTACAATTAGTTTTTCCTTGGTAGGTAAAAGGAAGCCTTGATTAAAATTGAAAACTTTTGTGAGTGAATTTCATTAGGAGGAGTTAGTTCTCTAGAAAGAATGTGACCCTATCTGTCTGTCCAGTTTGTACGGTTGATATGTGCACTAAGAACATGTTATATCACATCCCTTGGATTTTGTAATTATTCATTTAATACTACTAAATGTCATTGTATTCACAATTTTGTAGTTTTTTACTTGAAATTGTTTTGTAAAGACAATATTATAATCATATCCCAGTGCTGACTGATGAAAATGAATCTTTATTTCCCTAAATTTATTTCTTTTATCTTGCAAGAAAGTGTGTTGGATTCAACTACTCTACTGAAGGATCAAGGCTTATTTATGCAATAATTACATGTTATTATACTGAGTATAGTGTTCTATATTAAAAAATTCTAGAGTTTTTATTTCTCTTCGAAAGACATGTGAGGAGGTGGACATAAATAGTAGATGGGGCTCAATAGTTTGGCCACATCATATGTTGTGATTTCCTAGCATTTCTCATCATCCACACCAACTTCAGAACTTTCACACACATCTAGTCCATTACCACTCCCTAGTCCCCCTTTTGATTTGAAACATGTAGACTATGGAAGAGTCTATAGCCTTCATCATGCATCCGATCTTCCATAGTTGTCAGGCATCACAAGTAAAATTGATTTAGAACCCAAAATTCATGGAAGATTAGTTTAGAAAACGTATTCATCTTTGAATAGGAAAAAGGATAAACTTTCAAAGGAAAATGCTATTTTCTCCATATTATCTCTGAATGTAAGGTGGATACAAGTAGTTGTAGGGTTTTTATTTCTTTTCCTATTTTTAAGTGTTGCTTATTTAGGAGTCAGTCATACTCCTACAAAAGAAGCTTTCAAAGAGGAGCCATGAAGAAATATTTGAACAATAAAATGAATTGGTAGATAAAAGATCCATGTTTACAAGATGGATACTGACAAACATATCATTGTTCTAAATGTTATCCACATCAAGCTGGACATCTTCAAAATGGTAGGAAGATTACAAGGAAATATATTTCTGGAACATAGATTGAGTTGGTTGGTGACTCTGACTAGGCAGAATGCCAAGCACTAGCTAAATCCATTGTTAATGCATTTTTAGGGTCACCTTAATTTGTAGCTACAAATTGTTAGAAATACCATTGTGCCTTTAAAATCATCATCCATCACCAGATGGGAGTTTTTATGCACTCTCTGGACTCTTTTTTTCTACAAATTTTATAATCTTTCTTTTGTTACAACCTATAATGAGATATTAGAGAAAGGTGAGAATTTTTGTTCAAATCAATGGAATTATGCTTAGAAATGTGGCATTCCATAGCCATTAGTAGAAGAGTATTTTTTTCAGGCAGCATATGTAGTGTTCGGATGGGGTCCCCCAGGTCTGTTTTGTGGTTAAGATAACCCAAGTTTTGATACATTTTTGTAATTAATGTAAAGTCTCCGCGATTTATGGATGCAAAGTGCGTAGATGAGTAGGAGTCAAAGAGGGTCTTCCCCCTTGTTTCATGTAAATATTGAGTCAGTTTTGAGACCCACCCATGGTCCACAAACCATGGCATTATATGATAAAGGCTATAAATAGGTGTGTCTTTGAGAGTATAAGGCATGTTCTGATAGTAATTGACGATGGACGAGTTGTGATAGTGAGAAGAAGTGGGTTAGATAGAAGAGAAGAGGCTCTACAGCTGAGTGTGCAGAGGCCTAGGTAGAGCCGCAACTGAGTGCACGGACCCTTGCAATTGAGTGTGCAGGGTAGTTTTGAGTCTGTAACCTTGAAATGAAGATCAATAAAGACAGTTTCTGAAGAATTCTTATGTATTTATATTTACTACTATTTATGATATATGTTATCAATGAATGATGTGTTTTATGGAATATTGATTTAATAATGCTCGATTCTCTTGAATAACTGTTAATGATGTACGAAATGCATGTTTAAGTAATTTCATGAAGACTTTGATCAATGTTATGATGTTTACTAATAACTTAAGTAAATATGTGTGAACCCTAATTTACGACTACTCTTTGATGCACGTAAGTGGATAGGTTGACTTTTAAAGGTCTGCAAAGATCAATTGTAGAGCTTCATGAAGGTTTGAAGGCCACTCTAACAGAGTTGCAGCAAGGTGCTCTAAGGGTGTAATTATTTGTGCGAAGACAGATCTAGGGCACTAAAAGACATCACACTAGTATGTGGATGTAGAAACTTGGTTCTTTCATCCCCTCATACTACTTCGAGTGAGACTACAGCCTACACTATGTAGGTTGTTGCTAAAAGGGCTAGTAGTGTAGGGATTTGTTGGTTGGTACAACTAACTCTAAACCTGGGTCAGGATCCCCTACGCCAACAAATAGTTCCACTACCAGTACCAAGAAGTTCTTGAAAGAGATGTGTGATGTCACATCATTGGAATCTGACCAAGAAATAAATTAAAAAGTGTTCGAATTGGAAGATTCACGAGTATGTGGCACTTAGTTGCTATCTTTGGGGTACAACAGATCCACTCCCAGTTACAGAGCCTACACCTAGAATTACAGAGTTTGAAGAAAGACAAGGAGACTAAACCAGAAGTGCACATGGAAGTCTGGTGTTTGAAGTGCAAGGGCTAAGGGCACAATAAAGATCACTGCCTAGTGTATGCGAACTATATTACAGGAGGGGGACCAATTCCCCTGAAGCTAGAAGCCCCAACAGGGCTGAGCGTGGGGACTACACTATGGTGTTCTATTTGTTAGGTTGTTGGACAACATGTGACGGATAATTGTCATTTACTTCAAAAGTCTGTCCAGACACCTCAATAGTGGTTCTATAACTTCTGCAAATCAGTGGGCCATGATGAGTGCCACTGTCGTAGCTATGAGCTGATGTTGGAAAGAAAACCTACATACCGGATGCAAGCAGAAACTCGGCATCCAGAGTAGGGCGGCGAAGGAGCAGGCGGAGGTTGTTAGGGACGCGGAAGGGGACAAGGAGGAGGAAGGCCTCGTAGGGGCTAGGGTCATATCATCTACTACAAGTGCGGAACGCCAGGACACTATGCGCGAGAATGTCAGAATCAGACGCACCTGTCATGACAATACTACAACCAGTTTGACCATACTATAGAAGAGTGCCCGGTGGTGATAGCTAAAATGCAAGAGAAGAAAGCGCAACCTTAGTGGCCTACACAGAACTTACAGATGATGAGAGATGAGCCCCTTCAGTAGGATCAAAGTGTGAATATAGTGTTGAGAAGTGGAACAACGAATAGTGACGATAAAGGTCAACAACCTAAAGAGGACGGATGGGTCCACAAGGCCCTAGAGAAGGAAGTTGGTTTTGATCTCGACCGTGTTAAGGAAACTTTTATGGAAGCCAAGAAGAGCTTTGTTGAGGCTTCCACATTAGGAAGTTAGAACAAGGTGCAAGAAACCAGTGTGCCTTTAGAGGTTGATCCCTTTATCCTTAATACATTTTTGGAAACCTGCATAAAACTGTTGCATAATGGAAAAGTTGTGGAAGGCTTGCAGGAGTTAATAAATCAATGTGCCAACAAATAAAAGGTCCTTGATGGGCACCGTGTAGTCAAAAAAATTGGCAAACATAAGGCATGAATAGGATGCGAGATCAGGCTCACTGCACAGATAGGTGATTATGAGATGGATCAGGTCATCTTGGATCTAGGATCTTATGTGAATATTTTTCTAAAGCAAACAGGGGAAAGGATGGGGAGACCTACACTGCAGTGGTCTCTGATTCATCTCAGAATGGAAAATGAACAGAAAAGCATTCCCATGGGACTATTATATGGAGAAACAATTGATATAAAAGGTGCGAGCACAATGGTCAAATTTAAGGGTATAGGTATTGTTGACAACAGTAATTCATACCCTATGCTCCTGGGAATTGACTGGGCCATTCATATGAATGGTGTCATCAATTTGAAGAAGAGGAGAATGTTGTTTGAAAGGAAATCACTTTGGGTTCTAATACCATTGGACCCTATAGAATGGGTGCGCTATACTGAACAAGTTTGTGATTATGAATAAGGTGAGGATGAACTGGACCAAATTTACAAAATAACAGCACAAGACCAGGACTGGATCAATCCAATGATAGATGGATGGATCGCATGGGACTAGGAGAGTTCTTGCACCTTCGACTCAAACGAAGAGTTAGAGCATTGGCATAATCACTTGCACGAAGTATCCACATTGCAATGCAATATGATGACAAAGTCATTGCACTGCGTTTCGTCGGAGGTAATCAAATTACCGTATTATGATGGTTTAACTAACCTCGATCTACTTTTAGATTAAGTTGAGTGCAAAGTCCCTTAGGATCACTGCTTCCAAGATTTATAATTGGCACTGCGCGCTACGCATAAGCATAGTTTTGATGGGTGGCAAAATTATAGAAGAATCATGAAGCTACGGTTTGGATGTGCTAACACCAGAATGATTGAGAAATATAACGGAAGGGGTGATCTGCACAATCACCTAGTGAAATGGACTAGAGCAAGAGGAATATAACTGCATCCAGAGTGGGTACACATATTCTTCCATACTTTGGACACCATTCCCATGAACTGGTATATGGAAACAGAGCTCTTCCATGGCACCGTGGGATGGGATATATTGAGGGAAGGGTTCTTATTGACCTTCATCTTTGAAGATGGATTCTCCAGCATTGATGAAGTGTTGCAAGAAATTAAGGTGATTATCTTCAAAATTCTTGCAGAACCTATGGAATGGACCCAACCAGATTAGAGCACCTAGTTGCACCATGCTCTAGAATGCTATAGTGTGACCATTGAAGAGGAGGATGAAGATTTGAGAAACATTAATATTACAGAGGTAGAAGGGCATCACGAAGTTGATGGCCCACAAATAGACAACCCAGACATCACCAACCCATTGAAGGCAAAGCAAGTAAATATTGGTACTCAAGCAAAACCGAAGTTTTCCAAGATTGGAGATTACTCAGACGACGCTACCGTGGATAAAGTTGTTGAGTTACTATGTGAATACCAATACCTCTTCCTACTAAATTTTTTGGATTTGAAGAGCATAATTGGTGATTGGGGCATTATGAAGATCACTCTAAAGTTGGACGCAAAGCCTATTAAATAAAGGTTGTATCGTCTTAATCCTAAATATTAGGAAAAGGTTCACTAGAGGTGGATAAGATGCTGGAGGCAAGCATCATAGAACAAGTTGACGAATCTGATTGGGTGAGCCTAATGGTGGTTCATAAAAAGAAACAAAATGGTGAAATAAGGATTTTCATAGCTCTATAGAAGCTTAATCATTTGTGTGTCCATGACCAATTCCCAACACCGTTCACTGATGAAGTGTTAGACAATGTTGGAGGGCAGGAGGCCTATTCCTTCACTGACGGGTTTTCTAGGTATCATCAGATTAAGATCATGCCCAAGGATAGGAGGAAAACAACCTTCATGACAGAATGGGGCTGTTTTCTATACACTGTGATTCCGTTTGTACTCAAGAATGCACTTGCGATGTTTTCTCACGTAGTCATTGCAGCGTTCAAGGAGTTCATTCATAAGTTCCTGGAAGTGTACTTTGATGACTGGACAGTGTTCAGATTACTAAAGCGCCATGTAGAAAGCATGTACCTAATGTTAGATACCTCTCGCGGATACCAGATTGCGCTGAACTTGAAGAAATGTATATTCTATGTTCCCTTTGGAATCTTCCTAGGTCATGTGGTGTGCAAACAAGAGTTGATGGTGGACCCTACAAAGATTTCGGTGATAGTAAATGTGGAGGCCCCATGGAATGCTAAACAGTTGTGAGAAACGTTGGGACATATGGGATATTATAGATATTTTATCAAAGCATATTCTCAAATTACTGTGCCCATGGAGAAACTGTTGAAGAAGGAGGCAACATTCTGTTGGGATGAAGAATGTCAGCACAACTTTGATGTATTGAAAGAAAAGATGGTCATCGCACCGATCTTGGTATTCCCTGTTTGGAAAAATGAGTTTCATGTACATGTGGATGCCTCTCACATTTTGTTTGGTATAGTGCTAACACAGGTTGATGAAGGAGAAATGGACCATCCTATAGCCTTCGCGAGTAGAAATTTATCGAAGCCTTAGAAGAATTGTTCAATGACTGAATGAAATGCTAAGGTATATGAGTCAAAAGAAATATAGATGATGAATAATAAATAGATAAATAAATATGAGCTGAAAATTCCTTCTGCAATCTCTAGGGAATTAATATGTAGCTCTCAAGGTGATTTTCACATATTGAACTTGTTTTTCTAATGATATCCTAACACCAAATGCTTCACTTGACCCCCTATTTAAATTGATCGTTAATTTATTCTCTACTGGCAAGCATCCATTTTCCTATGAAACTATGAGAATTACACCATAGAATCACTTCAACTCGAGTCTCTTCTTTAAACCTTAGTGGAAACATTGAAAGATAACCACAGATCACTCCCCAGGGTACCCAACAACCTCAGTCATTCTTAAAGAGACATTTGGAGATAATATCTCAAAGCGAACATTGCATTTTTTGGCTTCAAGGAAAAAAGTGATTTTTCCTTTTACTTACAATCAATTCCTACTTTGACAATGTACTTATAATTAGAAACCTACAATAATTAGGGTTTTTCTTATGCCTCCTCTATGTCTAGATTTTCTTTTATACTCTTGGGGGATGAATTTTTATACTTTGTACTCATAAATGGTGCACCAAACTTTTCTCCCATAGTGGTAAATAGATATCTGCATCACCTTATCTCAAGAATTTCCTCAAGATCCAGGTCTAGTCAAGATTCCTAGTTATGAACGAATTTGGGGTTTTTAAACAACATTCAATAAAATTCTAATCCAAATTGCAGATGGAATTACAAATGCTCACATAGAATTCCCATTTAACACATGAAAATTTCATTGGCTCACCCACTTATTAGCATGCTAGATGGATACACAAATGTAAAACAACAAGGGAATTCTACAACAAATCCATATGAAATTTACCCATTTAACAATGGATTTCATGATATATCATGGATTAATATTCTATTTTCTGCATAGAATTCAAAGAGTCATTAATCTTTCTAATAGAATTTGTCCAAAAAAATGATTGCATGGGAATGGAAATGATTCAAAACCCTTCCAAATATGAACAAGTGAATTTATATGAAGGATATATCATTGAAGCAATTTCGGTACAAATGGGTACACATAGTTATGAAAGGAAAATGTAAATATTTTTTTCTAAAATATTTGAAATAGTAAAAAATTGTTGTACCCTAAGTGAGATCATGACAAAGAAGAAAAAAGGGCATATAATATATATTGCATCTTTAATTGATGTTTATTTTTATTGGGTACGATGAAATCATTTTATATTCATATTTACTTTTGAACTATTCCGTATAGTATACTTTGAATACTACCCAAAAATCTAGTAATTCTCAACTCTTGGAAACTATTGATGCAAGGTTGTAGATAGGTTTGAAATTTTACTTGTGGAATATTAAGTGACATGTCAAATGATAATCGTGGGAGCAAACCCTCAAGGAAAATGGATGTATTATCATACTTTCAAAAGCCTCCATAAAAAAATACACATTCTCTTCATGGTTCAATCTCCTTTGAACAATCTATTACTAAGAGAGATGATAAATCTTGTGGAAATGCATTTGATATCCATATGATCGATGAAAGAATAGGCTTATAAATTGATTACGTTGAGATAATTGCAGTTTCAATGGAAATTGGTGATGAAAATGTTAAATATTTTTGCTTGGAAGGTGACACAATCCATTCATAGAAAAGGAAAAAAGGCCAATGGACCATACGAAGATGATTCCAAGAATTGGGTTGCAAGTTTTCCATTTATTGAAGCAATACCTCCTACAAATGAGAATGATGTTTCCCAAGAAGTTAGATGTAATGCATGTAGTTCGAAAACTTGAAAGGCAGTGAAATTTCAGATGAAGCTAGATACAATACAAAAGCATGCAGGAAAGGTGTATGAAAAGAGAATTGTAAATGGTAAAGATAAATCTACTATCAGATGGAAATATTTTGAGGAATGCTGACATATCAAATATGAATAAGAATACAAAAAATATTTAATAAGTAAGAGGAAACTTGAGGCAAGTGGAGGAACCATCATATCTCTATTTGAAAAGACGATGGAAAGAAGTTTGTTATCCAAGGCGATATAATTAAGCACTGTATTTCACGTCTTATCTAAAGTTAATCCTATGACATATTATTCAAATAACATGAAATTTCTATCTTTTCATCAACTGTCAAAATTTCCATCTTCTCACTGGTCTGTAACTAGTGGTTGGGAATGGGAAAATTCTAGCTTTTTGGCATTGTCTTTAGATTAGGTTACAACTATAGATAATACTTCATGGATCTGCATGAGAATTTATATGGTTAATGACCATATTAGGCATTCCTATCTACTTGGCTTTAAAAATATGAGAGATAATTCTACAACTAAAAATATTTATGAACATGTTCTTAATAGTTTGAAGGAAAGTGGTCTGGATAATTTAATGATTGCAAAAAATTTGGTATGTGTTGGATCAGATTAGCAATCAATAATGCAAGGATAGAGGAATGGCCTTTGTGCTAGACTAAAACTATCAACTTCATCATATATGCTTAGCATTCAATGTATGGCTCATAGGATGAATCTTGCATTTAAAATAGTATGTAAGTTTCCATCAATTTCAAAAGTTGAAAATCTTGTACATGAGACTGATGCATACTTTTCTCATAGTCCTAAACGATATTTAGAGTTTCAACAATTTGCAGATGGTGTTATAGATGGAAAAAACTACTAAAATATGTTGATACAAGATTAATCTCATTAAATGGACCAACTCAAAGGCTATTTAGTGATTTCAATTATTTGGTAGGGTTGATGTATGAAAATCACTACAATGTAGACAATGCTCAAAAACTTGTTTTTCAACTAACTGATATAGAGACATTAATGACATTGGCTGGAATTCTTCTGATGATACAATAAATGAATGTCCTCATGACAATGTCTCAGAATTGCATAATGTATATTTCGGAATACACAAATGTGATAAATTCAGCATGACTTTCATTGGATAATTTGTATATGATGCCAAACCCTTTTACTGCTCTAAAGTTTACAAGTTCGACTAATATCATCAATATAGAAAATATTGAATGTATTTTTAATCTTGATGAAAAAGGGATACTATGTATTGCAGTGCATGGGTATATGGTTCCTTTTCATTATATTAGTAAGACAAGATGAATCACCAAATATTTCCTCATGTCAAGAGAACAATTTGATAATATTGTGATTTCGGTGAGATAAAATTTGATAGAAATTGCAAGATCACTATCATCAAAGATAAGAGAATTATTTCCTAGAGATGATTTGTTGGATTCCGTGTGTGTGGGATACCCTCAATATTGGAACCATTATCAATGTCCACAAACTTTAAAATTCGATTTCCAAAAGAGATTAAAATTTTTACTAGACCACTTTTGCAAGAAAGTCTCGATACATGGAGAACAAATTGAAGGTATTTTATATTCATCAAAATTGTATCAACAAGGTGATTTCTTTGGTGAAAAAATGTGGAAAAAATATCATTTTTTGGAAATTCCTAATGAAAATTGTGCTATAACAAGATTATGAACTACTTTAAGTGCTAGCCAATAGCTGCAATAAAAAATATCAAAATATTTCAAATTAGGATATGTTTGTCAAACCACAATTTTAGGATTAGTGGACGATGAGAGAATGTTTAGTACATTATCATTCTTGAAGTCATAGTTGAAGAAAAATCTTGATAAACATGTTGATACATGTCTAAGATTATATGTAACAAAGTATGGCATTAACACTTTTCCATATGAAAGAGCACTAACTCTTTGGTGATTAGATTGTGATAGATGGGGAGAAAACATTATAACAAATTTCTCTATTGAACTTGATAAAAAACATAATATTTCGGAGGCTTATAATGATAGTTCATTTGGATAATATCATGCTCACAATGTAGAAATGATGACAAAGATGAGAACTGGGAAATTGAAATGCCCTAGGACTCTTATTTTGGTATACATGTTCTGTTGATCATGCAAGATTACTATATGTCAAATTGAGGCAAAAATAGGTTCTATATTTTGTATTTTTCAATGTAACACTGCAACTAAATTTCTTTGATGCATGTTACTTTAATATTGATGTTTCATATTAAATCATTAGATTTTCTGTTCCTTATTTTTGATAGGAAATGGAGCCAGATTTGATGAGGTTGGGACCTATTTTTGTTAACATAGATAGTGTCCAACTAATATTAAATGATAAATAACTAATTTAACAAGACTAATTCAAAGCATCAATGTGCTCATTCAAGTACATGAAACTACCTTGATGTCTAGTTCTGATATCCTGGAAAATTTTAATGGTTTATATGTTTCTTTTGTTTGGGCCATTTTGTTGAGTTTTGAGTTTTGTTTTGGTCAAAGATTATGGTAGTCCCTTAAATGATTTTAGTTCTTAATTCATGCTTAGAGTAATAGATCTAGTTTTATAATTATTATTGTTTTTTTTAATATATTTGGTGGTTTGAAGAAAGTTGTTTTTATTTCCTTTCACTTTGTGGGATGACTTTAGCATCTTCACTTTTAGAATCTAGTAGACTACAATGTTTATTTTATATTTTCTTGGAAAATACTTATTGATATTTGGAAAGGGAAATGATCCATGGGTAGCTAACCAAAGAGAAAAATGGTTTATGTAGTAGGTTCATATGCATTTGTCATAGAAGACCTATTGACATGAGACTGACATTATTTTTTATAGACTTGTCAGTCATTTGTTAGCCATGTTTTCAAGTCTTTCAGGTACTAATTTGTTCGGGTCCCCACATGTCCTTAGGACCATTAAGAGATGAGATCACATGATTCAGTCCAACTCATGCCCTGAATCTACTTTCTAGCTATTGACGTAAGTATTTTGTTACCCCTTATTATCACTAACAAAATTCTACCATAACATAACCCAACTTGAGGACAACACTTCTCATCTTTTTTTTACATAAATGCTCTATGAATCTCCCTACTATACTTTCCCAGGACCAACGTCCCTTCTTAGTAGGTATCTCCACCATACCACTAATCTCATAATAGACAGACACTAGTAACTACCACATTCTATAAATCTCTTTAGTCTTAGTTACTGGAGTCCCTGTCACACTCAACCAATACAGTCTTGGAGGTTTTTTTTTTTTTGTGTGTGTCTTTAACATTAGCACCATCATGTATTTCAACATTTGTGGGTAGTGAGAAATGGTTACTTTGACACAACACTAGCAACTCAAATGGTATTGATTACAATAATGTGGCATTAAATATCCCAGAAGGAGTTATTGATTTGTATTCATTGTGTGAAGGTTGATTAAACTGGCATTGAATTGCTTCCTATCGATTAGTTTTCATATTTAGTATTTAGTGTCTTTCATGATCATGTTATATTTTTGAAAAGTTCAATTTTTGTCAGAGATATATTTTTGTTGGGATATGAAAAGGATTATATTAGGGGTCTAAGTGGTTAGCTGTTAAGATTTATAAAGGGTGTGATTTTATATTCGTATTGGAAATGAAGTTGGATTTGATCTATGACTTGAGATGAAGACGGATTTGATGAAGCTAGGACCTATTTATTTTCACATAGATAGTGTCCTAGTATTAAATGATAAATAAATAATTTAGGAAGTGTAACGCTAATAAAAAATGGGCTTATTCAAGTACATGAAATTGCGTTAATGTCTAGCTTTGATATCTTAGAAAATTTTAGTGGTTTATTTGCTACTTGTTTAGAGTATCTTGTTGAGTTTGAAATTTTTGGTTTGTTTCGCTTAAAGATTTTTTTATTCCACTGAATGCTTATAGTTTTCATTTCATGCATAGATCGATAGATCAAGTTTTATTTTTATAATTATTATTGTTTTCTTTATATTTTTGGTGGTTTTAGGAAAGATATTTTATTTCCTTTCACTTTGTGGTATGCTTTCAACATCTTCACCTATTAGAATATAGTAAAATATTATTATTATTTTATATTTTCTTGGAAAATAATTACTGATATTTGGAAAGGTAAATAATCCCTAGGCAGCTAAGCGAAGATAAAAATGGTCTATGTACTAGGTTCCTGGGCAGTCATCATAGGATACCTATTGGCATGAGACCAACATTCTTTTTATGAAATTACACTTTTGATGCCAAGGTGGAGATGAGTTTGTTGACCTAGAAAGAGTAGTGATAGCTGATCATAATGCTAAGGAGATTAGAATGTTGGTTTCAAAAGAAGGATTGCGAATTTTTTTTGAACTAGTGCTTATTTCGGTCATATTAACTACCAAATTTGTGTCTTGTTGATTTTTTACATTTGTCATTACCTTGTGTAGAGTTGATTTGAAGAGCCTGATGTTAGAGCGAGAAGACTCTCTACAAACAACAAGGGCTAGTTTGGCTCTGATGACCAATGCTTGGAGGGCACTATATTTTCTTTGTGTTGCAGAGTATCTTCTCTTGAAGCATCAACATATATAGTGGTATGGCCATAACATCACTTAATTTGATCCTCATTACTCTTTCATAATTTTTCCATGTGTATGAGTGGTCGCATGCTAGTACGAAGGTTCAAGAAAATCTTCTAGTAGTGGTGCATTCAGTATCTAGAGAATCTGCTAAAATTTATGGTCATGAGATTGGCCTTGCATAGCTCAGGGTGAAAACTAAACCTAGACTTGATAAATTTATGTATAATGAATGTGTATTGATGGTTTCCATAGAAACTCTTCTGAATTGGGAAGAGAACAATATTCCTTCTTATGCACATAGAAAGATTCCTATTTTTCTTCTTTCTACAACTGGCCTCTGCAAACTACCAATTTTTTATGCAAAGTGGATTTTGGACAAGGCATGAGAAATATAGGTGTCATATCCATTTGTGTTAGAGGAGTTGGGTAAGGGTTATTACTGGGGTAGAATAGGCCTATTATGGATCATTGGCTATTAATTACAACATGGATAAGAAAGGTAATATACATGGGCACAAAAAAATTGGCGTACTTAACTTAGGTGGTTCCTCAATGGAAGTTACTTTTGAGCCCGAGGAAGA
This sequence comes from Pinus tabuliformis, assembly GCA_031772625.1. NCBI lineage: Eukaryota > Viridiplantae > Streptophyta > Pinopsida > Pinales > Pinaceae > Pinus > Pinus tabuliformis. Next base: position 1,312,605,091 of record CM062804.1, read on the forward strand.
GACAAAAGGTGAATATGATGTGAAGTTAAACATTGGGTAAGTGGAGCACCGACTTTATGCATATTCACTTCTAGCTTATGGTTTGAATAATTCCTTTGAGAAGTCAATCATGCTCCTACACAAGAAGCTTTCAGAGAGGAGCCATGAAGAACTGCACTATTTCATGAATCAAATGAATTGGAATATTAAACAACCGTGTTTGCAAGCTTGTTACAGACAATCGTATCATTTTTGTAAATGTTATCCACATCAATATGGAAGTTTTCTAAATAGTAGGAGGATTACAAGGAAAGAAATTTTTGGAACAAAGATTGAGTTGGTTGGTGACTTTAACTAGGCATACTATTAAGCACTAGCTAAATCCACCATTAATGCCTCTTTATGGTCACATTTATTTGTAGCTAGAAATTGTGAGCAGTAACCTTGTTCCCTTAAAAAGAATCATCCACTAGATGGGAGTTTTTATGCACTGTCTGGATTCTTTTTTGTCTACAAATTTTATAATATGTCTTTTGTTGCCACCTATCATGACATATTATAGAAATGTGAGCATTTTTGTTCAAAAACATGGAAATATTCTCAAGCAAGTGTAGTTCCACAACCATTTTGAGAAGAGTATTGTTTTTGTGTAGTATATATAGTAGCACTCCTTACATATGGGTTGCAACTTGTATTTAAACGATGAGAAAACAATTGTTGGATCTAGGAGCATAACATTGACATTAGGTGTGGCTCTACTAGAAGTTACATAACCTTTGTCAACCGATGAGATTTTGATAATCCAACACCGACCTATTCCCGACATAAGATATATTGGGAATCTTCTATGATTTTGATGAAAATGCAAAAGATAGTTGAAGGTTTCCAGGGTTGTGATGTGAAAAATGTGGGGCTCGCTATGCCTACCTATTTTAACACTTCCCAGAGGAGGGCTACCAAATATGTGACAAATTTTGTTGGTATTAGTGTTATGAAAATTATTAATGAACCCACCACTATAACTATAGGAAATGGATTTCACATAGATGTTTATTCTTCTAATAAAAATAAGAGAAACCTAGCTTTTAACATAGGTGGAGGAAACTTCGACAACTCCATTATTAAATGTTCATGGTGGTAAATTTGCGATGAATGAAAATATATTCTTCAGTGGTTGTGTTCAAAAATTAGAAAGAAAAATCAAGAAGTAGTTGAGCATGAGTTCCATAACACTTTGGAGACTTCATTCAAAATGTGAGAAGGAAAATACAATTCTATCCTTCACAGTGGAGAATGATAGATATTGATTGTCTCTACAAAGGATTATATTTTAACATCACTATCACAATGCCCATGTTTGAAGAGCTCAACACTAATTTGTTTGGAAATTCCATGCAAATAGTGAAGATATGTCTAGAAGGCGCTAAGATAAACATAGAGAAAATCTACAATGTTGTATTGGAACAGCAAGATATTCTTTTTGGATCTTCTTTGTGCTACCTTTTGTGGTTTTCTTCGATAAGGTGGTCATGTTGTGATAGGAAATATAGCTAATGGAAGTGTCCTTACTCTGACATTCAATCCAAACTAACTGTCTAGCAGTTATGTGCTGAGATCTACTTCATTGCTTAATTTGGCATAGGTGAATACTCTACTTTTCATGTTCTTGTTTCTTGAGTTAATGTATTTTCCAAAGGGATTCCAAATTATTTCACAGACTTCTTCATTACAAATATGGAGTGGGAGATTTTGGAAGTGTTTCCCACACTGGTGTGGTGGTGACAAACATTTGCTAGAATGTATTCTGGAGATCGTGGCTTCAAGAAGAGTCCCGCTCTTTCCTAAAACTAAGATCTTTTGCTAAGAATTTGTCTCTCTCCTTTGAAGTTTTGAGATAAAATAGAAAGAAATCATCTAGCACAGAAATTAATGTAATAATTCTAGCCCACTATTTGGCTATTTTTTTATTACAATATATCCATTTTTCTATATTTTGTTGACTTTGTAGACGTATATGCATTCTATGTAATGATGGAGCTTGTTTCTAGCTTTGTTCTAAGGTGATTATAATTATTTTTATTTTCCAATTTATCTATACTATATAGTGAGTCATAAATATTGATCACAAAAATGTAGTACACCAACCAGTTGTGGTAAAAACATAACCCCCCCATTATTGACTTGCTCAACTCAAATAATGGGGACCCTTTCTATTAAAATTTTGGCTAAACACCTTTTTGGATTTTTTTTATTTAGTTGATTGCCCTACGCTTTTGTTAATTTTTCATTTTCTTTGGATTCTTGTTTTGATTGCTTTGTTAGAATCGATTTTTTATAAGCTTCTCATTGACGCTTGTTTCGCCTCATTTGGTCAACTGGTTTGAAAATGGCACTCCTTTGAAATTCTGATTATTTATGTAGCCTCGGTTAAAAATGCATAAAATGTACAATATTGCATTTTGTAAATAAATTAGTTCAATAACGCATTCATTTTAAATATTAATCCATAGCGAGTTTTTACTAACATTTTTCCATTTTCAGTTATGTAGCCAAATTATTAAGCATCGGGATTTAAGAAATTCACTCCAATTTCCAAATCAAATCCTAATCTCGAAAACCCAAACATTCAAGTGGCTATAGTTTAGATAATTTCACAACTTAATTAAATTTCATTAAAATAAAACCAAAATGATATTAAATCTTAATTTAATTAAATTTAATTAATATATAATTAATTTAATTAAATTAAAATTTAATATATATAAAAAAATAATATATAAAATAAAACTTAATCGCATTGGGGATTTATATCAACGCATATCATTCCATACTCCCGATACCTCCATACCTCCGATCTCCGATACATCCATATCCCCGATTGCCGAGAAGCTTAAGTCAAAAGGCAATAAACATTTATTTGAATGCATCGCATCGGGAGTTTTCATATGTCACAAGTTTATCAAACCCCGATAGCCCTCATTCTCCCGATCCGATTTGCCGATAAGCACAAGTCAAAGGGGCATTCAAAGTCATAAAACAAATACGATTTTGGTTTTAAAGGTTTTGAACTCACTCATACGTATGAGTGAAATGGAGTGAATAAAGGTAGGGGTATTTAATATTAAAATTAATATTTTGTAATAATAAATTTTATATTAATTAATTTAATTAATATTAAAATTTAATTAAGTTAATTAAATTAAAATTTAATTATTATTTAGATTAATTAGGTTATAAATAATTAATTATATTAATTAACTAGATTAATTTGTTAATTATATTAGTTAATTATAATAGTTAGATAGATATTAATTAATAAATAGTTTACTAACAATTAGTTAAGTTTATAATTAGCAATTAAATTAGAATTAATTAGAGACTAATTTAGGATTAGTTTTTAATTACAATATTTTTAGCCCAGCAACATAATTTCCAGATTCATGCCAGATTTGACCCATCAACTTTGGAGGCTCATAAATTGAGTTATACTTGGCCAAATGAGGCCTAGGATGGCTCATTGGAGAGAGAAAATCAAGGAGAACATTTTTGAGGAGGTTTCACTAACAGATTTAATCATTTATTGGGTCAAAAATCAGGCAGAAGATCAAGCTCTGAAGTTTCAAAACAAAATCAATTTTCTGAGTTATTTTCTTTATTTTCATTTGTCCAAAGCTTCTTCTAATTGCAGATCCATTGATTAATAATATCCGTGGCCAATCAAACCATCCGATGCATCAATAGAAAGCTTATATTTTATTTTCAATTATTTATTTAAATAGAATTTGATTGGATTTAATTGAAATGATATTTTGATTGCATCTTAATTTATTTTGATTTATTTTGCAGGAAAACAGTCGAAGAAATATGGAGAAAAGAATCTCAATCAATGAGAATGCTCCAGCAATTGAAGATCAGGATTTTTGAGCAAATAAAATTGGATTTGACAGATTTCTCTTCAATAAACTCTCCTCTCAAGAATTCCTTCACAAATATTATAAATAGTAGATTGCATAATGTAATTAGTGGCTGCTCTCCTCTGCAATTTTAGACTTCTAAAAGCACTACTGTAATAGGAGTTTAGAGTTGTAGGAGAGAGGAGAGAAAATCTCAGATCTGGGGATTATTGAGGTTTTTCTTCTACATTCTGAGTTATGTATAATGAACAGAGTTTGCACTACTGTAGCTCTGGCTTTGAAAGCAGAAGCTCAGGCATTGTAAAGGACTATTAGAGACCAGAGCTGGAAAAATGGATTCAATAAATTGGTATTTTGAATACTATTATTTTAAATGATGGTTTCATTTTTGATGATAGGAATGTCTCAACTTACTTTCATATTTGTGCACTTTTGTCGGTATGGGTAATTTGTCTCTATTTTTTTTATTATGTATCTCTGCTCTTATGGATTAATTTCTGATTTCTGAGTAACTATTTACTCAGAACCTGTCTTATTAGAACTGATTTATTGAATGGTAATGTGTTGAGAACTATTTCCACATATTATTGTTTAATTATTAGATTTACTAATTTGATAATCAATATCATTTATGTGAACTACTTCTTGAGTGTTGTTGGTTTATTATTTCAGTTAAAAGGTCTCAATAGGATGTGTTTTGGTAACCATAATATCAGTTAATTGAACTACTTCATTAACTTGATATTCATTATAAACAAGACATATTTTAATATCAATACTTTAATTATCTTGCTCTTAGTTGGGTTAGATCTATATCTGCCTAATTAATATAGGATTTAGATTAGTTTCTTTTGCTTGCATTATAGAATAAGCTTGCATTTAGAGTAAATTCTACATTCTTTTAAGTCCTCTCCTCAAAGAGGCAAAATTTTAGTTGTGGCTTGGCTGAACCCAAATCAGCTTAAGGTCATTCTCTTGCCTGATCAGCAAGAAGAAGTGATCTAATATCCCTGTCTATTAGTAGTTAAAGATAGATCATAAACCAATAGAAACAGGGAGAAGGTAACTGGACCTAGTTAAACCAGTCGGAGCCACCACACCAACGGAAAAGGAGCTGCTTTAAGGTCCAGACCAGGTGGTTATCCCCCATTGTTGTTGTAGCGATTTTCGAGGCATCAACATTTTTGGCACTAGAAGGAGGGCCTGATATTTTTTGCCTATTAGAGTCTTTTCAATATTACCATTTTATTTAATCACAATGGTTCCTCTTAAGCTTCCAATTTGGAGTTGCATCCATGGACGTGCATCCTCCAATACTCCACCCGAAGTGGTAAGACTCTTGGCTTAGGCAAATTTTAATGGTAAGAGAAATTCTTCTTCTTTTAACCATGTTTTTCAATTTATTCAAAATGTTTCAAATTATGATTTTTAAGGAATTGATGAAGGCATTTTATGCATAATTTTTACTCTCACATTTGTGGCAAGAGCCAGAAACTGGTGTAGAACTGTTCCGGTTGCCTCAATCCACAACTGGGATCAATTTGTTAAATTTTCCTTTGTAAATTTGATGGCTATGATTATGAACAGGTATGTGAAGAAATTGAATATCTACGAAGGTTTAAAAATGAGTCCGTTAATGATTTTAATATTCGATTTCACTTAAATTGTTTAAGATTTAAAGTTGAAGATAAACCTACGGAAGAAGAATCATTAGATTGGATTGAATATATTTGTTCTCTTCCACCCATTCCCAATCAATATGAAATTAATTCAAGCTTTGTTTCATCATCTTCTAATATAAATGAGAATTCCAATATGGATGTGCAAATAAATTGTGATGAAATAGTATCACAAAGCTCGGAAAAGATTTCTAATCAAATGCAAGAAGACAACAACAATAATTTTGGAGAAATAGCTGCTTTGGAATCTGAAAATTACTCTGCGGTCAATTCAGAAAATCAGATCGCAAATCAACAAGTACAAGCAGCAATCAAAGTAAATAATAACACGCAACCTGTTGTACAAATTTCTGAATTTTTCCATGATGAGCAAATGCCGAAATGAGAGCAGCAAAGCAGCCTTCTTCAAGAAAGCATGAGTATGCAAAGGAATGATCTGCAATCTGAAATTTACAATGAGCATAATGCACAAGAGTTCTCAAATAGAGACACTTTTAAATACATTGTTTCAAGCTCACATTTTTCCCTTTATCCTGATATTTTTAATGATGATAATTTTTTCCCTCTTGGTATTAATGATATTTCAGAAAATATAGAGGCTGATCTAAATGAATTACCATTAAGTTTTTATCAAGATAGAGAAGCAATTAATGATCATTCTTTTGCCACTAATGAAGATGAAATTCTTGTTCCACCTTGTTTGGATATATTGGATGAGATAGAAGGGAATTGTAGAGAATATTGTGAAGTCATTTATGATAATTACTCTGACATTGAGGATATTGATTTCAATTTTTCCCAAGAAAATCCTCATGATAAAATTCAAATAACATTTGAGAATGAGGAACGCTTCAATTTAGGAATTATCCCAACTAATCCTCATTTTAGAGCAGCAAATTATCTTCATGATTTCACTATTCAAGGAAACATCCCAATTTATGACTCATATCATGATCAAACTCTCATCCCTACTCATAATCATAATTCGTTTTCCAGTTCACAAGTTGGAATTCGAAATTACTCAAATTCCATAATTCTGACCAATTCTTGTGAAAAGGAAATCATTTCAAAACGATCCCAATTGTGCTGTAACATTAGTTGTACAAATAGTGATTTCATTTTAGTTTTTATTTCACACTTATTTTATTTAAATTTAGATTTATTTTTTGATTTTATTTTTCAGAATTTTAACACTTTATGCTTCCATATTGAGCACTTTACTGTCAAACACTCAATTGATGAATTGCTTTATTGGGAAATTGAAGTTTCATGTTATAACCATGAACATCAAAAGTTGTTAACATGCCAATATCAATTGATGTTCATTTCTTATCAAAAGCTTCTATTTCCTCAAAGACAATCTCAACTAGAGGATATATTTTTACAATCTGGCCAGCATTTTAATTCAGTTAATAATTTTCAATTGTATTTAACAAATTTCCATTTATTTTTCATTAATTCATTTGGAAAATATTTGGAAATTTTTCCCTCAAAGAAGATTGTTAATAATTTAACATTTGTATATAACACTAACGATTTTTTCCAGGCCTTTGAATTTAAAACCTCATCTTCATAATCTGGCCTGTTATTTCTTCCTTCGAATATTTCCCAATCCTTAATAGAAATCCATCCAGATTTCTATGATCCAATTGGTATTCAATTGGAAAGGAAATTTCAAGAGAAGGAGATTTTAAATAAGTTACTAACAATCACTGTACATTTTGATTTCATATTTAATTTTCTTAGTTCAATAGGATTTCTATTTTTGTTACTAACATTTGAACTGTACATACATGCAAGAATTAAAATGAGAAAATGGTTACACTGGAAATATGACTATACCTAGTCATTTTCATGTATATGGTTAGAATAGGAGTAGAATTAATTTAGTTAGTTTGTTGTATGTAGTTAATTTATTTTCAACAATTCTGTAGATATACATAAAATAAAGCAATCAACCATTTTCATACATGTTCAGTGAAAACATTTTCTCCTTATCAGAAAGTTTTAATTATTGTTTTCTTTTTTTTAATTTCTTACAGCAATACCTCTACTCTGCGTATTCTGAATAATCTCTTGATTAAATTCAATTAAGGTTGCACTTGGCATCGATCGCCTCAAAACCACTTTTCTTTATTTCGAGATTTCCTTCTAAGATTTTCTTTTGAAATTTATATGGTAAGGATTTGAGGATATAAAAGCTTCATGATCCCATTGTCCCATAAAATGTATGACTGTCTATGATAAGCTTAATTCTAATTCAATCATTATTAGTCAGTATAACCTTTCACGATAATCATATGAAGTTCATATTATCTTCCTTGGAATTTTCTAAAACTGACCTTAAGGATGTCCATTTTGCTGAGTGCACACATTCAAATCTGTTTTAATTTTTTTCCACAATTAGTGGCTTTATCCCATTCTGATCTTTAGTTGAATATTTGATGCTGCAATACGCATCATATTCATTTACTAAAGGCATTATTGAACAATCGCTATAACAATACAGATTCTTCTCAAGTTATTCAGAATAAGCAGAGGTAATAAATTGTTGTTTTTTTTTTCTCCATTAAGACTAACCTAAGTACCCACGGGGGATTTGAACCGGTGACCTATCGCAAGGAGTGCATTAACAGTGCACCCAATCACCGTCAATCCAAAGCCCCGTGGGCTCTTGTTAGGGAAGCCTATTTTTATATTTATTTCTGGTAAATTATATATTTCCTGAAGATGAATAATTGATTTCATTCAGCTTGATTGCCCACTCTAATTTAGAATAAATAATGAGACGATTTTGAACAAAGTTAAAATTTTAATTGAAGGAAGGATTTGAAGATTTATGAGGTAAAATCTACAGACAATTTCCTTCTAGGGACGCATTTGCAAGTTCGTTCTCATCTCCTATTAGTTTCTCTTTTCCTTAGTTTATTTTTGATTTGTGTTTTGTTTTATTTGCAGGTTTTTATTTCTTTTCAAAACATAAAGTAAGCAGTAAACCCATTTCAAATTTACAACAGGTTCAGGGAAATTTTACTTTTGATTCATTGGAATTCAAGCATTTTTTAACTTTTCTTTTATTCAATTAGAAAATCCAATTGAAATTTCAAGGAATATCAATTAGGTTTTCTAATTGAATAAAAGAAAAGTTAAAAAATGCTTAAATTCTAATGAATCAAAAGTAAAATTTCCTGGAACCTGTTGTAAATTTGAAATGGGTTTACTACTTACTTTATGTTTTGAAAAGAAATAAAAACCTGCAAATAAAACAAAACACAAATCAAAAATAAACTAAGGAAAAGAGAAACTAATAGGAGATGAGAATGAACTTGCAAATGTGTACCTAGAAGGAAATTGTCTATAGATTTTACCTCATAAATCTTCAAATCCTTCCTTCGATTAAAATTTTAACTTTGTTCAAAATCATCTCATTATTTATTCTAAATTAGAGTGGGCAATCAAGCTGAAGGAAATCAATTATTCATGTTCAGGAAATATATAATTTACCAGAAATAAATATAAAAATAGGCTTCCCTTTTGAATTGAAACAAAAATTTATTACCTCTGCTTATTCTGAATAACTTGAGAAGAATCTGTATTGTTATAGCGACTATTCAATAATGCCTTTAGTAAATGAATATGATGCATATTGCAGCATCAAATATTCAACTAAAGATTAGAATGGGATAAAGCTACTAATTGTGGAAAAATATTAAAACAGATTTGAATGTGTGCACTCAACAAAATAGACATCCTTAAGGTCAGTTTTAGCAAATTTCAAGGAAGATAATATGAACTTCATATGATTACCGTGAAAGGTTATACTGACTAATAATGATTGAATTAGAATTAAGCTTATCATAGACAGTCATACATTTTATGGGACAATGGGATCATGAAGCTTTTATATCCTCAAATCCTACCATATAAATTTCAAAAGAAAATCTTAGAAGGAAATCTCGAAATAAAGAAAAGTGGTTTTGAGGCGATCGATGCCAAGTGCAACCTTAATTGAATTTAATCAAGAGATTATTCAGAATACGCAAAGTAGAGGTATTGCTGTAAGAAATTAAAAAAAGGAAAACAATAATTAAAACTTTCTGATAAGGAGAAAATGTTTTCACTGAACATGTATGAAAATGGCTGATTGCTTTGTTTTATTTATATTTACAGAATTGTTGAAAATAAATTAACTACATAAAACAAACTAACTAAATTAATTCTACTCCTATTCTAACCATATACATGAAAATGACTAGGTATATTCATATTTCTAGTCTAACCATTTTCTCATTTTAATTCCTGCATGTATGTATAGTTCAAATGTTAGTAATAAAAATAGAAATCCTATTGAACTAAGAAAATTAAATATGAAATCAAAATATACAGTGATTGTTAGTAACTTATTTAAAATCTCCTTCTCTTGAAATTTCCTTTCTAATTGAATACCAATTGGATCATAGAAACCTGGATGGATTTCTATTAAGGATTGGGAAATATTCAAAGGAAGAGATAGCAGGCCAGATTGTCAAGATGAGGTTTTAAATTCAAAGGCCTAGAAAAAATCGTTAGTGTTATATACAAATGTTAAATTATTAACAATCTTCTTTGAGGAAAAAATTTCCAAATATTTTCCAAATGAATTAATGAAAAATGAATGGAAATCTGTTAAATACAATTGAAAATTATTAAGTGAATTAAAATGCTGGCTAGATTGTAAAAATATATCGTCTAGTTGAGATTGTCTTTGAGGAAATAGAAGCTTTTGATAAGAAATGAACATCAATTGATATTGACATGTTAACAACTTTTGATGTTCATGGTTATAACATGAAACTTCAATTTCCCAATAAAGCAATTCATCAATTGAGTGTTTGACATTAAAGTGCTCAATATGGCAGCATAAAGTGTTAAAATTATGAAAAGTAAAATCAAAAAATAAATATAAATTTAAACAAAATAAGTGTGAAATAAAAACTAAAATGAAATCACTATTTGTACAACTAATGTTACAGCACAATTGAGATCGTTTTGAAATGATTTCTTTTTCACAAGAATTCGCCAGAATTATGGAATTTGAGTAATTTCGAATTCCAACTTGTGAACTGGAAAACGAATTATGATTATGAGTAGGGATGAGAGTTTGATCATGATATGGGTCATAAATTGGGATGTTTCCTTGAATAGTGAAATCATGAAGATAATTTGCTGCTCTAAAATGAGGATTAGTTGGGATAATTACTAAATTGAAGCGTTCCTCATTCTCAGATGTTATTTGAATTTTATCATGAGGAGTTTCCTGGGAAAAATTGAAATCAACATCCTCAATGTCAGAGTAATTATCATAAATGACTTCACAATATTCTCTACAACTCCCTTCTATCTCATCCAATATATCCAAACAAGGCGGAACAAGAATTTCATGTTCATTAGTGGCAAAAGAATGATCATTAATTGCTTCTCTATCTTGATAAAAACTTAATGGTAATTCATTTAGATCAGCCTCTGTATTTTCTGAAATATCATCAATACCAAGAGGGACAAAATTATCATCATTAAAAATACCAAGATAAAGGGAAAAATGTGAACCTGAAACAATGTATTTAAAAGTGTCTCTATTTGAAAACTCTTGTGCATTATGCTCATTGTAAATTTCAGATTGCAGATCATTCCTTTGCGTACTCATGCTTTCTTGAAGAGGGCTGCTTTGCTACTCTGATTTCGGCATTTGCTCATCATGGAAAATTTGAGAAATTTGTACAACAGGTTGCGTGTTATTATTTACTTTGATTGCTTCTTGTACTTGTTGATTTGCGATCTGATTTTCTGAATTGACTGCAGAGTAATTTTCAGATTCCAAAGCAGCTATTTCTCCAAAATTGTTGTTGTTGTCTTCTTGCATTTGATTAGAAATATTTTCCAAGCTTTGTGAAACCATTTCATCACAATTTATTTGCACATCCATATTGGAATTCTCATTTATATTAGAAGAGGATGAAACAAAGCTTAAATTAATTTCATATGGATTGAGAATGGGTGGAAGAGAACAAATATATTTAAACCAATCTAATGATTCTTCTTCCATAGGTTTATCTTCAACTTTAAATCTTAAACAATTTAAGTGAAATCGAATATTAAAATCATTAACGGACTCATTTTCAAACCTTCGTAGATATTCAATTTCTTCACATACCTGTTCATAATCATAGTCGTCAAACTTACAAAGGAAAATTGTAACAAATTGATCCCAGCTGTGGATTGAGGCAACTAGAAGAGTTCTACACCAGCTCCTGGCTCTTGCCACAAATGTGAGAGTAAAAATTCTGCATAAAATGCCTTCATCAATTCCTTGAAAACCATAATTTGAAACATTTTGAATAAATTGAAAAACATGGTTAAAAGTAGAAGAATTTCTCTTACCATTAAACTTTGCCTGAGCCAAGACCCTTAACACTTCGGGTGGAGTATTGGAGAATACACGTCCATGGATGCAACTCCAAATTGGAAGCTTAAGAGGAGCCATCGTGATTAAATAAAATGTTAATATTGAAAAGACTCTAATAGACAAAAAATCTCAGGCCCTCCTTCTAGCGCCAAAAATGTTGATACCTCGAAAATCACTGCAACAACAATGGGGGATAACCACCTGGTCCGGACCTTAAGGCAGCTCCTTTTCTGTTTGGTGTGGTGGCTACGACTGGTTTAACTAGGTCCAGTTACCATCTCCCTATTGCTATTGGTTTATGATATATCTTTAGCTACCAATAGACAGGGATATCAGATCACTTCTTCTTGTTAATCAGGCAAGAGAATGACCCTTAAGCTGATTTGGGTTCGGCCAAGCCACAACTAAAATTTTGCCTCTTTGAGGAGAGGACTTAAAAGAATGTAGAATTTACTCTAAATGCAAGCTTATTCTATAATGCAAGAAAAAGAAACTAATCTAAATCCTATCTTAATTAGGCAGATATAGATCTAACCCAACTAAGAGCAAGATAATTAAAGTATTGGGATTAAAATGTGTCTTGTTTATAATGAATATCAAGTTAATAAAGTAGTTCAATTAACTGATATTATGATTACCAAAAAACATCCTATTGAGACCTTTTAACTGAAATAATAAACCAACAACACTCAGGAAGTAGTTCACATAAACGATATTGATTATCAAATCAATAAATCTAATAATTAAACAATAATATGTGGAAATAGTTCTCAACACATTACCATTCAATAAATCAATTTTCATAAGACAGCTTTCTGAGTAAATAGTTACTCAGAAATCATAAATTAATCCATAAGAGCAGAGATACATAATAACAAAAATAGAGACAAATTACCCATATCGACAAAAGTGCACGAATATGAAAGTAAGTTGAGACATTCCTGTCATAAAAAATGAAACCAACATTTAAAATAATAGTATTCGAAATACCAATTTATTGAATCCATTTCTCCAACTCCGGTCTCTAATAGTCCTTTACAATGCCGGAGCTTCTGCTTTCAAAACTAGAGCTACAGTAGTGCAAACTCTGTTCATTATACATAACCCAGATTGTAGAAGAAAAACCTCAATAATCTCCAGATTTGAGATTTTCTCTCCTCTCTCCTACAACTCTAAATTCCTATTACAGTAGTGCTTTTAGAAGTCTAAAATTGCAGAGGAGAGCAGCCACTAATTACATTATGCAATCTACTATTTATAATATTTGTGAAGGAATTCTTGAGAGGAGAGTTTATTGAAGAGAAATCTGTCAAATCCAATTTTATTTGCTCAAAAATCTTGATCTTCAATTGCTGGAGCATTCTCATTGATTGAGATTCTTTTCTCCATATTTCTTCCATTGTTTTCCTGCAAAAGAAATCAAAATAAATTAAGATGCAATCAAAATATCATTTCTGGCAATTAAATCCAATCAAATTCTATTTAAATAAATAATTGAAAATAAAATATAATCTTTCTATTGATGCATGGGATGGTTTGATTGGCCAAGGATATTATTAACCAATGGATCTGCAATTATAAGAGGCTTTGAACAAATGAAAATGAAGAAAATAACTCAGAAAATTGATTTTGTTTTCAAAATTCGGAGCTTGATCTTCTGCCTGATTTTTAACCCAATAAATGATTAAAGCTGTTAGTGAAACCTCCTAAAAATGTTCTCCTTGATTTTCTCTTTCCAATGAGCCGTCATAGGCCTCATTTGGCCAAGTATAACTCAATCTATGAGCCTCCAAAGTTGATGGGTCAAATCTGGCATGAATCTGTAAATTTTGTTGTTGGGCTAAAAATATTGTAATTAAAAACTAATCCTAAATTAGTCTCTAATTAATTCTAATTTAATTGCTAATTATAAACTAAACTAATTGTTAGTAAACTATTTATTAATTAATATCTAACTAAATATTATAATTAACTAATATAATTAACAAATTAATCTAATTAATTATATAATTAATTATTTATAACCTAATTAATCTAAATAATAATTACATTTTAATTTAATTAACTTAATTAAATTTTAATATTAATTAAATTAATTAATATAAAATTTATTATTACAAAATATTAATTTTAATATTAAATACCCCTACCCTTATTCACTCCATTTCACTCATTCGTATGAGTGAGTTCAAAACCTTTAAAACCAAAATTGTATTTTCTTTATGACTTTGAATGCCCCTTTGACATGTGCTTATTGGCAAATCAGATCGGGAGAATGAGTGCTATCGGGGTTTGATAAACTTGTGACATATGAAAACTCTCGATGCAATGCATTCAAATAAATGTTTATTGCCTTTTGACTTAAGCTTCTCGGTGATCGGGGATATGGATGTATCGGGGATCGGAGGTATGGAGGTATCGGGGGTATGGAATGATATGCGCCGATATAAATCCCCGATGCGATTAAGTTTTATTTTATATATATATTTTTTATATATTAAATTTTAATTTAATTAAATTAATTATATATTAATTAAATTAAGATTTAATATAATTTTGGTTTTATTTTAATGAAATTTAATTAAGTTGTGAAATTATCTAAACTACAGCCACTTGGAAAAATAAAAATAATAAAAATAAACTACAGCCACTTGAATGTTTGGGTTTTCGAGATTAGGATTTGATTTGGAAATTGGAGTGAATTTCTTAAATCCCGATGCTTAATAATTTGGCTGCATAACTAAAAATGGAAAAATGTTAGTAAAAATTCACTATGGATTAATATTTAAAATGAATGCGTTATTGAACTAATTTATTTACAAAATGCAATATTGTACATTTTATGCATTTTTAACCCAGGCTACATAAATAATCAGACTTTCAAAGGAGTGCCATTTTCAAACCAGTTGACCAAATGAGGCAAAACAAGCGTCAATGGGAAGCTTATAAAAAATCGATTCTAACAAAGCAATCAAAACAAGAATCCAAAGAAAATGAAAAATTAACAAAAGTGTAGGGCAATCAACTAAACAAAAAAATCCAAAAAGGTGTTTAGCCAAAATTTTAATAGAAAGGGTCCCCATTATTTGAGTTGAGCAAGTCAATAATGGGGGGGTTGTGTTTTCACCACAACACAACCTCAGATGAAAACTGACATACTTGAAATTATTGTAATCTTCCATAGGCAATCTAGACCAAAAGCCGTGGTTTCAGAAATTGGTGCAATCAATGATCTGTGTAGGAATTTAAGGAAAAGTATTTAGGCCACAATGAAGGTTGTGGGTCCACTGGAGGTTGGTTGGAACATGTCTCTCCAAAATTCCTTAAGGCATGTTGGGCCTTTGGCCTTGATAAGGGAACATCGTACTCATGCGTAATAATGTGGTAACATGAAAGAATTGAAATTATTTTTAGCGATGATAAGGGAAACAAAACCACTCCTTTCATGTTTTCATTCACAAAATTAGAAATATTAGTTGGAGCTCCCACCAAAAATTAGGTGTCAACTAATCCCCAAAACTCCATCTTCATTACCAAGGGACTCTCCTAAGGGTGATACAATGAACCTAGGGTACAAAGTGACACAATACACTGCCCCTTCACTATTGTTGTAGGAAACAATAGTCAGCCCATCATCCAAGTGAATTAAAAAGGTGAGACAAAATAGTTTGTAGCTGAGGAGATATCTTCTATGATTTTAATGAAAATGAAAAAGATAGTTGAAGGTTTCCTAGGTTGTGATGTGAAAAATTTGGGGCTCACTATGCCTACCTATTTTAACATTTCCGAGAGGATGGCTACCAAATATTCGACAAATATTTTTATTCTTAGTGTAATGAAAATTATTAATGAACCTACCAATATAATTATAGCCTATGGATTTGACACATAAGTTTATTCTTCTAAAAAAATAAAACAATCATAGTTTTTAACTTAGGTGGAGGCACCTTCGAAATCTCCATTCTTAAATGTTCATGGTGGTAAATTTGAGGTTAAGGTAAATATATTGTTCAGTCAATGTGTTTGACACTTCGAAAGAAAAATCAATAAACAGCTTAGCAAGATTGCCAAAACTCTTCTGAAATTTCATTCAGAATGTGAGAAGGAAAAGATAATTCTATCTTTCACAGTGGACACTGCTATATATTGATTATCTCTGCAAAGGATTAGATTTTATCATGAAGATCAAAAGACCCAATTTTGAAGAGCTCAACATTGATTTGTTTGGAAATTCCATGCAAATAGGGAAGAATTATCTAGAAGGCACCACGATAAACAAAGAGAAAATTGACAAAGTTCTATTGGAACAAGGGGGTATTCCTTTTGGCTCTTGTTTGGGTTACCTTTTGTAGTTGTCTTCCATAAGGTGGTCGTGTTGTGATAGTCACTACAACTGTTGGAAGTGTCCTTACCCAAACATCTGATCTAAAATAATTGGTTGGTAGTTCTTTGCTGAGATGTAGTTCAGTGCTTAATTTGTCATAGGTGAATACTCTAGTTTTCTTGTTCTTGTTGCACGAGTTAATATATTTTTCAAAGGGATTACCAATTATTTCACAGACTTGTTCTTTTCAAAGATGAAGTGGAAGCTTTTGGAAGCCTCGCCCACACTGGTGTTGTCATGACAAACATTTGCTGGAATGGATTCTGGAGACCATGGCTTCAAGAAGAATCTTTCTCTTTCCCAAAACCAAGGTCTACCAGTTAAGACTCTAACTCTCTCCTTTGAAATTTTGAGATAAAACAAAAAGCAAACATCTGTCATAAAAATTAATGTAATAATTCTAACCCAACTTTTGGCTTCCTTTTTTATTACAATTTCTCCATTTACGCAGGTTTTGTTCAATTTGTAGATGTATATGCATTCTATATAATGATGGAGTTTTTTTAGCTTTGTTCGAAGGTAATTATAAGGATTGTTATTTTCCAATTTAATTATACTATATAGTGAGGCTAGTATGTTATAGAGAGTGTTTATTTTCTTTGATGTCCAGTACATGTGTTCTTGCTTTAACTACTTATAAGGGAAGAAGGGGGTAGTTTCCCATGGAGGCTTGATCCTTCAATGCTTAAAGGATGAATTTATTCACTTTGTTGTTTTCTAGGCATTACTTGAGGTTTGTTGGACAAAATTTGAAGGGTGGAGTGTTTCTTCTGTTGGGACCTGGCCTCTGATTAAACAAACGGTATTAGGTGATGTCCTAAGTACTTTGACGTGAGAATGTTCCTTTGGTTTCTATCCCTTCAATATATTATGACTTCTAGATTACTTATACACTGAATGTTTTTAGGGGGTAAATTATTAATTTACTTTTAGGTGCAAAATATAGTTCCATCCATGAAATAATTTTAATTCCTTTTTTTCTATGCTCGCTTATTTATTTCTTCTTGTATGTGTTAAATCTTGCACAAGAATGTAAACATTTATGCAAATGCAGATATACCAATCTGAATGTGAGTTGTCTACTTATTACATTGTCATTTTTCATGCAACATTGAGTACACTAGATATCAATAATGTAAAATTAGTTTTCATTCCTCTGTTTTCTCTTTTCAAGGCATATATTTTAGCACTAACTTCCATTTGTATTGGAACATAGAGTGTGCAGGGAAGGCATGGGAAAAGTTGAAAGAAATTTTGAAGGGCCTATCTCTATGGTAGCCTTTTCTTCTCTCTATATATATCAATTCCTTTTTTAGCAAATTTTTGAGCCAACTTGATACCTGGAACCTTTTGAAATACATATCATTTTGGAATAAATTCACCAGAATTCTTTCTGCAACAATTATAAAAAGAATTAAGATGATTAGGGAATTTATTTTTTGGTCTAGGTGAAGAACAACAGTTGCACATACTTGAGTTGAATGCCCTCAATTATATGTTGAGGTTTTCTATGCAAGGACTAAATTTACATTCCCATATATTTACCAAATTGAAGTCCATAGTTTCTACTGCTGAGTTCCTCTATCAAGGAATTGGATTGGAGAATTATCACTTTTTAGAGTGAGTTAAGAAGAAACTTTATGATGAAAATCCAAATATATCATGTATCTTAAAACCTGTTCATGAATTACATAAACAGTTTTTCCTTGAACCCATACCTCTCATTGAAGAACTTAAAGCAGTCAGAAAAGTTTTTCTTTTTCCATAAAATAGTTATGAGCATCCTCTTAATTTTGTAATAGGAATGCCTATTGGAATTACCTTCAACGTCTCTTTGCATAATGTAAAAGCTGAACACAGAATTTGGTTGTTGATGGTTTTGGGAGACTCGGTACAATATAACCAAATAGATGTCAATGAATTTGAAGGAAATGG
Organism: Pinus tabuliformis; assembly: GCA_031772625.1. Taxonomy (NCBI): domain Eukaryota; kingdom Viridiplantae; phylum Streptophyta; class Pinopsida; order Pinales; family Pinaceae; genus Pinus; species Pinus tabuliformis. Next base: position 1,312,623,424 of record CM062804.1, read on the forward strand.
TGGAGTAAAATCTGGTTCAGTTACTGTGCCATTTTATGCTGTGAAAAAAGTTGCATCATGTTTCTTAGAAGTTTCTGTTATGATGGAATGCCCCTTTGAATTTGGGAGAGTTCTATTAAATAGATTTCAGGATGGTCCAAAAGGGGAACTTGTTTCACTATCCAATGTGGAAAAATTGATCTAGTTGCATGTATCAGGAAGAGATCAAACACATGAATTGGAAATTGTTCCTATCAATGTCATTGTTCTCTCCCTTGTGCAAAGGGAAATCACCTTTATGCTTCATTTATAAGATGCCTTCTCTTTTTTTTGTATTACTCGCTTTTATTGGTATATATTTATATTTTTTTGTAACATTTCTCCTATTCCTTTATAGTTTTCATGAAATTGTAGAGTGCATGTTTTAAAAACCATTCAATATGTAGGATTATAACCCCACACCTTGCTAGAGGTTTGTGAAATCAAGTGATTTTATACCTTTGCAATTTCTTATGAACCTAATTTATTTGGAGTAATAAATGTAATTCATTAAGATATCTACTAATATTCTATACATTTGATCAAATTTCCCTTTAAAGCATCCCAAATACATTGTGTCCAGACAAATCTATTAGTGGAATGGTTTTCCTCATACTTGCCATGATCTATGTGCCAATCTAGGGCCATCTAAAAAATGGTCTTCATATTGGTAGTTTTGGTGTCATATACAATTGATACATATTTTGGGACGTTCCCACTCACTCTTTTAGGTTTTGATGCCCAATGATTGAGCATCTAGTTGAATGTGAAATTCCTCTTTCCAACGAGTTAAAGAAGACTTGACATGGAGCAAGAAGAGAAAAGTTACAACCTTGTATTTTTCTTGGATACTTTAGTCACTATTGTGAAAACTCTCTTGGTTTTTTCTTGTATAGTTTAGTCACTAGTGTGAAAACCTATCTCAAGATACTTAGTGAAAACAACATATAGAGAACGTGGAAATAAAAGGACATTGGAAAATGTTGCGACACCCATAAAATCCCTTAGCATAACAGTGACAAAGTTATGCTCAAACATCGTTATTAGATGATCTTAAATCCTCAAACTTGATTTAGTGTGAAGGCCACCATATCCCATGGATGGGGAAATAAAATGGATCATCAACATATAATCCAATATCACAATCATTGTTGCAAACGTAAGTAGAGAATCTTGGGGAATTTGCCTGCCTCTTCCACTTACATATGTAGTCGAAGGTGACATCACTTCATGTCATTATTGGTAGCAATGGTCAAGATAATTTGATCTTAGTTGAGTTTCTGAGAAGATTCCTTCTTTAGTTACATCATGTATTAGCTTAAAGTTCTTATTAGTCCTACCTAAATCATTTTGAGGTGCCTGGGATTTACTTTTTCCATTATATGAGTACTCTTGACTCTCTTCAAATTTTCTTCCAATTGAATCACCGTTGTTTCTCATGTATTTGTGTCAAATTTATTCCACTTCAGGGTTACTAGGATTTTGTACCCCTCTTATTCTAACCAACCATGATTAAGTTTGTAGCGACCTAGATTTATTTTCAATATAGATAATATGGTCAGAGTCACCTCCATCTCCAACCCATGACTTCAACCCATATGAATCTTCTAGAACTCTTTCTGAAACTAGGAATCTGGCCAGTCATTTTGACACTCCATCTAGTCCACTTCTGAAATTTCTCAAAGTTGGAACTAACTCATTAGTTTAAGTATTACACAGAATGAGGTCTTCAAACAATTGGATGAGATAACCAGTTAGGGGATCGTGATTCTTGCCTAGCTTCTTCTCCCCAAGTCCCCCCTCCTTTCATTCAAAAGTTAAATTCAAGTCCCAATAGTATATTATGCTCTTTGATCATTTCAATTTTTTTAAATGTTTTACTGCCATTATATGGACAATACAAAGTAAATATAAAGAACTCATCCCCACCTTATATAGAGTTGAGATCTATTCTAGCACCTACAAGAAACAAAGATGCATTAATGAGATCAACTATATCTTTCTAGCAAGTAATATTATAGATTGATCTTTCCTCAGAGTATACTAAACTAAAAGACCAAAATTTAGAATTTTTGATACTAAATCCTTTGCATTCTTCCCCTTCACACATAGTTTCATGAAGAAAAATGACATCTAGATTCTATTTGGAAAAACATATTTTGAGGGCTAATGTTTTGTGGGTACCACCCGCCCCTCTCAAACTAAATGATATAATTATCATGGTTTCATCCTCTATGAGACCTTTCGTACTCCAAGAGTCTTTTCATCATCATCTACATCCCTTCCTTAATCTCCTTAATGGAATTCTTCTTTACTAGGGTAAGGTAGCATCATTTAGAATTGTTGATAGTAAAACCTTTCAATTATTCCCTTCCGAGACATTTTCCTAAAATCAAAATGATATTGGATTGTATTTGGAAAATCACATTTACAATGCTAATTTAATGATATAATTATCATGCTTCAACCTTCTCTGAGATTTCCCCTACTTTGACGACCCCTTTATTGTCATATTCATTTCTTCTTTAATGAATTTCTTCTTTGCTAGGATAAGATTGGGTTTCCAATCCACTAATGATCCCTAATCAAGAGCAATGACATGGTTTAGAAATATCCTAGACGTTGGAAATGTATATGAGGTAAGATATAATGTTTGAGTATGTATGTGTGTATATGTTTATATTTGACAGTGACATTGGAGTGGAATATTGTTAGTATTTTCCCTCTCCTTTTCTTACTAGATCTTGCTACAATCTATTGACATTTCTAGTGTATATGGAATGTTATGAAGGGAAATATCATGCAAATATTTGTGCCACTCTTTTTTAGTTTGTTGTTTGGGGCCAAAGGTGACAGAGAGGGAAATGTTGTGAATTATTTGTTAGAAACCCTTCATTTTATGGTAACATAGTATGGGACTCTTACTTTAGTTTATTAATGACAACATTTCAAATGATGGCTTCCCTGAGGAAGATAATAACAATATACTTGTACGGTTGATTTTTTCTATATTAGATAAGTTTCATTTTATTGATGGAATGTCCTCAACTATAGAACTAGAAAAAAATGATCATCAAATTGAGAATGATGAAACAATATTTGATAAGCCATATATGGAATTAAGGAGGAATAATGATAACAAAAATATTATCTCCCCTGAAATAGATGAACATCTACAAAATTATGTTCTACTTGAGATAAATAAGTGATGATATCTCTCTCAAATGTGGTTAATATTTTAGATAGCCATTCTTCACTGAAGCTATTGAAACTTATGCCTTTGGAAACAATGGAATTAGAGCTTCCTTGTATTATACAATATTTTGCAAATCTGCTGAAGAGTCACCATCATTTTGTAAGAGATGAGGCCAAGGCTTCCTTAGTTGCATGCATGAAGGAATTAGGACCCCCAATATTTTCAATTTATTGGAAAAACACTACATACAATATTAACAAGGGGTTATGAATTGCATGTTTTAGGTTGTACTATCAATTTCATCCTATCGAAAGTTTCATCTTCCGTGGACATTGGAGATATTGAATATTGTGTGCAACAACTTCTAGAAGTTGGATATAATGATATCACGGGAGAAGTCGCTGAAGGAAAGGAAGTTGAAAAAATTTCCTTCAAAATGAAGGAGGCAAGGAGTACCAATTATTTTGAAAGTTTACAGTTAATTTATGAGAGTATTACTTTCTCTATGCATGCTAGTACATTCTTGGTATGTGTTATATGCAATCTCCATAGAGCACTTACACCAAAAGAAAAACTTAAGATTGAGTCCATGTTACACTATTTATCAACCAATCCTCGGGCTAATGCATCATTAAGTCAGACATATTTGGTTTTCTTTGTATATGGATTGATTGAGGATGGTATGGTGGAAGAAAATATGGGTAGGAAGACATCTTTGTTTATTAAACCTAGCCTAGCATCTTCAAGATCATTGGAATCATATAAAAATTCAATGAAGGGATCTACTGATGATAAGCTACATACACCCAATAGGTATCTAATTTTAGTGTTTTCACTAAGACTTCATGAGAACCATATGAAAAACTAAAAGTAGATAAGACTGATTAATATTTAATAGTGATCTTAGACTCTTTTATACAAATGTGAGGGCATTGTCTGAAATCTAAGTATGGAGGAGTTATATCACATTCTTTGAAATGTTTGCTGTGAGTATTGAGACTTCCCTTTCAATATATTAACATTCACAGTAGAAATATTACCTCCTTAATTTTTAATATGGTCCTAAAAATGTCAGGAAAGAGGGACAATCCCTTAATGCAGTCTCCTATTAATTTACTTGTTATGCTTTTGAGACATGCAAATACAACCATCTCAAATGATGCATTAAAGATTATTCTCAGACATCCACACTTTATAAATTTAGAGAGTATCTCAACTATCATTCCACTATCACTTCTAAAAGAAATTGTTAGGTGAAAACTGTTGGTTCCAGATCTGTATGATTTCGTCACTAGAGTGGCATGTTTGATGGTAACTAGTCAAGCTCTTCTGATTCACTAGCAATGTAGTCAAGATATTTTATTATTTCTTCTTAAATACCCTCTTGGTGCCAAACGACTGTAACAACCCTTGGATTTCTTAGTGATTCCCCATTTTTTACTAGTTATTCTCCATAATTTTACAAGATAATATAATCTGGTGGGAGCTCCACCATAGTATCTCTCTCTCTCTCTCTCTCTCTCTCTCTCTCTCTCTCTCTCTCTCTCTATATATATATATATATATATATATATATATATATATATATATATATATATATATATAGATATATATATATGTATATATATGTATATATATATATATATGTATATATATGTATATATGTATATATATGTATATATATGTATATATATCTATATATATGTATATATATCTATATATGTATATATATATATGTATATATATATATATATATATATATATATGTATATATATATATATATATATATATATCTATATATATCTATATATATATATATATATATATATATATATATATATATATATATATATATATATATATACATATTATATTATTAATAAAACCATGTTCCATTTTTCCTATGTATCATGGGGATACTTGTATATGTAATTTAGTTGATAGTGGACACACTTTTAAAATTACAAATGAATCAAGAACTATTCCATGAAGTCCTATTATTGTATTGACTATTTCATCCACTCAAAGTAAGAATTTAGCTATTTCCTCATCCTCATGCATATTTAAGGATTCAAAATATATTTTGTAGCCTTGAATTTTAACACTCTATTGATGGTACTAGACTCGCCAACATTAAGGGGATCTCCTCAATATGAAGTTCCAACTAGACCTCACAACATTTGGAGTAGGACTCCCAACATTGGATGGTAATGTTATGGCTTGACTGCGGAAATGCGTAGAGGGAAGTATGATAACTTCAGGTCAGAGTAAGTGTGTGACCCTCTAGAGAGTCAAGTGCGATGCATGAAGGTTCCAAAACATGAAGGGAAAAGGAAGTGTGCCCCTTGGAAGCATGTAATAGTACACACCTTGAAAGGAACACAAGAGCAGAATGACATCACAAGTTAAGATGTAGAATAATTGAAAAGTTAAAATGATGAATTAATACAACAACACACATTCAACAAGATTCATATAGATTAAAATGGAATAGTTCATAAGAATATGTGTAAGTTAAATAACATACATTGCAAATACAACAAGAATAGTCCTATTATATTCACAACATATGCATGGAAGCATGTTGGCTCTGATTTCATTATTATAAGTGAAATTTCCATTCATACATACACCATTGAAAACAACTAGCCCCAATAGTGGAACATTATAGTTAAGAACACCTGATCCTCCAAATACGTATACTCACTCTATTTAACCGAGAAGCCAAGGCTCTTCACAATACTCCCAAGCTCTTTATAAGCCTAAGCCTATCCAAAACCTTGGCACCCAAAATCTTGTTACATGAGTCATGGGGTTCTATTTATAACAAGATGGGGTGAGTCTTCAACTCCCCTTTGTGACCTTTGGACTACCCTCATGAATCTTCAACTTCTTCACAAAATGACACATTACATTACATGATGACTCTTCATATTCTAATATTGGCACTTGGAATTTCACGTACAATGTAATCACAAATAATATTACATTTTACACTTTTTCTCATATAAGGCAAAATAGGGTAGAGACAACTTGACAACCTAACAAGATATGACACTATGATGCTATAGTTTGGGAGAAATCTAGCTCAACAACCTCAACTTGTTGCTTCTTGGTCACATATTGGTGCCAAGCTTGTTATTCTGTGATGGAATCCACAAATCGCGTGATGGTGTCTTGCTGGAAGCAGACTCTAACCTCCATGGCATCTAGGTACACTATCTTGGAACCTGTGTCCAACTCATTCTAAAGCATGAGCAACATTTTTCTGACTTTGACCAGACCACCAATGAAATTATACATGTTATGTCTATTCAGCTTCAAGTCTTCCCTTGTAGTATTCTATCTTAGCTGCTCCAAGTACTCTTCGACCTCCTGCCAAACTTGGTTCTTAGGCTTAGCTTTGGTGAGTGAACTGACTGATGGGATCTAGTGTGTTCTTACCAAGACATCCAAACTGATGAATAATCATACATATGAGGCTTGAATGATGCCAATGAATGAGGCGAGTTTCTTGTTGTTTTGAATCAACATTGAAACATTTTCCTTCTCTAGCTCTACGTATGGCTTCATCTTCTTCACTAAGTCAAGTGGTGCCCCTTTGTATCACATTGTCCACTCTTATACATAGGCAATGGTAGCTTGTATGTTTTTTATAATTTTAACAAACTCTTTTCTCTGCTTCTATAAGCCATGAAAACAAAAAACTTCTTTATGTACAGTGAAAAACCGTCATAGAGCTTTCACATGGTTTCTCCAATTGTTGATACTTCAACAAGTATCACTACTCTCATCTCCTCCAAGTAAACCTATGTGGAAACTTCATTCCATGTTGCTTCTGAGAGTTTTTCTTCCTCTTTCATGGAGGCCTGGAAGTTTTGTGCGAGTTGCTCATTCTCTATCATCAAATACTGGACATTTAATCTTGTTTCTCTTGCATAGGCCAAGTTGGATTTGGAAATGGAATTTGAATGCTTCCTGGTGTCCCATTCTATCACCCTTTCCCTAATGAATGTAGGTGATGCATGATTATCTGGAAGGTGCTTTCTTCATGCTTGTACAATCCTCCTTTGGAACTCATCGAATAATATATTATACACATTGATTACCGGATCATCATCATGGAGAAAAATATCCCCTTGTTCGCTCAGGGCTGGCTCTGTTGCTGAAGTTGGTGGAGACTGAGGGATGACCTATGGCGCTCTCGACATCATATTAATATCCTCATTCTATGGCTCATGTTCAATATCCATGTCTATCCTTAAATTAGTTTCTCAATCTGTTGAGCAGGGTCCTGATCCTTCATATGTTCATGTTCTTCTTCAATTGTTGGTTTTTCACGTTCCTTCTTTTCACCTTCTATCGACGTGTTTTCCTATGTCATTACACCTTGCCTTTTTTCTTCTTCTTGCTTCTACTTCTCTTCTCATGCTTTCCTCCTTAACTCTTATTCTTCCATCAAATTCTACTATGTATCTTGAAGCTCCAGTTCTTCTTCCTATAACCTCTGCTCTGATCTATGCATCATTTTATTCCTCCTTGCTTCTACTTCCAAAGCTTCTTTCATAAGAATATGATCCACTTTCATTTTGTATCTTTGTTCTCCCTTTGGAATGTCATCAATCTTACTTTTTCCCTTGTCCTACATGGGATTATTTCCTTCTGCTGTTGTTTCTTCTGGAGTTGTTGTAATCTTTCAAGCAGCCTATGAAGTTTATGCTAAACTGACTGGCTCATTGAGTTTGGAGCCATTGTAATAGTTTCTCTAAGGATCCTCCTCTATCCAATGAAATTGCTTGTCAATCCATAGAAAGTAAAATCTTGTACATTGGTCCTTGGAAATACTATGGGGATCATATAGACTAAATTCTCGAGTGTGGAATTCAAATATCACTATCTCCTTAGCCTTGACATCTGTAACTTTCAAGTTCTTTATCTCGTATAATCGAATATGCAAAGGAATAGTGGGCCATGGTTCTTTCTTCTTCCTATGCAGTTCTGTTGACAACCTTATGGTAAGATGGTATGATACTTCCTATATGATCAGTTTATTAGTGGCATACCTTGTTAAGACATGCATAGGCTTCTCTTCACCAAACACTCTAATGAAGGTGCCACCTAGTGAGGCATACCAATCTATAATATTTGATAACTCCTACATTGATTCTCACAACAAGCAAGGTGAATCTTCTTCAAAGATAAGATTTTACAACGGGATGATGAAGTGTCCAGTTAGTCATGCCATTACTCCTTGACAACTGCATTTCAAAAGAAACTTCAAATAGATGTGCATGGAAATTCCTCATGGTTTCCACGTCCAGTTCATGATAGGGAATTGTTGTTGCACACAGATTGCATCCAGTAAGTATGCAGACATATAGAATATTTCTCACTCACCCTTGGGTGGATTCTGAGTCTGTTCTACATGGGCCTTCAATAGTCGAGAAAATAGATCTAATTAGTTGAATAACCTCCCATCATTCACCAATTGGTCCAATAAGACTTCTCACCCTACAGGAAATGTTTTCACGCTCTCTTGAGCATGAATTCTAAATGAAAAGATAACCAAGAGATGGTAAGATTTCCTGAGGGTGTTTGTCTTGTACACATGGGTGGGTGTCTTTAAAAACTTTGATCAATCTTTCACCCAACGTTTGGCAATGTCCCTTGTGTTCACATAATTGTGGGTGGCATAGAAGAGTGAGTCCATGTGCTCTACTAGTTTGGCAAGTGATACATTTTTTTAAAGTCTTTTCCTCAGAAAGTGGCAATATTTTTCTCGCTGGCACTGCTCAATGTCATGGTCTTCTTGTCAACGTTTTAGACAATCTAGCTGTTGATATATGTACACATGAAGGTTGGATACCTACATGCAACTTTCTATAGCCCTGACCATTAGATGTTAATATACACACGTCAGTCATCTAAGTTTGCCTCAAATTCCTGTGCAAAATAATCTTTAATCTTGTTCCATGACAATGATGATCCCTTTTCTATTAAAACAACTAATTATTCACATACGATAGAAAATCAAATGAAATTTTCTCAACTTCTTCCCCAATACTACACTCAGTGGTTTCCTTTGAAGCATCTCTCTTAGATGTCATGTTAACATTGACTGTTGGAGAGGTGCTCAACAACTATTGTACATGTAGGAAAAAAGGACACTCATGCCAAGAAAATATCGGTCTTCAGTAAATGTACTTACAAGGAAAGTTCACACAACAAACATGGCATCAAATGGGGAGTATTGTACAATTTTCTCTAGAAAGAGGGACTGACCACCTATGGGAACTATGCACTATGCATTCCTAGCAACGAAGGTGGAAGCTTGGGGCTTGAAATGGTGTAATGTTCAATTCAGCCTAGGCAGAGGCTTATGATAGACTGTGAATTGCACAGTCTTAGTGGCTAAGAAGACAAACTCGCTCGTCAAACTGTACAGTGCATAGTTGGAGATAGGTTGCACTCTGAATTGTGCAATTCCAGAGGAAAATCTTGTAGATTGAGCCTTAGGATTGTGCAGTGCCAGCTGGGCAAAGTGAAAACTAGACAAGGTAAAAGAAATTCTTCCCAAGGGAAGTGTGGAAAACAAGAAGATCTGAGAGATAGTGTGAAGCTGAGTGCAAATCTGAAATGTGAATAAATGCATGTGAATCAAGTTCAACAATTAATCAAATGGAAGGAAAATCAATTAAGTGAGGAGAGTCATCGCAATGACGACCATTGGTGCAAAAACATGAGAACTAATGTGACCCTTGGGAAGGAAATGTAAAACTTAAAAACATACTTCTACAAGTTAAAACAAGTGAAAATTCCAGCAAAAATGAAGAGAAACCAGTGAAACAACACTCACATAATCTAGATGAGAAAAAGCGACAAAAGAAGCAGCAAAATACGACAAAAGAAAAAATCACCCAGAAAAGCAACAATGATCACACCAAAGGTTCCTAGTAATGATAGAGCTCCAATATTGAGTGTTAAACTGATCTCTAGAAGCATCGATTAAATATATTTTTATAAATTAGGGTTTGTGATGCACATGCCTAAAATCAAGGAAAAGGTGACAATTGGGCAGAGGTTTCTAAAAAATAATGAAATTTCCTCCTTTGAGATACTAAAAATAGATCCCTATTTTATACGAATGCTTTTTTCTTTTTGTTTCTTTTCTTTTTTGGGGAAACTTTCCATGCACACTCTCGGGAAAGACTGCGCAGTTCTAAGGAACTAGGTAACTTTCTAGCTAAGTGCATTGCACAATTTCTGAGCTCAGTGAGGGTTGCGTAATTTCTAGGCTCATTGTTGGGCTTCCTCCCATGACTACGTAGTTCCTCAGCTCAAGGCTCATGGGAAATTAAGACTACATAATTCTTATCATCAAGGTTATTTGCCCTCAAGGATGGTGTAGTTTCTAGAGGCAAGCCCAGAACTGCTGTCATACAAAGTTGGGAGAACGGCTTCTGACTTAGAAATGATCAAATAAGTGAACAAACACAAGAAAAAATTAAAAGATAAGTCTCATGCAAAGCATGAATACCTAGATCAATGTGAGCTTAGTTGTTGTGGATAAGAAGGAAGCTCCAAATTTGAAGCATAGGAAAAAATTTGGAGGGTGGTTGTAGCTACTACAACACTGGCGACACACTGATAGAACTCCAACTCTCTGTATGGATCTTGTCTCATGAAAAACAGGACTATCTCTTCCAAAAGTATTTTTCATCTCTTTGATTATCATATCTTCTTCACTTAGCTTGAGTTAAAGATATAGTCCCTACCATTCTCTTCATTGACAACACACATAACAAGCCATGTCAAACTGAGTTGTTTTGATTAGGGATGAGGAGTATATAGTTGCAGTAAAATAAATTGTCAGAGTCTTAGTTTTCATCATTGGTGTTCCTCCACTACTAGTAGGCCTAAACAGTACCCCGACATAGTAACTTCAAGAAAAAACCATTGCTTCGCTACTAACAAACCTAGACAATACCCCAATAGAGTTACTTTCTTCACCTCTTTACACAGAAAGCCTTTCTCTTCTTTCGCCCTTTGATTTTATTTTTCATTTTTTTCATTTTTACTTGCTCAAAGAACTATGCATAGGAAATTGTTTATTTCATGGGGTGAAAGCAAGATCCTAAATTATTTAGAGAAAAAGAGGTTGTCCCTTTAGAGAAGGATATTTATATATACCTTTGACATACTTTTTAAGTTTTCCCCCCTCTCCTTACTCTAATCAAATTAGCTGACAAGGATTAAGTGAAAATAGAAAATCGATTAGAGTAGGATGTACTAGTTAAAAGTGAAAGCATCGAGATTTCACGATGACTCTCTCTGAAAGGGACATACTTTCCATCAGAGTATCATCGACTAAAATAAATTCACGATTCACATAAAGAGAGGGAATAGATAGATAACCAATCATTGAAAGTAGTACAACTTACTCTTGGACTTCACCATTCTTCTCTAAGAATCCAAACATGGTCTCATGCAGAAGCTAACTTACAACTGAAAAGACAACAAACTTAAGGAAATAAACGAAGCAAAAAAAAAGAAGAAAAGTGAAGAAAATAAAATAAATAATAAATAAAAGAAACACTACTCCTACTCCTAACCTAAACATAGCATAGGCTAGACTTACGTAAAGTGATACTTCCAATGAAGCCACTGATGCATTAGATGGCCTATGTTGGTGAGGGATTGCATGTCAAGAAATATGTACAAGCATACCAACAAGAAATAAAGGTAATCCAATACAAACCATAAAGTTTGAAGCTTCAATGCACCTGAAGAAAAGTAAAAATGCAAAGCACGTGAAAGTCACTGTGCGGATATACCATGGTGTTCAAACCCATTGTGATTCAAAGACATGCAGTTGCGGACTTTCAAACTTGAAAAATGAGAAAACATGAGGAAAGAAGAAGATTTCCATTTTGCAATAATGCTTGCTACATATGAATCCTCTAATTACTGAGCGATAGGATAGTGTGATATAGATGGAGGATACAAAGGTTATAAGATAGATTGATTTTCAACGTGTACAACAAAGTGATGAGGAGCCTAGATAGATTTAACATTTTTCTGATTAGAAGTGGAATTGACCTCAAGTATACAATAACTTGACATAACCATCATATTGGGCTAAAGTGCCTCAACAACTTGGGGAGGTTCCAATTCATCAAAAGATGGATCATCAAAGATCAGTGGCTTAGGAAGATCAATAATGGAAGAATCTGAATCATGATCAAATGAATCAATGAAAAGATCACGATAGCCATGATAAGAAACTTCAAGATTACAAACAAAGGCATCCTCATGATCTGATGAATCATAAAGAGGGGATGATGGAAAACAAGAAATTTAACCCTATATGTTCATGGAAAGGTAAGATGAGAGATTGGGAGGATCAAGTAGAAAATATTTGTCCTCTCAACATTCAAATGAAAAATTGGCATTCCATGTGGTCTACGAATGATCGAAGGTAGTATCATCAAAAATTGAATTTTCACAAGATTGAATAGGAATGAAAAAATCATGGTAAATATCAGGATAATGTGGAAGAGGTGTAGACAAAGGGAGGTCATCCTTCATGGCAGATTCTTCTTCAGAATCCCATGCATACTCATAAAAAATGATACCGCAGGTTCATTGTTCAACAACGATTGCATTCAAACCCTGATCCTCATGAACATCAAAAGAGAAATTTGAAATAGGTGAAAATAACACATCAAAATATGGAGGAACAGAAGAAACAAATGATGGAGGACATGGAGACAATACTTCATCACAACCGTCAGAGTCATAGTCCAAGTATGCGCTGAAATTACAAGTAAGTGGGGTAGGAGAAGGTGGTGGTAGATCAATAGATGAATGCTCAGCTTCTCCCACTTAGACCTATGGAACTAGAGATGTTTGATCATAGGGAGATGAAAGGTCATTTGGAACAAAAACCTTTTCCATCATAGATTTAGAAGCTCTAACACCTAGGTATGACGGAAGAGTTTCAAAAGATTATAACTCATGTGGATTTTCTAAAATGTGAACAAGATATAGAAATTTGTCTACCACGAAAGCCTAGTCAACTTCATCTTCATGAAGTTAAAATAAGTAAAGGATGAAACGACCATGAAAATCCCGAGCAAACTCAAAAAGGGATTTTTTGTAAATTTAAAATTTTAGTATTAAGAGCTTTAAAATCATAGAGATCAAAAGCACTACATGACTATATGAAATTTATTCGAAAGAGTGAATGGAGTCATTAGGCAATGTGTTAAACCATTCTCACAAACACCCTTTGAACATGAGAATGAACAACCTGTTAGTGTCAGTCTTTCCAGCCTTCCTCCAGTGATCAAATATGCTCTTACAAAGTGATTTTAAGGTGTCAAGGTCAAATTTTGTCATTTCAAAGAGTCTTCAAGCAAAATTTGGTCACTAGGCATTAGGTCTAGGGTTTGTTTTCACTCTTTTCAAAGCTGTCCAAATGGCAGTCCATGTCATCATTCAGCTGAGTGTCATCATTCAGAGGGTTTTCATCATCATGTCAAGTTCCATTGGGTCATTTTACACCTTGTTCATGCTTCAGTTGCACCTAGGCAAGGTCATTTCCCTCTCCTAGGGTTTTGAAACTAATTTCTCTTGGACGGCCAAATCATCGGCAAAACTTGTATCCTGATGTTCATACACCTTCCCCTATCCTTAAAGTACCTTATCAAATGCTTCCCATCATTGAGATCCCCCAAATTCCTCATTTTCGCGCACACCCTAGTTTCTTGCTACAACTTGGCAATTTTCTAGGTTGGGCCTGTGTTTTGCCCTTTTGGACCCCTTCCCCTCACTCAATATCTGAGATTTCACTTTTCTCTACTTCCTAACATCCCTTCCTACTCCCTAATATTTCCTCAAGAATTTAGAAGCCCCCTATCCCCTTCATTTCGCTTAATTTCGACAAATCCCTTGTTCCACACATCGGGATAGGTTTCATTCAAATGATGTTTCTGAGCAAGGAAAGATGCATTTGGAAAAAATGAGAGAGGTTTTTATCCACAACATGCCAAAGAAGAAAAACCTCCTTCAATTTTTACACAGGTGTCATGGTTTCAAAATATCGTTGCCTCAGGAGAATTGATGCACCTCTGAAGTGTCCTTGGGAAAATCAGGTTTTCTCCTAGCTTGGTTGGCAAAATAACTTTTTTTATGAGTCCAAGGATAATGAGACGAAAATATATTTCCAATGAGCTATCATGAGCTCAATTTGGAGTTGAGGAAGGCATTTAAAAGTTGACTGCAACAGCACTCTGCCTTGAGGCAGCCTCATTTGGCACATTTTGACCAGTCTTGGGAGATTTGATTTTTTACAAGGAAATTGAACTCCAAATTGAAACATTCTAGTTGGGTTGGAAAGTAGACTCAAATAAATTACCAACGAGCTATCCTGCACCCAATTTCGACATCAGGAAGGCCTCCAAAAGCCTCCTGCAAAATGCACTATGTAGCTGGGTGCGCGCTACGCATCAGGGTATTTTCTAAGTTTTTCATCTTCAGCACAGGAAAACGCAGCTATTTGACCAGTTTTGACTTATGGTGGGATTTTTCACCCTCCTTGATGTAATTAATGTAATTTTATGTTGACATGACACTTATTTACCTATTCTAGAAGATTCATTCATAAAATAGCAAAAAATTAATGAATGAATTGGTTTCCTAGCTTATAGAGGCAAGTTGTTTTGACTGCCTAGATTATAGTGCTTTGTTTAGAATTGGTTGAAACAGCTCCTAGGATGATGATCTCGACCCCTAGAGGCAAGGGAATGTGTTAGATTTCCTATATTATGTATTTTCTTAGTCATTTTCATTGTTGGACTCTTGAGGGATAAGCTTAGACTGTATTACACATTGTATCTCTGCAATTTTGGAAAAGGAAAGACTAGGGTTTTGTAGCACTATTTGGGATTCCTGTGGTTATTTGTGTTGATGGTGTGTTTCTCTCATGTACTTGTAAGTTTGTTATGTGTATCATTTTCCTACTATTCTCTTCTACAGATTAAACAAATGAAGTGTTGAGGTAGAATTCATAATCTTGTATGCTCTGCCTTTAAGTTCGTTTAATATCTATGTTTTCATCTGTTTAAGGAGAACTCCTGAAAGTTTCTCGCTCTCCTTAGCTCCTCACCAGTCATATCTATCCATTCATTTCCTTTAAATACATCAGGACGATTGCCTACCTTGCCCCAAAAATACCTCTGCAAAAACTATGTCACATCCCCGCACCCAAAATTGCCTTTCCCTGTTTTCCAACAAAACCCTAAAAATCTTAAATCAAACTATCTGTATCAATTTACTAGCCTAAAATCAGTATTCATATCGGTCATATCAGCCCCTTTGAAAACCTTTTGCCGAGATAGACCTGGAGAGAGCCCTCTCCTGTCCTCGTAGGGCTAGCTACGAGGCTAAGCGTGGTTTGATGTTGCCTCGAGTTTTTCCTTCCTCAGCCTGACGCAGATTTGAGTGCTAACATAGTGGCGACTGCACTGGGGATGAACAAATGGTTTGATTGTTGATGTCATTTGTTTTATAAGCTACAGACGGAGCTTGAAGTTATGCCATGTAGCCTTCGAAACGCTTTTGCTTTGCATTAGCGGAAGTAGATAAACGCTGCTTCAGTCAATCTCCGGTCTAGCTTGTAATCATGACATCTAACTTATTAATTGCCCCAGGACATGTATCAAGTTCAGATCTGATTGTTGATGGTGGACAACGATCAGACACTGGCAAGGCTGAAATCGTTCACCTGGCAACTCTAAATCATTTTCGAGATCAGATCCAAAGACTCCACTGGAGGATGATCCCGACCAGCAAAAACATGAAAGGACAATATGGACATATCAGGTATTCAAGTTGGAATTTCATCCAAGACATTTTGTTCTTTGTCATAAATTATTTCTTCTCTTTTCCCAAGAATGTCAAGAAGGCTTTGCAAAGTATACTATATTTGAGAAGAGATCCTCGGCCTGCAGTTGATTCTTTCCCTTTGAAGATTGTGAATACCAAAGATTTGCATGCCTTTGAGCTTGATCAGGATCCTTTTTCCAAATTTTGTGATGACCATCTTCAAATTGATGAACCTCAAAAGACCAAGACCGATTCTATACCTGCTGTACATACCCCTACACCTTGTAAAATTCCAGATCGGTATAAACCTCTTGTTTTACCTTCTGTTCTCCATGCTTTCCCCAAAAACTATGATCTATACTTGCCGAGGTTTGATGGTGAAAGTAAGAATGTCAACGCTGAGCAACATGTGCAGAATTTTGAGTCTTTTCTAGACCTTTTTGAAGTTGATAGCGAAGATGTTAGTATAAGGCTTTTTGCTCTTTCTTTGCAAGCCAAAGTGAAGAGTTGGTTCAAAGCCCTGCCTGATGCAAGCATTTCAGATTTCCAGCAGTTTGTCAAAGTTTTTCTCGACAGGTGGATGATCGGACAGAACCTTTTCTTAATTGTAGAAGAGTATAACCAGCTGAAAAGATTGCCAGGGGAGACAGTACAACAGTTTTCAGCCAAATTTAACCAAGTTTATTATTCGATGCCAGTTGATATAAGACCTTCTCCTAGATCTGCTCTCTTGCACTATCTGGGTGCCTTTGATTCGGAAATGGAGTTTCAGCTGAGAGAAAGGGATATTGCAACACTTCACGAGATGCAAAATAGTGCAGTAAATGTATAGGCTCATCTGCTGATCCGAAGGGCAAGGTTGAAAGAAGAAGAGATGAAAAACATAGATCCGGCCGAATCAACATCTCTAGAGGTGAAGCTTGACATTTTGGTAAGTGCAGTGGAAAAGATGATGGACAAGATCAACGCAAGGAATGATTATGATGTTCAAGTTCAAGGCTCGCTGATTGAAAAGGAACAAGTTGCTGATCCAAAACATCTTCTTTCTTATCCCAGTTGTCATAGATCTGATAATGATTGTCTTATAGATCATCTTGGAGAAGAGAGATCTGTTGATATGATGTGTATGTTTGATGATGATTTGCCTCAGTTTGATCAGTATGATGATGATTATGTTCTCCAAACAGAAGCTAATCTTGCAATCAAACCAGCAGCTAGTTTGTGGGAGGAAGAAGTTCATTTTCAGCAGCTTGAATACAATGTTCAGCCCTCACATACCAGCTATGACAGTGATGAGGAAAGTGCAGCAAATTTTGAAATAAGTGAAGGATCTTTGCCTTTTTGTTTTGATTCATGTCAGTTCATTAGAGACAACTTCCATGCAATCAGAAATCAGTTGTCAACAAGTTTTGATTTGGACCATCTTGAGAGCAATGAAAATTTTGTTCAAGACTTCTCATATTCAGATTTGCAACCCCCGAAAGCCATTGATTGTCAAGTTGCAGCTGAAGACTTGGAAGTGCACACACATGATTTAATGATTCAAGGTGACTCCGTACCATTCTGTTTTGAATCATTTCAGTTTTTGAAGGGTAGATTGCATAGTAAATCTTCAAATGAACAACCTATAACAAATCAGCAATCTCTCAGTGTTAATGTTGAGGATGAGACAGATAACAAAATTCTTGAGCAGCATGTAGCATCAGATTTACAGCCACCAAATGAAATTGAAGGGTAGATTACCGATGAAGCTGTGGAAGACGAAATACATGATTTGATGATGCAGGAAGATTCTATACCCTTTTGTTTCAAAGCATTTCAGTTTATAAGGAAGAATCTTCGTAAAATCTCTCAAGAAAAAGATGAACTGCTAGAAGGATGCCATACATTTTCAATGGATACATTACAACAGTCTTTTCAAGTTTTTCATGATCCAATAGCTAATGTTTTGGATGAGATTTGTAGTCAAAGTCTTTCTCCATTGACTATATGTGAGCTTGAAATGTGTATTGATACAAACTTGATCCGGCAGCCGGTTTCTTTGTCATTTTTAGTAGAGGTCTTGTCACAAGGCTCAGATCAAAGTTTGCATTCATGGTATCAGGAAACGAGAAGTAATCCATTAGATGAGCTAAGTTCCAGTGTTCTTGAATTTCAAGATCCTTATGCAGTATTTTTGGAGGCGGATGGAGCATTCATATCATTCAACGGATCTGTTTCTAAGTTATCATGGGAGTTGTCGTTCAGTAGTTCTCTCTTGTTGTTCATAAGTGAGCACTTGCGGAAAATTCGAACAGAAGATGGAATACTTACTTGGTTGCACTGGTTGTTTCATTTCACTTGATCAGGTGATGAATGAAACTGTTAGAGTAGGTTGTGATAAATAAGCTCCCCTTTAAGCATCATTTCTAGTTTGTCGGTTGTGTTTAAGTATTGAGTCAGTTTTTAGTTGAGTGAGAGTCAATTTGTCTCATCCGAGTCATCAGTTTTCAGTCATGCATTTTAGTTTGAGTTTTTGACTCCATTGCCCAATGGATAAGGCGTTGGTCTGCTCTCCCAAAGATCTGTCGTTCTTGGCACCTCCAAGGAGCTACAATCCCCATTGGAGCCAATGTTAGTGTCAGTCTTTCCAGCCTTCCTCCAGTGGTCAAATATGCTCTTACAAAGTGATTTTAAGGTGTCAAGGTCAAATTTTGTCATTTCAAAGAGTCTTCAGGCAAAATTCGGTCACTAGGCATTAGGTCTAGGGTTTGTTTTCACTCTTTTCAAAGTTGTCCAAATGGTAGTCCATGTAATCATTCAGCTGAGTGTATCATCATTCAGAGGGTTTTCATCATCATGTCAAGTTCCATTGGGTCATTTTACACCTTGTTCATGCTTCAGTTGCACCTAGGCAAGGTCATTTCCCTCTCCTAGGGTTTTGAAACTAATTTCTCTTGGACGGTCAAATCATCAGAAAAACTTGTATCCTGATGTTCATACACCTTTCTCTATCCTTAAAGTACATTATCAAATTCTTCCCATCACTTAGATCCCCAAATTCCTCATTTTCGCGCAAACCCTAGTTTCTTGCTACAACTTGGCAATTTTCTAGGTTGGGCCTGTGTTTTGCCCTTTTGGACCCCTTCCCCTCACTCAATATCTGAGATTCCACTTTTTTCTGCTTCCTAACATCCCTTCCTACTCCCTAAAATTTCCTCAAGAATTTAGAAGCCCCCTATCCCCTTCATTTCGCTTCATTTCGACAAATCCCTTGTTCCACACATCGGGATAGGTTTCATTCAAATGATGTTTCTGAGCCAGGAAAGATGAATTTGGAAAAAATGAGAGAGGTTTTTGTCCAAAACATGCCAAATAAGAAAACCCTCCTTCACTTTTTACACAGGTGTCATGGTTTTAGCGAAATTTCAAACATATCGTTGCCTCAGGAGAATTGATGCACCTTTGTAGTGACCTTGGGAAAATTAGGTTTTCTCCTAGCTTGGTTGGCCAGATAACTTTCTTCATGAGTCAAAGGATAACTAGACAAAACTATCTTTCCAATGAGTTATTATGAACTCAATTTGGAGTTGAGGAAGGCATTCAAAAGTTGATTGCAACAGCACTCTGCCTTGAGGCAGCCTCATTTGGCACATTTTGACCAGGCTTGGGAGATTTGATTTTTTATAAGGCAAATGAACTCGAAATTGACACATTATAGTTTGGTTGGAACATATACTAAAAGAGATTTCCAACGAGCTATCCTGCGCCTGATTTCGATGCTGGGAAGGCCTCCAAACGCCTCCTGCAAAATGCACTATGTAGCTGGGTGCGCGCTACGCATCAGGGTATTTTCTAAGTTTTTCATCTTCAGCACAAGAAAACGCAGCTATTTGACCAGTTTTGACTTATGGTGGGATTTTTCACCCTCCTTGATGTAATTAATGTAATTTTATGTTGACATGACACTTATTTACCTATTCTAGAAGATTCATTCATAAAATAGCAAAAAATTAATGAATGAATTGGTTTCCTAGCTTATAGAGGCAAGTTGTTTTGACTGCCTAGATTATAGTGCTTTGTTTAGAATTGGTTGAAACAGCTCCTAGGATGATGAGCTCAACCCCTAGAGTCAAGGGAATGTGTTAGCTTTCCTATATTATGTATTTTCTTAGTCATTTTCATGGTTGGACTCTTGAGGGATAAGCTTAGACTGTATTACACATTGTATCTCTGCAATTTTGGAAAAGGAAAGACCAGGGTTTTGCAGCACTATTTGGGATTCCTGTGGTTATTTTTGTTGATGGTGTGTTTCTCTCATGTACTTGTAAGTTTTTTATGTGTATCATTTTCCTACTATTCTCTTCTGCAAATTAAACAAATGAAGTGTTGAGGTAGAATTCATAATCTTGTATGCTCTGCCTTTAAGTTTGTTTAATATCTATGTTTACATCTGTTTAAGGAGAACTCCTGAAAGTTTCTCGCTCTCCTTAGCTCCTCACCAGTCATATCTATCCATTCAATTCGTTTAAAGACATCAGGACGATTGCCTACCTTGCCCCAAAAAGACCTCTGCAAAAACTGTGTCACATCCCCGCACCCAAAATTGCCTTTCCCTGTTTTCCAACAAAACCCTAAAAATCTTAAATCAAACTATCTTTATCAATTTACTAGCCTAAAATCAGTATTCATATTGGTCATCTCAGCCCCTTTGAAAACCTTTTGCCGAGATAGACCCGGAGAGAGCCCTCTCCTGTCCTCGTAGGGCTAGCTACGAGGCTGAGCGTGGTTTGATGTTGCCTCGAGTTTTGCCTTCCTCAGCCTGAGGCAGATTTGAGCACTAACACAACCTACATCAAAAATCCTCATAGTGGATGTTGTGGTTTGTGCAGAAGTCAAGAAACTGTATGGTGTGGTCAAATATGGTTGTTCCACCATCACCATTAAATTTTAGATTAGACAAGTGATCAATAATTATCATCGGAACTTTTAGATTTACGTGTCTGTAAAAACATGTCACTGTTATGATTTAATGAGAAGTCATTAAATGAGTAAAGAAACTCAAAATAGACTTCAAGGGCTCAACTTATCATCTTGCCCTCCTTCTAGCACCATAAATGTTGATGGTGTGTGACATGCCAACATTCAGGGAATCTCCCTAATATGAATTCCCTATTAGACCTCACACCGTTTGGAGTAGGAGTCCCAGTAGTGGGTGTTAGTTTTATGCCTTGACTGTGGAAATGTGCAGAGAGAAATATGATAATTTTGGGTAAGAGCAAGTGTGTAACCCTGCGGAGGATCATGTGTGATGCATGAAGGTTCTAACACACAAAGGGAAAAGGAAGTGCGCCACTTGGAAGCATGTAATAGTACACACCTTTAATGGAACATATAAGCAAAATTACATCACAAGCTAAGATGTGGAATAGTCCACAATGTAAAGTGATAGATTAATACAACAACACACATTCAACAAGATTTATAAAAATGCAAATGAAATAGTTAATAAGAATATGTGTAAGTTAAATAAAATACATTGCAAATAAAATAAGAATACTACTATTATATTCACAAAATATGCATGAAAGTGTGTTGTCTTTGATTTTATTATTATAAGTGAAAGTTCCAATCATAAATATACCATTGATGACCACTAGCCCCAATAGTGGAACATTATAGTTAAGAACACATGCTCCTTTGAAGAATTATATTCTCTCTACGTTGCGGAGAAGCCAATGCTCTTCACAATACTCCCAAGATATTTCTAAGCATAAGCCTAGCGAAAATCTTGGCTCCCAAAACCCTGTTACATGAGTTATGGGGTTCTATTTATAACAAGAGGGTGTGCCTCTTCAACTCCCCTTTGTGACCTTTGTACTACCCTCATGGCTCTTCAACTTCTTTACAAAATGACACATTACATTACATGATGACTGTTGGGCCTCAAAATGGTCCCTATTTTCACTCCATTATTCACCAATATCTTCACATTTTACCTTCATGTCACCTCTATTCCACCTCCACATCATTCCATTTACCTCATTATTGGGTTATAACTATGCTTTTCCAAAGTTTATTAATTCTTAACATTTTTAAGTGAATTTATGGCTAAACTTTAGAAAATAATATGCTTATACTAATACCTAAACAATTAGAATGAGTTTGTTGACATGTGTAGGTACAAAGGAAGCTTCCAGGGCATCTTTATGTGGCCTTGAATGATCAAATTCGAATTTGATAAGATAAGCCTCATGGAAAAGATCATGGAGAAAATCATGGACCTCATGGAGGAAATCATGGAGGATAGGGTTATGTGTCTAGATGGTTGAGAAATGTATGGAACTAAAAGAGAGATTAGTGGATCATCATTATGAGTTTGTTATCTCATCCTATTGTATAAATAGGAGTACCTCCTCCATTCCAAAGGGAGGACCCTTAGAGCATGTATCCAACTTATGATGGAAGAGAATAAAGCTTCATTTTGCATATATTTCCATTATGTAGTTATAGATATAAGTTGTACATATATTTCCATTATGTAGTTTTAGATATAAATTGTCTTAGTGTAGTATATGGAATAGCTTGTCACTTTGTTCTTAGGAGAATTGAGCTCACTCTAGAAGGATCAAAGGAACATGTTATTTCATATTAGATCTTATTTCATTTAATTGCTTAGATGTTTGATGTTTGAGGATTTGTTTGTGATTGATGAATGAGTTTTAAATTAGAATCTTATCAGCACATGAGAGAACAACCAAGGGTCTAAGTTAGGCTCTCTCTCTATTTGATTTGCATGATAATTGAAATTCATTCTTTTGCTTTTATGTTTCAAGTATCATATGAGGAGATAACCAAGAGTCTAAGTTAGGCTCTCTCTCCATTGATTTATATGGTAATTGAAATTCATTCTTTTGTGCTTTTATATTTCAAGTCATTTCATTTGTTATGCTTATGAATGACTCTTAGTTTAGTTTTGATTAGTACACGAGAGGACAATCAAGAGACTAAGTTAGTCTCTCTCTCTACTTGAATCTGAAAAATAATTAAGTTCATTCTCTTGTCTTCATTTCAAGTTTTTAGTTTTATGTAATCAATGATTTCTCTATGATACTATAGGGAAGGACAACCAGGACGTCCTTAGTTAGGAGCCTCTTCCCTTGCATATTATATTGAATCGTAAATAATTTAGTTAGACATAGAGTTAGTTGCCTACTCCTGCATATATTGTGCTGGCATCATCACAAGCTTACGAGTTTCCCTGGTCGATAATTTAATGAAGCAATTTAAGCCCAATAAATTGCCCAACATTTTGGCGTCGTTGCCGGGGAAGGTGCTAAGGGATTAGGCATTAGAAATTTAATTCAGTACTAGTATTTTTCTTTAGACAAATAATTTGTGAAACCTGGTGACAGCAGGCTCTTCACAAAGGAGTTTAAGTTTGAGTTTTCTGATGTTTTAGTGTTTAGCTAGTTTTAAATTTCGTCTTTTCAAAAACAGCCCCCTGCATAAAAAAAAACGAATCAAACGACTAGTATGTTCTCTTCCTGCACTTTGTGCGATCAGGAAGATCAGAAAATCTATTGACTTCGTTCGAATAAAACTACTCTTGCTGGAGAATTAATGTGCAACATGACAATAAAGAATTTTGTGAATAAAAAAACATCTTTAAATTTTTAGATGAAATTTAGTTTTTTAATTTTAGATTTAAATAAAAATTTTAATAATATATGTATCATATATACATATTATTATTAAAAAAAATAAAAAATAAAAAAATAACCATTTCTTTTGTTTTTTTTCGATATTTAAAAAAAAAAACAACTAACTTCATTTTAGTTATTGTTTAATATTTCTTTATTAGGTTTTAATAAAAAAAATTGTTGATTTTATAACTTAAAAAAATCTCTCAACTTCAATAACAAATTAAAAAAATTTTGTTTTTAATTTGTTGTTTAAAAAATCCAAAGCAATAAATAAAATCAACAGATAAAAAAAATATGTTTTCATATTTTCATTTTAAGATTTGTTATTTTAACACAAAATATATATATATATATATATATATATATATATATTCCATGTAATAATAATATATATATCTCTTTTATATATATATTATTATTAAAAAAAATAACAATAATAATAATAATAAAAATTTGACTTTCATTCTTGTTTGTCATGAACAGTGGAGAAGGCAGTCGAGGTCTTGACAGCAATGTCGTTGTCGGTGCCGGTGCAGTTAACGGATCGGGAGTCCCTGGTGAAGAGCGCGAGTACCTCTCTGAACAGCAAAGTGACATTTGATGCCGTGGATGGGAAGCAAGCAAGAAGGACAAATTCATCAAGTCCTTTGGGAGAGCCTTTTGATCATGGTTGTGATGCACTTACGTGAGCGTTTGAGAGCATGGCGTTTGGAAATTCTGTCATGAGTGGAAGACATAGTATATGGTTCTGGGTTGCTGCTGCAGTGCCGTTTTATTTTGCAACATGGGGAGCTTCTTTACAAACACACTTATTCTCCCTGAAGATCAATGGCCCAACGGAAGGGCTAATGTTAATCTATGTGCTTCATTTGTTCACTGGTATTGTAGGCGCTGAATGGTGGGCACAGGACTGTAGCTTTCCAATGTCCGTCAGGGGAGCTTGATCTGTCCTGTTTGCCGAGCAAAATGGAAAGAATTACCACGGTGCCCCTTGTTCAAACACAGTCATGCGTAGCTCTTCCCATCAGAGTTGATTTGTCGTAACTATCACATGCACAATGGTTTGGCTAGGAAAGTAACTATTACTGCCCACACTGCCATGTGCTAAATGGTTCGCATCAAGCGATTCGCTATTTATTTTGAAGTGTGGAAGTTATCCAGAAGCCAGCGAACAAAGCAGAAATCGTGGTATTAAAGCAGAAATCGGGGTTGTATCATTAAAAATGTACAATTCATCGAATCAGCGTTGTCCACAGGAATACAACTTAGTCCAATTAAGGATCGCAATTTGCGTTGCTGGTTATTATTTGTGGGTGCATTCTGGTACAAACCACTCTATAACAGTCCGATAAGGGCGGAAGTGGAGTCCCCATTTGCGGGGATTTTAGTTGGAATTAGCGATGTGGTGGCCTATGCAGATAAAATTCTCTGAAAAGTATGGATAATATCGTGGATAGGATTTGTCATTATCTTTTCAACGGTACACCGCTTCGATAGATTTGTATAACAATCCTTCCTTGAACACCGAATATATGTTCAATCCGAGGGTTTTCTGTAACTATTCTGCCAAAATATCATGGAACTTGTGCCTGGCTCCATCTCCTTGAGAGTCATGCCATTCTGGACGAGGCAGACCTTGACAAGGATGGAATCCCGTTGGATGTGTTAGAACATCATCGACCTCGTCACTTAGCTAGTGCCTTTGGAAATTCACACGTCAACACCATCCGAGCCGCCGCATCAGATATTGGAAAGTATGGGTTCAATGAATCATTGAGACCTCTTTTAAAATTTCTGTCAGCATCAAACCACTGTGACAACATGGATTTAAGTGGACATATTTTTAAACAATTTTGTGAAGAGAGGAGCGGAAGTGGAAGAGATGTTGACTCGTCCGTCATATCTGCTAAATGCCAAGATTTGAAGGAAGATTTACGAAGAGGGATTATTTATGGAAAAGACACTAATGTCTCATTTGATAGCTTCCCGTATTACCTAAGTGAGAACACAAAGAGTGTGTTGATTGCATCAACCTTTAATCCATTTGAAGTGTAAAGAATTCACAAAATTTGCAATAGCGCTGCCTACTTTCAATGCCATTGGGCTCATCAATGAAGGATGCAGAAGTTTCGAAGGAAGGCTTAAGATCTAAAAGTAAATGTGTATGCTTCAAGCAATGCCCAGTACATGGTGATAATTTGCAATCAAAAAGTGGGGCTTCACCAGGCACTGAAGTTGATATAGCATGTTGTACTCAGCCAAGCACTGGTGATCGCGTAAAATATGTTAGCTTTCCTCAAAATTCAGGCTATCCTTCATCTCTCCAACCTCCTTCCAGGGGTCCATCTTATGGCTCTCGAGGGAAAGTGTTGTTGGCATTTGAAGAGAATGGATCATCTAAACTTGGTGTACGATTTGATAGTCCAATTCCAGAGGGTGTTGACCTTGGTGGTCTATGTGAAGAAGATCATGGTTTCTGAATTTCGGTTAGAAAGTTCTGCTGCAGAGGATATGGACAAGCTAGTGATCAATGCACTTTTTGAGGTTGTGACGAGCGGAAGTAAGAATGGGCCTCTGATTCTTTTCATGAAAGATGTTGAAAAGTCAACTGTAAGCAATTTAGATTTTCATTCCGCCTTAAAAAGTAAACTCGAGACGCTGGCTGATAGCATTGCAGTTATTGGGTCACACACACAGGCTGACAGTAGAAAAGAAAAGTCGCATCTTGGGGGTCTTTTGTTCACTAAATTTGGAAGCAATCAAACTGCTCTCCTGGACTTTGGGAGGTTACATGAACAAAACAAAGAAGAAACATCCAAAACTATTTTGGAAGTCGATCTTGGCTTTCTCTCATTGTATCGGTGGGGTAGGGATCCTCCTGGATCAAGGGCACAAATGAAGACAACGCTCAAAGACAATATCATGTTCAGATCCATCATTACTGCCCGCGGTTGCGATTTTGGCTTACAGTTCATTGTTTTTTGAATTGTTTTTTATTTATTATTTACAACTAAATTTTTTTTTTCTAAAAAATCAACATAAATAATAAATTAAAAACAATTGTTTTTAATTAAATAAAAATAAAAAATGTTTGGTGTGTTGTTTTTAATTTGTCATTTAAATAAAAATAAAAAAAAAAACATTTTGTGTGGGGATTTTTTATTTTATTTAAAAAATAAAAATATTTTGTGTGTTGATTCATTTAATATTTTGGATAATAAAAAAATCAAAACACAAAATATTTTTATCTTTATTTTTAATATAAAAAAAAGCTAACTTTATTTTAGTGATAGTTTTTTCATTATTAGGTTTTAACAAATAAAATTTTGTTGATTTTTTTTTTTTTAATTTTCAACTTAAATAATAAATAAAAAATTTATGTTTTTAATTTATTGTTTAAAGAAAAATCTAAAAAATAAATAAAATCAACATATAAAAAAATTATGTTTTCATTAAAAAAAAAAAAAAGATAAAAAATAGAAAAATTCACAAAAATTCACATAGATTTGAAAATAAAAAATAGGATACTTGGAAACACATTTCGAAAATCGGTTGGAGGATTCTAGAAACGATAATTATTTTTGATAACTTTAAGTTGGCATTAACTCATCGCATCTTTCTGTTCTATGCTTTATGATGCACTAATATGCAGGACAGAATTGCCAAGCACATGAGTTATCTAACACAAAGAGGGAGTATTATTTCACATGGTTGTTTGTAAGAATGGATTGAAATTTATATCATAAATTGAGTTACTTTCCCCACTTTGATTTCTCTTAAATCTGTTTTATTTGGTATGAAATTTTTGCGTAAGAATCATGAAGGAAATGCGCAATTCTTCTTGAACAAACTTATGTTTCTTTCTGCCAAGTTTTTTTACAGGTTACAGGATAAAAAAGTGATCATTAAGGAGATTAAGTGTGACGACAATTAGTCTTCCAAAGACTAAATTCATGAAAAATTCTGAAGACAAATCCATCTCCACAACCACTACCTTCCACCTCCCTTTCTGAAAAAGATTTTGAATTCCACCAATCGTACATCCATAAGGCGTGACACTTCCATATCCCTTTTTCACAGCAAGAGTTCTTATTTCATACACCATACATTTCCTTACATCCATTCCTTACAAGCATATTGTCATTTTCCATGTAATTACCATTCCCCTTCATTTCCGCCAATAAAACCCTGCTTGAGTCAAAGTCCTAGAGTCTAAAGTATCATTGAAAAACACCTAGAGGCTTGCATGCCTTAATGGAAAGTACTCTTGCCAGTGAACAATGGGAGTACATTAATTTCCCTTGTTCGTTGGATCTTGTAGGTGACTCGACTATGACAAATTTATTCGTACCTACAAAGATGTGTTAGGCATCCTGACTCCCATTGGAATCAATGGTGGGAGTTCTTGTGTTGGCTAGGGGCATTCATTAATGACCACTAAGTCAACAACTTCTTGCCATGTTCGACATCAACACATTTAATCACATAGTAAGATTTGTGCAATCGAGCGTTGAAGACTTGAAGACCCTTATTTTGTAGCAGATGAAGCCAATTTCTTTTCATTGTTTTTCAGTTTGCCATCACTTGAGGACAAGTCAATCAATAAGGCCGGGAGGGAAATGTAACTTATCTATTTTGTATACCTTCCAAGCCTTATAGATTTTCAGCCATATTCAGCAGACTCATCAGATTCATCATCCAGCAGCAGAAGATCCAGCAGCAGATACGACTTTCAGCCATGTTCAGCGGACTCCTCAGATTCATCCTCTAGTAGTAGAGGATCCAGCAGCCGATATGACAATACAGCTCCATCTTTCATCCACAACTTGAAGAAAAAGCTTCAGAGAAAAATTGTGGCAGCTGGACATGCATGATTCATACACCATTTTCCCAACCAGGTAAAGAAGACTACGAACAACAGTTTTTGCAGCCACATGTGCACAACTCTCATCCATTTTTGGAAGGGTAACTTAAGGTATGATATTTTCTAACTTTTAACCATTAAATTCCTTGAAAGGTTAGAATAATAATTTTTGGAAAAACTTCACTTCCTTTCCCCTTTCTTTCCCCATTTCACATAACTATCCAAACCATCCATTTTAGGGGAAGGATACATTTACATACATGCTTTGTCACATTCATATCCACAGTCATATATCACATTCTAAACCCCACTTACCTTCAAAATATATTCACTATTACATGAGCATACAAATGGCTTTGACAAAAGTATTTAAAAGATAATTGGATGCCAATACAATCATGGTTGTTACACAAGAACCAACCATGATGCATTCCTACAAAAATACTCTGCAACAAAAATCACATTATCAATATGCAAAGATCATACATTAAATGCAACAAAAAAAAATATGGTTGAAACACAAGAACCAACCAAGTTGTAATTCATCAAAATAACGCTTTGAAAAAGTTATGTAAATGATATCATGTAGAGTTTAAGCCAAAGCTCAAGTACGAAAAAGTAATGTAATAAATTGCATGAGGACATGCAATACCTTCAGTTTGGGGCAGATGTTGGGCCTCAAAATGGTCCCTATTTTCACTCCATTATTCACCAATATCTTCACATTTTACCTTCATGTCACCTCTATTCCACCTCCACATCATTCCATTTATCTCATTATTGGGTTATAACTATGCTTTTCCAAAGTTTATTAATTCTTAATATTTTTAAGTGAATTTATGGCTAAACTTTAGAAAATAATATGCTTATACTTATACCTAAACAATTAGAATGAGTTTGTTGACATGTGTAGGTAGAAAGGAAGCTTCCAGGGCATCTTTATGTGGCTTTGAATGATCAAATTCGAATTTTATAAGATAAGCCTCATGGAAAAGATCATGGAGAAAATCATGGACCTCATGGAGGAAATCATGGAGGATAGGGTTATGTGTCTAGATGGTTGAGAAATGTATGGAACTAAAAGAGATTAGTGGATCATCATTATGAGTTTGTTATCTCATCCTATTGTATAAATAGGAGTACCTCCACCATTCCAAAGGCAGGACTCTTAGAGCATGTATCCAACTTATGATGGAATCGAATAAAGCTTCATTTTGCATATATTTCCATTATGTAGTTATAGATATAAGTTGTACATATATTTCCATTATGTAGTTTTAGATATAAATTGTCTTAGTGTAGTATATGGAATAGCTTGTCACTTTGTTCTTAGGAGAATTGAGCTCACTCTAGAAGGATCAAAGGAACATGTTATTTCATATTAGATCTTATTTCATTTAATTGCTTAGATGTTTGATGTTTGAGGATTTGTTTGTGATTGATGAATGAGTTTTAAATTAGAATCTTATCAGCACATGAGAGAACAGCCAAGGGTCTAAGTTAGGCTCTCTCTCTATTTGATTTGCATGATAATTGAAATTCATTCTTTTGCTTTTATGTTTCAAGTATCATATGAGGAGATAACCAAGAGTCTAAGTTAGGCTCTCTCTCCATTGATTTATATGGTAATTGAAATTCATTCTTTTGTGCTTTTATATTTCAAGTCATTTCATTTGTTATGCTTATGAATGACTCTTAGTTTAGTTTGGATTAGTACACGAGAGTACAATCAAGAGACTAAGTTAGTCTCTCTCTCTACTTGAATCTGAACAATAATTAAGTTTATTCTCTTGTCTTCATTTCAAGTTTTTAGTTTTATGTAATCAATGATTTCTCTATGATATTGTAGGGAAGGACAACCAGGACCTCCTTAGTTAGGAGCCTCTTCCCTTGCATATTATATTGAATCGTAAATAATTTAGTTAGACATAGAGTTAGTTGCCTACTCCTGCGTATATTGTGCTGACATCATCACAAGCTTACGAGTTTCCCTCGTCGATAATTTAATGAAGCAATTTAAGCCCAATAAATTGCCCAACAATGACTCTTCATATTCCAATATTAGCACATGGAATTTCATTTACAACATAATTACAAAAAATATTACAATTTACACTTGTACCCATATAAGACAAAATAGGGTAGAGACAACTTAACAACCTAACAAGACACAATGCTATGATGCTCAAACTTGGGAGAATTGTAGCTCAACAACATCCACTTTCTTCTTCCCTCTCAGATATGGGTAACAAGATTGGTATTGTGTGATGTTGTCCCCAAACTACATGATGGTGTCATGTTGAAAGCAGACTTTGGCCTCCATGGAATCTAGGTACACTGTCTTGGAACATGTGTCCAACTTTTTCTGAAGCATGAGAAGCATTTTTTTTTACATTAACAAGACTGCTGATGAAATTATGCATGTTTTCTCTATTTATCTCCAAGTCTTCCCTAGTGAAATTTTGTCTCAACTTATCCAAGTAATCTTTGACCTGGTCCTAGACTTGGTTCTTGGGTTTAGATTTGGTGAGCGAAACGATGAATGGGATCTAGTATTTTCTCACCAAGACATCCAAACTACTGAATAACCTCACATATGATGCCTAAATGATTCCAATGAATGAGGTGAGTTTCTTGTTGTTCTGAATCAACATTCAAACATTTTCCTTCTCTAGCTATTCGTGTGGCTTCATCTTCTTCACTAAGTCAAGTGGTACCCATTTGTATCACATTGTCCACTCCTACACATAAGCAACGACAACTTGTATGTTTTTGAGTGTGTTAACAAACTCTTTGTTCTACTACTGTAATCCTTGCAAACAGAAAACCTATTTATGTATGGTGACAAACCAGGCATAGAGCTTCTACATGGTTTCTCCAAGTTTTGTTACTTCATCAAGTATCATTTGTTATGAAACTAGCTCAAGAAAAAGATAGAAAAGATAGATCAACACTTTAGAATTTAGCCTCTAGGAGGGGGCAACCTCCTTTACATTACATAAATGAACAATTCTTGGATGATTCAAATGACAAAACCTCCTTTCTATATATAGGAGTCTAAGGAGTCACAATATAACCCATCCGACCTAAGAATAATAATATAAAGCCACAAAAATAAGAATAGAGGGATTCTATGGGGCACAGTAATAACAATATGGGGATAATAAGGGCACAACAATATTAATAAGGGGTACAACTACAATATTAATGGGGTAATCACTAGTATGATAGGGACCCAACATGCCCCTCTCCTTCAAAAAAGTCTTGTGCTCAACACTTGAGAAGTTCTAGATGCCTCTGTATAAAATTCTCATCCTCCCATGTGGAATCTTCAACGGATAAGTTCTTCCACTTGATAAGATACTCCGAAATTGATCGATTTCTTAGCTGTCGAGTTCTTGTTTCTGTGACAGCTTCCGGTTCCAATATAATTTTTCCTTCCTCGTCAAGTTCTGGCAATATTGTTTGGACTGGGAGCTTGTCTCCTTTAACCTTGTTTAAACATGACACATGGAAAACTGGGTGCAATCGAGAAGCTGCAGGAAGCTCCAATTTGTATGCCATAGTACCAATCTTTTGCAACACCTTGTATGGACCATAATACTTTGGTGATAATTTATTATCCTTATTAGCTTGCTTGAGGGACATTTGCTTATATGGTTGTAGCCGTAGGAATACCCAATCACCTACATCAAAACCTCTTTCGCTACGATGTTGATATGCTTGTTGTTTCATTCTATTTTGTGCCAACACAAGGTTATCCTTTAAGAGTTGGAGGACTTGTTGTTGATGTTCAATGTGATGTTCCACTGCTTGAACCTTAGAATTTTCTCTTAAATATGATGTGATGGATGGTGGCTGATACCCATAAAGTGCCATAAATGGGGTCATTTTTGTTGCTGTATGGAAGGAAGTGTTATACCACCGTTCAGCCAGAGGCAACCATTTGACCCATTGTGTCCGTTTATCAGATACAAAGCAATGAAGATATCCTTCCAAACATTTGTTTACCATCTCAGTTTGCCCATCAGATTGAGGATGATAAGATGAGCTATGAGCTAATTGAGTACCAAGACAAGAAAATAATTCTATCCAAAAATTTCCAGTGAAAATGGGATCTCTGTCACTTACAATAATCTTTGGGTTTCCATATAGCTTTTGAATTGTTTCCATAAATGCAGTAGAAACTGTACTGGCTTTAAATGGATGTGATAATGCACAAAAGTGTGCATACTTGGTAAGTCTGTCAACTACCACCATGATGACACTCTTTCCCTCAGACTTGGGTAAACCTGTGATAAAATCCATTGAAACCTCCTCCCAACGTTGGCTTGGAATGGATAAAGGTTGTAATAGACCCGATGTCTTAATTGTTTCAACTTTATTTTGTTGGAAAACCAAACATTCTGGCACAAACTTTTGAATATCTGCTTTAATGCCATCCCAAAAAAATTCCTTCTTAACCTTGTGGTAAGTACTTAAAAAGCCTGAGTGCCCTCCTAAGGGAGAAGTGTGCAATTCCATAAGAATATTTTGTTTTAGCTGGGAATCCTTACAGAGGTATAAGCGATCTTTGTACCATAACAAATCATTTTGTCAGCTAAATGTATCAGACATACTGGAATCTTGTTGTAACTTTCGAATAAGTTCCCACACTTCTTCGTCATTCTTCCATTCCTCCCTTGCTTCGTTTATCCAATCTGGTTGGATAATAGAAATGGTGCACAACATTGCTTCCACATCCTCATCCTTTCTTGAGAGTGCATCTGCCACTGCATTTTTCTTCCCTCTTTGTAGATGATTTCAAAGTCATAACCCAACATCTTTGTGACCCACTTTTGTTGCTCTTCAGAGGATAATCTTTGTTCTAAAAAGTATTTAAGGCTATCATGATCCGTTTTTACCTTGAAGTGTCTTCCCATTAGGTAGGGTCACCATTTCTTAAATGCATGGAGTATTGCCAACATTTCCTTCTCATAAATAGCTTTGTGTAAAAATATTCCCTTGATTGGATGACTTTCAAAAGCAATGGGTCTTTCATCTTGCATTAAAACAACACCAATTCCATTTCCTGAAGCATCACATTTGTTGGGTCCCTATAATACTAGTGATTACCCCATTATTATTGTAGTTATACCCCTTATTAATATTTTTGTGCCCATATTTCCCCCATATTGTTATTGTTGTGCCCCATAGAATCCCTCTATTGTTATTTTTGTGGCTTTATATTATTATTGTTAGGTCAGCTGGATTATATTGTGACTCCTTAGACTCCTATATATAGAAAGGAGGTTTTGTCATTTGAATCATCCAAGAATTGTTCATTTATTTAATGAAAAGTAGGTTTCCCCCTCGAAGAGGCTAAATTCTAAGGCGTTCATCTATCTTTTCTATCTTTTCTTGAGCTGGTTTCATAACATTTGGTATTAGGGCTTTGGATTCTAGGGTTTCGCTGCTCCAAACAGGTCATCGTGGCATTTTCGTTATAACTTTTTTTCTGCGATGTTTCAGAAGTTACAAAAAAACCCAATTTGAGAAGAAATCGCGCTGAACCTCGGGTCCGAATTTCAGAGCTTTTCGCGCTATATTTGCGGAGATATGATCTGAGGAAGTTGGTCTTTTTGTAGACTCCTGAATTACATTCCAAACAGCTGACCTGGGGAAAATCATCATAAATTTCTTTCTGAGCATCGTATTGAAATTTCGTGAGAAGGTACAAAAATAGGACAGACTGTAGTTTTATTTTATATAATTTTTCAGAGTCAAAGGTCGAAACAGTGACATGTGGCACTTCATACAAATTCGCTCTACTGAACTAGTCTATAATCAGGTCACTACGGAAGATTGTGCATAACTATTTCTTGGAGAATCCAATTTGGATCAGACTAGTGGCATTGGAAAGAGGACATAGAAGGCTACTACAGGTCACAATTTCACAACTGGATGATTCGAAATTACAGAGATACATCAGATTCAATATCAGGATTCTACAAAGTGAAAAAAGGTGTGTAGTTTTTTTTTTTAATTTTTGTGTAAGCTTGGTTTGAAGGAATTCAAAGGGCATAGTAAAGCATTATTATCGGTAATTGATGCCCCAAGGAAAGAAAATTCAAACACCTAGTAAGCAACCTGAAAGCTCTAGCATGACTTATGAAGAAGAGGAAGAAATGAAACATGATATAGCAAAATTACGAGACCAAGTGCAACAAGTGTCACTTGCACAAAAAGGAACAGAATCTAAGATGGATGGTTTAAAGAAAGATGTAGAAGCTAAGATGGATGGTTTAAGGAAAGGCATAGAAGCTAATATGGATTGTTTAAAGAAAGGCGTAGAAGCTAAGATGGACAATTTGAAGATAGATTTGAAGACAAACATGGAAGAATTGAAGAAGTTGCTACAAGAAAGGGTCACTAATGGTGAAAGGGTAGTAAACTAAACTCATGATGAGAACAAAAGAAATGTTAATCATGATTCCATTACTCTAATGTTAGATTGAAGACCCACCATATTCCAAAAATAGATATGAGGAAGTTTGATGGCAAGGATCCCGCAACATGGATATTACAGATGGATCAATTCTTCGATCTTAATAATGTGCAAAACACAAAAAAGGTACGTATGGCAACTTTATATTTGGAACCAAATTAGTTTGTATGGTATCAATGGCTTTGCTCTCGTAAACAGTTTATCACTTGGGCAATTTTTATGGAAGAATTGATAGCACATTATGAGGATACAAAAAGCAACACCTTTTTTAGCCAACTGATAAGTCTCAAACAAAAGGGTTCAATAATGGAGCACATTGATGAGTTCCAAAAATTGAACATAAGGGTAAAAGATATTCCAGAGGAGCATTGGATTGATGTGTTCATAGGGACTTCAAACGATAATATCCAACATGATGTTCGCCTTTTGGAACCTGATTCATTAGAGAAGGCATTCAGGTTAGCAAGAAAAATGGAAAGCAAAATTATGGAAACCGGGAAACATACCACTCACAACTATAAATATGGAAGTGTTGTTGCCCCTAGTATTCCACAACCTATAAATTTGAAACCACAACAATTGGAAGAAAAAAGAGCAAAAGGGCTTTATTACAGTTGTGATAGCAAATACACTAAAGGTCATAAGTGTGCTGAGAAGAAATTATTCTACATAGATTGTGAAGAGGAAGAAGAAAAGGAGCAAGAAAGGTCAAAAGAAGAGGATATACTCCAGGAACAAAGCCTAGATGAAGAACAAATAAATCTGACCATATCTTGTAATGCATTGGCGGGAATTACCACTCCTCAAACCATCAAGATAGAAGGACAAATCAAGAAGAAAAAGGTAATAGTGTTGATTGATTCAGGAAGCACCCACAATTTTATTCATTGTAAGGTAGCAAAAGAATTGAATTGCTTCCTATATCCAGCACCAGAGTGTCAAGTGATGATTGCAAATGGAGGAACAATAAATTTCTCTGGAAAGTGCCATAATATCAAGCTATCCATGGGAGAATATGTATTGACTAGCCCAATGCTTTCCATTCCAATGGGAGGTGCTGATGTTGTACTAGGAGTCCAATGGCTACAATCCTTGGGTACAATAGCTTTTAATTTTCAAGAACTTTTCATCAAATTTTCTACGGAAGGAAAGGAAGTTGAATTAAGGGGTATTGCAGGGAAACTAGGAAAGATAATTAGCTCTAATGGTATGACAAAGCTTCTAAAAAAGGGACAAAGAGGTGTAATTGCACAATTATGTTCGCTAGATGTTTCCACATCGGAATCATCTATTTCTCCAGATCTCCAAAAAGTCCTGGACAATCATTCCAAGGTATTTGAGACTCCCAAAGGTCTCCCACCTATGCGTGATCATGATCATGCTATTCATCTGATTCCAGGAAGTGTTCCTCCAAACATCAGGCCGTACAGATATCCTTATGTCCAAAAGAGTGAAATTGAATGTATGGTTGCAGAAATGCTAGAGGCTGGTATAATTCAACTGAGTCAAAGTTCTTTCTCTGCTCCAGTAGTATTGGTGCAAAAGAAGGATGGATCATGGTGCATGTGTCCAGATTATAGGGAGCTCAACAAGCTCACTATTAAAGATAAGTTCCCCATTCCTGTCATTGATGAATTACTGGATGAATTGCATGGATCAATTTACTTCACCAAGTTGGATCTTCATTCAGGATATCATCAAATCAGAATGAAGACTGAAGACATTCTGAAAACAGCATTTAGAACTCATGAGGGTCATTATGAATTTTTGGTCATGCCTTTTGGCCTTACCAATGCACCTTCAACATTTCAAGGTTTGATGAATTCAATTTTCAAACCATTCCTTAGAAAATTTTTGTTAGTATTTTTTGATGATATACTAATCTACAGCAAGTCTTGGAAGGATCATGTTGAACATGTTGACAGGGTGCTACAACTATTGGAGGAGAAACAATTATATGCAAAAAGATCCAAATGTTTCTTTGGAGTCTAGGAGGTGGAATATCTGGGTCATATTGTATCTCATGAAGGAGTTAAGGTAGACCCTAGCAAAATTAAAGCCATTAAGGAATGGAAAATCCCCACATCCATAAAGCATCTACGAGGATTTCTCGGGTTGACAGGGTATTATGGCAAGTTTGTTAAGAATTATGGGAGAATAGCAGCACCTCTAACAACATTATTGAAGAAAGATGAATTTTCATGGACTCCGGAAGCAACAAAGGCCTTTGAACATCTTAAAGAGGCAATGTGCCAAGCACCGGTCTTAGCTACACCAGACTTCACAAAAACCTTTATTGTGGAATGTGATGCTTCAAGAAATGGAATTGGTGTTGTTCTAATGCAAGATGAAAGACCCATTGCTTTTGAAAGTCATTCAATCAAGGGAAATTTTTTAAGCAAAGCTATTTATGAGAAGGAAATGTTGGCAATACTCCATGCACTTAAGAAATGGCGACCCTACCTAATGGGAAGACACTTCAAGGTAAAAACAGATCATGATAGCCTTAAATACTTTTTAGAACAAAGATTATCCTCTGAAGAGCAACAAAAGTGGGTCACAAAGATGTTGGGTTATGACTTTGAAATCATCTACAAAAAAGGGAAGCAAAATGTGGTGGCAGATGCACTCTCAAGAAAGGATGAGGATGTGGAAGCATTGTTGTGCGCCATTTCTATTATCCAACCAGATTGGATAAACAAAGCAAGGGAGGAATGGAAGAATGACGAAGAAGTGTGGGCACTTATTCGAAAGTTACAACAAGATTCCAGTACGTCTGATACATTTAGCTGGCAAAATGTTTCGTTATGGTACAAAGATCGCTTATACCTCTGTAAGAATTCCCAGCTAAAACAAAAGATTCTTATGGAATTGCACACTTCTCCCTTAGGAGGGCACTCAGGATTTCTAAAAACTTACCACATGGTTAAGAAGGAACTTTTTTGCGATGGCCTTAAATTAGATATTCAAAAGTTTGTGGCAGAATGTTTGGTTTGCCAACAAAATAAAGTTGAAACAATTAAGACACCGGGTCTATTACAACCTTTATCCATTCCAAGCCAACGTTGCGAGGAGGTTTCAATGGATTTTATCATAGGTTTACCTAAGTCTGAGGGGAAGAGTGTCATCATGGTGGTAGTTGACAGACTTACCAAGTATGCACACTTTTGTGCATTATCACATCCATTTAAAGCCAGTGCAATTTCTACTGCATTTATGGAAACAATTCGAAAGCTACATGGAAACCCAAAGATTATTGTAAGTGACAGAGATCCCATTTTCACTGGAAATTTTTGGACATAATTATTTTCTTGTCTTGGTACTCAGTTAGCTCATAGCTCACCTTATCATCCTCAATCTGATGGGCAAACTGAGATAGTAAACAAATGTTTGGAAGGATATCTTCATTGCTTTGTATCTGATAAACAAACACAATGGGTCAAATGGTTGCCTCTGGCTGAATGGTGGTATAACACTTCCTTCCATACAGCAACAAAAATGACCCCATTTATGGCACTTTATGGGTATCAGCCACCATCCATCACATCATATTTAAGAGAAAATTCTAAGGTTCAGGAAGTGGAACATCACATTGAACATCAACAACAAGGCCTCCAACTCTTAAAGGATAACCTCATGTTGGCACAGAATAGAATGAAACAACAGGCAGATCAACATCGCAATGAAAGAAGTTTTGATGTAGGTGATTGGGTATTCCTACGGCTACAACCATATAAGCAAATGTCCCTCAAGCAAGCTAAGAAGGATAATAAATTATCACCAAAGTATTATGGTCCATACAAGGTGTTGCAAAAGATTAGTACTATGGCATACAAATTGGAGCTTCCTGTAGCTTCTCAATTGCACCCAGTTTTCCATGTTTCATGTTTAAAGAAGGTTATAGGCGACAAGCTCCCAGTTCAAACAATATTGCCAGAACTTGATCAGGAAGGAAAAATTATATTGGAACAGGAAGTAGTCATAGAAACAAGAACTCGACAGCTAGGAAATCGATCAATTTCAGAGTATCTTATCAAGTGGAAGAACTTATCCACTGAAGATTCCACATGGGAGGATGAAAATTTTATGTAGAAGTATCTAGAACTACTGAAGCATTGAGGACAACACTTTTTTCAAGGAGAGGGGCATGTTGGGTCCCTATAATACTAATGATTACCCCATTACTATTGTAGTTATACCCCTTATTAATATTGTTGTGCCCATATTCCCCCATATTGTTATTATTGTGCCCCATAAAATCCCTCTATTTTTATTTTTGTGGCTTTATATTATTATTGTTAGGTCAGCTGGATTATATTGTGACTCCTTAGACTCCTATATATAGAAAGGAGGTTTTGTCATTTGAATCATCCAAGAATTGTTCATTTATGTAATGTAAAGGAGGTTTCCCCCTCGAAGAGGCTGAATTCTAAGGCGTTGATCTATCTTTTCTATCTTTTCTTGAGTTGGTTTCATAACAACATTCCACAATAAAGGTTTTTGTGAAGTCCGGTGTAGCTAAGACCGGTGCGTGGCACATTGCCTCTTTAAGATGTTCGAATGCCTTTGTTTCTTTTGGAGTCCATGAGAATGCATCTTTCTTCAATAATGTTGTTAGAGGTGCTGCTATTCTCCCATAATTCTTAACAAACTTGTGATAATACCCTGTCAACCCGAGAAATCCTCGCAAATGCTTTATGGATGTGGGAATTTTCCATTCCTTAATGGCTTTAATTTTTCTAGGGTCTACCTTAAATCCTTCATGAGATACAATATGACCCAGATATTTCACCTCTTGTACTTCAAAGAAACATTTGGATCTTTTTGCATATAATTGTTTCTCCTCCAATAGTTGTAGCATACTGTCAACATGTTCAACATGATCCTTCCAAGACTTGTTGTAGATTAGTATATCATCAAAAAATACTAACACAAATTTTCTAAGGAATGGTTTGAAAATTGAATTCATCAAACCTTGAAATGTTGAAGGTGCATTGGTAAGGCCAAAAGGCATGACCAAAAATTCATAATGACCCTCATGAGTTCTAAATGTTGTTTTCGGAATGCATTCAATCTTCATTCTAATTTGATGATATCCCAAACGAAGATCGAACTTGGTGAAGTAAATTGATCCATGCAATTCATCCAGTAATTCATCAATGACAGGAATGGGAAACTTATCTTTAATAGTGAGCTTGTTGAGCTCCCTATAATCTAGACACATGCACCATGATCCATCCTTCTTGTGCACCAATACGACTGGAGCAGAGAAAGAACTTTGACTTGGTTGAATTATACCAGCCTCTAGCATTTCTGCGACCATTCATTCAATTTCACTCTTTTGGGGAACACTTCCTGGAATCAGATGAATAGCATGATCATGATCACAAATAGGTGGGAGACCTTTAGGAGTCTCAAATACCTTGGAATGATTGTCAAAGACTTTTTGGAGATCTGGAGAAATATATGATTCCACTGTGGACACATCTAGCGAACATAATTGTGCAATTACACCTCTTTGTTCCTTTTTTAGAAGCTTTGTCATACCGTTAGAGCTGATTATCTTTCCTGGATTCCCTGCAATACCCCTTAATTCAACTTCCTTTCCTTCCACAGAAAATTTCATGAAAAGTTCTTAAAAATTAAAAGCTATTGTACCCAAGGATTGTAGCCATTGGACTCCTAGTACAACATCAGCACCTCCCATAGGAATGGAAAGCATTGGGCTAGTCAATACATATTCTCCCATGGATAGCTTGATATTATGGCACTTTCCTGAGCAATTTATTGTTCCTCCATTTGCAACCATCACTTGACACTCTGGTGCTGGATATAAGAAGAAATTCAACTCTCTTGCTACCTTACAATGAATAAAATTGTGGGTACTTCCTGAATCAATCAACACTATTACCTTTTTCTTCTTGATTTGTCCTTCTATCTTGATGGTTTGAGGAGTGGTAATTCCCACCAATGCATTACAAGATATGGTCGGATTCATTTCTTCTTTATCTAGGCTTTGTTCCTGGATTATATCCTCTTCTTTTCACCTTTCTTGCTCCTTTTCTTCTTCCTCTTCAAAATCTATGTAGAATAATTTCTTCTCAACACACTTATGACCTTTAATGTATTTGCTATCAAAAATGTAACAAAGTCCTTTTGCTCTTTTTTCTTCCAATTGTTGTGGTGTCAACCTTATAGGTTGTGGAAGACTAGCGGCAACAACACTTCCGTCTTTATAGCTGTGAGTGGTATGCTTTCTGGTTGCCATAATTTTGCTTTCCATTTTTCTTGCTAACCTGAATGCCTTCTCTAATGAATCAGATTCCCAAAGGTGAACATCATGTTGGATATTATCCTTTAAAGACCCTATGAACACATCAATCCTATTCTCATCTGGAATATCTTTTACCCTTATGTTCAATTTTTGGAACTCCTCAATGTGCTCCATTATTGAACCCTTTTGTTTGAGACTTATCAATTGGCTAAAAAAAGTGTTGCTTTTTATATCCTCATAATGTGCTATCAATTCTTCCGTAAAAATTGCCCAAGTGATAAATTGTTTACGAGAGCAAAGCCATTGATACCATACAAACTGATTTCATTCCAAATATAAAGTTTCAATACGTCCCTTTTGTGTGTTTTGCACATTATTGAGATCGAAAAATTGCTCCATCAATAATATCCATGTTGCGGGATCCTTGCCATCAAAATTCCTCATATCGATTTTTTGAATATGGTGGGTCTTTGATCCAACATTAGAGTCTATGGAATCATGATTAACATTTCTTTTGTTCTCATCATGAGTTTCCTTTACTACCCTTTCACCATTAGTGACCCTTTCTTGTAGCAACTTATTCATATTTATCTTCAATTCTTCCATGTCTGTCTTCAAATCTATCTTCAAATCATCCATCTTAGCTTCCATATCATTCATCTTAGCTTCTACACCTTTCTTTAAACAATCCATCTTAGATTCTACGCCTTTCTTTAAACCATCCATCTTAGATTCTATTCCTTTTTGTGCAAGGGACAATTGTTGCACTTGGTCTTGTAATTTTGAGATATCATGTTGCATTTCTTCCTCTTCTTCATGAGTCATGCTAGAGCTTTCAGGTTCCTTACTAAGTGCTTGCATTTTCTTTCCTCGAGGCATCAGTTACCAATAATAATGCTCTACTATGCCCTTTGACTTCCTTTAAAATAAATTTTCAAACCAAGCTTAAGCAAAACTTTAAGAAAATCTA
The DNA here is from genome assembly GCA_031772625.1 of Pinus tabuliformis. Classification (NCBI taxonomy): domain Eukaryota; kingdom Viridiplantae; phylum Streptophyta; class Pinopsida; order Pinales; family Pinaceae; genus Pinus; species Pinus tabuliformis. Next base: position 1,312,665,807 of record CM062804.1, read on the forward strand.
CACACCTTTTTTCACTTTGTAGGAGCTCTATATTGCCTCTGATGTATCTTTGTACTTTCCAATCATATAGATCTGAATTTGTGACCTGCAGTAGCCCTCTATGTCCTCTTTCCAATGCCACAAGTTTGACCCAAATTGGATTCTCCAAGGAAGAGTTATGCGAAATCTCCCACAGTGACTTGATTATAGACTAGTTCAGTAGAGCGAAGTTGTACGCCTTGCCACGAGTCACTGTTTCGACCTTTGGATCTGAAAAATGCATACAAGAAACTATAGTCTATCCTCTTTCTTTACCTTCTTACGAAATTGCAATCCGATCTCTAGAGAGAAAGTTATGATGCTTTCCCTGGTCACCTGTTTGGAATGTAATTTAGGAGTCTGCAAAAAGACCAACTTCCTCAGATCATATCTCCGCACATATAGTGCGAAAAGCTATGAAATTCTGACCCGAGGTTTAGCACGATTTCTTCTCAAATGGGTTCTTTTTGCAACTTCTGAAAAGTCGTAGAAAAAAAGTTATAGCAAAAATTCCACGATGACCTGTTTGGAGCAGCGAAACCCTAGAATCCAAAGCTCTAATACCAAATGTTATGAAACCAGCTCAAGAAAAAGATAGAAAAGATAGATCAACACCTTAGAATTCAGCCTCTTCGAGGGGGCAACCTCCTTTACATTACATAAATGAACAATTCTTGGATGATTCAAATGACAAAACCTCCTTTCTGTATATAGGAGTATAAGGAGTCACAATATAACCCAGCCGACCTAACAATAATAATATAAAGCCACAAAAATAACAATAGAGGGATTCTATGCGGCACAGTAATAACAATATGGGGATAATATGGGCACAACAATATTAATAAGGGGTACAAATACAATAGTAATGGGGTAATCACTAGTATTATAGGGACCCAACATCATTGCTTTCATCTCCTCCAAGTAAAGTTGTGTAGAAACACACTTTTCATTTCTTCTCAGAGTTGTTCTACCTCTTTCCTATTAGCCTACTGTTACACTAAAAAATGTCACCTTGACTACTCACAGTTAGTATGGCTCAAATCAACAGTCATGCTACCCTCTTAGGCAAGTCTCATGCCTCTGTTATCCATCTCAAACTCAAAGAAGAGAGAAAGTCTTGTAAAAACTATGTTTATCTCTGGGGTCGCAGGTTCTCTCTAGCCTTACCTGCGGGGACGCTGACCATGTTCACAAAATCTGCGTCCATGGACGCTCTGTATGTTAAGGGACAGGTGCGTCCCTCTGTAAAAGGCAAAATGCGCGAGTTTTATCTTGAAAAAGTTACTTGTGGTTACTTCTAGAACATTCTAGAGGTCGGTTTGATGAAATGGATGCGCCTCCAGTTGGTTCATGTATCTCTATTAAGGGGGAACTTATCCCATCAATAAGGGAGCTATCCCACCCAAAGAGGGGGATGATCCCATTGATAGTGGACCTGAATAACCTCTTTACAGCACTATAAATAAAGGCATTGAGCCAGAAGGAGAAGAGGTTGGAGCTATACATTTTCTTTGGGTAAATGCTGCAGGATTTAGGTATTCCATTAGAGCCTTTGTGAGGAGAGATTGTCTTCACTTGATTCTACTTGGGAGAGGGTGAGCTTTGTCAAAGTAGAGGAAAACCCTTGATGGACCCTGGGAGGAACTTGCACAACACCAAGGCCAGGTTGTAAGAGTTTCTTTGTTTCGTTATTAATACAAACTGGTTTATTTTTCTCAATAGCTTGTGTTAATGAGTTATTTCATGTGTTCCTTGGTCTGCATGTTGAATATATGTTTTATTATATGAAATGCAAGTGCTTGGTAATTGTTTGATTGTTTGTGGTTGCAGGAATTGACTTGAAGGAGGAGCTCATCCGGATCGTCAAGAACGGACTTCAACAACAGCGTTTTGGAATAAGGTAAGCCTAAACACTTGTAGTTTTCATGTTGTAAAAGGTGTATTTAGAGAAAGATCACTCCATTTTGTCTTGTTTGTCATTAGAACGTCTTAGACTTCTAGGAAGGTCAGTCGTGTCCGCACCCTTGACAAATTCCGTGTGACAAATTGGCGACTCCGCTGGGGAATCCATTAATGAGAGAGTCTTTTCCTTTATATGAACTTTGCTTTGAGAAAATCATTTTTATTTTCTGGTTTTTGACTGTGAGAATTAGTATTTGGGTGGCTTAGCTTTAGATTTAGTTAGATTTGGTTTTTCTTCATTTTTCCAGAAGGACGCACCCTCTGAGTACTGCACAGTGCGTCTTTGGACGCGCTGTTGCCGTCTGCACAGAGCGGGGCCGCACCTGTGACAACGGGTTGCCTGCGTCTTCCTGTAAACTTTAAGAAAATTCCATTTTTGCTTTAAATTGCTTTTAGATTTTGTTTTTCCTTAGTGTTTTCTGCCCAGATCCTTTAGTACCCTGTCAAGAATTTTCACCTGAACTAGTTTTGTGAGCTTTGAGTGTTTTAGTGGTTTTCAACGAAGTTTAGACCTAGGGTTTGATTTTTGGAAAGGCTTTGTAGTGACTTTGATAGTAGAAAGTTGTCCAGCCTTAGATCTCTCTGGTTAGTCAACCTTCTTAGAAGTCGGGCCTGTCGTAAAGTCTCCTTTTGTGAGCAACTTGCCATTTGAGTTGTTTTGGGTCAAATTTCGATTTGCTTGTTTATAAAGTATTGATTTCCATTTTACAAAAAGAACAAAAAGATTAGAATTTTGTTTTGACTAGTTTTTGGTTCTGCAATAAGCTAGTCCTTGATTTGATTGTGATCAAGTAAAACACCTTAGAAATAATCATTGTTAGTTTTGGCCTCGTTAAGATTGCTTAGAATAAATTTGCCTTTAGTTTGCTTATGAGTGCATTTTCATAGATTTTAATAGTCGTTAAGATTGATTTTTGGTTATATTAGATTTATTTGCTTTATTAAAAGAAAAATACAAAAACATCTTCTTTAAAAGTCTTGTTTCAAGTAGCTTTTTGTTTTTGAAAGAAGAAAAGAGTTTTTTCGTGCATGTAAAGAGAGGTTATGTTTTTATGCTTGGAAAAGAAAAACGAATTGTTTCTTTGATTGTCTTCAATTAAGAAGTTTCTTTTATAAAGATTGCATTCTCTCAACTTTTTAGTTAAGCAATTCATCGAAAAAGTAAAGTAGTGGATAAATCATTCTAGGTGCATTTTGTAGTGGTTTCGAGTCGAGTCAACACACCACTGGTTTCACTTCCATCACCTTTTGACTTAAGAAACAACCTTAAAAGTAACGCTTAAATTAAAATCAATCTAGTAATCTTTATTTTTCTAGGGCTCTGAAACACCAACATAGCTTAGGCTAGGGTCTTGGAGTAGGTGAGTACTTAACTCTCCAAGACTACAAAACCAAACAGATAGTCTATCTTGAGTAGAACAAATCCAATTGTTTCAGTTACATTCTGGGAAAGCTCCTCTTAAAGGAGAAGCACGAGCTCGTGTCCGAACCAGTGAGGGGATCATTCCTCCCTCGTTGGGAACGACGCCAGGCAGTACGTATTACAAACGGTAAACCTCGGATTAACCATTGTCGAGGAGCCAGGGGTCACTTATCGGTAAACCTTGGATTGTTGTCAAGGAGCCGGTAAGGGGATTGGAGCTTGCTACTCTGCCCTTGCGTGCTGTCAGAGTTTAGACTATTCCCCCAGGTGTAATTGTTGTGATTGGTAACCTTAGTGGCCATAATATCTAGGATTCTACCCAAGGTGACGGTGGAGGGAAGGTCCCACTGTACCTGGAGCAGACGTCGGTTATACTCACTTGGATTTTCTGGGGGGTTCGCTTCACTTCGAGACGGTTAAAGTGGAGGAACTTGGTCCAGTCTATTCATTAAGCAGGTTGCCGGGGTAACTGTTCCACCCGCCATTTCTGTACTGAATCCTGCGAGGTTGGGCCTAATCACCAACTAGCGCTTTTGGTCCGGAAGACTACTGTTTGTGTGTGGTTTGACGCTCTAGATTATTTAGGCGTGTGCTTCAAATTTGTTTGGTTCTTTAGAAGACTTTAGGTGGTTTGATTTGAAATTTTTTACTTTGTTTTCGTGTGTTGTAGTTAAAATCTTTAATTGTGGCGGAATTACCGAGACAGTCCCGTAGACTTCGGGGCAAGTCTCCTGAGATTGTTACCGGAATAGATTTGTTAAGAAAACTCCGTAAATCGTGGGGTGAATCTCCTGAAGACATTCCGGGTCATTTAGAAGGGTTAAAGGTCCTTGTAACTCCTCCTAGTGGCAGTAGAGTAGGATCACCTGAAGAAGGAGAGTTTTCCTTGGTAGTCCATCCAGATTACCAAAGTTTAGAAACAGGTTACAATCCCGAAGCAGTTACAGTTTCCGAGCTTGCTGGTAGTTTTTCATCTGCCAGTGAAACAGGCGAAGAACCTGAAATTTCCGAACCTGTTACTCCAACTCCTAGTGTTCCTGATTCACCAAGAATAGAAAGAATTATCACCGAAAATCTTCCTGTTGGATTAATTGCTATAGAAGAACTTGTTCCAGAGGAAGAAATAGGCGTTTCTGATTCTGAAGATCTAATTACCCTTGATCTAAGGGAGCGTGAATCCATCTTTTACAGTCCTCCTAGGAGTGAACCTTGGTACCTTGCATTAACCAATTTTTTAGACAACTCAGTAGGTTTTCCTACACCTCGTACTCCTTTTCCACCCGGAGGAATTCATTCTCCTGTAAATATGTCTGGTCAGTCATCTGTGTTTTCACAAAGTCCTGAATCATTTTTACATGGCGGTCCTTCTGTTCCTACTGGGTATCAATCACTTTCTGGTACCTTTGCGGGAGCATCTCCTCAACCCATTGATCATGGGTTATTAGTTGGAAACAGTGGTAATGTACCATTGAGTATAGGTGACGTTTATATGATGTCAGGTTCAACTCCCATTAACCAACCTCAAGGTGGCCAATTACCGCCTGGGGGGCAACCTTCGTTAATGCCTGGGGGGCAACCTCAAGGTACTTCATTCGTGACTGGGGGGCAACCTCAAGGGTATCAACCCCAAGGGTATCAACCCCAGCCTCAATATGTACCCCAAGGTCAACCTCAGTATCAATATCAACCCCAAGGGTATCAACCTGAAGGATACCAACCCCAAGGTCAAGGTCAACCCCAGTACTCGTATTTACCTCAAGGTTATCAACCTACGGGTCAATACCCTGGTCAAGGTTATCAACCACCTCAAGGGCAATCATATGGGACTGCACCTTACAATTATCAACCCTATCCTCAATACGGCTATGGATCTCAGTATCCTCAACCTGTTACGAGTCAATACCCTGGAATGTTAACATGGGATCCGTCACAGGGTCAACAGATGTCGCAACCAAGTATACAGTCGGTACCTCAAGCAGGACAACCTGCAGTTCCTGGTCCACCCCAGCAACCGCAACCTGTCCAGTCAAGTGTTCAGACCCCTGTAACTTCCGTAGTTACTCAGCCGCCAATTGCACCTGGTACTCCACCTCACACGGCTGCAGCAACTACCGCTTCATCTACCATGCTTACTTCTGGAGTATCGGCAGCTCCGGTTTCTACTGTCCCTGTAACCACTCCTCAGACATCTGTACCGTTGTCTGGACCCACGGTTCAAACCACAGTCCAGATGCCTGCAGGCCAACCTGGTACAAGTACGGTTGTTACTACTCAACCTCAGTTTGTTCAACCTCCGTACCAGGGACAGTATCAACCTGGGCAAGCTGCCCAACAACCGGTTTACCAGTATCAACCGTATCCTGGGTACACTTATCAACAACCTCAGCAACCCCAGTACGGTCCGGTTAATCCTGGTTTTCCAGGAGGATATAATATCCCAAATGCGACTCCTGTTCCTAGTTATCCTGGATATCCTCCTCCTGGGGCTGGTATTGTGACTCAGAGTTTTAGAGATCCTAACCGGCAGTTACCGTTTATTGCAACTTTAGATTTACCCGACTTGACGCGCCTAACGAACGATCCAATTCAATATCTTCAGTTCTGGCCGCCAATGCCAAATAAGTTGCCCAGCGATATACCCAAGTTCGAAGGTAAGTCTGGAGAGGATCCGTCTAATCACGTGATGACTTACCACCTCTGGTGTGCATCAAATTCCATCTCAGATGATTCCATCCGCTTACGTCTTTTCCAGCGTACACTCATTGGTCTCGCAGCCAAGTGGTACATTGAGTTACCACGGGCCTTTTTTTACAACTTTAGCCAGTTAGCTACCTCGTTCTTAACTCATTTTCAGTTACCAGTCAGATACGATAATGGTACAGAATTATTAACTTCGCTAAAACAATCGACATCCACGTACATTTCTGATCACATCCATGAGTGGAGACGTCGAAGAAGATTAGTGAAAGTTTTTATCCCGGACCAAATCTTAGCTGAATGGTTTGTCAAATCATTATTACCAAGAATTACTGAAGATGTAGCTAAGGCCGGAGTAGTTACTGAGGAGCAAGTCATTGCTCAGGCACAATACCTTGACTTAGTTTACACTCAGTCGGGTACGTTACACGAGAAAATTCCGGATCTTCCAAAGTCAAACCAAATCGCTGCTGCTCCTTCGGGATCTCATGCCGCTGATGGTATGATTGGTATCGTGACTACGAAGAGTAAGAAGAAGTCTTCCAAGGCCTCCAATACTCCAATTATCACTTTGCCTGATTCTCCGACAGGAGAGTCTTCTCCTCCTGAACTTACCGCCGACATTCACGCTGTAGAGTCATCTACGGCCAAATCAAAAAACGGTGGAAAGAAGAAAGGAAAGAAGAAGGCCAAGGCAGACAAGGCTCCAAAGGAGAAAACGGAAAAGTCAGAAACCAATGACGAAAAACGCAAACCTCGATATCCTTGTCTTATTTGTGAAGAAGATCATTTTACGAGAGATTGCCCTCATCGGGCCGAGGTAGTGAAAATAGTCAAAGGTTCTCCCACTCCTGCTGTGTTAAAAAATCCATTTCCAGAGCAGGAGAATAAGATGATAGGTTCTTCTTCGAATGCCAGTGAAGAACCCATTTTGATGATGTCTCATGTCAGGATTGCGACTCGATCGCAAGATTATGGTAGTAAGGCTCCTGTTGATGGTAAGGAAGCAGAATCTTCTCACTCTAACCCATCAACCTCAGCTCCTGGTTCCGATCCACTACAGATCGAAAAACCTAACCCAGACTTAGTGATTAAGCCGCCCGCCAAGGGTGTACTTCGAAGGTCTGCTTTCAATCCACATGCGAGAGCAGCCCAGAATTACAACATTGTTGAAGACTTAGCTGTTTCACCTTCAGCAATGTCGGCACTCGAAGTGCTGCAATCATGTCCAGCGCAACGAAAATTGCTTTTGTCGGCTATTGGAGCTGTCGATGTTCAGGACCCGAACCTAATGATCTTTGATCTAGAAAATAGTACACCTCGTCTCCCCCATCAAATGGCTTTCCAAATCCCAGTGATAGTCAAAAACAGGCCTATTCATCGGACTGTGATTGATGAGGGAGCTTCTACGTGTATTATGTCGATTCAATGTTGGAGATCGCTTGGTTCTCCTTCGTTGAACCAATCCCCCACCATCCTTAAGGCCTTTGATGGCCGTGGGTTCCGTCCGTTTGGTATTCTACAAGAATTGCCTATAGGGGTCGAAGGTAAAACCGTTAGTCTGGATGTGGAAGTGGTTGATGCCCCTCTAGACTACAACCTTCTTTTGGGTCGAAGTTGGTCATATGCTATGACAGCGGTCATTTCATCGGTCTTCAGAGTCATTAAGTTTCCACATAACGGTAAGATCGTGACTATTGATCAGCTGACATACTTTTCATCCGACCCAACCTCTTCAGAAACTATCCAGCATGTTGGTAAAACGACAATCCCTTATAGGGACATTGGTGTAGGTTTAGTTAAGGATTCCGGTTTACTGGGAACGTTTCCTCTCCCTCCACTCAATGCAGACCCTTCGTTTGCAACAATTCATATGATCACGTCAGAAAACATTATTTATGATGATCCTTGGTATGTTCCCTCTGACTCTGAGCTAGACTCACTCGGTGATGTTATGCCGTTGAGTCCGTATGAGATTGCTTATGAAGCTCTTATGTCTTTTACCGACTTTCATTCAACCGAAGTCGACCAAATGAATGTGGTCAGCGAAGAGTCACTTTTCACCTCACCCTTAGAACGGATAACGTTTCCCGAAGAAGTGTCATCTGACGAACAACTTCGCGAAATCCTAAGTGTAGACGATCTACCATGGGAAGATCTCCATCACAGATCTTCGTTTTTACCTAAGGATGATGCATTTGAAAATGATTTTTCATCTATCTTTACCGCTGAATATGTCAAAGACGCTCAGGATCCAACGAAACATTCTGATTCAGAGCTGAATTTAGGGAATATTTCTCGTACTATTCCCATTGATATTTCAGTGAAGCCCAGAATCGAGGAGAACATTCATATAGGTGCCGCATGTACTGAAGAAGAAATCCAAACTTACAAGGCCCTATTCCAAGAATTCCGCGACGTGTTTGCCTGGTCTTACGAGGAAATGCCGGGAATTGATCCTGCCATTGTTGTTCATGAAATCAAAACCTACCCGGATGCTAAACCCATTCGGCAACGGTTGCGTCAGATTCACCCTCGAAAAGCGGCTGCGATTAAAGCAGAAGTCGAAAAGCTGTTGAAAGCAGGTTTCATTTATCCAATCCCGTTAACGGATTGGGTATCGAATATTGTTCCCGTCAATAAAAAACAAGGAACAATAAGAATCTGTATCGACTATAGGGATATAAATCGAGCTTGTCCAAAAGACAACTATCCTACGCCTTATATCGATCAAATAATTGATGATTGTGCCGGAAGTGAGATGTTTTCCTTCATGGATGGTTTCTCAGGCTATAATCAAATCAATATTCTACCTGCCGATCAACCAAAAACGGCATTCATTTGTCCATGGGGGACATTTGCTTATTGCAAATTACCTTTTGGGCTTAAGAACGCCGGCGCTACTTTTCAACGGGCGATGTCCTACGCATTTCATGATATCAAGCACATTGTGCAACCCTATCTCGATGATTTGCCTGCTCATTCTTTACGTCGAGCTTGTTGGATACCTATACCAATAGGTTTCATATTTCATGATTGGCATGAGAAAGGCCAAATATGCTCTGCTTTGAGTTCACAAAGATCCCATATTTCCTAGAGAACAAGAGGTGTGTAATCTGTTTCAAATATTGAAGACCTTTATTTCAATTTTGTGGATGATTCAACAGTCTAATCTGGATCATGCCATGTGTTCAATTTTGAGTTATAGAATAGAGAAAGAAGTCTGTCCAAACTGTTTAATCTTGGCAGACAAGTAGTTTAGGTAGAGAAGCAAAGGTTCCCAACAGCTTAATCTGGGACCTTGGAAGAGATAAGGGCAGAAGTAGATAGAAAAGAAAAAAGAAAAAGCCAAAGAAAAGAAAAGGCAAGTAAGGGTTTGCAAGTCCAAATGCACCCCCTAAGGAGAAACAAAAAATGCTAGGAAAATAGCTGGGTAGGCAGTTGTGGTTGCAGAAAGGATATTTTCACCACCACTCATATGTCAAGAGGTGTTTTGCCAAGGCAAAAAATCTGTCGGTGGACAAAGTGGTTAATTCCATCAAATTACAGCAAGGAGCATAACTAACCTCCCTCTTCCCCTCTATTCCATTACTAACACTCCCTTTCTTTAGCTGAGATTTATGAAGAGAGATCATGGTTTTATGGTGGTTCTAGTTCATTTAGAATCCACGTTTCTTGTCTAAGATCTTTTCATTTTGATCTACTCTCAAAACTAAATCAATTTTACATAAACTCAGTAAAATCCCCTTCATTTGCTCCCCTCACTCATATTAACCTCTAATTCTACTATATAGCTCCCTTATCTTACCCCTTCCCCTCATAATACTAACACTATGGTGTATAAAGCCCCAAATCTTATAAATACTCCTTCCCCTTGGCATTATAGCCCTATATTCTTCAAAAGGGACCAAAATGACATCTGGTCACTTTGGTGAACCTGTCCCATCCCATTCCCCCTTGCTGCAAGTCAAATTGCTCCTTAAAACCATCATTTGCATTGAAAAAACCCTTATAAAACCCTCTTCCGCCTTTAAATCCTTTGCAAAAACTACCAAAGCCAAAAAACCCGCCTCTGGCGCATTTCCAAAGGTTAGCGCATTGTTTGTTTTAAATAAAAAACATTGAAAAACCAATGAAAAACCAACGAAAAACCCTCTACCCAAAGTTTTCCGCCCGCATACAACTCGAGCATCTTGCTGCTCCGCCCACCGTCGGATCGAGGCCCGAAGATCCGACGATCCACGTTAATATCGGAGCGGCCCCCACTGCTGTCCTTTACCGCCCGAGAAGGTGACGTTGCGTCACGTCAGTACCTCTCCACGCGTCAAACGCTAAAGCCTCTCGGAGCAAGGCCTGACACATTCGGCGTCGTACCTAAACCGCCCCGAGAAACCGTAGCGGTTAACCTTAACCGTAACCGCTACGGTCCTAACCGCCAACTCTTTTCCGCCAATGAATCGCCACGTCACATCCACCTGTACTCGCTCCCGCTATTCGTCCACCTGGCCGCTGACATGGCTGCCACCTCATCGCCCCCTTGGACCAATAATCTACCGCCACGTCACCCGATGACGTCAGCTGACGTCACCTCACCTTGACCCACCAATGACGTGATGCTGACGTCATCACTAAAAAGCGCCAAAATGGTAAAAAAGTCTATATTTACCCGAAAAACCGTGTTTTTCCCACTTTTCTCTCCTGTCGCTATTGTTCTTTCTGCATGACCGTTTACGTTCGAATTTCCGCCAACCTGCTGAGTTAACCCGGGCGACCTCCTCAGCATCAACCGTGCACACCTGCGCAACCTCTGTTCGTCAATTAACAGGTATTTACCATTGTTCTGCCCTCCATACGACTGTTATTGAAATTTAAGTTGCTCAGAAGGCTTAAGACACCTTGAAACTGCATTTACACCGCCCATTTCCCTCTGCACGTCCACCATTGTAACTGTGAAGTCCAAAAAGCACCAGCCGAGCCATAATACCTGTAAATTCGCCCAGAAAGCAACACTCACTGCGTATTCTCGGCTAATTCCTAGTTAGTCTCAATTTACCCGCTAAAAGAGGACATAGTCAGACCTTAGAAAAGCTCTGCTCCCAAAACAAACAGTATTCCAACTGCTGTTGTGTAAATCCCCCTCTGGTATCTAAATACAAACTGTCTTTATAGAGAATCACCTCTATTCTGTGTTGCTTCCATTTTGACTATTCACCTACAATTGTTGCACTTTGAAGAACTATGGAGACTCCTATTGCTCTAAATATCAAGCCCCTCAATGCTCCTCACCAGGAATTAGCATGGAAAGCCCTGGGAGACATGGATTACCAAATGCTGGACTGGTTCCCTATGGGAACCAAATACAATATCCAGATGATGAATGAGTTAAAAGCCCAGCACCTGAGTGGGGCAGACATCTTGGGAATTTGGGACTCAAATTTGCCCATCTACAACCTTCCCCAAGTAATTCCTATGCCAGAACTGATCTACAGCTGCCAGGAATGTTATGACCCAAACCAAAGAGCTGTCATCAGCCCCACAGGCTCAATCCTGTTCCAGATTACCCCAGAGAGTATAAATGGAATGCTGCACTTCCAATCTGCCAAGCAATTGACCCCCCTCTTTATGCAGAATTTGATAAACAAAGGGACCAAGCTGTCAAATGACCAAATCATTAAAATCAATCAGTTGTTTGTAAGACCAGGCTCTGAATCAGTCAGAACCCCTCCTATTGGGTATCACTACTTGAATGATTTGGGCAGGATGTTAGTGGATTTAATCAGTTATGTCCTAGGATTCAGGGGGATGGAGGACGTGGATGATAGCCTAATGGCAATGCTGTCTATATTCTCTCCTGGTAAGCCCCCAGCTGTACATTATGACTATGCAACCTACATTGCAGATAAAATCCATGAGCAGTTTATGAACTTGAAGAGGGAAAGACTATTCAGGTATACTTCATATATATACCATCTATTCTTGTTCTATCAGCCAGCCACCTTCTCTGTTCCTTTGAAGCCACTCAATGCCCAGGGAATTCCAAGGTCAGTTGTGTTCTGGACTTCTGTTTTTCATCATACCTCTGTATCACCTTACACATACACTGAGTTCATTGACTTATTCATCTATCCAGTCATGACAGTATTGCATGGTACTCCTCCTCCTAGACTAACTGATGACATGAGGAGAATTCTCCATTTGAATAAGTCCTACAGCATTGGTAATTGGTACTTCTACCAAAACCACACAGTCATCAGGATATATGGCTGTGAGTTGAACCCATTTAGGTTGCCAAGGTATGTCCCCATGAGGCTTTTTGCCTTGGAATATTTCAGACAGTTTGGGAACTCAGACTATCTTCATTTTCAGAGCAACAACAAGAAGTCACAGTTGAAGGTAAGGAACCAGCTGCGTCCTTTCCTATATAACAGAAAAGAAGAGGGATGGAAAGAGGCAAACACTATCCTGGAAGGCCTCAGACTGCAAACCAGCTTTGAATGGATACCCTATGACCCCAATCATGCTATCTCCCTCAGGAGGATTAGATACAAATTGGGTAGCTATGCACACAAGAGACAACCCGAGATTGAACAGTATGCCAACGCATCAAATTGGGAAGAGGGTACCCTAGAGGAGGAAATTACTAATGAAGAGTTACTTGAGAGAGAGGCTAGAAATATGCAAAAGGAAGCTGACTTGGAAACTTGTGGACAGGTGCCCCTCTCCTACAAAAAGCAACTTGGAGCAGCTGCTACATCATCAACAGCACAGCAGCAAACTGCCGAGAAAGCACCACAGACAGCAAGCAAGGATAAAGGGAAGCAGGTGGAACAGCCACCTCCATTGACAGAAGAACAAGTGGACACATTGCTACAGCAGCAAGAAGAGATGGAGCAGCAGGAACTTGGGCAGCAACAAGAAGAGGAACAGTTTAGTGAACAGCAGCCCTTGCAGCAAGAAAAAGTGATGAATGCTCCAAGCTCCACTGAGCAACAGGCTCAGACAATAGTGCCTCCTAGGGCAGAAACTACTGTTGATACCTCAGTCCTCCAAACCCCACAAAAGGAGGACTTGACCAGGAAAAGGGATAGAGAGACTCCCCTGACCTCGTCTTTTAATCGGGGAGAGAAAAGACAAAGACTAAATGACTCTCAAGAGGAGGACATAGCAGTGAGGCAAGCAATGGGCATGGGCCCACCCAGTGGAGAAGTTTCAGCCAGTTCATTTCAGCATGAACATGATAGAACTATAGGAGGAGAGGTCAGCTCCTCCAGCCAGCACAGAGAAGGACAGTCCAGCATCAAACAGCAATTTATTGACATTAAGAGGAGGAGTGATCCTATTAAAGTACAGCTGTACAATCATTTGCTGAACCTGGCTCCTACCAATCAGCAAAGACTCATGTCTTCCTTTGATGTAAGTGAAGGCAAGATGATCATGAGTCACTTCATGCCCACAACGTTGCATCCTCAAACTACCTCGGATTACCTAAGAATCAACATGGAGGTTCTGGCCAAAGACATACACCCTATGGATAAGATTGAATTACATAAACAAACTGGTGAAATGGTGTATGCCTCCTTGGCAGATGAAACATTGGAGAACTACAAATTGAAGAGCAGCCTTGATAATACAGCCTCTCAGCTGGAATTGGAGAGAGCATCATCACAAGCCAAGGACAACAGGATCAAGTCCTTGGAAGAGGTAATTATAGAAATAGGACATGATCCTAAAGATGTCAAAGGTATCCAAGAACTCTTGAAGCTAAGGGATGCAGACTTGGCGGCCTTAAGAAAGAAAATCAAGCTCCCAGCTACCATCCATCCTCAAACAGATGAAGTTGCCCAGCAAAGGCAGGAAAAGGATGCTACAGACCTACTGATATCCCTGTACAAGGAACTGGTTCGAACTCAAGACCAGCTAGGACAATCAGAAGCTGCAAAGGCAGCACTACAAACAGCAATGAAGCAAAGAGAAGAGGGCCAACCCTCCCAGCCTCCTCCTGTGATAATTAATCTTGAGGAAGTCCCTCCAACAACTACTCCTCCTCCTCAGCAAACGGGAACTACAGCACCATCTACAGCAACAACTACACCAACACCAGGACAGACTCCCAGTCTGGATATGCAGAAGCTGCAAGCTGAGATCCAAGTTCTTGAATCTCAAATGAAAGAGCTTGATGAAGTCAAGAAATCTTTGGCCAAGGTGAATGAAAAATTTGACA